>OW386292.2:73328239-74572273 GCA_936432065.2 Rutpela maculata | reverse complement strand
GTGCCAAAGACTTTTCCGAAATTAAGGACAATTCACATCCTATCCAAATTCCTTTTGAATGCTGTAATCACATGCCCGACAAAATCGAAATTCCAAAATTAAAACCTCTCAAATTAAACAATCTCGACGTAGAAGACCTAGATATTGCTAAAAACAAATTGGACCAATATTCCAAAGACTTGGATGACCTCATAAATGAACCTTTTGTGACCAAACACATATCTTGGTTCACATATTTCATAATCACTCTCATCATCCTATTAGTTCTACTTTACATAACTTGTAAATGCAGAAGAAGAAGATGTGGAGCATTGCGAATCCAACCCTCAACGGATAACCCTCCTTCACCTCCTTCAGAGCGAAGCAGAGTATTTACCAAATTTCCTAGACTGATCCCTCCAAGAAAGCGACCCGGTATTAGACCTCAAGAAGAAGAGGACATCGAGTTAACATAGACTTTCATGTGGAGTTTTACCCTTGTCTATTAATTTAGACTATTGTATTTTATCCTTATTACGTTATGTAATGTTTTATTATCGCTTACCAATTTTAACTTTTACATTATTTTATTATTTTGCTTTGTATTCATTCAACATTGTTTCAATTTATTTTTGCATTATATTCATTTAACATTTTAACAATTTTCAAAAGTTGCTGCATAACATCAACTTTTTTATTAAGGGGGAAGTTGTTATATAATATTACACGCTATCTTATTGCGACTTAGCCATAATAAACCTTCACAGGTATATCGTATTTCACGATAACAGCTTCTCTTATTAATTGCTTATCTTCAAGATATCATATTACACCTTTGTTTCTCATAACTTGTGCAGACTGCAGAACTGCAATTCCTTTGTTATATATTTTGCTTACTCAGGTTCTGTATGTTATAAATATGACTAAACACGCTTTGTTGAATCAGTTATTAAACTCACTTAGAATGAAACACTTCTAATTATTATTATATTCCTTCTCCAAGAGCCAACGTTGGCTCCATGTAACTAAATAAAAGTTTTTAAAAAGTCATTCATGTGAACCGTGATCTAACATATATATATATATATGTTATATAAAATTATACGCTTATTACCAAGACTTAGTCGTAACAAACCTTCACAGGCATATCATATTACATGATAACGACTTCTCTTATTAATTGCTTATCTTCAAGATATCATATTACACCTTTGTTTCTCATAACTTGTGCAGACTGCAGAACTGCAATTCCTTTGTTATATATTTTGCTTACTCAGGTTCTGTATGTTATAAATATGACTAAACACGCTTTGTTGAATCAGTTTTTAAACTCACTTAGAATGAAACACTTCTAATTATTATTATATTCCTTCTCCAAGAGCCAACGTTGGCTCCATTTAAGTAAATAAAAGTTTTTAAAAAGTCATTCATGTGAACCGTGATCTAACATTGGCGCAGTCGGTAGGATCCGTAAACATCATCAGAACAAGAAGCCTAACTGGTAGTGAAGCGTAAGAGAACAAGGAGAACATCTGCAGAAGGTGCCTAACTAGTGCGTGTACATCTACGAGAACAAGGAGACCTTCCTCACTGGTGGTGGCGGATCCCAATCCCTTGACGGACGAAGAACCTACTCGTGGAGATGAAATTAATGTAAGTCATTTTTAAGAATCATCTCGTTATTTTATTTCATTTTTACAATTATTATTTCTTACAATTATTTACGTGTATTATACCGCTAATACACTCGGCAAACAAAGCCAATTCTGTTATCAAACAAATCCTTTACAAGCTACAACGCAACAATTCTAATTTTAAGTTATTTATTTTCGTATTCACGAAACGACTGTGTATTATACAGTTAATACACAATTTATTAACGTACGCAACATAACTATTTTAATTCAATTTCTGTATCATACTGCTGATACGCAACCAATTTTAGTTCAAAAATTTCCAAACAAAAAGCAAAATGCCAAACAGAGCTCAACCAGAGACAGTTCAACCAGTTCAACCAGTAGTGCCGACGACAGCCGAGCAACCAGAACAAGTCGAGCACGAGGTAGAGCCTTACAAACTCTCAGAAATTTTCTCGCTAATTCCGGAGTTCGATGGTAACGCCATCAACCTCCAAACTTTCCTAAACTCATGTCAGTGTGCCCAACGCATGGCAATTCATGACCAAAAAATCTTATTAACTGTTCATATTAAAAATAAATTGAAGGGCAAAGCTGCCGAACTAATCAACTCTCGTAACCCTGCCACATGGCCAGAAATTAAAGCACTTCTAGAAACCCACTTCGGTGACTCTAGAGATTTAACAGCTCTTATTCAAGACCTACAACGAATTCACCAATTGCCTGGTGAATCTGCATTAACATTTGTTTCGCGTCTACAAACGCACAATGCGAAAATGCACACTGCAGTGCAAAAACAAAATTTAACTTCAGAGCAAAGAACCGCGCAAACAAACTTGATCGAAACTATGACATTAAATAATTTGTTAACGGGTCTAGAACCAAATCTAGGCAGAATAATACGTGCCAGTAACCCTCCGACTATAATGAACGCAATTATTAGAATTCGTAGAGAGCTACAACTCTCTTATTTTGAACAGCAAAAATTCCCAAAAAATAGTCCAGTCAAAAACCCAGTAATTCAACAAAAGCGACCACAGGGTCCAAATTTGCAACAAAAGTTCTGTTCCTTCTGTAAACGGGATGGACATGTAATAAGCGAATGCCGCACAAGGCAACAGTCTCAAAACTTCCAGAGACCAAGTTTCCAAGGAAACCCAAACTCACAAAATTTTTCTCATCAAAACTTCGCACAACCGAGTAATAATAAATTTAGTCAGAGGACATTCCCTCAAAATAATCAGCCAAATCAATCACAGCAAAACAGGCCCTCAGCCATAAGGCCGAACCCTAATTTTATGCAACAGCGACCATCAGCTATCCAACCTAACCCAAATTTTAATCGCTTTAACCAGCAAAAAGCTCATCATTTGAATTACGAACCTTATGACAATTATGACAATCAATGTAACTATAATCAATTTAATGACTACTCATGCGATTATCAAAACGTAAGTGATAGTTATGAAAATTACGATTCAGGCAACGCTCAAAACTTTTCAGATAACTATACGGCTAATTCCCAATATGAGCAGTACGAGAATTATACTGCTAATTCTCAAACACTACACGAGGATTATACTGCTAACCCTCAGGATTTTTACCAAGGTTTGGACCAACCAACAGATCCTCCCAACGAGGAATTCGAACCAATTACGGAGCTAGAAACTCAAATTCAAACTATGAACCTCAACGACAATATCGACCCCATGCTGAACTTCCCAGAACAAAAGTTCATATAAATACACTTTCTCGTACCTTGTTAACCGTAAATTCAAAAAATCTTTATTATACGAAAGACGCAACAGGGAAATTTAAAATCTTAATAGACACAGGTGCAGGTATATCAATTTTTAAACCCAAGACAGCTGAAAATTATAGACGTAGATCCCCTGAAAATGTAACTATACAGGGTATTACTGATCAAAAATTTTATATCAACGAATCCGTTCTCATCCCCTTTTCAGATGAGTCACACAAGGTTTATATCTATAATCTAGATATAGATTTTGATGGATTATTAGGCGCAGACTTTCTAGAACATTATGAATGTCGAATAGATTTTAAAAATAAACAGCTAGTCACAAATTTTAAAACCTTACCGTTATTTAAAGTTACGGAAGATATAGCTACAGAAAATTTACCTCTACAACCAACTACAAATTTTACTATAAAAAATCAAAATTTGGACATCACAAAAAATCAAAATTTAAACATCTTAAAAAATCAAAATGTAGACAACGAAAAAAATGTAATCCCTATCGAATCACGTATGAACAAGATTTTCAAATTAAAATGTAACTTGGAAAACACCGAGGCTATACTGTTAGCCCAGGAAAATGAAAAGGTACGCCTACCGAATGCTCTTGAAAAAATCGATAACAACGGAGAACTTCTAACATCAATATTAAACGCTAATGCGATACCGAAAACTGTAAGTTTCTCTAACCTTAAGCTGGAACCAGTACAAAAATTCAAAGCAATTTTTAATGCAAATTATCAAGAGCCGGATTCCCAACCTAAGAACAGAAATCTTGAAATTAAAAATAAAAATTTAGGCAATGAAAATAATTTAATTCCTTATGAACCACATACCGAAAAAATAACTAAACTAAAAAGTAATTCCGCTAACACTAATACCAAACCAGAAATACAGGAAAAAGCAAGAATCTCAGATTTAACCTCCACTGTTGTTAACCTACAAAGAATTAACATTTCCAATACAAAATCATACTCTATAGATAAACCCAAGCCAACAATTTCAATTTTTAACATTTCAAAAAACGATCCGAAATCACAACTGAAAATAAAAACACCTAACATAGTTTCAAAACCTTCATTTCAAATCGGCAACGAAATATCTCGCAAACCGAAAATTCGGAAAATGAATAAAATTCTAAGAAACATTCGAACAATTTCTTGCAATCAAAATAAAAATAAAGTTCATATACCACACATACACATGAACATAAGAGAACAAAATTATTTTTAGCATCTATGAAAGCAATAGCAAAAATTGTAGAATTTTCAAACCTAAAATTCGAGCCTATTCAAAAATTCAAATCTATATTTAAGCTTTATTAGCAATACCAGGTTTTGTCTCAATCGGATTTCGACACTATGAAAAAATATGCTAGCAAATAATACATTAACTTTACAAACATAAACAATTTTCAAAATTATTTAATAAACATTTTTACACCCAAGTAAAATTTTTCCAGTAAAAATGGTTTTTCAAAACAGATTATCCTACATTAAAGTCATTTACTTTCCTAAATTAGAAAAAATAAAGTATTTCAAAATTACATGATTTATATCATCTCAAATGATTTCTAACATCACCCTGTAGGCTAATATCTTGATTTTTCGTTCACTTCTACTGAAAAAAAAAAATGTTTCTTTTCCTTTAATTGAGTTGTAACAATAATGGAAATAGAAAATAAAATACCTTAACTCTTAATCTTATCGATTAAACAAAAGGTGACTTAAGAAAATGTATAAATTAAATTCGAAGAAATTCTAACAAGCACATTTATACTTCCCACAGAAGCACGTCTTCTATGTTTATCAATTAAACATTTTATCAAGAATTGCAGGACATCTAATACTCTAGTTTTGTACTGTATTCGCTATAATGTTTCATTACACGCGTTTTACATGTAAACAACATTCAAGATAAGATTAAAAAGTGCATCAGAAACTTTTCACGATTAAACTGTAACCTAAAGCTGGAATGCATTATTTAAATTAGTAAATCCTTCACAAAAATTAAGAAAAAATAACAAATATACAGTACGTTGTTTAGAAGAAGAAAAATTAACAATTTTCAGAATGTTCAAACTCCATCATAAATCGTACACGAATTTTATACCTTTTAAGAAAAATGTATTAATTAATAGACTAGTCAAACAAGCAACTTTTACATCGAGAATACAAAGATATTATGACTTTCTTTCAACAAAATAATTTACAAGACCTCCTCACAAACTTATTAAGGACATATTTTGACCTGAATTTCATAAAGATAAAATCAATATTATATCGAACAAAACAGTCAAACATAGGAGATATTTCATCATCCCTCTATCTTTTGATATTGAATCTGTAATTGAACATCTATTTTTGGTATTATTTAAAAATCAAGATATTTTAGATCTTTCTAAGATATACCTTGTGGAAAATAATCTAGACCCCCGTATACTTGAAATTTTATTATTCATTTTTGCAGAAAAAAGACTTAAAGGTGATAATTTGTCAAAACATTGTTCAAACTCCTGACGAAGACCAAATCCCAATAATCCTCAAACATCATAGTGAAAAAAATTATCTACAACGCGGAATAAACGAAACGATTCGGAGAATTAAAGAAAAATACACTTGGCAAGGTCTAACTAAAGATGTCGAAAATTTTATAAAAATTGCGAAACTTGTCAAAAGACTAAAGTATGCCGGAAAAATCTAATAACCCTCTAGTAATCACGGAAACTCCAAGAACACCTTTCGAAAGAATTAACATCGATTTATTTGAATTCCCAACTCGAAATTACGCTTTAACTATTCGCGACGAGTTAACTAAACTCACACAAGCCTACGCAGTCCCGGATAAATCCGCAAAATCACATTGTTGTTAACTTTCAACATTATGGTACCCCATTAAGAATCCATTGCGATTACGGTGGCGAATTTGACAACCGTTTGATCAAAGATCTCTGTACCCTCTACGACATAAAACTGACGTATTCAAGCATAGGACATGCCCAATCCAACGGATCCCTAGGAAGATTTCATGCTACTTTAGCTGAAATGATAAGAATTCATAAAACTGAAAACCCGAAGGAACATCCTTTCACAATTTCACCATATGCAAAAATATGCTATAACAATTCAGTAAATAAAACACACGGTTTCACCCATATGAACTTATCTTTGGTCATACATCTAATAGACCACCTGAAACTCTTCACAACCAAAAAGAGCTAATTACAAAATATGTCGGAGATTTAAACAATAGAACATCTCACTATTTTGAAATTGCCCGCAATCGAACACAAGCTCAAAAAGAGAAAGCGAAAGTTCGCTTTGAAAGAAATGTTCCCCAAAAACGACCTGAGTACAAACTAGGTGACTTATTTTATGTAAAAGAATCACAAATTAAGAACAAACTACAAAACAAATTTAACGGTCCCTTTAAAACAAAAGAAATTTTTCAAAATTCTGCTACCTTAATTAAACCTCGAAACAAAACAGGAAACTAAAGTTAATTTGCCGCTGACCAGAAATCAATTCTGTTTAGAAGCGAAGTCAAAACAGAGTTTAACCTTCTAACACAGATATCTAGTTCTATAAAAATTAAATTTAACGAAGTCTTTTCAGACACAAAGAGATATAAACGCGGAATACTTAACGGTATCGGAACAATATTCAAATCAATTACCGGAAACTTAGACGCCGAAGATGGCGAGTACTACACTAACTGTATAAATAAATTAAATAATGACGAACATCAATTAGAAAACTTAATCAAAAATCAAATCTCAGTTACAACTTCTGTTATCAAAAATTTCAACTCAACTATACAAAAATTACAAATTGATGAGGTGTTTCCTTTAACAAAGATATCAAAGAAATCGAGCACACAATTCAAACTATGACTCAAACGATCCAAGCTGCCGAAATAAAACTAAAATTTCTATACATTTCCGAACAACTAATGGCCAGCTATTTGTATATCGAAGACAATCTAAACGATATTTTAAATTCAATAACATTCGCCAGATTAGAAATTATTCATTCATCAATCATAACACCTGATCACTTAGTAACGGCGTTACAAGAGATTTCACAGAGTTTGCGAAGGAACAATTTACCTCTTCCAATTAAACTATCAGCAGTTGCTCAATATCTGGATATTATTGAACTAAAAGCTTTTCAACTAGATTCTAACTTAATATTTGTTTTAACAATACCTCTCATTGAACCTCAAAATTACAACACCTTTCGTCTGTACCCTATACCTATACTTGATAACAGAACTGGTCTACATCACTTTTTATCTATTTCACAAAAGTTTATCGCGAGAGACGATGATTCTTTAATGTACATACCTATACAAAATTTGAAAGAATGCAAACCACTCTATTTTGGAACCAAACTATGTTCGAACCTGTTTGCATATGCTATCGACCAAAATGCCATTTGTGAAGCTAGAATATTAAAACCATTGCCGAAACTCCCAGAAAATTGTCAAACTTCCTTCATCATTAGTCAAGGATACAACGTCCAAGAACTTGAAGACAACACATGGCTAGTAATTAATTCCGAACCACTTCACATTATCATCAACTGCCCGAAGAGAGAATCCATAACAGAGCTAATTAACAAAAATTCCATCATAAAACTACAACCAGGATGTTACGCCTATGCAGGCATTACTCGAATACAAGCCAGTGCTAAAGACTTTTCCGAAATCAAGGACAATTCACATCCAATCCAAATTCCTTTTGAATGCTGCAATCACATGCCCGACAAAATCGAAATTCCAAAATTAAAACCGCTTAAATTAAACAGACTCGACGTAGAAGATTTAGATATTGCTAAAAACAAACTAGAGCAATATTCCAAAGACCTAGATGACCTCATAAACGAACCTTTTGTGACCAAACATGTATCTTGGTTCACATACTTCATAATCACTCTCATCATCCTATTAGTTCTACTTTACATAACTTGTAAATGCAGAAGAAGAAGATGTGGAGCATTGCGAATCCAACCCTCAACGGATAACCCTCCTTCACCTCCTTCAGAGCGAAGCAGAGTATTTACCAAATTTCCTAGACTGATCCCTCCAAGAAAGCGACCCGGTATTAGACCTCAAGAAGAAGAGGACATCGAGTTAACATAGACTTTCATGTGGAGTTTTACTCTTGTCTATTAATTTAGACTATTGTATTTTATCCTTATTACGTTATGTAATGTTTTATTATCGCTTACCAATTTTAACTTTTACATAATTTTATTATTTTGCTTTGTATTCATTCAACATTGTTTCAATTTATTTTTGCATTATATTCATTTAACGTTTTAACAATTTTCAAAAGTTGCTGCATAACATCAACTTTTTTATTAAGGGGGAAGTTGTTATATAAAATTATACGCTTATTACCAAGACTTAGTCGTAACAAACCTTCACAGGCATATCATATTACATGATAACGACTTCTCTTATTAATTGCTTATCTTCAAGATATCATATTACACCTTTGTTTCTCATAACTTGTGCAGACTGCAGAACTGCAATTCCTTTGTTATATATTTTGCTTACTCAGGTTCTGTATGTTATAAATATGACTAAACACGCTTTGTTGAATCAGTTATTAAACTCACTTAGAATGAAACACTTCTAATTATTATTATATTCCTTCTCCAAGAGCCAATGTTGGCTCCATTTAAGTAAATAAAAGTTTTTAAAAAGTCATTCATGTGAACCGCGATCTAACATATATATATATATATATATATATATATATATATATATATATTGTAACGGTGTATTTATTTTCACTCTTAAATGTAATAGTACAAACTAACGAGAGTGAAATGGGTTTATCATAATGAACAGACCGTTCTAATTTAACTATAACAACGACGTAAATAATGATACGTCACAGACCTAGCAACCTTCCACTATAGAAGCCGATGCAGGAGCTCAGAAATTAATTCTCATTCCGGAGAGAATACTAGAAGGTTCGCAACATCCTGACCTCAAATATAGTTGTCACGGCATACGAATAACACTTGTTGGTGGGTGAGAGTTCTTGATACAACGTCTGCGTCTTTTTCGTCTCAGCTAGTAAATCCGCCGCTATCATATACTCGATAATCACTTCGAGTCAGATGGTGAGAGATTTAGCCTTAGACGAACTTGACCTTTCTATTGTTACTACGTACAAGACCAAAGTGACCAACGCTGCGTCAACTGAATATCAAATCGATGTATGTCAAAGAATTTGGTTATCGATATAACAGATGTTTATTAACTGTCAGAGTGACGCATTAGACAATTGTTGTAGCGACAGCTGTGGGTCGATTATCAAAGCGACATAAGTCGGATTAAACGGTTTCTAAGGTGATATTTCAGTTGACGTATCGATTCTCACATCACTTATTTTATTCTTTTACTTCGAATGTTTTCGATTTGCAAACCTCATACGTTCGACGATTGGCAATAGTGAAGGTTTCTAGGTTGAATCAAAGTCAAAATTGTCGTGTTTGTATAATTTATCATTCATATCAGGTTAGATATAACCTTGTTGTTCAGTACCTTAGACTAATACTAGCAAGGATTGTGTTTGTATGCCAATACTATCTCGTTTAATAAACTTTGTTAAGTTGGAGTTATCTTCTCAAAGTATTTATATGTCCAGATCTGATGTCTATGTTAAATAAACCTTGTTAAATTGAAAACATCCCATCTGACTTTTATTGAACCCTGGAATTACTCCACTGATTACTATCTGTGTTACAAATTTGGCGCCCGAACAGGAACTCTTTTAAAGTCAATTTAAAAAATACTTACGAGTCGATTTTTTTTTTACTTCAAAAAATAAGTCAGTTTGGGGGAGCTTCGTGTCACTCCGAGACGGTGTATAGATGTTTGCGAGATAACCAATTTATTCAAGAATTTCCGGGCCATTTCATAGGTAGGTTTCCATAATAAAATACTTTTAGTATTTTCCAGGATCATAGATAGGTTTCTATAAGCGTTAATTCCTTTTACGATCATGTCGAACGACGAAATACAATTAGAAACTAATTAGAAACTTAAGTATATAGCGTCATTATTATCAACGAATTGGGTCGTAATGGTTTAATCAAAGAGGAAGTATTACTACGAGCTATTCCTGAATTGTAACATATCAATCTTCAGGGGTAAAAGAAATATTAACAAACAGAGGAAGGTCTATATTGATGTCGACATGATAACTCTCCAGATGAACAACATAAAAAAAATTAAAGAAGAACTCTTAAACAGTAGGAAGAAAGGTGAAGATGTATTCATTAGGTATACAAAAGGAATCCCTCGAATTGTGAATAACCAAAAAAACTAAAAAATAAGAACTCCATTTCTGTTTTTTATCAAAATGCTGGTGGTCTTAGAACTAAAATTGTAAACTTTCAACATTCTGCTTTGTGTTCGATATATAGTGTCATTATTATTACCGAAACTTAGTTAAATGATGATTATAGTGATAATGAGCTGGGTTTAGTTAGTTACGATGTTTTTAGGCTTGATCGTGACCCTATTCGATCAGGTATGGCTCGTGGGGGAGGTATCCTTATAGCTGTCAAAAAAAATTTATCTGCAAAATTATTAAGCATACCTACAAGTAGCACTGAACAATTATTTGTTCAAATCGTTGTAAATAATAATACAATTGTATTTGGAGGAATTTATATTCCTCCGCCATCTGACGAGATGAAATATATTGATCATGTTAGTGCTATTGAATATATATCTCGAACAATATAGTTAATGTTAAATTTATTATCTGTGGTGACTATAATTTGCCTCGTGCCACCTGGTATAATGATGATTTGGGCTTGAATGTAAATTGTCCTGTTAACTCCCATGCCATCACTTTACTAAATGGATTTAGCATTTACAACCTTTACCAAATAAACACCATACCAAATAGTAGAGGAGTCTACTTGGATCTCATTTTTTCTAGCTTTAGAGACATACATGTGCATGAATCCATTGACCCACTGCTATTAAATAGTACGCACCACACATCAGTAACTTTTGATTTAAAATTGAACTTAGACAACTATCTCCACTATGAAGAGTATTTTTTTGACTTCCGCAATGGTAATTACTTTGAATTAAATAATTTTTTAGCTAATATTGACTGGGAAGTTGCTCTTAATAAATCTGATGTAAACTCAGCAGTGGAACAATTTTACAACATATTTTATGATGGTCTTCACATGTTCATTGCCGTCAAAAAATTTAAGACATCTAGCTATCACCGCTGGTTCAGTACTGAACTTAAAAAAACTATTAGTGAGAAAAAAAGAGTACATAGACAGTTTAAATCAACTGATGATATTCACCACTAGCATAATTTTTGTCATTTAAGAGCAGAGTGCTCTAGATTAAAAGACATTTGTTTTGATAACTATATAGCCAGAACCGAAAACAATCTCGTTAATAACCCTAAATATTTCTGGACCTACTTCAAAAACAAAAAGAATCAGTATAATCTGCCTACAGTTATGCGCTATGATGACGTATCTGCTGATAATACTAATGATATTGTTAATTTGTTTGCATCTTTTTTCTCCTCGGTTTATGGCATTGAGCAAGTAAATCAAATTCCTAATTACGGCCACTTACAGAATCACGTTGATATTACCTGTTACACAATCACCTTAACTGAAATAATTGATAGACTTCTCCAAGCACCCTATAAATTATCATTTGGGCCTGATGGCATTCCACTATTCGTTTTAAAAAAATGTGTATTTACATTAGCGATACCACTACATAAAATCTATAACTTGTCACTGCACACCGGCATTTTCCCTGAGTTCTGGAAAAAAAGCTTTTTAACACCGATTCACAAATCTGGTCCAAGAGATGAGGTCAAGAACTATCGAGCCATTTACATCCAATCTGAGATACCCAAGCTTCTTGATTGCTTGATCACGACAAAAATATCATGGGATACTGCAAATATTATTAACAATGAGCAGCACGATTTTATGTGTAAAAAGAGCACCTCAACTAATACCTTCTTTATGAAAATTTTATCCTCAATGCTTTTGAACATCAATCACAAGTAGATTCAATTTACACCGATTTCACGAAGGCATTTGATCGTGTTGATCACGTGTTACTCATAGCCAAACTAAGGGCTTTGGGTGTCGAAGATTGCATGCTTGAATGGATTCATAGTTATTTATATAACTGCACTCAGTTTGTCAGATGCTCAGGAGCCGTATCATCTTCTATTATAGTTACTTCTGGCGTTCCTCAAGGATTGCATATCGGTCCATTATTATTTAATCTCTTTGTTAATGACATTAGCGAGGTACTCATTAATAGTAATTACTTAATGTTTGCTGACGATTTGAAGCTATTCAGAATCGTTGACAACTCTTATGATGCCTCTCTTTTGCAAAGTGATATCGATAATTTAGTTCGATGGTGTGACATCAATCTATTAAAACTTAACCCTGTGTAATCAAATTTCTTTCACGAGAAGCAATAATCCTGTAATATTGGACTACCATCCCAATAATGTTACCTTAAACACTTAAACAGGGTACATTCTATAAAAGATCTTGGGGTAATATTCGATTTCAAGATGACCTTCAAATCTCATATATCAAAAATTCGATCACAAGCACTAAAAGTGTTAGGTTGCATCAATAGGGACTCTACCTATTTTTCTATTAATATATACAAATTGCTCTACTGTTCTCTGGTAAGGAGTCTACTAGTATATGGCAGTGTGGTATGGAATCCAGCATATAACGTCGATAAAGATTCTATTGAGAATGTCCAATCAAAATTCCTTAGACAATGTGCATCATGATGGGTCATCCAGTAGGTGAATATTCCTACAGTGATATCTTACGCGAACTCAACCTTCTATCACTTGAGCGAAGAAGAGTGCAACTTGATTTATGCTTTTTGCATAATTTAATTAATTGTAATATAAACTGTCCAGAGATACTTCAGTTGATTAGCTTTAACATGAACGATCGTAGAACAAGAAATTCAGAATTCTTTAAAATACCTTTTCGTCCTACAAATTATGGTCAAAATGAGCCCATAAGCAGGTTACTCAGAACAGCAAACTCATTCCATGAAGATATAGAACTCTTTGGCTCGTCACTATATTCATTCAAAAACCAAGTTAAACATTGTATAAGTAATTAAAATTAAAACATGGTGCAGCTAAATTTTATTGTATTTGTAAAAAATGTTTTTTATTTTTCTTATTTTATGTATTATTTCAAAACTATTTTTATATAATTATACTCTCATTTATTGAATTATAAAATGTAAAATGGCTCTGCCATATAATAAATAAATAAATAAATTTTTGAAAAATAAAGCGGGTACGTGGTACCGAGTAAACAGAGAGTATTGTACGTCCTGGGCAGCGTTCCTGACAGAGTTCAAAGCGTTTTATTTTCCCGAAAATTACATAGAAAACCTAGAAGACAGAATCTTCCAAAGGAAGCAAAAGATTAATCAGAGAGGAAAAGATTATGTGTTAGGGATGTAAAATATGATGAAACTTCAAGGGGGTTACAGTAAAGAAAAAGAGTTAAACATGATATACAAGAATTTAAATCCAGATTACAAATATTATGTACGAAGACATGACTTTAGTGATTTGAAGACATTCCTAAAACTAATGGAGGATCATGAAAAGGTAGTCAGAAGCCGCGAAACAAAATTCGACATACGAATTGACGCGACGTAATAATAGCGGATATTTTAGGAACGGCATGTCCAGTCAAGGCAGGAATCACAACTCCCAATATAGAAATAATGATAGGATAAATTACCGAAACGCGCCTGACAGGAGTTATCGTTATCAAAGTAGAAATAATGAGAATAACAGTCCTAGAAATGAAATAGCGCGGATAGGAAGAAACGTTGGAACGAGTTTAAACAATAACGACGGGAGACCAAATACGACGAATGATTCCAGGATATACTGCTACGGATGCGGCCGTCCTGACGTGTTAATAACAGATTGTAATTGTAGGCGAGACTCGGGAAACGAAGAAAGGATTGGACAAAATCGAGGGGAGACCAATCTATAAACTTACCCTCGACAACCACAAATATCGAATTCACACACTCGTTAATAAAAACTTCTTCTAAAGACGAAAAATTATTACACATACCATTTTGGATACAAGATGTTTGTTATAAGGCAATTATTGATACTGGATCAACAAAATCATACATTGGTAATGGAATTAGGAATATTCCAGCTGTCAAGACTTCCTGTGAAAAAGTAAATAGAATCTTCGCGCAACTGGCAAACGGTGAATGTATTCCTGTGCAAGAAATGTACGAGATCCCTTTTAAACTAGAAGATAAAGCATGCACGGAAGTATTCTCGTTTCTTCACTTGAGCAACTTAACTGAAGACGTCTTGTTAGGAATGGATTTCCTACAAAATAGAAACGAGATGTTGGATATTCAAAATAATCGAATTATTTTTAATAACAAAAATTTTATGTCAGAAATGACAGAAAATAAAAACTTGACAGAAGTAAAAAAAGATGAAACCGTGAATAGACAGCAATTATTTTCAAACAAGGAACACACAAAACTTGTAACAGATGATGAATTTACGGAAGAAGAAATCAGCGAATTCTTAAAAGAAGAGATTAAAAAATTTCAAGGATTGACAGGCCCCACGTCATTGATAGAACATTCAATATGTTTAAATGACAATACCTCTATCAAACAAAGGTATTATCCACAGAACCCAAGAATGCAAGAAATTATCCATGACGAAGTAAACAGTATGTTGGATGAAGACATTATTGAGAAATCATCGAGTGCTTGGAGTTCGCCGGTAGTCATCGTACGAAAGAAAGATGGGAAACCTCGATTTTGCATAGATTTCAGAAAACTTAACGGTGTAACCCAGAAGGATGCTTATCCTTTACCTTTCATTAATTCAATTTTAGACAAATTGAGGAATTCTAAATACTTTACTTCGCTAGACCTCAAGCAAGGCTATTGGTAAGTACCTCTTTCAGAGGAGAGTAAACTACTCACAGCCTTCACAGTTCCTGGGCAGGGCTTATTTCAGTTTAAAGTGATGCCTTTCGGACTACATTCGGCAGAAGCAACTTTACAAAGATTACTAGATACCCTGATAGGACCAGAATTAGAACCTTACGCTTTTGCTTATTTGGACGATATTATTATACTAGGAGAAAACTTAGAAAAACATGAAGAAAACGTAAGAGAAGTTTTGAACAGATTAAGAAGAGCAAATTTGAAACTTAACGTAGAAAAATGTGTTTTCTTTAAGAAAGAACTAAAATATCTTGGTCAGATGGTTTCAGATAGAGGAACCCAAACCGACCCGGATAAAGTAGCAGCGATATTAATAATTCAATCTCCCAAATTAATAAGAGAATTAAGAAGATTTATAGGAATCACTTCTTGGTACCGTCGATTCATTCCAGAATACTCCAAGATAATAGGACCGTTAACTAAATTGTTAAAGAAAAAGCAAAAATGGCTATGGACACAAGAGCAAGAAAACGCAATCATAAAGTTAAAAGAAACTTTAACTCAAGCCCCGATATTATCAGGACCAGATTTTAATGTACCTTTTATTTTGCACACGGATGCTAGCGACCTAGGATTAGGAGCGGCTTTGATCCAGAAAATTAAAGGACAAGATAAAGTCATAGCATACGCTAGCAGAACTCTAACAGAACTAGAACGCAAATACTCCACAACTGAAAAAGAATGCGTAGCGATCGTTTGAGGTATCAAAAAGCATCATCATTACCTTGATCAATATCATTTTACCATCGAGACAGATCACCAATCACTAAAATGGCTACAAACGTTAAAAAATCCAACAGGGCGTTTAGCTAGATGGGTAATAGATTTGCAACAATATAGTTTTGACGTCAAATACCGTAAGGGAGTTTTAAATCAACTAGCCGATACGCTGTCACGTCAACCTTTACCCATCTACGACGAGGAAGTTAATCAGGTAAATTTAATCGAGCAAACATCTTGTGCATGGTATAATAAGAAAATGGAAGAAGTCCGAACTTCACCGGAAAGAAATCCAGACTATAAAATCATGAATAATAAATTGTATCGTCATTTCTTTGAACGTTCAGACTTTTCGGAACCAGAATTGACGGAACCATGGAAGTTATGCATACCAAAAAATATTCGCCCGCTTATATTAAACGAAAATCATGATAACCCGATTTCCGGACATATGGGAATAGCCAAAACCGTTAAAAAAACGGCGAAAAGATATTATTGGCCCGGAATGTTTAACGAAATCGCCGATTATGTCAGGAAATGTCAAACGTGTCAGAAATATAAAGTTAGTCATCGACAAACGAATGGCAAGATGCGGTACTCATTTACGAAAGGACCTTGGGATATGGTCTGTATAGATATGATAGGGCCATTACCCACGTCATCTAGAGGCTTTAATTATTTGTTGGTTTTACAAGACCATTTTACTAAACGGGTAGAAGTCCAACCCATGAGAAAAGCTGCTTCTAAAATAATAGTACCAATAATAAAAGAGAGAATAATCACTAGATTCGGATGTCCTCGAATGGTAATTACTGACAATGCCGCTCAATTCTATAGTAATATTTTCCAAAAGTTCGTGTCGGAAAATGGAATTAAACAAAGATTTATTCCGGTTTATTCACCTCAAAATAATCCAGTAGAAAGAATAATCGACAATAATCGTACAATATTGTGAATCGAATCACAGAAGATGCGATGGATATATCAACGAATTTATGTTCGCTATCAACACGTCTCCACACGACTCGACAGGATTTTCTCCTGCCTTCTTAAATTTCGGGCGAGAACTTGAAGTACCGAACGGATTATACAGGAATGATCTCGAAGATGGTGGTCAACTATCGGACGAAACTCTTACTGATCAAGAAATCAATTGTCAAGTAAAAAAGTTATGGCGTCTTCAAGAAACATATGATTTAGTTCAGATAAACCTACAAAGAGCTTTTGACACCCGAAGTCATTATTATAATCTAAAACGAAACATAATTGCTTTGGAGGAGATAAAGTAATGAAACGACACCGTACGTTGTCTCGTGGTGTTCTGGGATTTTCTTCCAAACTGGCTCTAAAATTTGTTGGGCCTTTTTCGATAATTAGGGTAGTATCACCAGTAATTATGAACTTGCAGGACAGTTCTGGTTATATAATCGAAAACGTTCATGTAAAAGACCTCAAAATGGCACATTAATTAATTTTCTTTTCCTTTAGCTTACAAATGATGCAGATTTAAATAAGGTTTCGGTAGCTATTCGGAGAAAGCCCGAGGGGAGAGAGGGACGAGAGTATAATCCAGGCAAAATTCCTCCAGTTATTCGGGAAGAGTCCGAAGAGGAATAACTGTGACGACCCAAAATGGCAAAAATTCAAGAAGCAGAATGAAGATTGGCTGTCTCGCTGGATAACGAACAGCGACCAGTGGACGAGCAAACGCAAGGATCGATCAAAGCTAGTTCCAGTCCAACAGAAAGCCCAGCCAAAGAAGCGCAAGAGGAAGAATCGCTATCGTTTCAAGCTCGATTCAGGAGAGTGGATCACATCGAAGAAAAGATAAAAAAAAAACTTTGCTTGTGTGTTCATTCGTTCATTTTTGCTTGTATGTTCATTCGTTCACTTTTGCTTGTATGTTCATTCATTCATTTTTTTTTGTAACGAAAAGGGGGTGTAATGGTGTATTTATTTTCACTCTTAAATGTAATAGTACAAACTAACGAGAGTGAAATGGGTTTATCATAATGAACAGATCGTTCTAATTTAACTATAACAACGACGTAAATAATGATAGATAGATAGATAGATAGTTTTATTGGTGTCAGATACACATAGTGTTTACACACGTCAAAAAAGTTAATGTGATATAGTATAGAATACAATAAAATAATATGACTGAATAATATAAAATTAGACAATATATGTAAATATAAAAATTAAATTTAAAAACGAGGACAAATGAATACATTACGAACAAACTTAATTAATGACATATTAAAATAAATAAATATATGTACAATATAGAGTTATAAAACACTGCACGAAGTAATTTTTTGAATAGTGCACCCGAATATACGAGGCAAGACTTAATTAATAATGTGGTGGTTAATGTCTAAAAATTCTTTTGTGCTATAGAAAGCATTATCGAGCAAGTATTTTTTTACTTTCCATTTAAAATGATTAACATTCAGTGATCTTACTTCAGGCGGTAGGGCATTGAAAAACTGAATTCCTAAGTAACCAGTGCCGTCTCTAGTTTTAGTTAATCTTAGGAAGTTGGTATCAAGATTATCTCTATTTCTGGTGTTATAAGAATGAATTTGACTTCTTGTGTTAAATACACCTTCATTATTTTTTACATATAAAAGACACTGGAATATGTAAGTGCACGGAACTGTCATAATTTTTAATTTTTTGAACTGTTCTTTACAATCATCCCTATATCTTAATCCCGAAATTATGCGTATTACCTTTCTTTGTGCTGAAAATACGTTTATTGAACTTGTGGCATGTCCCCAGACTAGTATAGCATAAGATATACTAGAGTGGATGAGGCTGTGGTATGCAGTTGTTAAAGTATTTTGTGATACTTTTCCGACCAGATTACGAAGCAGGTAAGTGTATGTAGCTATTTTATTACAGACTTGATTGGTGTGACTGTCCCAAGTTAGTTTCGGATCTAATTTAACCCCAAGGAATTTAACGAACTCTGGGTTGTTTATATCTTGTAAGTTGCGCATGCTGAATATCATGGTCTCTGTTTTTGATGCATTTAGGCATAATTTGTTTGAGACAAACCAGTTTTGAGATTTTGAATTGATGTGGGGTATTTCATTCTGGATGTCTTCAATATTTTTTTTTGAGATGGTTAAGTTGGTGTCATCGGCAAACAATATGGTTAGTACATTATCGGTAACTGAATTGGGAAAATCATTAATGTAAATAAGAAAGAGAACGGGGCCGAGGACGGAACCTTGAGGGACACCGTGCTTTATGTTAAGAAGATTAGATTTTATCCCATTGTAGACTACGAATTGTTGTCTATCACTCAGGTAAGAAGTTAGGAGAGCTTTGCTCTGTTCACTAAAGCCATAATAATTTAGTTTGTGTATCAGTATTTCATGGGACACGCAATCAAAAGCCTTAGTAAGATCTAAAAATTGAGAACAGATGTAATTCCCATTTTCAAATCCATCATTGATTATCGAAGTTAATTTATCAATGGCAAGTGTAGTGGATAGTTTATTACGGAAGCCATATTGATTGGAACTGAGAAGTTTATTATATTCTAGGTATCTGGTTAACTGGTTTTTTAGGATGATTTCGTATATTTTAGCAAGACACGGTATGACAGATATTGGTCTGTGGTTTGAAGGATCATCGATGTTACATTTTTTATAAACCGGTACTACTTTGGAAATTTTTAAGGATTCTGGGAATACGTTATTAGATATGCAAATGTTAATTAGAGTGGTGAGAGGACCTATGATGGAATTTTTTATACCTTTTAAGATACTAGTGGAGATATCGTAAACGTCCTTACTTTTTTTATTTTTAAGGTTTGTAATAGTGTCAGCTACTTCTTGGTCTGATACCTGAGTGAAATAGAATTGACTTTGTTGAATACGTTCTTCTAGGTAGTCTGTATATTCTGTATTACATGGTGGCAGTTCTTCGATAATTTTGTCAGTAACATTTACAAAATAATTATTAAATTGTTCACTTGAGATGTTAGCAGATACGTTACTCGCAGTTTTTTTATAGCTATTCACAATTTTCCATAATGCTTGTTGGGGGTTGTTATGCCTATTTACAAAGTTATCATTACATTCCTTTTTAGCAATGTTTATTTCACGGCGGTAACTAGAACGGAAATTATTTAATAAGGCCTTATTATTTTCTGTGGGATTTTTTTTATTAAATTCATATAAAAGATTTAATTGTTCACGCATGTGCCGGAGATTGTCATTAAACCAGGATAATTTAGATTGCTTGGAGCCATTAACTATAATAGATTTTACTGGAAAGATTATGTCTATTGAATCAGTAATGATTTTAATAAATTTAATAATGCGATTGTTTATGTCTATGTTGGGATCCAGAATGAATTCCCAGTTAACATTACTTAAGAAATTATTAAGTTCTGAGGGACCTTGATCATGAATTGGTCTATAGATTACTTTCTTTGGGGGAATATTAAATCCAATGTTTGTCTCTAAATGTATGCCTAAATGATCCGAGAGTTTGGTATCTATTGCTCGAGTGCTCAAATTATTAGAATTTATATTGGTGAAGATTGTATCGAGACAGTGGTTATTTCTGGTGTATCCGGTATAGCTTAGAGAAAACCCGAAAGATTTAAATGTATTTATGAGCTGCATCGTACGCTGTTGATTTTCTTCATGAATATAAACATTAAAATCACCTGATACAATCATTGTTTTGTCACTCTTGGAGAAAGCTTCAAGAGCAAGAGTTAGTGTTTCTAGGAATAGATTGTAGTCACCATTTGGAGGTCTGTATATCGTCATTAGTTTGTTATTACCAAATTCGATAGCGGTTAGTTCGCAGTGCAATTCCACTGATAGTTTGTTTACCTGCTCTAAAATTATACAATTTGTGTAATTCTCAAATGCGTACACAGCCACTCCACCATGGGCTGCATTTGATCTGCAAAATTTGGAGATTAGATTGTAATGATTAATACTTACATAGCTCAGTTCATTATTCGTACACCAATGTTCATTTATTAATAGAAAGTTATAGTTATGCTCATTTAAAAATATTTCAAACTCATTTATTTTATTTCGGATACTTTGTATATTCAGGTGCAATATCCTAAAATTACATGAGGGTTCTTGGGATCCACTCAGTTTGTTATCCCCGAGATGGGTTGTGCCTCTAAAAAATCACTTTCAAGGACTACGGAATTTCTGTCATTCTGCCTAGATTGTCTTCTAAATTTGAATCGCTCAAAAGCAACATTACGGGGCCAAAAATTATTATTATACACTGTGTCTAATAAATTATATCTAATGCCTACTTGAAAACATTTACTATCAGCCCTTGTTTGTTCAATTCTAGTTGGAATATATTTTACTACAAGGTCTTCGTCGTTGGTGATTTTGGACTTCATTTTGATATAGTTCCTTACAATAGCTTCGTCAATTTTGTCAGGTACCCTGGAGATGAATAACCATACTTTCTTGTTTGAATCGTCCCTGCCTATGAAATGTTCATTTTCTGTTGTCTCACCTGTTCCAATGAAGATGTTTCTTTTCGGTCTAAAGTTATTTTTATTTTTAATTTCTTGTGGTGCAATTGACGGGCGACCCGCTGCTACCTGTGCCCAGGACGTTGAAGCTACGTTGTTTTGATTTGGGGTTTTTATGGTTGAGTGGTCTCTGGAGCTGGACGGAGCGATTTGTCTGTTGAGATTCATAGGCGATTGGAGATCGAAAGTTTGTTTATTTTTATTGGTGTCATTTGGTAGTGTCATAGAAAAAGCTTGTTTATCCACCTGTCCTTGAGAAACCCTGTTGTGATGAGAGCTGTTTTTGCTGCTATATAGTTGGAGGTTATTTTGTAGTGTTGATACTTTTTCAAGCAAAAGTCTGTTGTTTTCTTTCAGTACATTGTTTTTATCCTCCATTTCAGACATTAATTTTTTCAACCAGATATTTTCAATTGATAGTTTTTCTGAATCACTTTTTTTGTTAACACAATCAATACAGATTATTTTATGACCATCTAATTTGGCAACTATTTTAGATTTTTCCCTTTCACTACAGCTTTTATGAAACATCACAGACCTAGCAACCTTCCACTACAAAAGCCGATGCAGGAGCTCAGAAATTCATTCTCATTCCGGAGAGAATACTAGAAGGTTCGCAACATCCTAACCTCAAATATAGTTGTCACGGCGTACGAATAACACTTGTCGGTGGGTGAGAGTTCCTGATATAACGTCTGCGTCTTTTTCGTCTCAGCTAGTAAATCCGCCGCTATCATATACTCGATAATCACTTCGAGTCAGATGGTGAGAGGTTTAGCCTTAGACGAACTTGACCTTTCTATTGTTACTACGTACAAGACCGCTGCTAACCTATGCAAGAGTCGTTCCTACACTAAGCATCAGTATTTGTTGAAAGGAAGTTGCGAACTTAATTATATTGCCTAACGCCGCGAACCAAAGTGACCAACGCTGCGTCAACTGAATATCAAATCGATGTATGTCAAAGAATTTGGTTATCGATATAACAGATGTTTATTAACTGTCAGAATGACGCATTAGACTGTTAATTGTTGTAGCGACAGCTGTGGGTCGATTATCAAAATGACATAAGTCAGATTAAACGGTTTCTAAGGTGATATTTCTAAACGCCAAAGTTAACAGTCAAACGAGATTTCAGTTGACGTATCGATTCTCACATCGCTTATTTTATTCTTTTACTTCGAACGTTTTCGATTTGCAAACCTCATACGTTCGACGATTGGCAATAGTGAAGGTTTCTAGGTTCAATCAAAGTCAAAATTGTCGTCACCTCTTTTTCGCGTTTGTATAATTTATCATTCATATTAGGTTAGATATAACCTTGTTGTTCAGTACCTTAGACTAATATTAATAATAATAATATTAGCAAGGATTGTGTTTGTATGCCAATACTATCTCGTTTAATAAACTTTGTTAAGTTGGAGTTATCTCCTCAAAGTATTTATATGTCCAGATCTGATGTCTATGTTAAATAAACCTTGTTAAATTGACTTTTATTGAACCCTGGAATTACTCCACTGATCACTATCTGCGTTACAATATATTATATATATATATATATATATATATATATATATATATGCTCGGATAGGTTTCCGCGGTTGTCTGTATGAAAAATACTAGGTTCACGGGTTGAACCGTGTCTGAGATTATTGGAGTCTCGACGTTTCGGCTCCCACTTTGGAGCCATTTTCAAGAGAAAAAGAAAAAAGAATCGATAATATAAAGATATATAGGAAGTCTAGGAAGGGTAAGGAATGGTTCGAGTCCGGGGCCTCAATCTGCCTACTCCCCAGGTCGAACCTTGATTCGTCTCTAAGATCTCAATCTCAGTTCTTAGAGAGCACTGACGACTTGTGGGTTGAGGTGAGGTATTTATAGTAGGATTGGTGGGTGTGGTGAGCACTGGTGCGAACGGTTGCACGTGGTAGGAGGGTCGCTGTGTGGTGTTAGTGAGGGGTTGTGTAGTTAGTGGAAATATTAGTGATTTCCAAGCAGTTGGAAGTCGAAGACTGTCGTCCCTTTTGTTTAAACAATTAGGACGCTTCTCGATTTCAATTGCTTCGCGGATCGTTCGTGTTTTTCGGGAATATACAGGTGCTATTGTTTTTGTGTTGTCAAAGTTTATGTTATGTCCAGTCTGGAGACAGTGTTGTGCTAGGGATGAGGTAGGGTCAGTATTTCTGACTGCTAGGCAATGTTCGTATACCCTGTTGTTAATGCGTCTGTTTGTTTGTCCAATGTAAGTTTGGGGACAGTCGGAGCAAGGTATTTCGTAAACGCCATGGGAGTCATTAGGGACTTGGTCTTTTGGGGACTTGATAAGGTTGGAAATAGTCTGTTGTGTTGTGAATATTGTTTTTATGTTGTTTGTTTTTAGGACTTTGGAGATTCGGTCTGTGACACTTTTGATGTAAGGTAGTAAGGCTTTGTGTTGTTCAGGTGGGGATGTATCCGGGTGTTGTGTTTGGGGTGGGTACTGTGCTTTATTTATGGTCCGTCTTATATGGTTTCTGTCATAACCGTTTTGTACGAGTGCGTGTTCTAATGAGTGCAATTCCGTTTGTCTGTTATGGCTGTCAGTTAGTCTGAGGGATCTTGTTATAAGAGTTTTGACGACCGAATTTATTTGTGAGGGATGGTGATGGGAGTTTGCATTTAGGTAACGGTTTGTGTGGGTTGGTTTACAGAGTAAGAGAATTGGTGTGTTATTTTTAGTGATAAGGACATCTAGGAAAGGTAGGGACGAATTATTCTCCACTTCCATGGTGAACTGTATTTTGGGATGGATGTTGTTTAAGTGGGACAAGAAAGTATTTAGGGAGTCCCTACCGTGCGGCCAGATAACGAAGGTGTCATCAACATATCTTAACCAACACGTAGGTTTCAGGTCGGAAGTGTTGACAATAGGGCTTCAGTTTCGAAGTTGTCCATGAAGATATTGGCTATGATGGGGGATAGAGGTGATCCCATAGGGGCTTCACTTATTTGTTTATAGAATTTATTTTGGAAGAGAAAATAGGTGTTTGACAAACAATGTTTTAGGAGGGATATGATACTGGGAGAAATGTTGTGTTTGATTTTGAGGATATTTAGGACTTCAGAGAGTGGGATATTCGTAAATAATGATACAAAGTCGAAACTGACTAATATATCATTCTGCGAAATAGGATATTGTTGCAGGAGGTCGATAAAATGAGCGGAGTTTTTGACATAGGATGACGCCTTTTCGGCGATAGGTTGAAGGGTGCTGGCTAAGTGTCCAGCCAGTTTGTGGGTTGGGGACCGAAAGGCACTAACAATAGGTCTTAAAGGAATGTTGGGTTTATGAATTTTAGGAAGCCCCTAGATTCTAGGAATTCGAGAAGACTTTTCTCGGGGAATTAGAGGTTTGCCGATATCTGGATGGAGGTCAGAGTTATTGATGATTGTTTTGGTTTTCTTTTCTAGATAGGTGGTGGGGTCGCGTTGAATTTGTTTGTAATCAGTACTTGTTACTAGGTCGTTCATTTTTCGTAGGTAGTCAGAGGTATTGAGGATGACAGTGGCGTTACCATTTCCAGAATACTCCGAACAGCCAAACCTCCCAAATCAAACCTACCCTTACGAGAAAGACGAGCCCTAAAAGACTTACATAACAATGACGAACTTATTATCCTACCAGCAGATAAAGGTAACGCCACCTAGTATTTTTCATATATATATATATATATATATATATATATATATATATATAAAGAGTGCCACTGTCAATTAGATAAAAGTTACATCACACCTGTGAGCATGTGTTACGATTTCTCGCTATGGACTCTCTTAGTGCAGATCATTCGCTAGATCATCGGAATTTTAATAAACTGTATAAAAAATTTATCAGAATGAAAATTATATCACAATTTATTCGGTAAACCAATTTGTTTAATACACAAATTCTTAAAAACTAATTAATTATAGCCCTTTGCACTATTTTTATTTTGAAATAAATGAATTTGAATCGACTGAAAATTTTATAAATTATTAAATTTGTCGTAACTTTGATTAAAGTTCAATGAATGATTTAATTTTGTTTATGCATATGGTTCTGTTTTATTTTATTTAGTAGAAAAGAACATGTACCTTTTATTCACAGTATCTCATTATGTTTTCTTACTCTTTAGATTCCTTCTCTTCTTACTAGTTGTCACTATTGTTCCTTGTTAGCCAGATCCTTCCTATCCTCACTAGTCGTTACAATTCAACGTGTCTAATTTTTGTTTGTTGTCGTAATTTCAATATTTTTTTACCATAAATGTGTTTCCTTGATTTTTTTTTTTTTTTGCTTCGAGCTTATGAAAACTCATACGCCACAAACTGTAGCAATAGCAAAAAAAAATATTATAATAATCAATGAATAACAAATAAAAATTTACCGTGAATTATCCCAGCGCAGGCGAAGCTAACCTAACACGAACAAAATAAAATTAAACGCCAGGAAATAGGAAGGTATAGAACGCACTTCTCGCCCAGGGGTCTATCAGGGCATCTTTCACACAAAGGTGGACCACGGTTGGTGGGAAAAGGGCAAAAAACCGTATGGATCAAAACAGAGGTGAAACAAAGCTAAACCGAAAGCAATGTGATAGAAGTTTGTTTTTTGATCGATTCATAGGTCAAGTTTTATATTTTTCAGGAAAGTTACAATTGTGTTAAAAATTTGTAAATTGTTATGATGCAATAAAATAGTAAGATTAGTGGGAAGTTGAATGTTAAGTGTAGAAAGTTTTTTGATAAGTTCTGTTGTAGCCTCGGTGTTATGTTTAAAATTAAAAATAATGTGGTTCAGATCTGCAGTGGATTCACTATCACAACTACAAAAAGGACTTTCAAGGACTCCGATTCGATTCAGGTGTTGTGGAAAACAGCCGTGGTTTAATTTTAATCTGGTAATAGTCATAGAAAAATACCTAGATACTTTGTGGCTGCTTATATGGGGAAGAAAAGTTGGTAACACGGGGTGAATTTTTGTGTAGTGATTTTTAAACATATTTAACTTCAAAACCCGCCGCAATAACTATTGACTCTTGGTGCTTTATTTTACAGATTATATCAATTTTATATTGCTCTTGTCCAAAATTGCTTATAGATAACAGAACGGATTTAGAGTCGCTTAATATGGTGATATTTTTAAGAACAGGATTAGGTTTCATTATGTAAAAGTCGGAGGTCCAGGTTAGAGCCTGGTATATTGCAAATGCTTCAGCACTGTATATAGTGCATTCTTTGAATAATTTAAAGGTAGCTGATAAGCTCATACTGGAGACGTAAAAGGCACATCCAGTTCCTTCTGTAGTTTTGGAGCCATCTGTGAAAATTTTTAAAGTTGGACCATTAGATAGGCTTTTTTTAAGGATCTCCGAGTTTAAGGAATCGTTATTTGAATATTGTGGAAATAAAACATTTGATTTTATATGTCCAAAACCATATTCTTATTGGAAAATGTAGTAATTATTTTGAGGGAAGACTTGGTGTGTACAGGGTTGATATTCCAGAAATGATTCGGACAAAGGTGGACTGTTACGATGTGCCCAAAATGCATTCGTCAGAATTTCTATTGTTAAAGAACAGACTTTATTGTATAACTCCTTATTATATGTTTGAATTTTGACAAAAAATTTGTTTGCCTGATATTGCCTTCGTAGATGAAGGGGTGGTTCTTGTGATTCAGCCAAGACAGCTTCATTTGGTGAAGATTGCATTGCACCGATACATATACGTAAAGCCTCATGTTGAATTCTGTCTATTGTTTTTAGGTTAGAGGCAGAAGCTGAACCATATAAGGTGCTACCATAGTCTAGTATAGACAAAATATAGGCTTTGTAGAACATAAGAGCCCCACTTGACTTTGGTGACACATTTCAGAACATTTATACCCTTTTCACATTTTGTTTTAATGTAATTTATATGTTTGGTCCAGAGTAATTTTTTGTCTAAAATAATGCCAAGATATTTATAATTGTCAACAAGAGGGATTGAATAGGTGCCTAAATTTAAAATTCTGGTACCAGGGTCAGTTCTGTGGCGACTAAATATCATTACAGCGGACTTGTTCTCTGATAGTTCAAAATTATGATCTGTGAGCCAGAGTTTGAGGCAGTAAATAATGTGTTTCAGAACCGCGACACAGTCTTTGTATGTTTTTTGAGTGGAATAAATGACCAGATCATCAGCGTATTGAACGCAAGTTATTGTTTCGTCCCATATTTCATGTATGTTTGCAGCGTAAATATTAAAAAGAGTAGGGATAAGCGCAGAACCTTGTGGCAGTCCTTGGCATGCTATTCTAGGGCCGTGGTAATTATTTATCGAATCTTTTAAATATACTGATCTATAAAAAAGTTCAGCAATATTTATTGAGGAGTTAGGCCATAATGAATAAGCTTATTTTGAAGTAGGGACAGGTCGACCGAGTCGTATGCCCCTTTGATATCAACAAATAAGACTGCAAGATAACAATTTTCCGTTAAACAGAGTTGTATATCTGTGACTAAGGTAGTAACTGCATCAATAGTTCCTTTGCCCTTGCGAAAACCAAATTGGTTTCTAGGGATAAGCGAGTTATGTTCAAAATACCATTCTAAGCATGATTTAATCATTCGCTCAAAGATCTTTGTTATACAGGACATCAGGGACAAAGGACGATATGATGTTGGATTGTTTCTATCTTTGTTGGGCTTTAGGATGGGACAAACAGCAATAGTTTTTATTTGATCGGGGAATTTGTTGTTACACCAACAGTCATTAAAAATATCTAGAAGAACATTTTTCCCAAGGGGCGAGCGTAGAGGCGACTTCAATGTGAATATCAGTCAATATTCCGTTGAAGCAACGTCGAGCGCGGTTAGTACTTAGATGGGCGACCCACCTATCTTGGGAAATACAGCGTTCTCGCCCCACCTTCTAGAGGCTTGTATATCAGTGTATACTCGGAAGTTACGTAATTTCAGATGAGGATTACGTAGTGGATATACCATCCTTCGGAGGGGATGTAAAGCAGGCGGTCCCTTGTCTATTAAATGTTAGGCAAGTAAAAGATCCCTACTCTTCTTAAGGGAAGAGGTTCGGCAAAATTTCCAGGTTGGGGGTAGCTCTTCTCCTGGCGTCGGTGATAGGCCCTGGTAGCGGAAATGGGCCGACGTTAAATAGTTATGTATTGTTTTTAAGCAGACTGTAAAATGTTACTAAATATATCTAAAGAAATATTTGTTATAAACTAAAGAAATTCTTACCAAATCCAGCCTGATGCACTTTCACTTGCGTTGCAATTGGAAATAGGAAGAGTTAAAAAGGAATAAAGGAAAAATAAATTGCATATACGCAAAATACACACACTCAATTTGGTAAAACTTGCTATATATTCTATATATTCAGAAAGCAACAAAAAAATACTCTCTTTCTAGGGAAACTATCTATCTATCTGACTATTAAAAAAACTATATAAAAATTCGAACAGAATAAATTAAATTTTAACACATGTAGTGACATCTATTTTTGAGCTACCCAAATATCATTTGAATAGAAGTTAACTACTTAGATATAATTTGAAATTAATTATACATGGCCCAAACATCCCCCCGCCCCTGAAAGATTATTTTCAGACCAAACTAGACGATGCAACAGAGAGACGGATGGAATCAGAGCACCAAATAAAGGTAATTCCATACTTACAGATTAAAAAAAAAAGAAAAAACTGTAAGCTATTAATTAATTAATTGCACTAATTACTAATATATAACTAAATTTTAAACTTAAATACCAATAAAAACTAACTACACTATGATTAAATTAAGCTAAATATTTATTGTGTAGGAAGTGGACAAAGTTTTACAACAGGACATTTAAAAAGGCCCTGTTTAGTTCTTACTGAAACGACTCTAGTTACGCCATCTTTATTAGGAAAAGTTTCTTCTACAAGCCCTAAAGGCCACTGTAATGGTGGAGTCCCATCTTGCTTGAGGACTATCACCATACCGGGTTCTATTTTTTTTGAAGGGGTGTTCCAACGTTCTCTCACCTGTAAGGTAGTTAAATACTCTAAATGCCAACGACGCCAATAATCTTGAACCATTCGATCAATTAATTGAAACCGATTTAAGCGGTTCAATGGCTCTTTCGTTAAGTCTGGAGTTGGCAAACTTTGCAGGGGAGTCAAATTTAGAAAATGCGCAGGCGTAAGAGCCATTGGCTCGGCAGGATCAGAACTAAGAATGCAAAGTGGACGAGAATTGAGTAAGGCCTCAATTTGTGTTAATAGAGTGTAAAATTCCTCATAAGATAATATTTGATCACCAATTACCTTATAAAGGTGCATTTTGACTGACTTAACATTGGCTTCCCATATACCGCCAAAATGCGGAGCGGATGGCGGATTAAACTTCCATTCTATTTTTCTATAAGCTAATTCACCAGCAAATTGAACCTTATAATCATGAGAATTTACTAAATTATATAAACTGTCCAAAACGTTTTTTGCACCAATAAAATTTGTACCACAATCTGAATAGATTACAGCACATGGTCCCCTGCGTGAAAGAAAGCGTTTTAACGCCTGTATAAAATTAGGAGTACTTAAACTTGACACAAGTTCTAAGTGGATGGCCTTTGTAACAAGGCAGATAAATAAACATATATAAGCCTTTTGCGACCTTGCCCCTCTAGTGCGATTAAGGGTTATGGCTACCGGCCCTGCGTAATCTATCCCAGTGAAAGTAAAGCATTTTGCTTCTTGTACTCTACATGCGGGCAAATCAGCCATCATCGTGCAGCTAAAATCCAATAACGTTGGCGTAACAAAGCTAATACTAAATTGGGACCGGTCTGTAAATTTTTACGGTGGTAGTGATCTATCAAAAGATCTACAAAATGATCGCCTTTTGGCAATAAAATGGGGTGTTGCTGATTAAAATCTAACTGTGCGTTACGTAATCTACCACCAACTCGTAATATTCCATCTTTAAGAAATGGTCTTAATTTGCGCAAAGAAAATGAGCATTCTTCATTATTTTCTAATAGACTAATTTCATTCGAAAAGTGCCTAGTTTGAACTAATTTTATTAAGTATTCTTCGGCCCTTTCTAAATCTGTGGACATAACAGCAAATTTAATTGGCAAAATTTTACCAAATCTAAGAATATAAACAACTATATTAAGCATTTTTGTCCAGGAGGACCTACTAAGAACAAGATTTTTATAAAAACTATCGAGTGAATTATTAACTGTGGTCAAGCTAACTATTTTCTTTTCAAGCTCTACATTATTGTCCGAAATAGATTCTAATGGCCAGAATTTCTTATTAAGAGAAATCCAGGCGGGGCCAGATGACCAACGAGAATTTTCTAAAAACTGAGCTGGGGTTAAGCCTCTACTTATCTCATCTGCTGGATTGTCATTTCCACTAATATGATACCAATGTGATGGCGCAATCAATTCCTGAATTTTGGCCACGCGATTGGCAACAAAAGTTTTCCATCGATGTGGCGGAGACTTTATCCAACTCAGAGTTACAGTGGAATCGGTAAAAGCATAAATATCATTTATATGTATATGTGACATATAGTTATCTATTATTAAGCGTAAAATTTTAGCTAGTAAATGAGCGGCGCATAATTCAAGCCTTGGAATGGAAATTATTTTTAATGGCGAAACCTTTGACTTGGCACAAACTAAAGATACTTTTGTGCTGTCGGATTCTACTTTCATATAGACTACGGCTCCATAGGCCTTTTCTGAACTATCCGCGAATCCGACTAAACTAACAGAGCAATTTTGTAAAATTCCTAAGTGACGAGGAATTTTAAAATCAGCGAGCAAAGGTAATTCGTTCTGATACTGAGACCATGTACGTGTAATGTAAATAGGCGGGATCTCGTCCCAATCTAATTTTAAACTCCAAAGTTCCTTGATTAACAATTTTGCATATAAAATTACTGGAGCTAAAATACCTAGAGGGTCAAAAATTCGAGCTATTGTTGAAAGAATATTTCTTTTAGAACACTGACCTTCGTTTACATTTACCTTAAATGATAAAACATCTAATTGTGGTTGCCACTGGAGGCCAAGAATTTTCAAATAATCCATATCAAACTGTACAACTTGAGATAATCGAATATCTATAGGAATATCAGACAATAATTCATGAGAGTTAGTAGACCATTTTACTAGATCAAATCCTCCCGATTTAAATAAATTTATCATTTCGTGAACTAATGCCTTAGCATCGTTTATGTCAGAAACGCTAGTGACATAATCATCCATATACATGTCTCGAAAAACAGGCTTAGAAGCTCTAGGAAAAGATTTAGTTTCATCAGTAGCAAGCTGATGAACTGTGCGTAAGGCTAAAAATGGACTTGGTTTTACTCCGAAAGTCACCGTAGTTAGTTGATACACTGACAAAGGCTCATTTGGAGAAAATCTCCATAAGATTCGTTGATATCTTTGGTGCTCAGGACATATATTGATTTGTCTATACATCTGACGTATATCGGCTGTTATGGCAATTTCAAATAATCTAAAGTTTAACAGCATAGTTACAACATCAGACTATAATTTCGGCCCGGTATACAACACATCATTTAATGCTAGTGATGTATCGGCTTTTGAACTAGCATCAAAGACTACTCTGAGGGGGGTACTAATGCTATCTAATTTAAATACTCCATGATGCGGTATATAATAACCGGGCGTACTTAATTCCTCATTACTACATTTCACCATGTGATTTTGTGATAAATAATCCAGCATAACTTCATTGTAACTTAGTCTCAACGAAGAGGAAGATTCTAATTTTTTTTCTAAGTTAATAAACCTTCTATAAGCTGTTGAATATGAATTCCCTAAATTTGAGGGATCTAATTTAAACGGCAAAGCAACTGCATATCTACCGTTCAACTCTCGACTATAAGTAGATTTATAAATAATTTCACAATCGATATCATCTTTACTAAGAATCGAGGGAACAGAAATTTCCTCAATTTCCCAAAATTTATGTAATAATTTTTCTACTGTATTTTCTAGCGACTGCATTATGGGAACACTTCCCATTACTACAAAACCTAAACTAGTCTCCAAAGCCATGGGTGTACAGGGTGGTCCACTAATTCTAATTTTACCTAATACATATGAAAATATATCAGCCCCAAGAATCCCATCTATTTCACCTGGTTGATAAAAAGTATCATCAGCTAATGGTAAATTTAAAAGGTGAGTTAATGGTTCAGTTTGAACTTTAAAACTTGGCAGCTGATCTGTAATTTTTTCAACAACTAAAGCATCTATGGCATACTTTTTATCAGAATCTAATCGCGAAATGATTACCGAATTTGTCTGACCTTGAACTTGACTGGCAGATGATCCTATACCAATCACAGATGTGTGGAAATTTTTTACAAAGAGTTTCAAGCGTTTAGCACATTTGTGAGTTATAAAATTAGCTTGACTAGCTGAGTCAAGTAATAATCTAATTTTATGCAAATTTCCATCTCTATCTATCACGTTGACAATAACAGTAGACAATAAAACTGTCGTACCGTGTTTAGCAAAACTAGAATCGTCCACAGAGCAAAGACTAAGTGTAGAAGTGCTAGGTAAAGCATCTTTATTCCTAGGTAAATCATTATTTTTAGGCAAGTCGTTACTATTACACAAAGTCGTGTTCACCACAGGATTTTCAAAATGTAATAAGGAATGATGGCGTCTATGGCAAGTTGAGCAACTAATTTTTGACTTACAATCAATGACTCGATGGGGTGATAAACAATTTAGGCATAATCTATTATTTTTGACAAAGTCATAACGTTCCTTGGTTGTGAATTTCAGAAAACCAGGACATCTATTAATTGAATGATCAAATTGATTACATAATATACATTTATTTTTCGATTCTGATTTATTTACTAAAAATGAATGTGTAACACGAGGTTTAGAATTATTACTATTACCACTTTTATTTGATATAAATTGCGTTTTAGAGGAACTACCTAATATTTTTGCCCGCGACTTTATAAAAGTCACAATTTCTTCATACGAGGGTATACTGTTATTTTGTCTAAGCATTTCAAAAGTACGTCTGGTTTCACTATCCAGTTTTGATAAAGCTATATACGATAATGTAAAATCGAATAAATTCTCAATATCAAGCTTTTTAAGTGCAGCTGTAGCAGTATCAAATTTTTCCAAAAATAAATTTAAACCCTTGATAGTTTCCAATTGCAGAGGTTTAAATTCTAATTTAGACTCTAAATATGAAGTAGCTAATTTTCTTTTATCTTGATATTTTTCTACTAAAGCATTCCAAATTATTTCATAGTTATCACCTACTGGAGGAATACCCGCACATACAGATAAAGCCCTATCAGATAACTGACCAATTAAAAAATGTACTTTATCAACAGGAGTCAAATCTGGGTTACCGTGAATTAAATTTTGAAAACATTCGTAAAAAATAGGCCAGTCTTTTATATCGCCTGAAAAAGTGGGCAATTCTAATTTTGGGAGTCTAGGTACAGATTTAACAGGGCCACGCACTTCTGTTGAAGTTTTTGCCTTATCAGGTTGATTCGTAACTAGAACCCTTTCAGCAACCACTTGAATACTACCATATAAATCATTAAGACTTTCTACTGCTTTAAAACTTGGGACAAACTCCGAATCAATTTCTAAATTTAATTCATTAATCTGATCCATTACCCTCTCAAAATCTCGTCTTGTTTGCTCTAAAGTTTTATATCTAATCTGAAAATTTTTTAAGTTTGCTTCCTTGTCAACATTTCGACTATCATCATATAGTCTTTGTACTCTTGTAAAAAGAGATTCCTTTTTTGCAGTTAAAACTTTTAACTGGTTTTGTTTTTTGTCAGCCATTTTCAAATACCTATATTAAATACCAATGAAATAACTATGGTAATAAATTGAAGTAAAAAATATAATTTACAGAGATAATTTGAACTAAACTAATTATTAATGTAAAATATGACTGAAGCAATAAATCTATTGTCTAAAGTAGTATTATTCCCTCCAAATAATATTTGTTAAAATAAGTACATGTGTATATTCACACTATGAGAAAAAGACTATAAGAAAAACTAAGAGATAAATATTCTCTGAAATATTCTAACTTAATTAAGTACTAAAAAAAATCTAAGATCTAAAGAAATTAATAATAAAGAAAAAAACTATGCGGCTCGATATTGGACCAAAAAATGTATTGTTTTTAAGCAGACTATAAAATGTTACTAAATATATCTAAAGAAATATTTGTTATAAACTAAAGAAATTCTTACCAAATCCAGCCTGATGCACTTTCACTTGCGTTGCAATTGGAAATAGGAAGAGTTAAAAAGGAATAAAGGAAAAATAAATTGCATATACGCAAAATACACACACTCAATTTGGTAAAACTTGCTATATGTTCTATATATTCAGAAAGCAACAAAAAAATACTCTCTTTCTAGGGAAACTATCTATCTATCTGACTATTAAAAAAACTATATAAAAATTCGAACAGAATAAATTAAATTTTAACACATGTAGTGACATCTATTTTTGAGCTACCCAAATATCATTTGAATAGAAGTTAACTACTTAGATATAATTTGAAATTAATTATACATGGCCCAAACAAGTTAAAAAAAAAAAAAACTTTTTTCCCATTGCAGCTTAAATTATACAACATTAGGAAAGATATATTGTCTTTTCCGGGAGCGGAATTTTTTATGATACTTAGTGCCGAGTCAAGCTCTGCCATAATAAAAGGACCATCTAGGACGGTTTTTTTATTTTTGTTTTGAATATAACATATAATAATAAATGTTTATTGAAATAGGATAATCTAATATACATATATAGACTCATAAAACAGCTTAAAATCAAAATGTATAAAACAATAGACAAAAAAAATATAAGAAATTACAATACAATACAGGATTGATATATAACAGAAATGTATTTATAAAGTTTAATCATCGCCTTTAAGGTATTGCAATAAATGATTTTTAAATAAATTTAGACTATTACATTCTTTAATAGTTTTTGGTAGCATATTATATTCCTGAAAACAATCATAAAATAATGTGTGCATATATTTGGTACAGTTTTTTCAATATTTTCTAAGACCGATTCTACTAATGATTCTGTTAGAAAAGTTTTAGATGGCGAACTTGTTTTGTTGGCTATTTTTTTAACTCGTTTCCATATATCCGCGATAGGGGTGTCCTTATTTAGTTGAGAAATAAATGATTTCCAATTACTTCTTCTTTTATTATGGAAAAGTCGCTTGGCTTCCCCGTCCAACTTCTGATATTTTAGATAATTGTCTAAATTAGATAAACGTTTATATTCTTTAAAGGCGTCGGATCTTTCCTTTGCTTTTCTGGAGCAGTCGATATCCCACCATATGGGTCCTGTACGATTATGGGAGTTAGGTTTTCTTATTGGCATTGAGATGTCAGCAGCAGATGATATTGCATCAATCAGAAAAGAAAACTTATCAGGGGAATCAGACGACTGAAAATTGGCTAGAGAGATTTGCTTGAAAATGATTCCAGTCGGCAGCCGAGTCATTCCATTTCGAGGATGGATTATAGTTAATAAATTCAATGTCTAAGCCAAATGATATTAAAATAGGGAGGTGGTCGGAACCTAAAGGATCTTCCAATACTTTCCAGTTGCTCGTGAGAGATAGAGAAGGAGAAGCTAATGTTAGATCTACTACAGATTTATTCTGATTAGGTCTGCTGACTTTTGTACAGCTACCGTCGTTTAGAACAACAAGATCTGTGCTGTCTAGAGCATCTGCTAACCTAATACCTTGATTGATATTAATTGGGGATCCCCAGATACCATGGTGAGAGTTAAAATCACCACCAATTATGGATGGAGTTTGGAATTGAGAAAATATATTATTCCAGTCGTTACGAGTAGCAACGATATGTGGGGGTTTATATACAGAAATAATGTTCAGATTATTATTTATCAGAGTGATGGCACATATTTCAATATTATTATTGAAATTTTTTACAAGTTTTATTTCATTAAAAGCAATTTTTTTTGATATTAAAATACCCACACCTCCTTTTCCATTTTCTCTATCTTTGCGTACAAATGTATATCCATTGAATCTAATATTAGAGCTTGGTTTTAACCAAGTTTCACAAATTATTAATATATCGACGATATTTACATTTAAAAAAGTTTTGTTTATTTGATTTCAAAGATCGCGCATTCCATTGTAAAATTACTAGTTTATCCTTTTTATTGCGATCTAACCAAAGCCTTCGATTGTGTGTCGGCTAGTATATTGATTAATAAACTAAAATATTATAATTTCTCGAGGAACAGTATTCAGCTTATCGAATCTTATCTAAAAGACCGACAACAACTTGTGTCCTTCAAAGGAAAAAACTCAAATCTTAGATCCGTTACTTATGGAGTACCTCAAGGATCAGTGCTGGGGCCTTTGTTATTCTTAATCTATATTAATGATATATCTACTAGTGACCCCAGCACTGACTTCATCATGTTTGCTGATGATACTACTGTGATCAACAAAAATAAAAATGTAAACACATTAAAAATATCACTAGCAGATGCACAATCAAAAGTCACAAATTGGTTCCATGCCAATCAATTATGTCTCAACCACTCTAAAACGAAAACAATGTACTTTTCTTTACGTGACACATCATCAATAAACAATCTCCAAAGTGTAAAATTTCTTGGAATTTATTTAGATCAAAGGCTGACTTGGTATAATCATGTAGATATTGTTTGCAATAAGATATCATCATCCATATATGTACTTCGTAATCTATCAAAAATAGTGTCCAGACCTGTTTTAGTAACAGCATTTCATGCCCCAATTCAATCAAAAATATCTTATGCAATATTGGCATGGGGTCATGCGTCCTGTCAGTAGAGTTTTTGCATTACAAAGAAAAGCTGTTAGAATATTAAGTGGTCTCAGCTATAGAGATTCCTGTGTAGACAGTTATATTCAAATGCGAATACTTACAGTTCCATCTATATATATATTGCAATGTCTCACACATGTAAAGCAAAATTTAAATAACTATAATTCTCACATCGAAATACATGATTATAATACACGTAATAGAACAAATATATATATCGATTATCACAGGTTAACAAGATCAAAAGCGGGAATAACTTATTACGGTCCTAAGATGTTTAATCTTTTGCCTCCTACCATGAAGGAATTGTCACAAATAAAATTTAAAACTGTGATGAAAAATTATTTAATTGATAAGTGTTTTTATTCTATTGATGATTATTTTAATAACAATGTTAGTAATATATGTATTTAAACATGTTTTTAATTTGTATTGTATAAATTTATAATGTTTTTTTAATCTGTCCTGTATTGACTTGTGTAAACCAATGGTAATAGCACCAATAAATTTACTTACTTATTTACTTACTTACTTACTTACTTACTTATTGTTGTTTGTGTTATACATTATGTTAAATTTGGATGAGTAATCAAGTTTGAAAGAGACTCTTTAACATTAATTCTGACACAATTGCACTTGCACTGCTAGGTACTAAACTTACTATTAAATTGTTAATAAAGCTTGAAATTTCTTCTACAAGAGTTTCTCCATATGCTAAAAATTCTTCACGGTAGGGGTTTGGAAGCACACATTGGCTACTATTATTACTATTACTAGTGCTTGCTCTCATGGCAGGAGGCAAGCACTAGTAAGAGGCTTATATGCTTTTCGTTTTACTGGTAAATGTTGAGTGTTTCTAATAGAACGACGTGTTATATCTGAATGGGTTCCGGAAATTGTTTGGGATGAATTTGGTAAGCTAGGGAAATTGTTTTGATCCGCTAAAAGAGAATCTGAATCTGAATCTGAAAGAGAAGAAAGAGAATCTGTTGTTTGTAGTGACTTTTGCGTACCAGGGGTTGTTAACTATTGTTTCTGCTTCTTTAAAAGATATATTTTGTGATGCCATTGTACGTTTTATGTTTTGTTGTTTAACATAAATCGGACATTTTTTATCAACCGAAGAATGTTCAGCGGATTTGCAAAACACACAATATACGGAGTCTACGTCGCAGTAATTCTCATCATGTTCACCGCTACAGAATTTACAGCGTTTATTGCTTTTACATAGGTTAATGGTATGTCCATACCTAAGGCATTTAAAACATTGGACCACGGGATATACATAAGGTTCAACAGGGAAGTTCACCAAATTTATTTTAACACTTTTAGGAATTGAGTTTCCTAAAAAGGTAACAATAACTACCTGTCTCTTAACAAGCTTCGTGTTACCGTCTTGTTCCGTAACTTTTTTCAGCATTCTTTTTACCTCGACAACATCAGGTACATCAGATTCTATACTATCTAGCAAATGTTCCTCTGTGAAATACGTATCCACCATACGGATAACACCTTTTTTTTTTTTTTTTGGGTAAAAAATTTCGGAATATATGCAATAAGGTCGTTGGAAGTCATGATTTCATGATTAACAAGTGCGTTTGCTGCTTTATACGATTTAAAAATAACTTTTACTCTATTCAGTCCAACTGACTTAATATCCTCAATAGAATTTTTAAATAGCTCGTTTGAAAATAAATAGTGACCGACTCTAATTGGAAATAATCTACCTATGTTTTTATCCTTATGTTTGACGTAAACGAAGTACGGGTTAGTGTCGCATGGTCTATATTTATTCTGAAAGTCTATGTTATTTGTATTTGTTTTTGCAGAATTATCATTGCTTTTTGCAGCGATTGTATATCAGGAGGTTTATCAGGCGGCTCCGAGTCCTTCATCTTAAGCCTATCTTACCTTATGCACTACACTTTTTAATTCAATACCCACTTATATTATATTTACAGGTTTAATAATTATCAGTGACTATCGTTAGATATTAGTTATTATTAGTAATATGTCAAAATCACTATGGTAGGTTTAAATTCAGAATAAAACTGTTTTATTCTGCCGATAAGCACCAGGCCTTAACACTCGATGTCTCTCGCACCGCTGTCCGCTTGGAACTCTTTGTGTTTCCTTGATTGTTTTATTGTGATGTGATTTAAATCGTCTTCCAAAAGTATATCTTGGTCTCAAATTAAGCAGGTAAGTTCACTTTTGTTAGCTTATTTTATAATTTTCCGTTCGGGTTTGACTTATGTTTGTATTGTTTATGTCTACACATCAGTTTGTAGAACTTTTCACAAAGTGACTTTAAAACTTTATTTAGGATTTGTTCCTACCTTTTTTCTAAACTTTAATTTGTCTTGATGAATTTTATAATTTTATTTTCTGCTGGTACGCACTTTTATTCAGTTGCTATTTAATATTTTGACCTTCCTAACGTTGTTTAGTATTATATCTTATATTATTTTTGATTTATTCTCCTTTTAACTAAGGAATTCTTATTTTGACGTGGTTTTTCTCGATTATTTATTCAACTCTCAAATCAACATACTTTTTTGTATTTTCTTAGTTCCCGAAACAATTTTCAAATTTTGATAGTTTATTCTAACTAGACCGAAATTATTGAAATTTCTTGAAATAATTTCCTCTTTAAACACAATTCTCATTTGGAACATTTCTATATAGCCTTTATGTTCCTAGCTTCTTATTTAACGAAGTTTCATGAATTTTGTGATTTTCATAATTTTAACTCTAATTTCTATTCTAATTATTATTTTGAATTGGTTTACCTACCTATTCAAACTAAACTACCTTATCTTCTATTACTACAAACCTTTGTAACATTTAACATAGCTATTTATTAATTATAAACGATTTTCTTTCCAGAAGTTACCATTTTGGTTTTTGGCTTGTGAAACCTCTACCATGGCTTTGTACCTTCTGAAAAGTTTTAATAATGCTTCTAGGATGTCTTATCCTTCAATACAACGAGAAAAATATGTAAGACAATTAACTAATTATCCTGAAAACATTGAAAACAGTAGCCTCAACACAAATGTGACATCAGCCAGTGTTTCTTACCATTAAAAGTTAACTAGAACATTAAATCCAGGGATTGCTATCATTGGAGTTATATTAGGTGAGTGTCTTTGATTTCTCACAAAAGAAAATTAAATGCAATCACTAATTTAATTGTAACTTGCAATATTTGTTTCTATTTTTTATGTTTTATTTTAAGTTATTTCAAAACCTTTTATTAATGGTATTGTTATTGAAAGATTCATTTAGCTTACTTATTTTGAATGTTTTTCATTACTTTAAGTTTAAATTACCATTCTAATTAAAGGTCATGGTTACTTTCTTATATTTTTATGTTTTATGTTTTTATGTTACTAAAGAGTTTTCTCCACCACGAAGTTTTCCGGAGTAACTATTGTTTGTTTACTGCCTCGAAACATGTTGTCGATGGATTTTTTTGCACTTTTATGTCCTGTCGCACTTGCCCAAAAGGAAATTTACCTTTCAGAGATAGAGTAAGTTTTTACAAAATTTCTTAAATTTTAGTTTTACAATTTACTTATTAGCTATAACTTTTCTCGTTATACTATTCTCATTCATGTTTAATGTAGTTGAGCTACACTGATTGTCCTTATTAGAAAATGTAACTTATGAAAAATAGATTTTTCCTATTTTGTATTTTTAAGTTATAAAATTGTTTTTTAAAGTGTTTTTATTTCATTTTATCTTTTGGGACCTTATTTAAAGGTGCGAATATTGTGTTGAACCTCCTTTCAGAGTTATTAACCAATAGTTTCGAAAAATTAATAATGGGTTAGTACATAGTAACAAGGATAAATCATCAGATTCATCATTACGAACAAACTATTTCTCTGTATATATAGTAATTTGGTAACTAAGAAAATGTGATGAACCTAGCAACCATTTACTATAAAAGGCAATGCAGGAGCTCATTTATTCATTCTTATCTCAGGAATCAAATAAGGTTCAAAAATTTGATACGAAGTTAAATAGACAATACCGACTAGATAGTGAGTGGTTCTGAAACTCAGAGTAGAGATCTGTCCTAAACTGAGTACGCAATGCTGGCTTATCATTGAGATCTGTCCGATATAAGTCCCGCAGATGTGACCATCTGAATCTGTAATTGTGTAAAAAGAACTGCCTCTATCATATATCAAATAATCAATTTACTTGTTTTTTGTTTGTTGTTGTTTGTTGTTTTTTTTTTGTTAGCTCCTTGCAAATATATCCTTGCAATAAATATATTTTCGTAATTGTACGTTCTTTATTCTAAATATACATGTATTTGTCAATTATTATATTAAACAACTCTGATGTTAAGTGCTGCACTATAGGTTCAGGTTAAGTGTAAGAGTAGATCTGCAATTTTGCAGAATCTAAACTTCGCCGTTTGTTTCACCAAACCACTAATTTCATTATTTGTATTTGTACTTCTATATGACGAACAATAAAGATGTTTATTATTATATTATTATTATTATTATTATGTTAGTGTTGTTTGTAAGATTTCACTATCGACATTTTTAAGACGTTACGAACTTAATTAATTGTCAACCGAATGTCAAAGCGACAGATGTCAGCTAAATTTAAATGTCAAAATGACAGATGTCAATTAAACTTAAATGTCGATTAACTGTCAAAACGACATATGTTAATTAAATTGAATGTTAGTTAAACGTCAGAGAGACAAGCGTCATATTAATTAAAAATTGAAGTGTCAATTGATGTAACGACTGTTGTATTATTTTCTTAGATTTTACCTTGAAGGATTTCGATTCGAGAACTGTTTATAAATATTTATTCGATATAGTAAAGCTTGTTAGGTCTAGTTGAGATTTGATATTGATTTGTTTGTATGTTGTTATGAATGAAAGTTTATAACAATGAGTGTTATCATTTCATATTTATAAATATATATTAATATTTGTATTTCTCTTCTGATATCGAATATTGAATAAATCTTGTTAAATTGAAATTGTCTTCTTTGACTTTTATTGAACCCTGGAGATTACTTCACTGTTAATTATCTGAGCAACGTTATACTATATGTATATATAAAGCACAGCGTAACAATTACCTATATTTATCTGTCCAGTGAATTGTTTGGGTATTCCCCGATGAGCAAGGAACTTGAAATTTGACATGGAGTACTTTCCGCCTCCTAGAAAATTAAAAAATTTGCAAAATTCAAAATGGCGACTCTAATATAACTGCCAATCTAAATGTACATAGAAGGCAATACCTACGTTAAAATGATGACGCTACCAAAAGGTAAGAGTTGTGAAAAAAAAACTAGGAACACAGTTGTAGAGAATACATATAAAAAGCGAGTGGCAGAAAATATTGCTGGCAATATATGCATTTAAATTCGATGAAACGTACAGTTTCATCAAATTCGGATTGAGGAATTGTGCAAAGCATGGTATCACACACTTCCGTTGCATATGCTATAAAAGATAGACATATGCTCTCACTGACTTTTTGTAGAAAATTTAAGTCTCTACAACTTTCTTGTCTGTTAGGGAACTAGATACGTACGGCACTGTACTAATACGTAATACGCAGGCGCCAAAGTCGCAGTGACATTTCATATACCTAACAGGAAATAAACCATTGTTGATATAGCCATCATCTGAGTATCATTGAATTACCTTCACCTACCTGTTCCTGAACACGAAACATGGCGCAGTCATAAGGATTTCGAATTGAGAAGAATATAAGGAAAATATAAACAGTAATTTATTATCCAAAGCGAAAATGGATACTGTAATATGCCCGATTATGTCTCACTTCGCTTATACCGTCAGAATAAGACACTTCACTTAGTTTCACACCACCAACCCACTCGCATCGCTGCCCGACATCTACTGCCGTCTCTCTGGCCGTCAGCTACACAGCGCCACCTAGCATTCGATGATACTTCATTACTTGTCAACGTTAGGTACAAGTAATTCCAATACACTACATCTCTTTTTCCTCATAATTTTTTTTAACTGAAGTATAATTGTTTACATAAGGCAACTTTAAATAATGAACAGAAAACGTTAAATATACTGTATGTATCTTTTCCTAATCTACTTATAAACCAACGCCTATTCTAATGTGATTTCATGTTATAATTTGTAACCTCACAATATTATTTTCCATCTTCGTTAGGTGCAGTCAAGATGTCCTCTTCAGCTCTGTCTCGGACCCTACACTCTCTCCTTTTATCTTTTTTCTATCTTTTTAAGATGAATCACATTTTCCGAATTTCTTGTCCCATTTGGTCCTTTCTAACACGGATGTCGCCCTTATTTGCATTGATAACAATATGGGAACTGCTGTCGAAATTTGGCGTTAGTTTATTACTTCTTGTTATATTTTTTTTTTTTCGTAGACTTTGTCTCCATATTTTCTTTGCTTTCCTGGCTTTCCTTTTTCTGTCTCCATATTCTTTTCCTTTTTTTTTTTGTTTCCACATTTTATCTTTATCTTTTACTTCTTCGTCTACAATTATGTTTTCATCTTTCAGGAGGTAATTCATTTCAAGGGCACTTCCAAAAGCATGTGACCAATATATCCATGATCCATGCAGTAACATCGCTAACGATCAGTCCATTCTCAGAAATTAGTTCCTAATCTCGACCTTTGGCCATGTTGACCGTAATCCATAATCAACATAGACTGTGAATTGTACTCAATCAGCTAACCATTCAATCCAGTCACCATATCTCTTTAGGTTTGGCTAAATATGATAGAGTAAAACAAGCTTCGTCTGTGCTAGTAAGCTTACGAAAGTGTGCGGGAAATAGATAGTTTAATCACGGAACCTATAAAAACGACAATGATTAAATCAGCTGCAAGAAGTTTCTTGTAATACACATGTTGATTTTTTTCCTTCTTTTTCGACCATTAGGGAGTCATTCAAAGTTTACCCGGAAGTATATCGTAAATTTCAGATAGGAAGCACATATTCATGTCTATAATAATTAAATCAAATCAATCACGTTTACAATGTTCCAAGGTTTTATAAACATTTTTAATACTTATTAATAAAGTGTGTGTATCAAAAATTTAGTTAATAAACAAAAGTAAAATTCTGGAACTGTCCGTCGTATCAAGTTAAATTTATGAAGATAATAAATAGCAGAGATTTATGAATAAAATCGGTGTAGTTACTTGATAACAAATTTTGAGAAAATAGCCTTATTTGCTGGAATAATTATAGTAATTTTTCCTTAAATAAATTTACATGGTTCATTTCTTTTAATGCATAAGGCAAAATAATTTATAAATCTTTGTGTCTGTGTTTTAGTTCTTCGAAGGATATTCGTATCTAAATGTACTTTGCCTCGAATATCATAGGTGTGACCAATTTGCTTGTTTAAAATCGATTTATGTTTATAAGAAAACAGGAGAACTGATTTAGTATACAACATCAAAACACCAAATTCCTTAAAAATAGGATTTTTGGATTATTGTTTTTTGCTCTACAACTATAGAATTATTTTTATTATTATTATTTTTTTTTCAATATTTGTTGATGTTAATGATATCTTAATATATCAAATATATACAGTTCTCTTGAGAACATTAAAATTCGAAAATAAGATTTTCTAATAATTATTTTCTGGTAGACAACCACTTTATCTAGATCAGTTTTATAAGTTCCATTCCAGGACAAAAGCCAAATTTCTGCATTACCGATCTTAAACCAATCACGGCTCAGTTTCCGAATCCTCTCTCTCAAAAAGATATATGCTTGATCCGAATCGTTTCCGATCCCTGTCAGATACTGTGGAAGCGAAAGGTCTCCTTCCTGATTGTCAAGTTGCACAGTATGAATCAAGATATTCCTAACCACGCTTTCGACATACTGTAACCTTGCCTGGATAAACCTTCATATTTCCTGCGGCTTACAGTTTCACTTCGACACCTCAGGCATTGCTCGGACCGTCTTCCATGCTGCACTCTTGCAACTGTATTCAAAATATTCAATATAATATTACGAACTACTAACCTAAGACGAGACAGAAATACGAAGAACCATATAATTCTAATAACCAAAATAGGATATGGCCAAAGAATACAACTACACAATGCATGGTTAATTTGATGTGCCATATTTAAGCCTTGCCTAAGTGAACATGAATTACACATCGCAATTGCAAGAAATTTTATTAAAATCTGAACACACAATATGAATAGGTGACTTAATAAGAGCGTTAGTTCTAGCCATATCGATATAAAATGGGATATCCTGCAGCTCTGCTTAGGTACTAAAACTTAATTGTGATAAGAAGTCGAAACTAAAATTGAATTTACTTATTAAAGATTATAATATGTTCCTCTTTCAGGATAATAACCATTTGATTTAAATGTAAAATATTTTAAAAACATTCTTTGTACAATCTCAATTGACTTTTGAGAACTGCATAATACGGATGCTACATTAACCTGCAATGATTTAATTTTGACATTACATAACTACCATATAATGTTTTAAATCCTTCATATTAAATTTTTTTTTTTTTTGCAATTTCTTATACTTACAGCCAAGAGATTTCAGGACTGATGAGGTTATGTGGGTTATATGATATTAAAATTAAAATTTAAATCATCTGCAAAATGAACTGCTATAAGTTAGCCTATGTCATCATTAACTCCTGAAGACATAGGGAAATTAGCTCTCAGGAAAATCACAAGCTTTGCAAAAGTCTTGGAATCCTGGGCAATAACTAGATGTAGAGTAAATCACAAAAGATCTTTTAGATCTAGGTGAAGAAAGGCCAAATCAGGGCCAAGCGACCTGTTAAACAATCTACAATCTAAGTTGCCTATATTCTCAGAAATAAATTGGGGTAATATAGGTCCAGAGACTCATGTTCCCAAATTTTCCTTAATCAACGCCTTACAATGTTGTAGCACTGATACTGTTTAATTCCGATTTCTGCCCTATTTATTTTGTTTTATATATTTATTTTACTATTACTATTATTGTTATTTTATTTTTTTTTTTTTGGTCCTCTCTGTCTTCTGTTTGGTGCTCGCAGCTCTTCTTTCTTCGATTTACAGCCGTTCCTCTATACCTAATGTTGAGGTAGTATCGGTATACTTATAGTAATGTAATACTTATAATACAAGGAAAATAAATATTATTCATTTTAAACTAATGATGTTATCTCTCCATTCGACAAAACTTTAATGTATGTCTAGTAGGGTAGCCCATCTCTATAGGGGGTGAATTTTTTTTGCGTATTTTTTAAGTCTCACCCCACGAAAATATACTATTATACTAGGAATAATTTATGTCAAAGTTTCAGATAATTCGGTGAACGGTAACCCGTGCCGCATTCAGGTAGAAATTTGTAGATAAGATTTTATTACGGTAATACACTTAAATTTTACTTAAAATACAAATATCTACCTCTTTTCTCATAATGTTTTATTGGTGTAATTATTTCCTAGAAATTATTTGTTTTGGAAGTTTGGAAATATAATGCACCTACGGTAGGTTTTTATGTCAGTTTGCAATTGTGTTTTACAGTGGTGACATTATAAGTTCTAGCATACGTTCCTTTTTGAAAAAACATTTAACGATGGCTGATATTAGATCCTTACGAAAGGATACTTTCATTTACTTAGTTGGACACTATTCGTCACAAATCATTGGCAATAAATTGCCGTCTAATAGACAAGTATTACAAGTGCTCTTTTATAACATTCGTGAAGTGAAGCTAAGTGTACATGAAAGTGCTAAATTAACAATAAAAGAGGTGTCAGTTTTTTGGGATAAAGCTCGCATTCCGACACGTCAGGATTTTCATTGTGTTAAACAACTAGATAAACTTTATGCAGAATGGAGGAACTTACAAAAATCGGCTAAAAGGGCCAGTGCGGGAGTAAAGAAAAAAATTTCGTTGAAAAATTGGACGATCTTTTTGACATTTCTCATGCAAATGCATTGGAGTTGATGAAAATAGATGAGCAGATTTTAATTAACCAAAGAAAAAAGGGACGTCCTGGATTTATGCATGGTATTGATTACCAACTTGCTTCTCAAGAAAAATCAGCTGATGAGAAATTACAGAAATTATCCGAACGAATGCAACGAAGTCAACAAGAAAAAGCTAGATTAGAGGAAACAGTCACCTGTCCATCATCAAGTAGTAATTCAGCCGACTCCAACGAAAATGAAGATGAAATAATCGAAGCCTAAGAAGAGTTGTTAGAAGACCAGCCTGGCCCGTCACAGCCAAAAAAGAGGAGATTGTATGGAACATGTAACATCATCACATCAAAAATAGCCGCTGCATTTGATGCTTGCAAAATAAGCGACAGGTATGGAGTCCATATTTTGACGGCAGTAGCAGAAGCACTAGGACATGACACCACATCTTTGTCCATCAGCAGAACCACACTTCAGCACTCTAGACAACGCATCCGCGAAGAAAGAGCTGAAATATTAAAAACTGCCTTCGGTAATTCTGAATTACCGGCCCCAGTCATCCATTGGGATGGAAAACTTTTACCTTCTCTCACTGGAATGGGAAATATCGATAGACTTGCTATCTTAGTTACTAGTGAAGATATTGAACAACTACTTGGAGTACCAGCTTTGCCCAATTCAACTGGAAGAGAACAGACTGAAGCAGTTTATGATGTGCTTTGTGAATGGAATTTGGACGAAAAGATAATAGCTTTGTGTTGTAATACAACAGCATCAAATATGGGTTATATAAATGGGGCAGCCACACTATTGCAACAAAAATTAGAAAGAGATATTCTATATTTTCCTTGTAGACATCATATTTTTGAAGTGGTTTTAAGAAGTGTGTTTGACACAAAAATGCCTTCCTCATCTGGTCCAAATGTGCCACTATTTAAACGTTTTAGGGAATTTTGGCCTAAAATAGATCAAAATAAACTAAAAACTGGATTTCAGGTATCAAAAATTAAACGCATTTTACAATCAGTTAAAGCCGAAATTGTAAAGTTTCTAAATGCAGCTTTAACTTTGCAACAGCCTCGTGATGATTATCAAGAATTTTTAATGCTTTCTAAACTTTTTGTTGAAGAAAAGCCCACTCACACGACATTCTATCAACCAGGGGCATTTCATCATGCACGTTGGATGGCCAAAGCCATTTACTGTCTAAAAATATTTTTTTTCCAAGATCAGTTCCAACTAACTAAAAAAGAAATAATAGGTATTGAAGATATATGTCTCTTTATTGTAAAGGTTTATGTAAAGGCCTGGTTTACAGCGTCATTTGCTAGTAAAGCACCGCTTCATGACTTAGACTTTTGTAAAGAACTCATTAATTATCAAAATATTGACAAAGAAATATCTCAAGCCGCAAGTAGGAAAATAGTGAACCATTTGTGGTACCTTAATTCAGTAAATGTTGGCTTATCTTTCTTTGATGACGATATTTCAGTTACCACTAAAAGAGAAATGGTTAAAGCTTTGAGTAGGAAAGCACCAAATCAAGAGGGTATTAAACGACTTATGATTAGTAACATTACTGAAGTTGAAAACAAGGAAATTCAGGACTTCATATGCGAGAACACTAAACAGTTTTTTCAAAAATTAGGTCTATGAAATTTTTGGAAAATGATCCAACAACATGGAGGGAAAATGAAAGTTATACCCGATGTTTCAATATTGTAAACAAAATTAAAGTTGTAAATGATGCCGCTGAGAGAGGAATCAAACTTATTACTGACTATAATGACATTTTAACAAAAAATGAAGACCAAAAACAGTTTTTACTCCAAGTTGTAAATGATTATAAATCACAGTTTCCAAATGTAAAAAAAGAAACCCTGTCGCATGCTTTGGCCTAGTGCAAAAAATATTGTTTTTATTACTATATTAGATTTAGGATAATATTTGGTACTATGTATGAAAAAATCGTTTCATAATAAAATACACAAAGATAAAACGAGAGTTTTATTTCAAAAACTTCTAGTCTAGTTTTCTTAGACTACGAATTTACAGTAGTATGACACATGTCATAGTCACAACAGATAATGTCTTTGATATTTGTATGACTTGATTAGTCATTCTAAAGATAAATGTTGCTGATTAAAAAAAAAAACAATGCATCAACCAAAGAATGTAAATAATTCCATTTACTTTTATTATTGCATAATAATGCATTCTGCGGCACCCCTTGCCTTCAATTTGCCTCAATAATATTTTGAGGGGACTGTTTTTTCTTCAAATGGAACCATTTGCAGGGGTGAGAAATAAAAAATTTCGATTTCGAAAAAGATGGGCCACCCTAATGTCTAGGTAACAAAATACATACAAATAAGGAAAATAGAACAGAGGCGTGTGCTTCCAACCATAATTACAACATATTCTTTATTGTAATTTATTTTTAATTTTTTCAGCGTTACATAGCAACACATAACACCATTTTTTTTTTTTTGAGTTTCTAGTGTGATCTAACATATATACCATATCAAAGAAAATTACTCCGTTTCTTTTTAGTTCCGTACACCAAATACGTGTTAAATAATATTTGGAAGGGGTTTTCTTCCGCTATCAACATGATTTCTCATACAGACGGTGCGAATTAAGATTTAAAATACCTTTGTTTTGCGATCACAATGATCTAAGGCACACAATGTATTCTGATATTCTTCTTTTGTTTTTGTTTTTTTTTTTCTCTTGCGATCACAATGATCTAAGGTACCCAATGTACTCTGATTTTCTTCCTTTGTTTTGCGATCGCAATGATCTAACGTACGCAATGTACTCTGATATTCTTTTTTTTGTTTCTTCGATCACAATGATCTAAGGTACACAATGTACTCTGATATTCTTCTTTTGTTTTTTCGATCACAATGATCTGAGGTACACAATGTACTCTGATATTATTCCTTTTCTTTGTGATCACTCTAACCTTCCACACATAATGTGCAAATTTTTAATTTACAAATTCTTTAATATTTCCCCCCCAGATCACCTTGATCTTAGGCACACAATGTACCCTTGATTTTCTATATGATCACTATGATCTTTCATACACTATGTATGAATTAGAATTTAAGAATTCCTTAATAGTTTTCCTCGATCACCATGACCTAAGGTACACAATGTAGGTACTTTTGACTTCCTATGTGAGATCTACGATCTTTCGTCCCAATGTATAAAATAAGAGATTAAAATTTTTAGATTTTACGATCACCATGATCTAAGGTACCTAGTGTACTCTATTATTTTAAAATTATTACTATTATTATTTTCGCAGTCTCGTTTTTCAACGGTAGTCTTTCTGATGGTAGGTTGCTTCAGACGGGCAACTGTCAAGACTTTCTGTATATTAATTTGAAATTGATAAGAAACGTCTTACCATGTGACAACAGTTTTGTAAATGAGATATTAAATATTTTATATCCAGTTCTTCTGTTTGTTTCACTGTGCTTCGCGATATTATTCCTGTATGATCGGTCGTATGTCAACTCTATCTACCTTCCACGTTTGTTTTATTTATTTATTTATTTTTTTTTTTAAGTCCTATGTATTTATTATTATTATTATTATTTTGAGGGACTTGCTTTCAAATTTTATTGTTAAATTTATCCTCGTCGCCACTTGTAATATGCCCGATTATGTCTCACTTCGCTTATACCGTCAGAATAAGACACTTCACTTAGTTTCACACCACCGACCCACTCGCACCGCTGCCCGACATCTACTGCCGTCTCTCCGGCCGTCAGCTACACAGCGCCACCTAGCATTCGATGATACTTCATTACTTGTCAACGTTAGGTACAAGTAATTCCAATACACTACAGATACGAGAGCCATAAATTGTTTATCGATGGATGGAAATGTCGCAGAAAATTGGTGAATATGGAAACAACGCTTTAACACATACCTCGTGGCAACAGAATTAATTGTGAAACCGGGGGAAGTAAAATGTGCTCTGCTTCTGCATTTAGTAGGTGAGCAGGCTTTAAGAATATTTAATACCTTTCTTATTGAAGATAATGAAAGAAATGATGTAGATGTGTGAATCCGTAAATTTGATGAACGTTTCCTACCCCAGAAGAATTTAGCATATGAAAGATATCAAATTTTAACTCTGAGACAACAATCAGGCGAAGGCATTCACGATTTTGTGACAAAACTGAAGACGAAAGCTAAATCTTGTGAGTTTGGGGCACTAGAAGATAGTCTACTCAAGGATCTTTTCATTTGTGGCATGGAATCAAATGAATTGCGAGAGAGGCTCCTGCAGATGAATGTCGGCACGTTAGATGCAGTCCTGAAGGCAGCACTGGTGAATGAAATGGCCAAGAAGAGGTCAAGAGAGATGTCGGTAGCAGGAAGCAGCACGGAACTAGCTGTGGATGTTGTCAAATACAATGTATAATAAAATGTATAATAAAAAACCATTTGAAGCAACAGCTAGGTATAAGGAGGCTAGAGGTAATAAATTTGTTTGTAGAAAATGTAGTTTTACGCATGGGGCACAAAGTTGCCCAGCTTTTAATAAAAAGTGTAGAGCATGTGGTATTTTAAATCATTTTTAAAAATGTTGCCATCAGAAACAAAATGAGAAATATAAAAAAGAGAAATATTTTTATCAGAATAAAAAAGTAGATAATATATCTGACGTAAATGAGGCAGATAATGATGATTTCTTTTTACATACTGTAGAGAAAGAAAGATAAGCAACAGGAAGCAGGTGAGAGATCATGGCTTCAGGAGATAGAAGTTGAAAACCTTGTCGTAAATTTTAAGTTAATGTTGTTTAAATATTAAACACAAAAACAGACAAGGAATGTTTAAATTCTATGTAACCTTAGACAAATATCTGCTTATTTCACTGGAGACATGTCTGGCTCTGAATCTAATATGTAGAGTAGATGATTTAAGTACAGAGAGGCTTAAAATTAACAACGAAGGTAGTAATATAAGGTACAACAAAATAATTGAAAAATTTGAAAACATTTGTAAGGGTGTAGACCTATTAGAGGGGGAATATCATATAGAAATGAATCCCAATGTGGAACCGAAAAGGTTAGTAGTTGCTGAAACTTTATCTCATAACTTTGAGAATAAAATATGTCACGAAAAGTTGGATAAGGAATTAGAAGCTAACGTGTGCTCAATAACTTTAAATGTATTGAATAACAAATAACGTAAGTACAGAGAAAAAATAGAGACGGACTCGGATTTGTCTTTGGTGAAAGAAAAGATTAGATGAAATAACGGAAAACAGTGAGTTATTGTTAAAGGGCACAAAAGTTATTGACCCCAAAAGTTCAAGGGATGAAGTATTAGATAAGTTAGACTCAAGACATGCCAGAGTGCAAAAAAGTTTAAAGTTAGCATCATATTCTTTCTGGTGGCCTTTAATGACTAAATGTATTGACGATATGGACTTGTCCTTGTCGATTAAACGATTAAACCATAAAGCACATCCTCCTGAACCTTTGATAAATCATCGAATTTGTAAGAATCCTTGGGAAAAGGTTGGCGTTGATGTTAGGCATTTTGACAATAATGCATATGTTGTTTTTGTAGATTATGTAGTGTTTGTGTAATTATTCCAAAATTGACACAGCTAACTTAGGCAATAAGTTGACCAGTGTAAATATTATTAGAAAGCTAAAATCTATATTTTCATGACAAGGTATCATTATGGGTTATTTCAGATGGGGGACCTGAATTTAGTTCCAACAAATTTAAGAAATTTGCTAAAAAATGGGAGTTTACCCACATAAAATCGTCACCTACAATACCTATATATGCACAAAGCAATGGTATGGTGAAAAGTGCGGTTAAAACGATAAAATACATGCTTGTAAAATGAAAAATAGATAAAAAAAAGATCCTTATCTAGCACTGGTACACATAAGAAATACACCTATTTTTAATAATGTAACACCTACAAATTTGTTAATGAATAGAACGGTGAGGGATTTATTACATTATGTTCAGATCAAAAATAAAATAAATAAAACAGCTTACAATCAACAACTCAAAGCAAGAACATATAAAATCAAAATGCATAATACAAATAGAATTGTGATTAGAAATAGGCGTTTCATTGAATTATATGTATGGGATAAAGCAATCTAGTCTAGATGAACATGACTATATTGTTAACAATAATAACATTGATGCAAATCAAAGCAATTATTATAAAGTTATTCTAAATACAAATTTAAATAAAGAAAAATAGTAACAAGGAGGGGAAGAAAAACCTGAATATTTGCAGTCTTATCACTTAGCTACACTGAGAAAATCCCTTCAACTAAAAATGTTAGTTGGGATTTTTTTAGTTACTATAAATAAATTTCCATGTAATTTGTGTTGCAGTAACACGGCCTTGCTATTTACCACTACTAAAAAAACTATTTTTCCACCTCTAGTAGCAGTAAATAAGAATATTATAGCCACAATTAAGTAAGTGTGTTATTCTCTTTATTTAATAGCCCAAACTTGTTACTGTTAAAATATTTCTATTTGGAACAACTAACAGTAAATATTTAATTTACTTTGGTTTGTGACAACTAGTTGGACATTTGTGATAACTAAAAGACAACTGCATTTTTATTAGCTGTAACAAAATAAGTAATTGTAGTAATAATAAATGTTTGTAATTTTATATTCGGCTGCTTCCGATATTTTACGATCTCGATCTAGTTGGCCTTTCCCCGCCATTCTGTCTTTGCTCGTCGAAGTGTTAGGTCGTGTTTCTCTTGTGTTGTGTGCGAAGTTTTCTACTTTTCAGTGTCGAGTGGTGAAATTTAAGATGTTCATATCTTGATAACAAAACGTGAGACCCACACCATATTTCACTTGATGACTGGCCCATATAACAAAGATTTATAGCGAAAAATCTTTTATTGATATTTGTGAATAAATATAAGAATGGGGTCGCCTACCAAATCAATAGAAGGGTAAGTGAAATATTTGCAAAAAAATTTTTTTACAATCAAGAGACTGTTATAATGCAACACGTTTTTTCTGTAATTATTTATTATACAACTTGATTTGTCTAAAAGTTACCTACATCAGGATGTTCAAATTTGTGAAATATAATGAGTTGGTTCCAAATTAAAATTCAAATGACATAACTTTCAGAAAAGTATAAATTTTGTATACTTACAATAAATAAACATATGTTCTTGCTCTAGTCTCTTAATTATAAAAAATATTTTGCAAATGTTTCATTGACCATAGTGGAGATAGGCATAGGTACCGGCGCGGCGGCCACATTTTTGTACCATTTTTTCGCAAATTCAATAAAAATAAAATCACTATAATGCTATGAGGCCCTAATAGTCATTACCTAAAATATAATAAGGGTCCCTTGTTTCGTAATCATATGAGAATCTCAAATTTCACCAGCCGTCGCTGCACTTTTATGCTTCTATTTTACTATTTCTTACTAATAGTGGCAAAGTGGCGGTTGGTGAAATTTCAATTTTTTTTTTCTCGTCTGTGGCGCATGGGACCCACGAAATATGGGAAATAACATCTAGAGCAGCACTTCTCTAACGATCCCTAAAAAAAATTTGAAATAGCAGTTTGCGAAAAGAATTTTCAAAATTCGCCCCTGGTCTAGGGACTCATATTTAAAATATTTTTTTTGTCATTTTACTTTTCATAAAAATACTCGTAAAAATTCAACAATAAGTTTTGGAGTTTATGAAAATATTTTCATTATTAACTGAAATACAATGAACTGAAATTTTGTAATTTACAATTTAACAAATGACAAAATTTCAATTCGTCGTATCTCAGTTAGTAATGAAAATATTTGCATAAACTCCAAAACCCATTGTTGTATTTTTATGAAAAGTAAAATGTATATGACAAAAAAAAAATATTTTGAGTCCCTAGACCAGGGAGGGCAACCAAATTTAGAAATTTTTTTTCGCTAACTGCTATTTCAAAATTTTTTAGGAGTCGTTAGAGATGGAAGTGCTCCTCTAGATGTTATTTCCTATATTTCGTATGGGTCCCACGCGCCACAGACGAGAAAAAAAATATTGAAATTTCACCAGCAGCCACTGGTGGCAACTAAGTGAATTAGTTACCACACCTACTATATTTTTTAGCCACAACTAAAAAATATAGTTGTGACAAGACTTTGTATTTCTTGTGACAACAAAACCATTTATTATTGTAACCAAAAGTATTTAATAAGTGTTTAGTCACAACTAAAAAATGTAGTTGTCATAACATTTTTCATTTGTTACAGTAACTAACAATATTGAATAAGTGCAACTAGTTGATTTTAACTAAAACTATTTAGTAATGGCTACTAAGAACTTCTAACAATTTGAATTTAATTACGACAACAAACCTACCGTCCTGTCCTCTATTTTATTAGGAAAATTTGCTGTGGTTATGACTTTTTTAGTTGTGGTTACAAATATTTTTCCTCAGTGTAGTTAGGAATAATGCGACTTGTTTTTTACCATAAATGCATAAATGTAACCTGTTTTTACGATAAATGTGACCTATTTGTACCATATTGTTACTTCCCAAGCAGCACAATTAGTTTATTTTACCAGTTTAAAGCCACAATAACCTAACATAGTTGATATAATGTAATTGCAACCACTGCTTTCAACTTTGAAGGCATATGGACTTAATAGTAATTTAGTAAGCAATATTTAGGTAATATTTTCTTATGAAATGCCTGATAAAGTCACATTGACTTTAGTGTAATTTACAAGAAATATTTACATTACTGTTCCTTAAAATTTAACTCTAAAGTTAACGTGCATATGGAGATCTATGTGTAAGAAAATATTACGTAATTTTAGACTAAATTATTAACTTTAGAGTCGCTGTCTTTTGTCTGAATAAAAACAGGGAAATTTGACCAATTTTTTACGTAAGTATAACCTGAGTTTTGCCTTGTCCTTGTAGTCAGATTTAGGTTAAAACTTTAACCTCATGGTCCAACTAGTTCCAATTTTAGGTAAAATTTGCCCTAATTTTACTTCCCCACTAACCTATAGCATATGTGTTTAACCTAAAGGCAAATATTGCTTCATAAAATGTCCTGAAAGTTATTTTTACTTAAAAATAGAATTAGGTCCTTCCCTGGAAAGCAAAATTACGTTTTCATTATCTAAATTACTTCAAAGGACTATAATGACTGTTTTGTGTTGATGCCCTTCCCAGTGTCAACTGTACTTTATTAGTGGGATAGTGTCCTAATTTGTAGCAATTTGTCGCAATTTATTTTATTATTGTTTGGGTTTTGTTTTCATATTTTTAAAAATAAAAATGGAGGTGTTTTGTTTTAAATGAGAGAGAAAGTATTCTACAGCCAGTCAACCTTTAGTCGGCACAACTGAAAAGTGCATAAGCAAATAGGACACAATTATAATGATATCGAATATGCGGTGCACTAAAGATATTTGTAATTGTATTTCAACTTTTCTATTACCGATTTGTTTGCATTCGAAGTAATGACTACATTATATCAGGTAAAACAGTTGTTAATCGGGTCTGGTGCACTTTAGGTATCTCTGATTTTTCAAATTTTCTAATACGTAATGCATAGAATATAGCCAATAGAGCACATTTAAGCAAAAAAAATTATGGATGAACCATAAATTGATGAGAAAAAAAATGTGAAAGTTACGGGACCAGTTAGCAACAAGGGGTGCTGGGTGGAGTAACAGTGGATTGTAAAGGTGTGTAGGGGGGGGGGCGAAACGTATTGGTGCATATATTTAAGTAGTATATTGTCCTTGCCCTATATAATTTTCATAATGTCAATACATTTACTTACCTCGGCTCAGGTTAGGTTAGTTTAGGTTAGGTTAAGGTTTTTTTTAATACTAAAAAGCAACATAGGTTACGAGGCAATTGCAATACTTTATTGTAATAGTACTTACTTTCATTTTCATGATTTACAATCCACTGTTATTCCACCCAGTACCACTTTTCGCTCCCCGGTCCCATAACTTTCACATTTTTTTTTCATCAATTTATGGTTCATCCATATTTTTTTTTGCTTAAATGTGCCCTATTTACTATATTTTATTCATTACTTGTTAGAAAATTTGAAAAATCGGAGATACCTAAAGTGCACCAGACCCGCAAAGTGAAGTTCAGTAGTGTTAGTAGTGTAACTGAGCGACTTTATTTGGATTATATTCAGTGTTCCTGAATGTACTCACTGAAGAGAAGTTGTAAAAATAGTTTATGGCCCACCTAGGAGGTTTAAACCTATACCTATGAACAAATTTAAGTTGATAGATGGGGAAGTAGTAATATGGAATTAAAAAATAAGTTTCATATGATGTGTTTTCTGTTAATACATTTATTCAAATAGAAAATAAAGGGTAATTCTGCATTGTAGCGGAACATCGGAATTTTTGCGAAATTTTTTCAGGACACACTAATTTGGGGTCGTAGAACACGAATCTGAAGTCAGTTTTCGGTGCAAATGCATAGTTTTTCCAAAAAAAAATTTTGAAATTTTCCACCATAACACACTCTCCGTCACTGTAAACACTAAAAACCCTCCATTTCGGCCGATTTTCATGTCATGTTCACCATGTAAAGTGGTCCTTAGAGCAAACACGTCAAAAAAATTGCTTTTCCATAAAGAGTAAATTATTATTTACCAAAACTCTAGAAACCAGAAAATGAAAAATCATCAAACTGTCAAACTAATGCGCATGCGTATCCTCACTTTAGAGCTGTGTCTAAGATATCACCTAAATCAGCAGGCGATTGTTGTCTCTGATTTTGAAATGGTATTTGCATTTTTGCGGACGAACGATGACATCACGGTAACATTTTTGTGATATGCTAATTAATTTAATTACCTACAAATGTTTGATCAAACAAATATAATTTAAATATACACGTTTTTATGATCATCTCAGCCAATAGGTACCAAAAACTGGTGTTCAGTTAACAATACATTTTCAATGACATTCCTCGTTTTGCCAGTGTATACGAAATTTCACATCGAATAGGAATCTGGATATATAGTATGTTCGAGGATAGATGTAACAAGAGTAATGGAGAAGTATATAAATCCTCAACAAGAGTCTCATTCCAAAATTCAATTTTTGGTAAATGTTTACGAGATTCGCTTATCGTATTGCGCGCGCAAAAATTTTTTTTCCGAGAAGGGCAAGGAATATTTTAGGCGACCTTGACCTTGACCTCGCTCCACGTTCCCGTAAGATTGTAGGACTATTTGTTCTTTGCACAATATTTCATTAGGCACTTATACTTCCAATAGTATCTACTGCATGTCACATTAAAAAAATATTGTTAACTGAACACCAGTTTTTGATATTGACTGAAATGAAATTAAAAACGTGCATATTTAAATTATATTTATTTGATCAAACATTTGTAGGTAATTAAATTAATTAGCATATCCCAAAAATGTTACCGTGACATCATCGTTCGTCTGCAAAAATGCAAATACCATTTAAAAATCAGAGAACAATCGCCTGTTGATTTTGCTGATATCTTAGACACAGCTTTAAAGTGAGGATACGCATGCGCATTAGTTTGACAGTTTGATGATTTTTCATTTTCTGGTTTCAAGAGTTTTGGTAAATAATAGGTAATTTACTTTTTATGGAAAAGTAACTTTTTTGGTGTGTTTGTTCTAAGGGACACTTTACATGGTGAACATGACATGAAAATTGGCCGAAATAGAGAGTTTTTACTGTTTACAGTGACGGAGAGTGAGTGTTATGGTGGAAAATTTCAAAAATTTTTTTTGGAAAAACTATGCATTTGCACCGAAAACTGACTTCAGATTCGTATTCTACGACCCCAAATTAGTGTGTCCTGAAAAAATTTCGCAAAAATTCCGATGTTCCGCTACAATGCAGAATTACCATCCGTGATGTGATCATGTTTTTCTATCCAATGCAAACGAAAGTCGTTATTAAAGTTAAAATACAATTTGCACTCTAAGCATAGGTATCTTTTGGGCACCGTATCTTTGATATAATTACGTCAGATTTGTGTATTTATGCACAATTCTGTTGTGCCGATTTAACTTTAACCTCATGGTCACAACTAGTTCCAATTTTAGGTAAAATTTGCCCTAATTTTACTTCCCCACTAACCTATAGCAGGGTGTAGAATACTTTCTCACATTCAAAACAAAACATCCATTTTTTTATTGATAAAATACAAGAGAAAATTGAACGAATAAACCACAAACTCACAAAACAACAAATTGCAGCCAAAGAAGTTTGAGGTTAGAAACAGAAGTGACGTCACGGCACGAGAAGCTCAATTTACCGCCTTCTCTAACCTAATCTGGGAAATATGACCAATTTAGTTCTGCATGAACTTTAAAGACTACAATTTTGAAGACAACAAAATTATTTTAACCTATATTGGTCCAATTTAACTTTAAAGTAAATAATATAAGTTTTAACACTTCATCTCAAGGAAAAACGTTAACGGGGTCTAAAATATTGGGAGAGAATACTTCTAAGTCGTGTGGCACTATGTTCGCCATATTTTTCAACCAGCTGTAAGAGGCCATTTTACAATGAAGTTTTGATAAGTAATTAATTGAAAAAAATCATTAACATAAGGTTATTTAACAGATACAAAGTACAATATTATCATATTTTATGCTCCAGGAAAGTCCTGCAGGGCAACTGAATAGGCTTTTACAAATATTTTTAAAATACATTTAAGCTAAAAAAAAAATGTTTTTTCTTTAAAAACGTAAAATACTTGAGGCTCCTTTAATATTCCGAGGTAGAATGGACATATTTACATGAAAATTGATTGGCAGTAAAAAACACACACAGAGGGGAAGTGGACGCATTATTTCACAACTACGTATGACATTATATGATGTACTCCTACTCCTAAATAAATAAATAAATAAATAACTGAGCAGCGTTATTTAAGAGGGATTCATGACGTCGTCTCATTCCCCATTTACTTATATTTTACGTAAATTTTAAGTCAATTAGGTTAGTTTAAACGGGAAGACGGGACCAAAACGAGGGCTACATTACGTAATTCTGACTTAAAGTGCTACTTGGGTTGTGTATATTGTTATTTATTTTATTATTATTTATGTGTATATATTATATTCTTATAGATGTTAAAAAAAAGTGCTGGCAACATTGTGAATAGCAGTTCGAATTTTTACATTACATTAATTTTTATGATTTGTACAGATTTAACATTGTAATTGTAAATAGGGAAGACTAAATCACTATTAGAGGAAGAGAGATGTTAGGAAACTAGATACGTACGGCACTGTACTAATACGTAATAAGCAGGCGCCAAAGCCGCAGTGACATTTCATGTACCTAACAGGAAATAAACCATTGTTGTCATAGCCATCATCTGAGTATCATTGAATTACCTTCACCTACCTGTTCCTGAACACGAAACATTGTCTACAATTATTTTAGTATCTCTTACCATTTTGGCAGTGTTTCTGTTTTAATGTAGGTATTGCCTTTCATATACATAGATTTGCCGCCATATTAGAGCCGCCATTTACAATATTGAAAATTTTTCAATTTTATATGAGGCAGAAAATACTCCCTAACTCCATGTCCATATACTGTGTGACTCATTTAAAATGGAAACACCTTTACAACTTTTTTATTTTTTGTTCGACTTGAACCAAATTTTGCCAAAAGATATAACAAATTAGGATCTACTTATGACCAAAAAAACATTCCCTTCTTACAAATGCAAATCCACGTGCGGTACCAAAATAAATGGAAAAAATAAGGAAATCATATTAGGTATTTTTTTATCGAAAAACTTTGTTAATGAAAATTGTTCAGAATTGTCCAAAAACCTAGAGTCCAAAATTTCAGCAGTATTAAAAAATATTGAAATTTTGTTTAAAACAATGTCCGAGTCCGAAAATATTATTTTAATTGTTTTTTTTTTCTTTAGAAAATTGTTTGAAATTAAACGCAGGTAGTTGTCAAGGGATCTGTATTTTTTTTTAATTTTGTCGAAATTTTGTAATTCAATATTTTTTAATATTGCTGAAATTTTGGACTCTAGGTTTTTGGACAATTCTGAACAACTTTCATTAATAAAGTTTTCCGATAAAAATGCCTAATATTTATTTATTTTTCCATTTATTTTGGTACCGCAGGTAGCTTTCCATTTGTAGGCGAATGTTTTTTTGGCCATAAGTAGATCCTAATTTGTTCTATCTTTTGGTAAAATTTGGTTCAAGTTGGACAAAAAATAAAAATGTTATAAAGGTGTTTCCATTTTAAGTGGGTCACACTGTAGGTAAATATATTTAAAAAAAAACACATTGTTACGCTATGCTTTATACAGGATGTAATTAGTTTCATGTCAATTGTTGTTGTTTCATGTCAATTCAATTGTTAGTTAGTAAAGCTTACTATTCAGTCGATGAATTATTTCAGGACAGGATTGACTTTATTTTACTCTTCGCAAATACGAAAACGAAGAGTATATTGCATTTGATCGGCACATTTCTAAAACCGTAAATACCGCTCGCAGACAAAAAATGTTCATATCATTGTGTTAGTGAACGAATTCTGAACAACTTTCAAAATGTCCGTTCGCCTGTCCGTCACGTTTCTTGTAAGCACGATAACTCGAGAAAGAAAAATCCGATTGTACTGAAATTTGGACAGAAGGTTGGTGTTAGCTAGGGAAAGAAACCTATTGTTTTTGAACAAAATCGATCAGTAAATAAAAATGTTATTAATGATTTAAATTTTGTAAAAATTTACATTTTTTTACGTGCTAGGTGGTGGTGTAGGTCTTACGCTTTTGACTCGGAATCCAAGAGACCCAGGTTCGAAACTCTTTCATCAATTAAGTTCGTACTATAAAATTAAAAATGTCTAAAATTAACATTATTTACAGAAAACTGCGAAGAGTATCCTACAGAATGTGTAACAATTATATAAAAAGTTTAGTAAACCGGCGAAGAGTACGTTTTTAGCTTGTTTGATTTTATTGTTTGTTCATTTAGACCAAGTTCCTGTTCTATACAAAAATAAATGTTTGTTTTGTGTAATTATGTTTGATAATACTAGGATGTTTTATATATAGATTAAGGTCTGGCTTTGTCAATAAAAATCGTTTGTATTTTTTAGACAATAAAGCATATTTGATTTTATTTGATCTGTCATTAAAAAAAAACTGGTAATGGGGACCGACTAGAAAAACAAAAAACCTGCATGACTTTTTCCTCTAGGGGCACTTTGAAAAAAATTGACCAGGTCAAAAATCTGAATGTTTAGGTAGGAGACATTTGAGAACCACTGCTTTTCTGGATCAATGGACATATAGTTCCGATTTATGGAAATTTCTTACTTTTAAAAAGTCATAAAAAAGTGTAAACCTCACCGCCGCGCGGTCTCAAAGCAAGAAGAGCGGCACTTTGACGGGACCGCTTTGAACTGACCTTTTTATACCAATTATAAAATGTAAAGAATTCATTATCTCTTTCTGCAGACCGCAAACACAGAATGGCCGCAGGAGTTTGAAAAGAGGATTTGTTTACAGGTGTGTTTTTTAATTTGGAACAAAATTATTGGAGCTTTTATTGTTTATAATTTATAAAATTTAAATGTGGTTTATTAACATTTGTGACATAAATTGGTGTACTGTGTTAAAAGCTTAAAAAACGAGTGATTATTTTATGAAATTGGAAAACGAACAGTTAGACGCCCGAGATACGATAACAGAAAATAGTTATGTGCATTTTAAGTTATGAAAAATATGATTTTTTCCTTTGAATTTGTCACAAAACCACAAAATACCATAATAATAAAGTTTGTACCTAACCCAGCAGCGACTTTGATTTGAAAGTGACCAGCAATGTGACAGAATGATGGACAGGCCTATTCAAGAAATCTAGAACTTACCAATAAATTATTGTTGATTTACATAATCTGTATCAATAAACATTTCAGCACGTCAAACTAAGAACATACACACTCCGTTTAACACTAAACATACTAAACTATCAACTAAAGAAAAAAAAAAAAGAAAAACTTGATCCAAAATCCAAAAAGCAACACAAAAAGAACGAATAAGTAAGTTGTGTCTGTACGTAACCAAGTACTTAATGACTTGAACGGTAAGTCAATAAAATAAATCTTAACTAAAATACAGTGGCCCAAAATTCAAAAAGAACAAAGACAATGAACGGTAGGCTGTGTGTACGTACTTAACCAAGTAACGACATAAACGAAAATATTGCTTGGGAATATCGCAAGGCAGTTTTCAGATCTATTAAGCACTCAAAGAAGTGTCAGCATCGCCAAAGATGCCGATATTTTATACCTATCCGCACTAATGTAATATAACACTATCCAAAATACTTATCTACCATCAAAATATACAATGCATAAATAAAACATTAGCGGGTGAAATTTTCTTAAAATCACTAAATGAACTACTAGTAGAGTTGAAATCAAGATCTTTGTTGACTTCCGTGGAACATTGAAAGGTAAAAATGTGCTGATTACGCCATTATATAATACTTGACGTGTATATGTATATACACCCCCTAAATTCGTCTGGCGATATTGGTGTCCAAACAACCCAGAGGGGTGAAAAACCGAAAAAACAGAAAATTAAATATTTACCTCATCTTTCTAGCAGTTTTTAAAATTTTTATGAACTATCCATAATAATGAAGTTATGGCTATTTATATGCAAAGGAAAGCGTAAAATATTTCCTAAAACCTTGTGTGGCTCTCTTATTATGCGAATATTTATTTTGTTATTTTGGCAAATTCGTTCCACTCGTGACTGTGGACAGACCAAATAAAATTTTAAAAATCTAATAAGAATAAAAGTTGTACTGTATACTATCAAGATTCGATTACTTTTTTCAGTTTTAAATTTCAATCATAAATAAGCAGGTTATGAATTAAATACTTACTTGTTGACAAAATTATGCTACAACCCCCAGTTGCATTTGTCTCGAGATTTGTCTCTATTTCTACTGTCTCCTGTGGCACACTAAGATTCCTCCCCGCTCATCACGCAGCCCGGGGACCTCTATATACTCATGCATGAATGCATAATATAATACTGACATGTAAAAGATTGTTAATTACATCTTTTTAGTGTTTATTTTATTAAGTAGGTAAAATATTCTTATATATTTATACAATTATTGTAAAAGTCTCCATCTAGCAATACGGATTAAACGACAAATGTTTATAAATCAAATTGTATAATTTAATAATTTGTAACTAAACTGGTAAATTAAGTGAAGGTACTGACTAAACTGTTTAAAAATAATAATTTTAGTAAACAATGAGGAAATATCATAACATTATTATGGATATTAAAAACTCAAACGTAAAGTGCATAAAACATTTTACTCTTTTTTCACAAGCAAAAAAAATATATATCTTTTAAATAACGGGAACGTGCTCTGTAAAGCGATGTTGCAGCAATCAGAAATAGTGGAAAAAATTAAGGAACTGTTGTAAAGCAGATAATATTGCTACTAAATCGATTCAACTACATTTTTTTAAATAAATATCATTTCAGGATGCATAATAAGGCAGTTCAAAAAAAATAGGTTCGATAATAATAATAATAATAATAATAATAATAATTTTGGATAAGAAAAAGAAAACAGCATTCCTAATCGACATTGCTGTTCCTAATAACCACAACCTGCAAAACACAATCGACGAGAAGATACAGAAATACACGGAGCTCAAATTTGAAATTAAGCGGATCTGGAAGTTAGACGAAGTCCACATTCTGCCAATGGTACTTTCGACCACAGGACTTGTACCTTTAGACCTGCAAAACAACATTAAAACAATAGGATTGGATCCAAATTTATTCAAAATAATGCAGAAATACGTCATTCTCAACACTACACGTATCACCCGCAAATTTTTAGAGGTGTGAAGATGTTTTGGCTCTAGCCCGCACTTCCGCCTAACACCAGTCTAAAATACTGAGAGAAAAGAAAAATAATAATAATAATAGAACGGGCTGACATCTGGCACATAAACTGTGCCGTGTATGCTGCTGCTCAACGCTTTTCTCAGGTGGAGAGGCGTAATACTGCCTCCCCACAGGAGAGAGCGAGGCGGCGCATACAAAAGATGGAAGCCAAGATCCGGTCGGCGAGGCAACACGCATCCCGTATCCAATGTGTGATGGACTATATGGCGGCCAATAGACCGTTCACGCCTAAAGTGCGTCGAATAGCCGCCAACTTAAGACGCGTCCATCACACACTCAATGAGGCAGTGCTGCGAACCACCAAACAGCACTGTCTCGACAGGATACGGGTGCTAGTGGTTTGTAAAAAATCACTAGTGAGGCGGGCGAGGGGGCTGGCGGAAAATAAACTCTTCCGCCAAAAGCCCTCGCGCCTTTTCGAACCGCCTCCGCGTGTTGCAGAGAATCCGCCGACTGTAGATCAGGTGGAAAATTTCTGGAAAACGCTTTACGAGGAGAAGCTTCCACTCAACCGAGACTCTCCGGCCCTTGCACACTTTGAAACCTTCTGTCAAAGGTTTCAACAACCACAGGAAGTGTGCCAACCAATAACCCCAGAAGAGGTTCGAAGAGCTCTCGAGGGCTCTAAGAACTTTGCTGCTCCAGGTCCCGATGGGATAAATAACTTTTGGTGGAAAAAGTTATCGAGCACCCACCACCATTTGGCCAGAATTTTTAATGCCTGGCTAAATGGGGAGCAGCAAATTCCTTCTTGTGTGGTTGAAGGGCGGACAGTGCTGATCCCTAAGAACGGAGATTTGTCCAACCCAAGGAACTACCGACCGATAACCTGTTTAAACGCATGTTACAAGGTGTTTACGCGCATCTTGTACATGCGAGTGCTCCACGCAGTTGAACCGGTTTACGAACGGATATATGAGCAACGAGGGTCGAAGAGAGGTGTCGCTGGCTGCAAGGAGAACCTGTTGATTGACAGATGTGTTACGCAGGACTCCGTTCAGTATAAGCGGAACCTCTCCATGGCCTGGATCGACTACCGCAAGGCATTTGATATGACATCACATGAGCTTATTGTTCACTTGCTCCGATGTCTTGCGGTACCCGGTCCCGTAGTGAGATGCATCGAAGAACTGATGCCGCTCTGGAGGACTCGCTTTACTATTACATCGGGTAACAATCGAGTCCGGACGGAGTCCGTAACATTCAGAAGGGGAGTATTTCAGGGAGACTCCCTCAGCCCCCTTCTGTATTGCATCTCACTACTGCCATTATCCGTTTCGCTCCGGAAAACCCGTGGATACAACTGCGGTACCCCCGGGCGAGAGGAGGCATAAGGTCACCCATCTGTTTTACATGGATGACCTTAAACTTTATGCCTCCGGAGAGAGGGACCTACACCAGTCCCTCAGGGTGGTACAGGAGTACACGCAGGCTGTCGGTATGGAGTTCGGGTTGGACAAATGTGCACTGGTCCATCTCAAGAGAGGACGATGCGGGAACTACGGAGAGGACGCGCAGCTCGTGGACGGAAGCATCTTACATCATCTAGATGCCGGAGAGTCGTACACTTACTTGGGTGTCGAGCAACGCTCCACCCAAGAAGTGGGTGTAGTGAAAAACGCTCTCCGCGGCAAGTATCAGCACCGACTCCGACAGATCTGGTCCTCAGAACTGTCGGGGAAGAACAAGGTGTCTGCTACCAACATGCTTGCCGTTCCGATCCTACTCTACACCTTTGGAGTAGTGAAATGGACTCGAGAGGAGTTGCGTCAACTCGACGTAGGAACCCGCAAGAAGATGCATCTCAATAGAAGTTTGCATCCTAAATCGTCCGTTCCACGGCTATACCTCCCACGACATCGGGGAGGCCGTGGACTCTTGAGTTTGGAGAGTCTCCATAATAGGATGGTTCTGGATGGAGCCTGTAAGGTCATCAGGAGTTCGGATCCCCTCCTCTGCATGGTCCGGGACCATGAAAGTGCAGGAATAGGAGCCTTTTTGTTTAAGGCAGCACAAGGAGCAGCCGATGAACTTGGTCTCTCCTTCGACGTTGAGCGGGTAAATCCCGACTCTGTCACCGAGTTGGAACCTGCTCGACGAAAAGCCCAAATTAAAGCTGCAGAACACACCATCTTTCTGCAGCTTCACACGGATAAGCCAATGCATGGAGTTTTCTATAAAAATATAGAGAACCTTGGCTTATACATATTTACTAGAGATCGAACCTTACACTGTGAGGGAATATATGCAATATTCGAATTAAATGTAATAATCTGTGTATATAATTGTATTTTATTTTATATTTCTGTTTTTACCGCATATTTTAATGTGTAAACTGTTAGTGTTAGATACTGTCATGTCATATACATCCATTTCATTATGTAATAGCAGCTATTGCTCATTTATAACGCCATTTCATTCTTTTTAGATCCATGTAAGACTAAATTTTTTGAAATAAAGTGTTTTTCTATTCTTCTATTCTATTCTATCCGAAAGGCTGACCTTTGCCTTCTTAAGGTCAGCCGGGCTGAAGTCTGAGACCGAGGGATTCATAATGGCTTGCCAGGATGGTGTATTTAATACCCTCTTCTATCGTAGTCGTGTCATGGGTATAGAGGTCCCTGATGTCAGCTGCAGGGCCTGCCGCAGGGCGCCAGAGACTTTAATGCACCTGTTGTCGGCTTGTCCGACATATGCAGTCTCGGCCTATATCCAGAGGCACGACGGAGCATTACAAGTGCTTTATTATCACCTAAGGCACTCGTATGGGATAGACGAGACACCAGTGCTGCCTTACGCTCCGGGGGATATTGAGTCCATTGTGGAAAATGAGAAGTGTCTAATTTATTGGAACTACTCTTTTCCCACCGTCAGGCAAATACAAGCCAACAAGCCTGACGTAGTCCTCCTCGACCATCAACTCAAGACAATGTTTGTCGTGGAGTTCTCGGCTCCCGCAAAGAACAACATTGTCTTGAAGGAGGAGGAAAAACGAACAAAATATCGAGATTTGCTCTTCGAACTCCGCAGACTGTATCCAGACCATACTGTTAAGATAGTGTTACTGATTATAGGAGCCCTCGGTGGAACGAGACACACACTGCTTTCGGAACTTAAGATCATACCGGCATGCCGAAATTCGGCAGAGGTCCTAGCCGGCAGAATGCAGAAGGCCGTCATTCTTGGTTCATTACGTCTGCTCAGGGCACACGATTCCCGGACCTAGTAGTCACTTACTCCACGGGTGTGGGGAGTGGCTGCCGGTACTACCAGCTCCCCTCTGTGAGGGTCGGAGCCACCACAGAGAAGGGTGACTGGTTTTTAACAAAAAAAAAAATAATAATAATAATAGTAATAATAATAATAATAATACGCCAAAACCTGCCTAGGACTGAAAGCCATAGAATAGAATAGAATAGAATAGAATAGTATATTTCTCATGTTGGATATACATAGTATATATATGAACGCCACAAAAAAATATATATTTAGAGTGATTAAAAACAGTAAAATTACAATTAATAATAAATATAACACATTTTGTGTATCAAAAAACACAGAACACGTGGTCACAAAATAAAATCATCACAGATTTTGTTTAGGTATTTTTCAGTAATACTACTGTGGCTGATAATTTAGATATTCCTCAACTGAGTAGAAACTGTTAACAGCAAGAAATTTTTTCAGACAAGAGTTAAATTTATTTGGGGAATCAATGGCTTTGATTTCTGGTGGTAACTTATTGTACATTTTAATACCTGCATGATATGGAGATTTTTTATATAAAGTTGTATTATGATTTTTAATTTTTAATAGATGACCTTGCCTGGTATTGTATAAATGATTGTCTGAATTGGTTTCGAACATGTTTAAATTTTTTTTGACAGATTTGATGATTTTTAAAATATATATGCTATGAATAGTTAAAATTTTATTATTTTTGAAATAAGGTCTACAAGTATCCCTTGGTGCAACATCAAATAATAACCTGATGAGCCTTTTCTGTAGGATAAACACGCGATTTATACTTGAGGCAGCACCCCAAGCCACGATGTTGTATGATAAATGTGAATATGCAAGTGCATAATAAATATTTAATAATGATTTGATATTAAAGCTACCCTTCAACTGCCTTAATGCGAAGTATGCATGATTTAGCTTTGTGCAGACATTTTTAATTTGCTCTTCCCAACAAAGACTACTGTCTATCATAGTTCCCAGGAACTTGACCGCTGTTGAGAAGTTTTCTGTAGGTATTACTGTGATGAGATCTTCCGAAGGTGATCTTCGTTGAGAAAAGTATACACATTCGGTTTTACCAATATTCAAGATTAATGTATTACTATGACACCAGTCTTGATACGATCCTAGAATTCTATTTATTTTACCCTGAAGCTCCACAGGATCCCGTGCTGAGAGCAACATCGAAGTGTCATCAGCAAACATCACAACCAGACCCTCCTGCATAATTGCAGGGAGATCATTGACAAATAGTAGAAATATTAATGGTCCCAGCACGGAACCCTGAGGAACTCCGCAAGTAACATCATAGTTTTCTGACAGTGTGCCATATATTTTTACATGTAGTTTTCTATCAGTCAAGAATGATTCAATAAGACTTAATGTTAGACCTCTAATTCCTAACCTTTGCAGCCTGCAGAAGCTGGATGGTGGCAGTTTCTATGGACTTATTTTGCTGAAAGCCATGCTGATTTGTTGTTATAATTTTGTGTTTAATTAAGAATGATGATATCCTGTTGTATATTAATCTTTCTATAACTTTTGAAATTACGCATAAGATGGAAATGGGTCTATAATTTTCAAAATCAAGGTCATCACCTTTCTTGAATATTGGCAAAACCGATGCAATTTTGAAGATACTCGGAAAATGGCCTTGTTGGAAGCATTCGTTAATTAAATGTGCCAGAGGTGCTGCGATTTTTTCACATGCATTTTTTAGGGCTTTGGTAGATATACCATCTACACCTGTAGCAGGTTTGTCTTTTAGATTTTTTATTATGTCTATAACCTCTTTAGGTGTTGTAGGCTTCAAAAATATTGTCTGTTCAACATAAGAGGAACCAGTACATTCAGTGGAAATATTGTCCTTGAAGTGTTCAGACATTTTCTCAGATGCTACATTAGAAAAATAATTCCCAAAATGGTCAGCGATGATTTGGGGATTTGTTGTAGGTGTGTTGTTGATATTTATAGTTATTTTTTTACTTTCAACACTTTTACCAAGTTGTTCATTAACCAGGCTCCAGATTTCTTTTGAACGATTTGTTGCTTTATTCATTCGTTGTGAAAAATAGTCTCTTTTGTTTTTTTTGATGTTATTATTATATTGTTTTTTATTCTCTTTATATAATTCAATTAGGTCAAAATCATTTAATTGGTTTGCTAACCAATGCAAATTTTTTAATTCTTGGCTTTCCCTAATTAATTCACAATTAAGCCAGTTTTTGCAACTTGCTTTGTTTGATTTTTTGTTGCAGTGGGTAACTAGCGGGCATGAGCCCTCAAGACATTTCAGGAACAGATCGATAAAATTGTTGAAAGCTTCATCGATATTTTCCACGAATATACCATCCCAAGCTGTTTTTTCAAGCATACAATTAAGTTTTTCAACATTTTCTTCTGAAAAGTGTCTAACATGATAAAAAGTGTAATTTCTTTCTTGAATTATTTTTAGATCCTTGCAACAGATTATTTGAGCTGCATGGTCTGCTATGCATGGATTAGATATGTAAGCTAAGTACCTATCATCTGGTAAATTTGTGACTATGTAATCAACACCCGTTTTTGATGTTATATTATTTATATTTGTTACAATGCGAGTAGGTTCATTTAAAGTTGTTGTAAGATTAAAACAATCGAATGTGTCTCCCAAAATATCTTTTTCCGCAGATTCTTTTAATGAGTCTATATTGAGATCGCCACAAAGTATAACTACCGGGCTTTGTTTACTAGCAAATTGCAAAGTATGTGACAAATTGTTAAAAAATATATCAAAATTGCCTGATGGAGGTCTATAAATAGTAATTATATTTATTTTAAACTGTTCATGGCTTAGTGATGTCGTACACAATTCTATGTTAGTTTCAGATGCAAAAGATTTTATATACTTCACATTTTTTGGTTTAAGAGTATCTTCAATATCATTTCTTGCATATATAGCCACACCACCGTGTTGGCGGTTTACCCTACAGTAGGCACTCACCAGTGTGTAATTTGGGATACTTAAACTATTTAATTCAGTTTCATTGGCCCAATGTTCAGTTATACATAAAACATCTAAATTTTCTTGATGAGAAAAAATTTCAAGGCTGTTTAGTTTGTTTCTTAGACATTGTACATTAATATGCCCAACATTTAATATTGATAGGTCAGCATTAACTGTGATTGACACTGTTGGTTTCCTGCTGTCCATCCGCTGGTCTCTTGATAAACGTGGCTTTTCTGTTACAGAATCTTTATGCAAGTTGGTTTTCTGTTGTTCTTGGCCTTTTGCTTGATATACTCTGCTGAAAGGGCCTTAAGATAACTTTTTGAGGCCATTTGTGTGGGTCCATTAGTTCTACTTCAGTGAGTTCACTGCTTCCAATTTTGTAACATTTCTTGCGATATTTGGATTTTAAGTCATAGCAGTATACTTCTTTGTCGGGAAATGTGATTTGTATATATTCCTTTACATTATCTAAGGATATGTTTTCATTTAGACCGCCAACCCAAATCCAGCTTCTTTCCGGAGCTGCCGTTAAGAGATCATTTGGCAGGGCTTTTCCATAGACTTTTTTAGTTGTCTTGTCAGTCCATTGTGTATTTTGTTTAGAATTGTCATTGGACAAATTTACGATTTCTTCGGTAGTGATCTTTTTACTAGTTTGGCGCTGATTTTTATTTTTTAGAGTTTTTGCATAGTTCATTCTTTGGTGTATATTTTCAGATTGTTCTGTGGCTTCTATTGTATGATTATCTTCACTTCCTGTTGGTAGAGTATTTGCTTCTTGATTTGATTTTACGTTTTGGTTACTATTTTTCTGTTTTCCCAGTGTATTTCTTTCAAGTTTTTCTTTAAGATCACTTATTTTTTCTTCTAATACGATTATGATTTTTTGCTTGTCACTGATAATAATATTTTTATCTTCTATTGTGTTGGTTAGTAGGGAGATTTCTTTATTCAATGATGTTTGTACAGGGAACTTAGTTTGGGGGTATAGTTTCATTTTTATCCTTATCATGCTGTTGAATGATGGTGGAGGAATCAGTAGTTGGTTCTGTATCACAATTTGTGCAGAAATATTTCAGTTTGCGTTCCCGTAGTATGACACATCTCCACTCTGTTTCTTGCAAATTTGCACATTCCTTACACATCAACACATTGCATTTATCACAGCAACCTAGTTTTGATGTTGACTTGTTGCATTTAGCACAGAGAGACATTTTAATTGACTATTTTTATGTTCACCACATGACATGACTTAACCAAACATTTCTTTATAATAGAATTGTAAACCGAGATCACTGTTTCCAACAACAATTTTCTGCTCAGATAACACTTTTTTAAGGTAATTTGTAATTTCGGATGTATTTGATAATTTTTGCGCAGTTATTTTTATAATAGTACTTTAGCAAATTTTCGGCGTGCACGCACGACTTTGAGGTTATGTATATAACAATAAAATAACAAAGTATGAAAACCTCGCTTTGGAGTTAAAACACCTATTGAAATTAAAACAAGTTAAAATAGTGCCTATAGTGATTTCGACAGACGGAATGGTAACAAAGAATATTACGGCCAACTTAGTCAAATTGAATTTACCAACTTACTTGATATCCGTTATACAAAAAGCCACCATTCTTCAAACAACTCACATTATAAGAAAGTTTTTTAACTCTCAGGGCTGAATTTTTCCTTCTCAGATGACCACCTGATCATATTTACAACCGCAAAGGATAGGTCAAATAATTCCAGTAGTAACGCTGTGAAAGTGAATCATATAATAATAATAATAACTCAACACACTCGTCTATCGAAGTCGTGTCATGGGTATAGAGGTCCCTGATGTCAGCTGCAGGACCTGCCACAGGGCGCCGGAGACATTAATGCATTTGCTGTCGGCTTGTCCAGTATATGCAGTCTCGGCCTATATCCAGAGGCACGACGCAGCATTACGAGTGCTTTATTATCACTTACGGCACTCGTATGGGATAGACGAGACACCAGTGCTGCCTTACGCTCCGGGGGATATTGAGTCCGTTGTGGTAAATGAGAAGTGTCTAATTTATTGGAACTACTCTTTTCCCACCGTCAGGCAAATACAAGCCAACAAGCCTGACGTAGTACTCCTCGACCATCAACTCAAGACAATGTTCGTCGTGGAGTTCTCGGCTCCCGCGGAGAATAACGTTGTCTTGAAGAAGGAGGAAAAACGGACGAAATATCGAGATTTGCTCTTCGAGCTCCGCAGGCTTTACCCTGGCCATACTGTTAAGCTAGTGGTCCTGATCATAGGAGCCCTCGGCGGAACGAGACACACACTGCTTTCAGAACTAAAGATCATACCGGCATGCCGAAATTCGGCAGAGATCTTAGCCGGAAGGATGCAGAAGGCCATTATCCTCGGCTCATTACGTCTACTCAGGGCACACGATTCTCGGACCCATTAGTCACTCACCCCACGGACGTGGGGAGTGGCTGCCGGTACTACCAGCTCCCCTCTGTGAGTGTCGGAGCCACAGAGTATAAAGGGTGACTGGCTTTTATAAACTAATAATAATAAGAAGAAACACCAGTGCTGCCTTACCCTCCGGGGGATATTGAGTCCGTTGTGGGAAATGAGAAGTGTCTAATTTATTGGAACTACTCTTTTCCCACTGTCAGGCAAATACAAGCCAACAAGCCTGACGTAGTGCTCCTCGACCATCAACTCAAGACAATGTTCGTCGTGTAGTTCTCGGCTCTCGCGGGAGGGGGAGGAAAAACGGACAAAATATCGAGATCTACTCTTCGAACTCCGCAGACTGTATCCAGACCATACTGTTAAGATAGTGATACTGATTATAGGAGCCCTCGGTGGAACGAGACACACACTGCTTTCGGAACTTAAGATCATACCGGCATGCCGGAATTCGGCAGAGGTCTTAGCCGGCAGAATGCAGAAGGCCGTCATTCTCGGTTCATTACGTCTGCTCAGGGCACACGATTCCTGGACCCAGTAGTCACTCCCCCACGGGCGTGGGGAGTGGCTACCGGTACTACCAGCTCCCCTCTGTGAGGGTCGGAGCCACAGAGAAGGGTTTTTAGCTAGCTAATAATGATAATAATAACATAATATAATAATAATAATAATTACTTTATTGTCTTAAGATCTTATAAAGGATATTGGCAACGTCAATTGATTAATTGTAGTTACACACATAGGGAAATATAAATAAAAAAACAATAAAAAACAGTAGTGAGTCACACTGAGAATTTGAAGACAAAGTACACATATTTATAAAGGGTTTAATAGTTAAAATTAATTAAAGCAGTAATATTCCTGGAAAGAGCAGAAGCAATTTTCTAGAAGGTAGCGCTTAATATGGCTTTTGAATTTGTTTATTGGATTAATATCTTTGAGAGAGTTGGGCAAATGATTAAAAATATGACTGCAAAAACAGTAAGGACTCTTTCTATACATTGACAAGTTGAAGTTCGAGATGTAAATATTGGTATTAGACCTGGTATCATGTGCATGCACTGAATTATTTTGTGGAAATTTTCCTTGATTTGTTTTAACGAAAATCAGTGCCACATTACTATACAGGAAAGCGGTAGAATATGATGCTTTTTAAAGATGAGCCTACAGGAGTCCATTGCGTCAACAGAAAATTTTTTTCGTATTATTCTTTTTTGTATGACGAAAATGCGGCTGAGTTCATTTATTCTGTCTTGCCACCAGATACATTCGAAATCTGATAATGGGGATCTCCTGATTTGAGCACAATCGGTTAATATAAACACGTGCGTAATATTTTAATGTTTATGATATTGTGCAAACAATTATAATTTATTTAAACAATGGGGAACTTGCCCATTTTTTTTATTTCATTAAAGTGTGTATTTATGTATAAAAACACGCCACACCGAATATCAGCTCTTAAATCGCAGTACTTATTTTACAATAAATAATTAAAGTTGAAATCCTCGCCACTCCTCACGAAAAGCACTGTGACGTAACCGGGTGAAAACTAGTCTCACGTGGTATTCAACAGATGGCATATTTTAGCCATTCACCCTAATTAATAGACTGGGCGGCGGTTGGCTTTGAGACGTCCGCATATTCGGTCATAAGTCTTTTGTTTTTTATGTTAGAGAAAAATAAAAGTGTCGGAAAGCTCAATTAATTCTCTTTACATAAGCTATCTACAAATTTTTCGAAAAAACCGATAATTATCGAGATATTCGAGGAAATGTAGGAAATTACACGTTTCCCTATAGAGTGTAAATGTAAATCTTAAAAAAATAATTTTTCTCAGAAGCCTTTGTTTCGAAAGGCCGAGATCAACGGAGCGTCAAAATAGTACATGATATTAAGTGTGTAATGAAGCATTCTTTTCAACAAACCGTTACAAGTGAACATCGTAAATGAGATCGATTTCAGTTAATTACCGTATAATTACGGTGACAAAACGGAGAAATTTCACCGAAAAAAAAAAAGTCCCAAATCCCGCCCCCTCTAATTCCTTAATTTTTGTCGGAATTCAAAAAATAAAAAAAGAGTTTTAGCAAATTTAATTATATTTAAATTAGCTAGAGTAGTGTTTTGGCGTAGGAGCCAATATTAAAAAGTTGCCAACTGTAGAAGCTCAAAATTTGCGATTTTTTGCCGTACGTGGCCGACATGTCTGTAGTTATCTCCGAAACGAAAAAAAAAAATGGTAGCAAAAGATTCGTAGTGGAAAATATTCGTTTGACCTTATTTTTTATTTCGAGCTAACTCTCATCGTTTCGGAGATATCAGCGAAAAATAGCAAAAAACAGCTTGACATGTTCATATTTTTCGAAAAACACCATTGGGACGGCCGTACGATGTCGCGACGTAAAGAGAAAGTTTTCCAGATAAACCTGATCGTAAATTTCACGGAGAAATTCGAAAATTCGGCTCGACACGAATCAAAACTAATATTTTGTGACATTTTAGAATATTGAAGATGTTTTTCCAACGAATTTTAGGTTAGGTTGTGTTCACTGCTAGTTGTTTCTGACAAATGATCATGGGAAAGCAGAATCGGTGTCGCTTGACGCCGTCATACGACTTTCACCTTCAAAATATGAAAAATCACCAGTATTTGCAGGAACTAAGTTCTATGATCTACTCCCAACCTATATGAAAGAATTAACATCTCTCCAATTTAAAAAAGAACTGAAAAAATTTTTACTCAGCAAGTGTTTCTACACTATTAATGAGTTCACAGAGGCATTAAATGGCGTAGATATAGTATGAGCCATCATATTTTTATTTTACTCTTATTAATTTGTTACCCATCATTTTATGTCGCGAGTTTTAAAAAATGTTAGTCTGAATGTAATATTTTTTATCCTATGTTGTACTTCATATTTTAATCTGTGTATTTTTTTATACCCATGTACTGTTGACTTGTCTCATCCACTGTAACCAGTGCCCCAAAAGATTAATAAATTTTGATTGATTGATTGATTGACGTCACGTTTCAGGAGTGGGTAAAATTCAGCAGATTTTAATTAATTAATTCCCTATTTTATTTTGCTATAAATTTAATTTATAGCAAAATATGATTGTTTAAACAATTTCAAATTCTTAAAAATGTTAAAAAAAACTCAAATTTCACTAATTAATAATAGGTTGTACCAAAAAGTCTCAAATGAACAAAAATAAAAAACAAAAATACGCGATACTCTATTTTTGCCCTTACGGTCAATTCTAGAACCCTATAAAAGGTTCTTATGGAGGTTCATACACGGCAGTGGCGGCTCGTCAGGGGAGGCAGGGGAGGCTGAGCCTTCCTTTGGAAGAAGCAGCATATCGTCCAAATTAAAATCTTTTACTTGTAGAAATTTCTCTAATTGTTTTTCAAAATATCAAGCCTCCTCTGCAGACAATATCACGAGCCGCCACTGATACACGGAAATAAAATTGATGGTCTCGGAGGCACGTGTTCAGCTGATTTTGCTCAAATTTGCTTTCTTTTCACTATACATTTCAATTGTCCACTCCCTATTGCACATCATGATGTGACATTTATTTAAAAAATATACTTGACTCGAATTACGGTATTTTTATCTGGTTTACAATAATTCCGTAATTTATTCGCCCTGATTCTGATTTCAGTCTATCTAATAGAATATAATAATAGGAAGGTGCTCAACCTTCCTATTATTTCAAAGAGAAATATTTTTTTGCTTGTGAAAGATGAGTTTTATGCCACATTACCTACCAGTTTTTAATGGCAAATATTTTGCACTGTCCACATTGTTTACTAAAATTATTATTTTTAAACACTTTTAGCCAGTACTTTCACATAATTTACCAGTTTAGTTACAAATCATACAATTTGATATATAAACTTTTTGACGTTTGTATTGCTAGATGAACACTCCACTCCATATATTTTACAATAATTGTATAAATCTATAAGAGTAGGTAATTTTCTACATGCCAGTATTATATGCATTCACGCATGAGTATATAGAGCTCAGCGGGCCGCATGACGAGCGGGGAGGCATCTTTGAGTGCGCCGGGAAACGGTAGAAGCAGAGACAAATGCAACTGGGGTTGTGGCATAATTTTGACAACAACTAACTATTTAATTCAAAACTTGGTTATTTATGATCGAAATTTAAAACTGAAAAAAGCAATCGAATCTTGATAGTATACGCTACAACTTTTATTCTTACTAAATTTTTAAAATTTGGTGGATGGAATTTGCGAATATAACAAAATAAATATTCGCATAATAAGACAGCCACGTAAGTTTTTAGAAAATATTTACATTTTAAACAATACAGTTCTTTTGCATATAAATAGCCGTAACTTTGTTATTATGGATAATTCATCAAAAATTAAAAAACTGCTAGAAAGATGAAGCAAAAACCTAATTTACCGTTTTTTTCGGATTTTCACCCCTGGGGCTTGTTTGGGCACCGATATTGTCAGACGAATTTACAGCGCAATCAGTACATTTTTACCTTTCATATTCCACGGGACACGTTTCTAGACGAATTCTGAACAACAATACATCTCGAAGGATATGAGTAAGTCTCCTCTTTCTACCGAGAAATTAAACTTCATGGAGGCTCCTGTATATTTGCTTTAAAGTAAATAGAAGCTAAGGAATTTGAAGTACTGAAACAAAAAGCGAAGGAAGAACACAGAATTAATTGTTAGTAGGTCTAATAAATTAGTAGTCGTCTGCATTTATAGACTGTTAGGGGATGTAAACACTTTCTTTGAAACCCTTACTGATATTTTTCACTATTGTTTCACAAACTACAGAAAATATAATACTGTACTATCTGGGGACTTCAATATAAATCTATTACAAAAAAATAGGATTTCAGCTACTTAATTTTCAAACTTTACTATTAAGCTTAAACATGTTCCAAACAATATTTACACCTATACGAATAACTGAAAAATCAGAAAAGCTGATTGACTATATTTTTGTAAAGTCCGACCATAGCTATGAAGGCAAAGTTGTGACATCTGCCCTATATGATCACGAAGGATAGATTTTACAAGTTGATCAAATAATAACCATAAAGTAATTGGTATTTTCTGAGCAAAAACTGCAACAATTCAAAGCCGAGATTTAAAATTTAACTTGGGTAAACATCCTAAATGAAACTGATCCAAACATATAGCATACCAAAAATTTCAAAATATATTCGATAATACACTAAAATTGCTATTTCCTGTTAAAAATGTTAACCTTTCGAAGCACAACATATCAAAAAATTGGTTAATGGTATTAAAAATTCCTGCAAAAGAAAATATCTTATACAGACAGATGCGAAGAGGCTCAACCTCCAAGTATTACTATAAAAAATATACAAAGATCTTAAAAAATGTAATTTCTATGGCAAAAAAATTGTCAAACAAGCGTCACATTGAACTTGCTCACAATAAGGGCAAGCTGTTTCGAATATTGTTAAGAGCTATACGGGCAAAACAACAACAAGTTCTGAAACAATTTTAAAAAAACATGCAACTAAATAAAAATCCAAAGGAAGTCTTAACCCTTTCACGACGGGAGCCGCAAAAACGCGCAAATCTCTGACTGACATATGTACGGGAGACGCATATTTTCGAACGCCGTGAATACTACTTAAAATCGGGAGGCGGAAGATTGTGGTCTGATATTCGCTTAAAAGCATCTTCAAGCTGTAGCTTGTTAGTTGCAGAAAAGCTGTGGTCTGAAAAACAGTTGTATACTCGCAGTTTATTCTTGAGTGTGTCAAGCAGTCTATTGTGTGTAAACAGCTACAAATTTTTCTTAAAATAAATTGCATTTTTTACAAAATGAACAGGAAAAATAAATATTTAGCAGATGATGAGCTTGAAAAATTTTTTTTTAGATGTAAAAAGGCTTGGATGTTATTATGGTGTGGGGAATACGTGGTGTTGGAATATTGATGCAACTTGCATTATTTCTTCAGTATACAAATTCTGTATATACTAATAAAAATGCACGCGAACAATAATAATAATTAAAAAAAAAAAAAAACAACTTTTTTTTTTAGATTATTAAAGAAGAACGTTGTATGCTTTTAACAATTATATATTATATGTTTGCATACCTATTATATAAAACGTTTATCTTCTATCTTCGTTTATTTCAACTTGCGCATATAAGCGCGCGTGTCTTTGGAGTCGGGAACCGCATTAATGCGCGAAACTAATAAACGGGAGACGCACGATTGCGCGAACGCAAAAAATCCCCGTTTGTGAGGCCAGTCGCCTAAAAAAACGCCCGATGCGAAAGGGTTAAGTTATGTAAATGATAAATTATTCATTGACCAATGTGAAATTATTTTGACAGCAAATAACACAACAGAAAAAAATTATTTCCCCTTCACACACAAAATTTTATACTTAAAACCCACTAATCCAGAGAAAGTATTAAACGAATAAATAATCTAAAAAATAAAAAATCTGTTGGCGAGGATGAAATACCGATGAAGCTTCTAAAATATGCTGCAGATATCATTTGTAAACCTTTGGCACACATTATAAACTTAACATTGCATACAGGGATCTTTCCAGACAAACTCAAAACTGCAGAAGTTAAAACCATTTATAAAAACGGCTGACTGGACTGGCTTATCAAACATTAGCAAAATATTTGAAAAAATAACATAATATAAGAATAATAAACTTCATAGAAAAAACAAATTAATTCATGAATCACAAAATGGTTTTAGAGAAAGAAAATCAACTGGACTTGCAATGTACAAAACATTAACATTCATTTTAGAATCTTTAAATAACAATAAGCAGACAATTGCAGTCTGTCTTGATTTATCTAAGGCTTTTGATACTGTTCAATATAGCCTCAGGTAATCTGCTATTCCTCCGCTACTCGTGGTACTTTATGGAGACCAAACAAGAGCAAGGGTATAGGCAAAAAGGGCCACAAAAAAGACCCCAAGTCGCCAAAATGACCCAAAACTTGAAATTCCTCCAGATAAAAATCCACCACTCAAAAGCAGCTTGAAGCGTACTTAGCAGGAGATTTATTAGGGAGAAAATAAACATGGGGTTAATTCAAGCCCTGGGTATACAGAGGACGCATCAAAGGACTCCCCACACAATCATGTAAGTTAATTTATTCTACTTTGCATGACAATCCTAGAGTAGCCTTACTGCTCGACAAAAAGACTAATTTTGTTTTCTTGTCAAAGTTCACAACCAGGGACTTAGTCGCCGCAGTTGTGGACGTACCTACGGAAAAAGAAAAAATGTAATTGCCTCTGCCTACTTTAGCGGCGAAGAACGAAGCCCACCTCCAGAGGAAGTAAAAAGCCTTATTAACTGGTGCAAAAGAAGAAACAAACATTACATTATTGGTAGCGATGCTAATGCGCACCATCTCATGTGGGGCAGCACAGAATCATCAGACAAAAAGCAAATGGAAGCTAATTTTGTATGCTCTAGAACTTTTATTTGAATTATTCTTTCAACTTACGAGAAATTTCGATACAGACGCCTCATATTTACAAAACTTTAAATTTTCCTAATATATAAATATTTTTTTTTAAGTTTTTGTCCAGTTATGGTTAAAGACATGATAATATTTTTCTTGTACATACAAATTAGAATGGAATAAAAACAAGATATCTAAAATCGGAGCAAAGTTTTCTGGGCTATGTAATTTTAAAGAAGACGGTCCTGGTTTCTAAATGGTGGCCTTAACTCACATGGGATTTTTGGGGGCTTTTATGTGCTCATTCTACATTATTACTACAGCTATCCATTTCAATAAACAAAGAGCTGTCCCCAAAAACTTCCTACTCAAAACTGAACTCGCCTGGTGTACAATGGGGACGCATTTTAAGTAAGAATAATCTTGTACTAAACTTCGCCAAATAAAGTTCCTTTATCTACTCTTATTAGGTTATATACTAATTAATGAACTGCTTTTGATCAATTAATAGTATCCATAAACAAACAGCGTGAGTTATAATGCGTGAGTTATAATGCGTGAGTTATTATAACTCACGCTAGGTACAGAGCCAATCACCTTTATCTTCATGCCTAGCTTATCCAATAGATGTAACGCGCGACACACGAAGGCGGAGGTAGTGACAGATTATTCACATTAATATCTATAAAGATTTTCTGAAATGTCACAAAAGGCTACTTTTGATTTGTTAGTGCCAAACCGAATTTTCCAATTTCGCCGTGCAATTTACGATCAGGTTTATCTGGAAGACTTCCTCTTTACGTTGCGACATCATACGGCCGTCCCAATGATGTTTTTCGAAAAATATGAACGTGTCAAGATTGCATGTTCTTGCAATTTTTTTGGCTCCGAAATGTAAGCTGTTTTTTGCTATTTTTCGCAGATATCTCCAAAACGGTGGGAGTTAGCTCGAAAGAAAAAATAAGGTCAAAGGAGTATTTTCCACTACGAATCTTCTGCTTCCATAAGAATTTTGATTTTTTTTTCGTCTCAGAGATAACTACTGAAATGCTGGCCATGTACGGCAAAAAATCGCAAATTTTGAGCTCAGTTGGCAACTTTTTAATCTTGGCTCCTACGCCAAAAGACTACTATACTACTTTGACGCTCCGTTAATTTTGGCCCTTCGAAACAAAGGTTTCTGAGAAAAATTACTTTTTAAAGATTTGCATACGCTCTATAGGAAAACGTGTAATTTCTTACATTTCCTCGAATATCTCGATAACTATCGTTTTTTCGAAAAATTTGTAGACAGCTTATGTAAAGAGAATTGATTGAGCTTTCCGACGCTTTTTACATTTTTTCTCTAACATAAAAAACAAGACTTTTGACCGAATATGCGCTCCGGGCTATTGCAGTTTGCGGAGAAGTTTTGCATTTTCCGCCGCGTAATATTAATCTACAAAGCTGATTTTTTTGTCTACAAGCAGTTTGTGCACTATTTCGATTAAAAATCACATTCTACCTCCGCTTAAAGGTGGCTAAATCTGTGAAGACAACAAATATAAAAGGGTGAACAAAAATTAAATTTTACAGTTAATTTTATTAATAAACAAACTCAGTAATTTAAACAAAATTTTCTCAATTTAATATTTATTGTTATAATCGTAGATAAAGTATAGTATTCAACTTGCAGTAATGGTAATAACTCACTTGATGAATTACAGCACTCATCTAGGGCTCGTGTAAACGCTGTAAACTTTCATCTGTGTGAGTTTTTACCTACATTACAGCTCGTTGAATAATATACTATTATTATTATTATTTTGTAACATCTTCTAGAGTGGCAAAAAAGTTTAGAGTGCCATTGACAATAGAGAGAGAAAACTTGTTTTATTTACAAATTTTGAAACAATTAAGTTATTTGGAACTAGACTGTTTGATTTTCTAGCAAGTAAAGTTTATATATTAAATGATTTTTTTTCGTTATTTTTAATGTAATTTCTTTGTGATTTTTAAATTTTATATGTTGATGTTGTTCTTTAGTATATAGTTTTAGTAGATAGTTTATTTAGTCTTGGTTAATACTTGAATGAAACATAATGAACATGACTGTGACAAAATATATGTACTTAACGCTCAATAAAAATCTAATCTAATTTATTTATTCGAACGTCTAAGTACTTATAACTACTATTAATACAACACACAATTACTACCAAAGTCCTTTACTGTAATAGTTGTATATTCGCATGCTGGCAGCTTAGTTTAAAGTAATTTTTCAAATTTGCCAGGGTTATTAAAAAATCATAACAAAAAAATGTATGAATACACTGAAGTTTAATTTTTATAGTGCATTTTTAATAAGTTGCTTTAGCGATTGAGTTTGTACCAATTGCATTTTATAAATTACACAGCCACACAAAAAAAATAAATTGTCCTGACCCCAGAGACTGATTAGGTAGACTTTATGTTTTTCGGGTCGCTGAATCCGAATCCGGGGCCCATTTGATCCCATGTCATCAGGTTTAAGGTCATTTGAAGGTCAAATTGAGATATGACCATGAAAAATTCCGTAAAAATTTATGTTTATGTTTTTGAGGTTGCTGAATCCGAATCCGGGGTTTATTTGATCCCATGTCATCAGGTTTAAGGTCATTTGAAGGTCAAATTGAGATATGACTATGAAAAATTCCGTACAAAATTTATGTTTATGTTTTTGAGGTTGCTGAATCCGAATCCGGGGTTTATTTGATACCATGTCATCAGGTTTAAGGTCATTTGAAGGTCAAATTGAGATATGACCATGAAAAATTCCGTACAAAATTTATGTTTATGTTTTTGAGGTTGCTGAATCCGAATCTGAGGTTTATTTGATACCATCATGTCAGAATCAAGGTCAAACACATGAAATTCAATAATACAATCGTTTTGACCCCGGATTCTGAAAAAGCAGAAAATTTTACGTCCAAATACATCCTGAACGGTTTATGGAACTGATTTCTTATGTCATTTGTTGGTTATCAAACAAGTCAAATGCTTATTTTCCATTTCTTAGCTGATATATAGATTGTAAATCGAAAACTTACGTCTATGATTAGTGACCTTTAAGTTTTTGTGGTCACTTATCACGATCCCGGTATCCATTTGATACCATGATGTATAAACTGAGGTCAAACGCTATAATTCGAATGATATAATTTTTTGGACCCTGAAAGATCATCTGCAGGTCAAATACAGATTTCTTTTGAATCTTTCAACTGAATTGTGAAACCGTCAGCATTAGCGTTACCCGATGTACACCACGAGGAGGTTGCGTGAACGGATTTTGTACATCATAATGGTCTTACTCCTTTGCCCGCTGTCACCGCGAGGAGGTGCCCTAGATGCAGACACAAGTGCTATGCTGATTTGGGTGTAAAGGTTGTTCCATGCAAAGAAATTTCATGATAAGTTGCAGAGCGAGAAAATGAGTTCCATAATTACAGTGGCATGGTTTGGAGTTGTGAAGCTCAACAACTTTAATTATAAAGAACAGAATTTTTGCTATGAGAGACTAAGTAATAAAATTATGGGGTTACTCGGTTATGGGATTATTGAGCAATGTGGTCATTCCAGTAAACGGATTCATCAGCTTTCATCGTCTGTAATCCCCATTTTATAGCCACAGGATCAGGTTTTTAGAGCTATTAGGTTATTGGGTTATTGAATTTTGAGGCTATTGAATTCAGCAGATTTGGATTTAGGTCTTTGGACTTAAAAAAGTAGTTTTAAACATCTCAAAATAGTTTAATACCTCCAATGAAACCCAAAGTTCGGTTCGACTTAGATCAAGACGTATTTGGACGTAAGATTTTTTGTTCTTTGAGGATACGGGGTTAAAAAATTTATATCATTCGAATTATGGCGTTTGACCTTCGATTGACCTTGGTTTATACGTCATGGTATCAAATGGATACCGGGATCGTGATAAGCGACCACAAAAACTTGAAGGTCACTAGTCATAGACGCAAGTTTTCGATTTACAATCGGTATATTAGCTAAGAAATGGAAAATAAGCATTTGACTGCTTGATAACCAACAAATGACCTAAGAAATCGGTTCCATGAACCATTCAGGATGTATTTGGACGTAAAATTTTCTGCTTTTTCAGAATCCTGGGTCAAAAAGATTGTATTATTGAATTTCATGTGTTTGACCTTCATTTAACCTTGATTCTGACATGATGGTATCAAATAAACTCCGGATTCGGATTCAGTAACCTCAAAAACATAGACATAAATTTTTTGCCGAATTTTTCACGGTCCTATCTCAATTTGACCTTCAAATGACCTTAAACCTGATGACATGGGATCAAATAGACCCCGGATTCGGATTCAGTAACCTCAAAAACATAAACATAATTTTTTTACGAAATTTTTCACGGTCCTATCTCAATTTGACCTTCAAATGACCTTAAACCTGATGACATGGGATCAAATGGACCCCGGATTCAGATTCAGCAACCTCAAAAATATAAACATAAATTTTTTACGGAATTTTTCACGGTCATATCTCAATTTGACCTTCATATGACATTAAACCTGATGACATGGGATCAAGTAAACTCCGGATTCGGATTCAGCAACCTCAAAAACATAAACATAAATTTTTTACGGAATTTTTCACGGTCATATCTCAATTTGACCTTCAAATGACCTTAAACCTGATGACATGGGATCAAATGGACCACGGATTCGGATTCAGCGACCCGAAAAACATAAAGTCTACCTAGTCAGTCTCTGGGGTCAAGACACTTTATTTTTTTGTGTGGCTGTGTTATTAAAATTATATACTTATTTGAAATTTTTTACTGCCTAAAAAATTATTTAATTTAAATTTTACACCTCAGACATTTTAGTGTAGCTTTATCTATTACCAATTCAAAATTAAAAGGGCAAAAGTAATATAATAGATATTGCATTTTAAAAAACAATGTGTTTGTTGCGCAGTAAAAGACTTTTTTTTAGGTTCGTGATTCAATTTCAATTCAATGACTTGATTATTTCGAAATCTTAATTCACTTGCATATAGAGATCCTTATTATATTTTGTTTCTCACTCCAAAATTATTCAAAAATACCTATTTTGAGAATATTTAACTTATTTTTTTTTTATTTTGTGATTAATTTATGTAGTGTACAGCTTCCTATATTATAATTTTTCTTACTAAGTTTATAGGATTCAATAAATTGATATGGATATAGTAATGTAATTAACATTCAACACAAAATCCATGAATGAAGTTTAATTTGCTCCAGTTATATTAGGCATTCCAGTCTATTACCTCATTTGATAGCTGAAATGGCATAATAAAGGATTGCAAAAGTTACAATTCACTTTTGCTAATTGTATGGATCAAAATATCCATTATATAAATAAATGAAACTATGTAAAAGTTGATTGCTAAAGAAGTTACTGAATGTTGGGTTAAAACTGGCAAAATGTTCCTATGCCATTCATCATGGTCATACGTTTTGGAATGCCTTAATAATGAAACTTCATAAAATTTCAAATTATCATAAAAACATTTATAATAATTGTGCTACCTACCTTGAACAGCTGTTATGAAAAATACTTTTTCAAAGGGATAAATTTCATCGACCCATGGAAGATTTTCCTGGTTATTATAAAGATCGAACACATCTTCGATCAGTCTAAAAGCTGTATTATCTCCTATCATTTTGCTTATCCATAGAAGTTTGTTATTAACCTAAGAAAGTTTGAAAAATAAAGTTAATAATATTTTGCTAATAGTAATGGTGAAAGTTACACATGACTTAAAAAATAGTGGAAATATTTTGAAACACAAATAGAGGCTATGTCAAAGAAAATGGCCTGCGTAATACTGTGACACTATGTGCTATATTATGGTTTTAATTTGTGATAGAAACTGAATCTTAGTCATAAGTAAATACGTTTTATATTTGTTTATTATTGTTGACATTGGGGCCATTCAACAAATACATTCACTTGGGGGGAGGGTACCGAAAATATGACAATGAGTGACATAAAAAGTGAATGAGAAAAATTTTATTACAGACTTAGCAAGCGACACACTTTCTGAGTCGTAGCTGGAAACTATTCACCAATCCCCAACGTGCGTTTGGGATTTGGCTTTGTTGGAGCCCATTCCGGGTTTTTGGTTCCTTTAGGTGACATTGGTGATGTCTGCTTCAACAGTTCAGAATCCAAATCACAGAGGCCAAAACTTTCTTAAAATATATGCGGTTCCCAATAATGTGATTTTCTGTGCTTGAAGGTCTTTGCACTCACTTAACTTCTACGTTTCCTTGATCATCACATTGGCATAATTTGGTATGGATAAATCGATCAGAAAACAGGACTTCTCCTTTTTATTGTATACGACAATGTCTGGTTGATTTGCGCAAATTTCTCTGACTGTTATAATCGGCACATCCCACATAAATGTGACATCATTGGTACTGACAAACTTTTCAGGGGTAGATTCATAACATTTTTGCGGCACTGATATATCGAAATGCTTGCACATTACTCAGTGGAAATATCGGGCCACTCTGTTGTGTTGGTCAGTGTACTTTGATGGTGCCAACGTAGTGCATGCACACCACGTGACTGACATGACATGTCATGTTCTTCTGCTAGGCCACATAGTCTACACTTGCTGCCAACAGGCTTCTCCAAGATCATTCTCTGGTGGTATCTAGTATTTAGCGCTTAATCCTGCACTGTTATTATTAAGCTTTCTGTTTCCCCGCCCAAGCCGTTATTATTATTAATATTATTATAGTGTGTTCATGTAGAAGAACGCACTACCGGGCGTCAAAATGACGCGACACCAATTTATTTCTCAGGGGGCGCCAGTCGCGTATTATCCCGTTCTTCTACCTCCCAGGCGGGTTCGAGATAAGATGCACTTCGATAGCCGAGTAATGGACCAAGGATGCACTACCACAGATCGGAAATGACGCTCTCTCTGGACCTGAATTCCCTCATTAGGGGTTTAGGCACCTCTTAATTTCCTGAAATTTTGCATAAAAAAATCCCAACCGAAGAATTTCTCTGCGGAGGGATTAATTTTTGTACGTGGAAACCAAGTTTTGGTCCGTTAATGACGGAATCTATTTCTCAAAAAACACATAAAAAAATCCCTCTCAAACCTCCGCAAAGCAACCAGAAGGTAAAACGTTAATGCGAATTAACTCGACACATCCGGCTTTCTATACGAAAGTTCCAGGGATTATAGACCGTCAACAGGCCTCAAGATCAATTAAGAAACAATAGTTCAAAGAATCCGTTTATTTAACAAAATTGGTTTTACAAAATTCTCAAGATAAGAATCGTGCCTTCCCCAATCAAGGTAATGACTTTCAAACCATACAAGCGAGAGAGCTCACGCTAACGATCGATTAGGTTGAAAAGATTCATACATACCTTCTCAGAATCAAAATGCGAGCATTTTTAGAGTCGTCTCAGACTCTGGGTAAATAAATAATTATGGTTGACTAAAATAACTTAAAAAAGTTTTACTCATTGAATTTAGGTTCGCTAGAGACTACTTAGCTTTAAAGTTCTTGTATCGTGAAGAGCCACGTACTTGAACACATTCAGAGGACTTATTACTGCGTAAGTTGAATGGCGTTCGATCAGTCCACGACTTACTAGCCCTTATCACAGTCGTTCAATATTATCGATTTGGCAGCTACCCACCTTCGAGCGACTTTTAGGCAAAATTGAATTTTTGGTTTTTTATGCACAAGGCGTTTTCCTCTATAACTTTGTCATTTTGAAAGCCCTGTTGTTGGCTTTCCTACCATTGCTTTGTTTGGACCACTCAACGCGCTCGACCAAATTGCGAGCCGCTGAGTCAATCCCAACTCTCTCTATGCGAGAAACCGGCCTTGTACATGTGCAGAATTTTTATCAATTTTTGCTTATCGGCACTACGCCGGCTTTGTCAAAATTTTTTATTTTGCCCTTCGGATGCAGTGCATCGCTAAAATTTTATGTTCATACTTTAGAATTGGGCTTTCAATGACCGTACCTCAAAGGTCAATGTCTTTGGTGGAGGAATAAAAAATAAAAAATAATTCAAAGTATATTTTCGTGGTACTTTTTAAACTGACTTTGTGGTACTTTTGAAAAATCTATTTTAAGACCAATTTTGGCGTACTTTTGAAAAATCAATTTTCAAGCCAAATTTCAAGGTACTTTTGAAAAACTAATCTGCGGGTGAAATTTTGGCGTACTTTTGAAAAATCGATTTTCAAGCCAAATTTCAAGGTACTTTTGAAAAGTTAATCCGTGGATGAAATTTTGGCGTACTTTTGAAAAATCGATTTTCATGCCAAATTTCAAGGTACTTTTGAAAAGTTAATCTGCGGGTGAAATTTTGGCGTACTTTTGAAAAATCGATCTTCAAGCCAAATTTCAACGCAGTTTTGAAAAATTAGTCTGCAAGTGAAATTTTGGCGTACTTTCGATAAATCGATACCTGAGCCAAATTTTGACGCCCTTCCAAAAATATTATTTTTCAAAGTCCAATTTGTGGTACCGCACCCATCCAATACTTTACTATACAACAAAACTAAAATTCTCCCGATCACCCTAAGGTTGCCAATACTTTCTACCAAATTTGCCAAAAAAGCACATAACATGGAACATCTAGATCCACTTTTAATACCAAGAACAGAAGATGGGCCTAAATACAAACATCCTACAAGAACACTCCAAGAAATTCTCTCCTCCCTGGCACTGGAGAACTGAATATATATTATAGTACAATTATATAAAAATTCTGTATTTTTTTTTTTTTTACAAATGAAATGTATTTATTCATATCATATTACATACTAAGTAATGTAATTAACCAGACACATATGTATGAATCACACTTGCTGAAGGACTTCGGTCGATGGCCATTTGGTTGTTAACGTACCCAATAAAGAACTTGTACTACTACTACTACTTTGTGGTACCTTTGAAAAAGTATATTATTCATAAATCTTTGTCATTATATACTTCTACTCTCATATTCTGAACCAAAAACATTTTTCTAAGTGAAAAATTCGGTGTTTCTTCGAATTTTCACCTGGTCATTTCCAACGCCTTATAGAACCCAAAACGGTCCTTATGGACTGATCTGCGCCTCTGCAGACTCCCAAAAATGTCTTTAAATGAAATTTTTGCCTAAGTCGAATTTTGATTCTGTCTTCAACTTAGGACGATTTTGGAGAGTTCTACAACACTCCCCTCCTTTGGTTGAATCTTCTCCACTCATCGATTGCCTTTAACTCCATATTCACTTGTATGCCTGTATGCCTTCATTTGACGGTCTGACTATGGTACAGATGTTAAAAAATTTAATTGGGGTAGACGGCTGATTCGCCTATCTAACTTAAAAATAAATACATTTTTTTAAACAATACGCCAAGTTGATACAACATTTTTATCAACTTAATTACACCCGCGTCGAGGTGCGAAACGGAACGAAGCGTAGCACAATTTCGATTAGCGTCCACTCTCACTAATTCGTTGCACCCGCATCTTCGCTCTTGTTTGACTTCGGCCCTTTCTAGAAGAGGCTGTCTATATCTCCATGCCGCAGCTTAGGATGGTCCTCGCCTTTGAGTTCCAGACTTCACCATGCCGCGCCCTTGCGACAGGCTGGGTCATCTTTCCATTTCTGCACATGGAAAATGCAGTTCTGCAACTAGATTGACTTTTTAGCAAGTCGTGGACTGGGACGCGTCGACTAACAAACACAATGTGTTGTTTTTAATGAAATATTTTTCTAACATGAATTTTGTTAACTGATAATGGTTAGAAATTGGTTCTTCGTAAGGTAGATTAAATCGGCTTACGATACTGGTGCGGTCATCACTACTTTGTGAAAAAAATATAAAAAAAAAGATTGAAGTGTCTTCTTGAGCGAAGAACAGCTTCTGAAACTCGTCTCGTAGTTTCTACTTCGTAAGTTTTGTCTAAGTTTTTTTTTTTCTCTTAGGACTTTCAATATGCAAACTGTATTTATCTAATATTATAATACTTTGCTATACCTCCTGTCCTGTAGTTGGGTAGTAACCTGTAGGACAGTGTAAATAAATAAATAAATAGATAAATAAATAAAGTAAGGTAGATTAAATCGGCTTACGATACTCGTGCGGTCATCACGACTTGTGAAAAAAGTATAAAAAAAAAATTGAAGCGTCTTCTTGAGCGAAGAACGACTTCTGAAATTCATCTCGTAGTTTCCATTTGGGTATACGTTAATTTTGTTGACTTAAAATGATTAAAATAGAAGTTGTCTTCTTGCATAAGAAAAAACAGCTTCCGAAACTCGTACTGACTCGTACTTATGCCTACGTCCATTACTCGAACTTGGCGGCTCTCGCTCTTGAGAAGCTAGGCTTACCGGATCGCGCTCTTGCATATAGGTCAAAATCGCCACTTAGAATTTTGAGAAAAAATATAAAAAAAAGCAAAAACGGCTATTAGCCGTGGTCGACCTCGGAAATATCTAGAGGCGACTCTTCTATGTCTGGCTCAACTCGAGCATCATCGGGGTCTCGACTTATTACATCCGGCTCATCTTGAGCACTTGCAGGAACATTGATTTGAACTAGTGTGGTATCGCTACGTCGCTCTGACCTGGGCGCGATCTCATTGTCTGATGAGGAAGCGTCGTCACTAAGATGGGCTTCATCCGGACTATCTTCTGATTCTTCAGACAATTCCAATTCAACATCGGGGTCTCCCTTAGGTGCCAGCCTGATGGCATCGACATGTAATCTCGTCGAAGTTACCCCCTTGTGAATGAGGTAAACCTCATCGGACAATCTCTTTAAAACCTTGTGTGGCCCACTCCACGACGGTACGAAGGTATGATCCTTCCTGATCCTTTTAGTCATTACCATATCTCCCACTTTATATACGACCGGCGTTACCGCCACTTTGGGCGCATAACTCCATTGGTAGTTTGTTTGATTTCTACGAATCTCCTTGACTCTTTCAAGGCGAGGAACGTCCGCTTGATTACAACGCTCTTGTCTATAAGCGAACATATTCCAATCACCAATCTGCGGTAATTCATAGCCGAGTACATATATGCCATCTGACTAACATGTCTATCCCACTCGTCGTTGGGTAAACCATATAATAAGGTTTTTAAGATCTTCTTAGCTTCCTGCACCCTCCTTTCTATTGGATTGGCCTGTTGGTGGTAAGCTGCTGTGAAGAATCTTTCAATATTGTTACGTGTACAGAACGTATCGTAAAAGCCGGAATTGAAGTGGCCTCCCTGGTCGGAAATGATGACCCTTAGAACGCCATATCTCGCCACTAGTTCCTCTTTGATAAATTGTGCTATTGTTTTTCCACTGACTTGGGTGAACGCCTTGGCTTCGACCCACTTACTAAATACATCCTCCACCATTAATATATATCGGTTATCTGCATCTTTTGTCCGCTGAAGCGGTCCTATTACATCGACGCTTAGAACTTCGAACGGATGCGATGGAGCATGGCTTCTGAGAGGAGCATTCGGTTGTGACTGTCTGCTTTTTACGGAATTACAAATAATGCACTCATTTAAATATTTGTTGACCAGTCGTGACAAATTATTAAAATAATAGCGGCCCGAGATGATTCTAACAGTTTCATCGCGGCCGGGGTGACCTACTTCCGGTCGGTCGTGAAACTGAGATATTACTCTCATGACCATACATTTTGGTACGTATAATTTTTCTTTGACATTTTCGCCTCTCGTCCAAAGTGTGCCGCCTATCACTTGTCGTGTATTGACGAATTTCACCTCTGCCTCGGTTTTATCTGCTTGTCGCACTAGAGTATTCCATCGATCAATTTGGTTTTGGATATCTCTGGAGTGCGTTTGCGCTTCTCTGACCTGATCGTTTAATTCCAATGTGGTAATAATATTGTAATGTTACATCAAAATGCTCAATGCATACGAAACAAACTAGATGAAATTGTGCTATTATTAGAGACAAACTATCACAATAAATTGACTGTGTTAGCAATCACTGAACATTGGTTAAATCCAGGAGAAGAACAATTCATACAAATTCCAAATTATCAGATCGCATCCTGTTTCACACGAAAAAACAGTATACATGGGGGATCATGCATCTTTGTACACAAAGATGTAGAGTTCGTGGAAATCGAATATTTGAAACAAAAAAGTAAGGAAATCGTTTTAGAATGTAGCGCAGTAGAATTAAAGTGGCAGAAAACAATAATTATTAATATATACAGGTCTCCAAGTGGTGACATAAAAGAATTTTTCAATATTTTAGAAGAGATTCTAAAGGAAATGTTAAAGTATAAAACACACACAATAGTTGTAAGTGGCGATTTGAATATAGATTTTGGTAATGAAAATGGCAAAGAATTAATAAATTTTCTTGATATTGTAACATCCTATAACCTGAAAATAACTATTCATGATCCTACAAGAATCACAAATACAAGTAAAAAAACATTAGATAACATCCTAACAAACAATGAAAAATATGTAAGCAGAGTTGTGATATCATCACTATCTGATCACTTAGCACAGGAGATTACTATTGACACCAGAACAAGCCAAAGTTTCTTGAAAACTCATGAATTTAGAAATTTCTCAGATAACAACTTAACTCAAATTAAAGCAAAACTGCAAGAGGTATGCTGGAAAGAAAAGTTAACAAACAAAGATGCTAATAATTGTCATTCAGTTATAGAAGAAACAATATTAAAAATAATCAATGAAGTGAGCCCAAAAACGATTTGTAAACAAACAGCAAAATGTAAAAAATGGCTTACAGCAGAACTTAAGAATAAATGCAAAATAAAAAGACAACTGTACGAGGGAATGATAAAAGGAGAAGTGAGCAAAAAAACCTATGAAGATTTCCATGGTCAACTAAAAAAGGACATACAAGAACAAAAACAAAAATGTAACAGTGAATTCCTACTTGCATCCGATAATAAAATAAGAGACACGTGGAAGTTAATTAAAGAAGTAACAAATAATAAATCACAGAAGAAAAAAATTTAATACAGCAAACTTTAAGACAGAAAATGAGAGCCACGAGAAAACATTAAACAATATAAATAAACAGTTAATTGATTTGGTAGAAGATATAAACATAAATACACATGTGAACAAAACACTCATAACCAGTACAATAAACACATTTGTCTTATTACCAACGGATGCATAGGAGGTATACAACACAATACAGGCGCTGAAAAACACACATACAGTTGGCTATGATGAGATTCCCACAAAACTTCTGAAATACTGTGCACACTCTCTAGCAGAGCCACTTTCAATATTAATCAATAAATGCTTTCAAGAAGGTACATTTCCAGATAAATTAAAAATTACCATGCTGACATTACTACATAAAAAAGGAGACGTCACAGATCTAAATAACTACAGGCCAATTGCTTTGTTGTCAGTAATAGCAAAAGTAATAGAAAAAATAATAGCCAACAGAATTTATGATTTTCTTGCAAAGTTCAAAATATTAAACCACAATCAAAATGGTTATATAAAAAATCGATCTACAATTAGAGCTGTCTTTCAAATGTTAGAGGACATAATAACTGGAATAAATGAAGACGATTATACGGTTTGCTTATATGTAGACTTAACAAAAGCATTTGACAGTGTGCATCATCAGACGCTACTTGAAAAACTAGAAACATTAGGATTTCGAGGGCTAATATTAAAACTCCTTACATCGTACTTAAGTAACAGACAACAATATTTAGTCACAGAAGATGATCATACTGGTAAAAAATTAATATCAAACGGATATACGGTAAAAAGAGGAGTACCTCAAGGCTCTATTTTAGGACCGATTTTATACCTTCTTTTCGTAAACGAGTTGCCAAAATTGTTAAACCACATAACAACATCATTTGCTGATGACACATCAATTGTAATACGGTCGACAGATATAACTGTCGATAAAATAATATCAGTATTAGAATCTCTTAATGAATGGTACCAACAAAACAATCTGAAGCTGAATATAGGCAAAACCAACATCATGGAATTCAACAATAACCAAAATAAAGCACTCAAATTTAAAAATGAAAAACTCAACCCCTCCAACGACACAATGTTTCTAGGAGTCAACATTGATTCCAAATTAAATTGGAAGGAACATATCTATTATATTTCATCTAAGTTAAGCAGTTTTAATTATGCCTTAAAAATATTAGCGACAACGGTAAATAGAGAAGCCAGTTTGAGTGCCTATTATGCTTATGTCCACTCTCGTTTAAAATATGGTATCATTTTTTGGGGAAATTCAGTAAAGCCGAAAGATTATTTAAAATTCAGAAAGCCTGCATTAGAAGTATGTTCCAACTAAATTATAATGCAACATGTAAAGACACATTCAAGAATGAAAATATACTTACTGTACCTTCCATCTATATTTATGAATGTGCATGTTTTGTCAAGCTAAATTATGAATTATTTAGCAACAAAGAACTAACACATACATATAATACAAGAGGTACAGTGAATCCATATTTAAATCCAGCTCAAACAACTAGGACTAAAGTTCAAAAAAGTGCACCGTATCAATTAATACGTATATATAATGCATTACCTAATCATGTAAAACAGATGCCAACTAAAGTCTACAAGAGGTACTTAAAAAACTTTTTGTGCAAGAATGTATTCTACAGAATAGAAGACTTTTTTAAGACTGATTTTAATTAGCGAAACTACATATTTTAATGTGTTCAAATGTGCGGTGTTTAATTTTAATTTAATTTTAATTTCATATTCATGTAATTTTGTGGTTTTGACGTATTCTATACTTTTGTATGACTATTGAATAAATGTGTATTCTATTCTATTCTATTCTAATCACTGATATTCGTTCCTTGTATGAGAATTTTGGTGGGTACATTCTCTCCTCTTCGTCGTCTGCTTCGACGTTCGGGCCTTGGGGATTTCTGCTCAAATAGTCCGCCAGTATGTTTTCTTTACCAGGACAATGCTCTATCGAGAAGCTATATTCTTGAAGTAATAAAGACCATCGTGTAAATTTGGTCTTTTCATCTTTATGCTTATTCAGCCATAGTAATGCTCTGTTGTCACTATAAATGGACGGTCTGCCAAATATATTTTGTATTTCTTTATATAGTTAACGACGCTCAGGCATTCTAACTCGTTTATGTGATACTTTCTCTCTGTTGGAGACAGTGTATTGCTTGCATAAGAGATGATGTGCTTCTGGTCGTTATCCCCCAGCTGATAAAGGACGGCCGATAATCCTATCAGGGATGCATCGGTTTGTAAAATGAACATTTTGTTAAAATCGGGCCGGTGTAGTCCTAGAGGTTGATTCAGTACTTCTTTTAGTAAAATAAAAGCTTCTTGGGCTTCTGGATTCCACTTGAAGCGCCAGTCCTTCGAGAGTAGTCAGGTCAAGGGCTTAGTAATTATTGCTACATTAGGGATATATTCACGTACCCAATTACATAGGCCAAGGAAACTCTGAAGCTGGCGCCTCGTCGTAGGTACCGGATAATTTTGTATCTGTAATATGTGCTTTCTCTAACGGCTGAGTGGTGTTGGCATTTATCTGATGCCCGAGATAGGCTACCACACATTTTTCCGGTGACACCTTTAAATTATGTAAACGCAGGCGTTCAAAGACGGCTCTCAGATGGTTTACATGCTGATCTATATTTTCACTATAGATGATAATATCATCGAGATATACTTTGCAGAAATGATGCAAGTAACCGGTCAATACGTCTCTTGCCATAAATTTTTGGAACGTACACGGAGCGGTCTTCAATCCGAAAGGCATCACGTTGAATCGGTAAGATGCTCCATCCAATGTTGTAAACGTGGAATAATTTTATTTATTTATTTATTTATTTATTTATCACTGACAACCAACAGACAAAATCCACTTACAGGTTGCGACACAATTATACATTTAGGTATATAGCAGTATAACAATTTAACGTACAATAAACATATAAAAACATAAAGCATAAAATGAACAGATACAAGTTATAAAAACACAATGTAGTTTTGTACTAGCCTATTAAGGGTAGATATTAATATAAGAATATACAGAAAAAGGTCTATACATGACATCACTTAGGTATGTGGAAAAGCAGGTGCTAATTATATCACAGAATTGTTATTCAATTTACACAATATAGTCCTTCTGAATTTGTAAAGGTTTGTGCCAAATATATCAATTTCAGTGCACAGTTTATTGTAAAGATTACACATGTTGTACAACGGTGAGCTTGAATACATCATTGTCCTGGGGTTGGATAAATAAAATGTAGCAGTGCATCTAGTCGTAGTTGGAACTCTAATGGGTATAAGGGAAAGGAAATATTGATTCTCTATCAAGTAATTCATCATTTTAAATAGGAACATTAAAATGAGGAATGTTCTCCGATTTTGTAGTGACATGAAATTAAATCGATCCAGTAGGTATATGTAGTTTAGTTGCAAGTTGTACATTCCAGTTTCTTTAAAGTGAATAAATTTTTTGCACAGATTCTATGTAATTGTTGTAGGTCAGGTATGTAGGCGACCATATCACCACACAATATTCGAGTATGAATCTTACGAAAGAATAATATAATATGTGAATACTGGTTAGGTCGTTGAAGTGTTTTGTAAATCTTATTATTAATCCTAGTTGCTTCAGTGCTTTCTTAACAACATACTCTATATGATCTTTAAAGCTTAGCTGGTCGGTAAAGTATATTCCCAGGTCTTTTACTTTGGAGACACGCTTAAGTGGTTCACTGTTCATACTGTAATTGTATTTTATTACTGTTTCTTTGTTGCATATCGATAATACAGAACATTTTTCTATATTGAAATTAAATTTTTCTTCACTACACCATTTGGATACCCTTTCTAAATCTGCTTGCAATAATTCACAATCTTTCAAGTTGGTTATTCTCCTGTATAGTTTAAAATCATCGGCAAACAATAAGTTTTCAGAACTAATATTGTCTACCATACTGTTAGCAAAAATTATAAATAGTAATGGGTCCAGGTTTGAGCCCTGTGGAACACCAGATGTCATCTCATATTCACAAGACTCGAATCCTTTCACACATACTTGCAGTGACCTATTATTTAGATAGCTAGATATTATTGCAGTGTAGATATTTGGTACATTATACAAATGTAGCTTATTTATTAATTTTAAATGGTCTATCTTGTCAAATGCTTTGGTCATGTCGGTATAAATTATGTCTACTTGTTGATGTTGTTTTATTGCCCCATGCGCTTCTTGTGTAATATTTATAAGATTCGTTGTTGTTGATCGTTTTTTGTAAAAGCCATGTTGTGTTGGGCTAATCCTGGTCTGAACTATGTTTAGAATACATTCGTGAAGGATAATCTCAAAGACTTTTGCTGGTGCACTTAATAATGTGATAGGCCTGTAGTTCATAATTAGTGATAAACTCCCTGATTTATGGACTGGAGTGACCTTGCCTTTTTTCCATATGTCTGGGAATGTAGATGTACAGAGTGCCGTTATAGATGTGATGTAATGGTGTGGAAAAAGAATGAGAGCATCCTTTAATTACATAAGCAGGAACTCCATCTACCCCGGTAGACTTTGTTGGTTTAAGCTTACTTATAGCTTTATCGATCTGCTCAATGGAAACACTTGTACCCCAATTACTTGGGAACTCCTCTCGCTTATGATTCAGTGACGTTGGTTCATATACTGAACTAAAATACTCTGCAAATGCATCTGCAGTATCTTGACCATTTTCTATTACTCTATCTTCATAGTACATTTGGCTAGGGATTCCAGTAGACCCTTTGGAGTTTCGAATAAAATTCCAGAAGCTGCATGGGTCCTCTTTTATGTTTTGTTGCACATTTGCTAGGTACTTTTCATATGATGCTCTAATATTTATTTTGACAAGTTTCCTCTGATTGTCGAACTTTTCTTTATTTATAGCAGTTCTATTATTTTTATATTTATGATGAAGTTTCTCTTTCATCTTTATTGCCTTTATTGTATATCGGTCATACCATAAGGGGTATCTTTTGTTTAATATTCTAGTCTTGGGTACACAGGATTCAAATATCTCGTCGATTATGGAGTAAAAAATTTTCAATGCCATATTAACATCCGTTTGACTAATTACAGGGTTCCAGTTGGCTTCATTAAATAACTGTAATTTTTTGGAAATCAGCTTTTTTAAAATTATATCTCAAGGAGGCATTGGTTTTGCATTCATCAATTGGTTTTCTCAGCTTAACTCTGGTGAACAATGGAGGGTGTTGACTGTCAATTTTTGCAATTGTATCATCACTTTTGTTTATTTCAATATCGATGTTTGCAATTATCAAGTCTAACAACTTATTGTTGGAGTTCAGGACATTATTGTACTGAACGGACGAAGTGTAATACATGAAGTTTACTAAAACTTGACTAATTTCACAGTTTTTATTTGGGTGGAACTCTGGTATATTGAAATCTCCCATAATTAAGGTACTATTGTACAACATCAAGGGCTCTAATGAATTAAATATATTTTCATACACTGAGACGTTGGTCTTAGGTGCGATATAGATACAACAGATATAAATGTTTTTGTCCGTTAATTTTAGTTTTACACATAAGCCCTCTATTAAATTGTCCAGTATAGTAATGCATTCACTGTGTATAGTGTTTTTGACAGCTATTAATACACCACCGCCACGGTTTTTATACTGGTACTTGAACTTCTGTCTTTTCTGTACACTGTGTAATTGTTGCATAAGAACTCGTCATTGTTAATATCCTCTTTGAGCCATGTTTTAGTCAGACCAATAATATCAAAACTACTTTCATGAGTATTTAAGTAGATATCTTTCATTTTATTACATACGCTTCTGATGTTTTGATAGTATATTTTTAGATCATTTGATTTAATCTCATTAGTTTTGTATAATGTTGACTGTTCTAATGTTGCATTAAAAAAGAGTCTGGTTTTGTACCGAGGTTCTCAATGGTTGTAGTTTGATCACTTATTCGGTTATCTAAGAATCTTCGCCCCCTTTTGAAATCAAATCGTTCAAACGTAATTTTTTTGGGCCAAAAGCTGTTCTCGTATACTTTCTGTTGCAACTCAGGAATCACTCCAATCATAAATGATTGATTATCAGTTCTAGTATTCACTGTTGGCAACTTTTTTATATATACATCTTGAGTATCATTTGTACGTGCTAATATATATTTTTTTATGTTAGTTGCAGATATACTATCAGGTACTTTGGATATGAACAACCAAATTTTTTTATTATTATTATCTTTTCTACCATAAAAGTCATCGTCCCATTCGCCATTTCCTACATTGGGTCTTTGTTTTCTAATTTTCCTCTTTACTAATTGAAAAGTTTCTTGTTCATTTAGTGATTGACACGTAGCATCAGGAACTTTGTCCGCTTCTTTCACAGTATTCATACTATCAATATTCGTGCCAAGAAATTGATTTGTTATATTGGTATTTGTGTTCGGCTTATTAGTATCTGGTGGGCTCATATTCATGTTACGTGTTAATGCTGCTTTGTATGGTCGTGAATTTGTTTGATTGACTCCCGGGTTCATCGTTGATCCAACTGATTTCATCATGTCAGTTGTTTTACTACTTATGTTAATTTTTGAGGATATGTTTGACCCTATACTTGGATTCAAAATAGCATTTGTAGGATGTGCTGTTAGGAGTTTTATTAGGTCAATATTACTTTCCCTCAATATTTTTAACTCATTTCTTAATAATTTTATTTCATTTTCATGTTTTGATTGCTGTACTAATATGGTTTTATTGAAATTTTCAACACTCTGAATATATGTTGATTCTGAGTCCTTGAATAAGAATTCTAATGTTTGTATTTTATTATTTATATCAGATAAGGTTGCTCTTTCTTCAATAATTTTTTTTAGTTTCATGTTTTCATTTAGGAGTTCTTCATTTGCTTTTTGTAAATTTCCTGTTTCCATAATGTCGAGGGTATCATAACAATCAGGACAAAAATATCTTAACCTTCTCTTACTGAGTTCTAGGCATTTTACTTCGGTAGGTGCTATTTTTGAGCACGATTTACATAATCCCTTCAAGCACTTGTCACAAAAATATATTTGCTTCGGGTCTACATTTATACTTTTACAATTCTCCTGGTTTTGGCAGTTCATTGTTTACATTTTTAGGTTAACTTAACAACTTATTTAATTTTGCTAATTTAGTTCAATTAAACTATTTCCCATCAGTTTTCTTTTTGTATACACAGATTTCACTATGTCTTAGAACATGTAGAGGCTATTACTAACAATTATAAAGTAGTATTTTGTTGTTTTTATGCAGTTGAAAGATTCACAGAATTTGACACAACCTTCTTCACCTTGATCTATATGCCGGGCCTTTCTATTATAATGGGAGGCGAACTGTACTGAGCGGTACTCGGTTCTATAACTCCGGCCTTCAGCATCTCTTCAATTTGATCGTACATAACTTTCTTCTTAGTAGGAGACATAGGATAAGGTTTGATATTAAACGGGCGGTCGTCTTTAACCTTTATTTTATGTTTAGTTGTCACAGTGGTAGCTTGGGTAGGCACCGCTGTGAACAATTCAGCGAATTCCTCGAATAGAGGTTTTAAACAATCGTTTACGATGATCAGTTCTTCGGGAAGTCGGCATTGCTTCCTTGCTTGATGGGCCGCCTGATTCCAGAAGACGGTTATTCGCTGTTCAGTGCCGAGGTAGACACATTTACGTTGATAATCGAATACGACATTGTGGGCATATAAAAACGGGGCTCCCAGAATGAGCTCTTCGTTTAAGTTTTGAATTACCTGAAACGTGGTCTGAAAGGGTACATCTAGTACATTAACGTTTATGGTCGTAGCCCCGAGGGATTCTACTAAACCATCGCCACAAGCCATAACAAACATTTGGGGGCTGTAAGCTGATCAATGTCGTTCAAAAATTTCGGTTGGATAATATTCCTTGTGGAACCTGTATCCAATAAAGCGTTAACCGCTCGATTATTAATTATAATCTTGATGCGAGGCAGAGGGAAAGCATCACTAGTTTGATTGATAGATTCTAATGGGGTGAATCGGTGGGGAGATAGGTTGACTTCTTGATCCTGGAATAGGTAATTAAGATCAGGAAGGTCATCGAAGTTATTTAATTTGAACTTCTTGTTTCGGAGCTTCCGCGATGGTCGCTTCGAGTCTGGTTGGGCCTGGTAGGCGGGGTTGGTACAGTTCGGCCTGGGCCATCGCCTCTGACCCCCGCTTGGTTTCCCGTATTCATATTACGATAGGGATTGTTTGGGCATTCCGCATGAAAATGCCACTGCTCCGTTGGGCAATATCTGCAAGGGCGATACGGGACTCGGGAGTTCCTTACGTCACCAGTACCCCTTCTCGGTATATCCCCTCTGGGAAGCGAGGAAATATTATTTGCAAAATGCACCCTTGGTGCCGGCGGATTATCTCTTCGTAGAGATCCATTGAATGGTGTCCTAGATGCACCAAAGGAATTGGAGGACGGCTTCGCTAATGCGGAGGGTTCCGTTCTTCAATTACTGCTCGATTGCTGATTCCCTTGAGCTGAAGCAGTAGAGGTGGACGCTCCTTGGTTCTTGCTTTTTCTGACACTATGCAGAGCCTCGAATTCTTTATTCTCTTTCATGATTTTGGCCATTTGTTCGGTCATCGTCACTAGTGTATTTGTATCTAGTATGACGGCGCTCTTTAGGTGCATTTTTATATCAGGTCTCAACTGATTGAAGATGATAGCCGCCTTCATCGCCTCCGGCTTAAACGGATCGATTCTCTTGAAGAGGCATACCTTCCTAGAAATGAATACCGACGTGTCTTCCTCGACATCTTGTTTCTTGCCATATAAATTGGCTATTGCTTCGGTGAGTATTTCACCCGAATCGTAACGGCTTCTGAACCGCTCGAGGAATAGAGGATAAGTGGTAATTAGGGTTCGGTATTGTTCGAACCATTTCCTGGCATCGTCTTTGAGCTGCTCTGATATTTTATACAGACGGTCGTTATCCTGTGTAATTCGTACACGGACAAAAATTCCTCCATATGATTAATGAAGGTTTCAGGGTCTTCGTGTTCGAAGCCATGAAATTCCACATTTGGATGCTTCGACCGATATTTATGCTCTTGCATGGCTTCGCTTAGAGCTTTGGCAAGACCTGCTGCCATTTGGGCGAACACTTGTTCTGAGGAGGGCTGTGTGACTCCTTCAGTGGTACTCGGGCCTACCCCCAAACTACCCAGTACATCCTCCGCGCACGGCCTCTCTAACCCTCTAGAGACGTTGTCCATCACAGATATCGGCTCGTCGTAAAACTGGAAAGGCGTTGAATCATCCATATCCTTTCCAGAAAGCCCTGTTGACTAACAACGCCCCACGTTGGGCGCCATGTAGAAGAACGCACTACCGGGCGTCAAAATGACGCGACACCAATTTATTTCTCAGGGGGCGCCAGTCGCGTATTACCCCATTCTTCTACCTCCCAGGCGGGTTCAAGATAGGATGCACTTCGACAGCTGAGTAATGGACCAAAGCTGCACTACCACAGATCGGAAATGACGCTCTCTCTGGACCTGAACTCCCTCATTAGGGGTTTAGGCACCTCTTAATTTCCTGAAATTTTACATAAAAAAATCCCAACCGAAGAATTTCTCTGCGGAGGGATTAATTTTTGTACGTGGAAACCACGTTTTGGTCCGTTAATGACGGAATCTATTTCTCAAAAAATGCATAAAAAAATCCCTCTCAAACCTCCGTAAAGCAACCAGAAGGTCGAACGTTAATGCGAATTAACTCGACACATCCGGATTTCTATACGAAAGTTCCAGGGATTATAGACGGTCAACAGGCCTCAAGATGTGCCTTCCCCAATCAAGGTAATGACTTTCAGACCATACAAGCGAGAGCGCTCACGCTAACGATCGATTAGGTAGAAAAGATTCATACATACCTTCTCAGAATCAAAATGCGAGCATTTTTAGAGTCGTCTCAGACTCTGGGTAAATAAATAATTATGGTTGACTAAAATAACTAAAAAAAGTTTTACTCATTGAATTTAGGTTCGCTAGAGACTACTTAGCTTTAAAGTTCTTGTATCGTGAAGAGCCACGTACTCGAACACATTCAGAGGACTTATTACTGCGTAAGTTGAATGGCGTTCGATCAGTACACGACTTACTAGCACTTATCACAGTCGTTCAATATTATCGATTTGGCAGCTACCCACCTTCGAGCGACTTTTAGGCAAAATTGAATTTTTGGTTTTTTATGCACAAGGCGTTTTCCTCTATAACTTTGTCATTTGGAAAGCCCTGTTGTTGGCTTTCCTACCATTGCTTTGTTTGGACCACTCAACGCGCTCGACCAAATTGCGAGCCGCTGAGTCAATCCCAACTCTTTCTATGCGAGAAACCGGCCTTGATAGATAGATAGATAGATAGATTTATTTAGTATCATTGACAATCTGTTCCAAAGAAAAACATGAGAAACATTTTGTATAATACAAGTCAAAGTTTACAGGTAAAACATAAAGTGTATATCAACAATAACAATATATAGATATATAAAAAAAGGACATTTTACAAATGTATTTTACATTTAATAAATAAAAAGAAATGAGCACCGTAAGTCCTTTTGCAAACTCATTTATTTAAAAATATTAGCAGTGATATGATTTGCATGATATGGTTCAGCAGCTACTAAGTGTGCTTTGATCTTGTACATGTGCATGGGTTTTTATCAATTTTTGCTTATCGGCACTACGCCGGCTTTGTCAAAATCTTCTGTTTTGCCCTTCGGATGCAGTGCATCGCTAAAATTTTATGCTCATACTTTAGAATTGGGCTTTCAGGGTCAATGTCTTTCTTCAATGTCTTTGGTGGAGGAATAAAAAATAAAAAATAATTCAAAGTATATTTTCGTGGTACTTTTTAAACTGACTTTGTGGTACTTTTGAAAAATCTATTTTAAGACCAATTTCGGCATACTTTTGAAAAATCAATTTTCAAGCCAAATTTCAAGGTACTTTTGAAAAACTAATCTGCGGGTGAAATTTTGGCGTACTTTTGAAAAATCGATTTTCAAGCCAAATTTCAAGGTACTTTTGGAAAGTTAATCCGCGGGTGAAATTTTGGCGTAATTTTGAAAAATCGATTTTCAAGCCAAATTTCAAGGTACTTTTGAAAAGTTAATCTGCGGGTGAAATTTTGGCGTACTTTTGAAAAATCGATCTTCAAGCCAAATTTCAACGCAGTTTTGAAAAATTAGTCTGCAAGTGAAATTTTGGCGTACTTTCGATAAATCGATTCCTGAGCCAAATTTTGACTCCCTTCCAAAAATATTATTTTTCAAAGTCCAATTTGTGGTACCTTTGAAAAAGTATATTATTCATAAATCTTTGTCATTATATACTTCTACTCTCATATTCTGAACCAAAAACATTTTTCTAAGTGAAAATTCGGTGTTTCTTCGAATTTTCACATGGTCATTTCCAACGCCTTATAGAACCCAAAACGGTCCTTATGGACTGATCTGCGCCTCTGCAGACTCCCAAAAATGTCTTCAAATGAAATTTTTGCCTAAGTCGACTTTTGATTCTGTCTTCAACTTAGGACGATTTTGGAGAGTTCTACAACATTCACAAGGCGCTAAATACAACAGTTATCGAAAAATTTAAAGATAAAATTTTCAATGCATGATAGATAGATATTTTATTTGTTCCCAAATTATAAACTACCTCTTGGGAGTGTGGAACATATCTTATAGAAACAGTAAGTACAATATATAGATTCCACACAAGAATATACATAGAACTTAATGCTGAGTCTTTTAACAAACTTTAAACAATTATATCCTACATATTAAATCTTTTTTTCCCAGAAGGATTCTTTTAGTGAGGAGGTAGTTTTTCAATGTAATCTTAAGCTTATTTTTTGGGAGATTTCTAAGAGTTTCAGGAAGCTATTATATATTTTTATTATACTGAACTCACATTTTTTGTATATATATATATATATATATATATATATATATATATATATATATATATATGTATGTATAGTTACATTTTTCAAAGATGTGATGCTACGGACAACAGAACTACATCAATTAAACCAAAGAATAATAAAGCAAGACGAGCTAAAAGGTTCTAACAACATAAATTACTTTAGTAGATATTCAAAATGATCACCGTTTACTTCAATACTTTTCCTTAAAATTTACTAAAAGACAGTCTAATGTAAAATAAAGTTTCAGGATTATTTTTATTATTTTTAACAATAGTGGCATGTTCATTAATTTTTACCCACAACTTGGCAGAACAGTTTTTATATGCTAAAAGCTTCATATGTAGCCCCAAAAGTAAAAAATCCACCGTATCAAAGTCTGGGATAGGAGCTGAACAAATAAATTCACTTCCATGCCCAATTCAACACTACGGAAAGAGCAGATTTAAATGGTTATGTACTCGGACTAAAAAATTAAGTCTTACATAACATCATAGATTGGGTCTTAAATCTAACGTAAAGTAAATCTCAGTTCGATTAGATCATTTTCTAAAAAGTTTAGGTACACGAAGTTTAGATGCACAGCATATTAAATAATTGCTTAAAACAATGGACCCTTACAATGATTTTTATTTTTAGGTTATAAGAGAAGTACGAAGTACATATTATAAAAAAAATACATATTTAAGATTTATTTACTTAAAAAAATGACATCTCATTTATGTCCAAATTTTATGCTAATCTGCACTGAATGTATTGTCAAAATTATAATTAGTCAAATTTGATGTTAAGAATGTTGAGTTTCAAAATATAAATTTACTAAAATGAGAAAAGCGTTCAACTGATGTAGCATGATAAGCGCAACAGTCCACAAGAAAACCGCGACAAAATAAAGTTACTCTAGAACAACTGAAATGACCCGATTTGGTTTCAACACCAGAATGCTATATATGTAATATGTAATTGTACAAGAGTAAATGAAGTTTTAATCTTCCAAAAAAGAATCCTAAGAACAATGACATTCAAAAGCTTTAGATACTACTTCAGAGACCTATTTAAGCCACTAAACCTCCTAACTATAACGAATATATGCATCCTAAATTGTGTTTGCTATGTTAAATCACATCCTGATCAGTTTACATTTACCAGAGACCTAAATTCGCCCTACAATTTTAGACCTACACTTAATATGGAAATACCGAGACATAGTTTGTCTTTATCAGCAAATGGGCTGTTGATCACGACCGATAAAATAATCAATAAATTACCAACCTCTTTGAAGTCCTTACCTACTTTTAATCTATTTAAATCGGGTGTTCGTAATATGCTGCAAAAACATAGTTTTTACGCTATTAAGCATATTTATCTCAATCTACATATCTTGATCTCTAGAATATACAACTGAAGTATGTATCATTACTTATGAAACACTCTATATATCTTAAGTATATATATGTGCTTTTGTGAGTAATAAATACATAATTACAGAGAATAGTCGTTCCGTTTAAACTACTATGTAAATTGTGTCTTACCTGAAAATTAAACGATTTTCCTTCGAATTGGTATGTATTATTTGCAAGATACGGTAATAAAGCATCAGTTCGTAATATTAAATAATTATAGAAACTATTTTGTGAGTCCGTATCTTGTTCTATAGAATCAAAATGCTTGGCTAGTTCTTGGCTTAAATGAAATCCGATTTGTGATAAAATAATATATTGTGGAAGATCCATAGAAGTCCTTTGAAAAATGGTTGGATGAAAGACTGAGGAAAGAAATTATTTTTATTTAGCTCTTTTTAAGATCCACCAGTATTAAAGAAGTATAAATAAATATACATGTATATCATCTGTACATCTCATATTATTATACAAAATTAATCCAGGCATTACAAAAACAGGGGCGGATATAGGGAAATAACTCATATGAATTTTTCTTGCTTAAGCCCAATTACACTCAATTTTCTAGAAGTCCGAGAAAAAAAAATCAACATTAACTCAAATACATCTTGAGTCATGACTTCTCAAAGTAGAGCATTTTCAACTGTTTGTCGAGTAGGACCGTAGTTTTTAAGAAATAACTCTTTTTAAGTGCGTTTATCGTAAAAATAAATTAAACAAAAATAATTTGTGCATAAAAATAAAGAATTATGTTCTAGTGTTCTAGTTCCAATAGTTTCCAAAATTTCATTTTTTTTTCTTTACAGGAAATTCAGTGAACTTTAACTCACCTTTGGATCACTTTCACATATGATCATCAGAGAAAACGGTATTTCACGAAATCTGAATGAAAAGGGCCAAAAACTAAACAAAATTGGAGTTTTTTGAAAGGGCATATTTTGAAAACTATTGGGACTATTTATTATATATTCTTTTTCTTTTCTTAGAATTTACTTTCAAAGGATATGCATGCCATTAATACTTAAAATAAATAGTGCCGGATGATTTTGAAAAAATATACTCACAAATGCTTAATTCTTTGATTTGAGTAAGGTGTTTGACTGATGTATTGCACACCATACTTTTAGATAAGCTACAAATATATAATTTCGATGACAATAATACAAACAGACATCAGTATAACATGAATACTTTCAACCGAATACGGAGTCTCACAAGGCTAGATATTAGGTCCAACGCTTTTTTAAATATATATAAATGTTTTGGTAAATTTTTAAAACTTCCATGATGATTCTTTTTGTGGATGATATTACTACAATAAGACTTTACAGTGCCCTCGATTTCATAGACAAGGATGCAGGCGACACAGAGTCAAACACGAAAAACTGGTTCATAACAAACATATACTATGTTGTAATAATAATTAAACTCAGTCCATGCTCTTTAGTTTACGCAACATAAATATTAATGTGTTATAAACAAGTCTAAAAATGTCTCCATGCTGTTCTAAATAGCAAGCTGACCTAAGCAAAACACACCAAACATGTAATTAAGAAACTCTGTGAAAGTATACTTTTAACACATACTTGTTTTATATTAAAAAACACTGTATTGGATTAAACTCTAATAGCAGCCTACTGTGGTTACTTTTCAAGATTCAAACAAGATGCATTAAAATCATAACTAGGCTAAAATATCGAAAACGCTGTAGAGAATAATTCAAAACTCTAGATATACTCACTCTACTTTTCCTTACTGTATATCAAACAAAACATTCACTCAGCATAATTTTTTTTAGTAGCTTCACAAAACTACCAAGTAGATGCAATAGGTAGGTAAAGTAATTCCAATATATCAAGCTGTGCACGTCATCATTAATGATATTCTGACATCAGAAAGTACCAACTGAAAATTATATCAGCCTGCAAATTCCATATGAACTTAAGTTGGTATTGCGCTACAACTATGTTTTTCTATGACTGCCTTCAAAAAGGACAAATAACTTGAAACTGTCTTTTTTCACACAATGTGTGCAGAATTCAAAAAACACAGTACTGTCATGATTTTCACAGTCCTGTTGAAAACAGAACTGACACCTTTTATCTGTATTTTTTTTAAGTAGGCAGCCTATTTAGGTTCATAGCAACCGACTTGTTTAAGTGCTCCAACTTTACATTAAATTTTAATTTTTAGTGTTTTGTTAAATAATATCTGTTTACTTATGAATTTGTTTGTTTTCCTTGCAGTTGTAGAAAAAATATTGTAACAAACAACACGTTTGGAAATATCTTTTCACACTCATTCGAATTGGGGAACTCACCTTCGGCTTGTTCCATCAAACTGTTGTGTGAAAAGATTCGTTTTTGAAACTTGTGGTTTAAAATATTCACTGTTACCATTTGTTAGTGTTTCAATTTTATTATATGTACTTTTTACATTAATATTAGCTATATTCATTCTTCTTTTTTTCTGTTGTTTTCTCTTAATGTTTTGACACATTCTACACCCAGTGGGGTATTGTATTAAAAAGGTACAAATAAGTGTATCTATCTAAATACTATTATATGGTATATTGCCACTTGTTGCTTCGAATGACTTAGCTTAGCTTGGATTGTGTTGTCATTTTATTGTAGGTTTAATCGATGTTTTAGTTTGTTGATTTAATTAATCAAAATTTTATAGTTAGGTGAATAGTTTAATAAAGATTATATGTGATAACTTTGTCATCATGTAAGAGAAGTAAATTTAAGAGTGACATGGACCTCTTGATATATTGGAACTACTTTATATCACCAAGCAGCAAGTGGAACGTAATTATTAGATCATTTTCTGAGTTTATGACTCGCTAGAGTTGATTAGTTAAGATCCTACTGAATAGCAAATCAAACAATAAACAATAATGAAGATATTTCAAATTTTCAGCAGTTATCAAGAATCAGAGATAGCCTAAATATTGTCTAAATGTTGGTTGTAAAATTTTGTAATGTCTTACCAGACAAAATAAAAACTTTACCATTCAATATTTTTAAATGTAAAATTAAGTGGTATCTAAGAAATAGGGCTTTTTTATAACTTTAAAGAGTCTAAATGAATTTTAGTCCAGTCAACGAATTTTCAATATGGGGGGTGTAGACTACATGGAGGGCGGCAGAATTTTTTACTTCAGGGATGGATTTGGGGTAGTTAGGAGGTAAACATACTAAAAGTCCCCGACCCTAGGAAGTCAGCCTTGCGATGGGGGGCTTCCGGAAGGCCCTAAATTTTGACTTTTTTTGGTCTTTTACTTATAACTCGAAAACTATTGGTCCTAAAGAAAAAATATTCTTACCTTTTTGAAAGCTGACAAAATTTCCTATATTTTTTATTGCAACGAAAAGTTTCTATCTTCAATCGTTCTCGAGTTATCCGCTTCTGAAAATTTATCGTTTTTTTTTCTTTCTTTAAAAAATAACTAGCTAATTAGCTATTAGCCAATCATATGTAAATAAAAGTAGTTCAAACCATAATACTGTGTTGTTTTTTATAGAAGTACGTACCTCCCTTTTCACACTGTTTGGAGTGTAGCTGCTCATTACTATACCAAATGCAACAACTTACAACAATAAACAGATTGTAAAAATGCCAAATGAATGCCATAAAATGTAGGCACTGATTTCAAGCAATGACCCTATCACATTAAAGCAAAAATCTTGAAATCCATCATTTCAGCCATTTTAATCCTCTTCACTTGATTTGGATGCATTTTATTTTACAAAGGAGATTTGAGGTGTTAAGAGCAGAGTATGGCGAAAAATGTGATCCGAAACAGTGTTTTCCGGAAATCGGCGATTTTCAGAAACGGAAAACTCGAGAATGGTAAGATAGAAACTTTTTGTTGAAATAAAATATACAGGAAATTTTGTCAGCTTTCAAAAAGGTAAGAATAATTTTTTCTCTAGGACAAATAGTTTTCGAGTAAACACCCTAAAAGTCCCTGCCTCTAGCCTTGCCGCTTCAGGAGGGAGGGGGGTGGAGTAAACATTGCTTTGAACTTTTCCTCTGCTAAGTTTTATGAATAAAATATTAAAAAACATATAAAACATCACTGCGATAAGAAAATGCCTAATATAACTTTTTATTTTTTTTCGTATATTTTGGTACCGCAGGTGGCTTTGCATTTGTAGCAGGCAGATGTTTTTCTAGTCATAAGTAGATCCTAATTTTTTCTATACTTTAGTAAAATTTGATGCAAATTGGAAATAAAATAAAAAAGTTATAAGGGTGTCTTCATTTTAAGTGAGGTACACTGTTGTAAAATAAAGATTGTTTTGTGACTGTGATTTATTAGTAGACCACGGTAAATCATTTTGATAGAAACATTTCAGACAATTTATTTATTAATTATCGATTTTCGCTGGCGAATATCTCGAAAACTATAACACAAGATGAAAATGAATATAGACATTGTTGAAAAACTTTAATTTAAATTAATTTTGCATAGAAAAATTTTTCACGGACGACCCATCGTTTCCGAGTTATAAGTGAAGAATCAAAAAAAGGGGCCTTTCAACCCCCCTCCCCCTCAAGCGGCAGGGCTAGGAGCGGGGACTTTTATTATGTTTACCTCCTAACTACCCCCAACACATTCCTGAAAAGGAAAATTCTGCCCCCCTCCAATCCTCTATACTCATTCGTTGACTGGACTATTTTCAGATTTAAGCTGATCCAAAATATTTTGGAGCTCTGTTGGCTATCAATGTAACAAGATACATTAAAAATCATATTGTACAACTATATATAAACTGTTCTTCAAATTTTTTGTGTTATAATGCAAATTTTAATCTTTTTATCTTTTGGACTCATCTAAACACTGTCGTTTATGCATAAACATGAATAAATGATCTATCTATCTATTTGTACTTACCGATATATTTACTTGGATAAAATGTCTTGGGTCCAGTGTAAAATGGATCCACAAAATAGGTGAACCTAAAATAGAAACGGAAAATGGAATAAAATATCAGCCTAATATCGCAAAAATATAGGACTGAAATGTTATTAACCCTTCATTAGTCGCTATTGGTGTCTGAGACCGACGAGGTACATATTTTGTATTTAACGGCGACCAAGGTCAACCTCCGCGTTGCCCTTCCAGGTACCTTCATAGATTCCATCACTGAACGTTAGTACCAAACATCAGTTCAGTGCTCCGATTAAAGAACTTATATCTAGATACATAATGGCATTGATTTATTTGTCGCTGAGAGACTCACAATCTAAGGCACTTCTTCCCATAAGTTGCTGATTGGCCCATCGGCGTATTCGCGGCCGCTCGTGCACGATCGGCTTCAGTTCGATTATCGTAATCTCAATTGACAGTTCGGCCATTAATGTCAATAAATGTTTTTCGTGTTCTCCGACCAAAAACTGGTGAAAAAGTAATTTTATTTTAAGTTGTGATTTGCTTAATACCTAAATAATATTCTCTATTCATATTTACACAGTTTAGTGACAATATATTTTGTGCAAATAAATAGTGTAGTGCTGTGCCGTTTGCAGAAAGCAGTTTAGAAAAGAAGAAAATCGATCGTTCCATAGTCGTAACATGATGAAGTTCAGTTTACAGTTATAAAGTAAATAGCAATTAAATTTTAATATCCTTTCAATACATATTTATCTTACTGTTTTATCTTACTGTAATATCGTGTGCCTATATCACGTTATATAAAGAGCCGGTAATGCAGGAATTGCAATAATTCATTTTAATGAAAATATTTACCATTCTACACATTTTCTACACACACAACGCCACTGTTGCCTATGGGATGTGATGTTCATCTATCCATTTTAATGGACATATAATGTGACTATGTTAGGAGCAAACAAGGTATATAGTGAAAAGATAGCCTGTTATGTATCTAGATATAAGTTCTTTAATCGGAGGTTCAGTGAGTGTAGTCGTATCGATTGCAGGACTGCTTTCGGAAACTGGGACCGAAGCGACTATATGGGTTAATTTTATTGCTCGATATAAAATCTAATAAAATTCACGAAACAGGTACGATTTTGGACTAATTTTGAAATAGGTGCACTATTATTGATTTTTCATTTTCTGTAGATATGTGGTCTTATGAGAGAGAGCAACAAGAATTACAGCAATTGTGGGAATTGTGTGATTCGGAGGTTGAAGAAGTTGCTGACGATGAAGAGAGCACTGACGAAGAAGATAATGTTGAGGAAAGAGAAGGTGGAAGCGAATCTGAGCAGGACATTGGCGAGAATGAAAATGAAGGAGCCGAGGAAGGGGGATCTCAGAATAATAGTAGACTGTGTTTCACTGGGAAAGATGGAATTACAAAATGGAATAAACTAATGGGACCAAAAAATGTTAGAACTAGACAGGAGAATTACGTAATTCGTTTGCCAATTTCATGGTTACCTACAAAAGCACTCAAAACTCCTTTAGAAATATGGAAATATTTCATAACTGATGAAATGTTATTGTCGATTGTAGACAACACCAATAAGGTTATTAATTCGGTGAAAGAAAAATTTTCACGCGAAAGAGATGCACGACCTACTGACATTCTAGAGATACAAGCTTTTATAGGACTACTATATTATAGTGGAATTCTAAAGGCTAACCACTTGAATGCAGATGATCTTTGGAAAACTGATGGGTCTGGTGTTGAAATTTTTCGATTGACAATGTCGTTACCTCGTTTCCGATTTCTGCTAAGATGTATTAGAACTGATGATAAAGCGACTCGCGCAGAACGTGTAAAATTGGATAAACTTGCACCAATAAGAGATTTTTTTGATAAGTTTGTGGATAGTTGTAAGAAAGGGTATAGTCTATCTAAATATGTTACTGTCGATGAGAAGCTTGAGGCATTCAGAGGACGCTGCAGTTTCCGGCAGTACATTCCGTCAAAGCCTAATAAATATGGAATCAAAATCTTTGCTCTGGTGGACGCGAAGATGATGTATGTTTCTAATATGGAAGTATACGTTGGGCAACAACCCGCAGGCCCTTTCCATGTAAGCAACACTTCAGATAGTGTGGTAAAAAGACTATGTCAGCATATTTATGGATCAGGCCGAAATTTGACCATAAACAATTGGTTTACAAGTATCAGCCTTGTTGACGATTTGCATAAAGAAAAAATCACTGTGATTGGTACCTTACGGAAGAACAAGCGGGAGTTACCACTCGAATTTTCCAAACCAACGCACCCTGTACATACAAGTATGTTTGGATATAGGAAAAATTGTACCCTTGTATCCTACATTCCAAAGAAAAAGAAAAATGTCATACTGGTATCCTCATTACATCACGACGACAATATTGACAAACGTACAGGTGATTTATGTAAACCAGAAATTATTACTAAATACAATCAAACAAAATGCGGTGTCGACACAGTCGATCAACTTTGCTCTAATTACAACTGTGCAAGAAGTACCAGACGTTGGCCTATGGTTGTCTTCTATTCTGTTTTGAATGTGGCTGGAATTAATTCTATGGTTATCTACAATTGCAATAACCCTAACTCTAAACTGAAGAGGCGTGTTTTTCTACGAACTTTAGCATTTCAACTAATAAAACCCCATTTAGAGGTCCGAGTAAGTGTACAGAATCTTCCAGTAAGTATAAAAACTCGTATTAGTGAGATCTGTGGTAAAGAACAAAACCAAAACCAAGCATATGAGAGGAGAAATGGTCGCTGTAATTTTTGCACAACTAAGCAGAACAGGCGTACCCGTTACTTTTGTGTAAATTGCGGCACATTCATATGCTTGGAGCATCTACAGGGCATTTGCGAAAGTTGCAAAGAAAGTGCTTTTGATAATAACTAGTTTATGTTTAATGTTTATTTTCCATAATTATGATTTGTTTAACACTACTTTTAAGTAATAACATCTGTTTTTTATTTTATTGTGCGAATTTTTCGTGTAAAACTGAAAAAAAATGATTTTTATTACTTCTTCTTAATAAATATATTTGTAAAGTCCTGTGTATTTATTTATTGCTAAATGTTATTAAAATGGAACCACTAAACGTACAAATGTGTTTTTTTGTATAAAAAAAAAATTTTAATATTTTTTTTGGCTATCGGTGTCACAGACCGTAGCGACTATGCATACCTCAAGATCTCTAGAGACTATCGAAGGGTTAAAAATAAAATCCTATTATATTATATGGTGCATAATATTTTTAATAATTTACATAATGTCATGACATTCTAGTTCATACTAGATTATATAAATTCATAATAAAGAGTGACCGCAAAATAAGCCTGAAATTCGCCTCTTTTCCCGAAGTATATTGCGAGTGAAGTAAAGGTGCAAAATTGATCCCGTTGGTCTCAAATTAATCTTTGGGAAATTCTAAGGAGAGCATATCTTTTCATTTTGCGAAAAAACGCGAAAATCACCCCATTGCCCAGGAATTTTAGTTTTTGACCCAGAATTAGTTATTGTAAAGCTGAAAATTTCCAGGATTGTTTTGGTCGAGATTACAACATGTAGCAAAAAGTCCCCTACTCTCTCCCGTCGGCTTCCCCGTTTTCTCGGGGCAACAAGGGCCTAAATCGCAAAATTTCCAGAGCTGGCTATAAAGTGCAACAGAAAGTTTGTTATTGGTCCGATTTGGGTCGAAAAGATCATAAAAGATTAGGAGAAGCATATTTAATATTTCAGATGTTACATGCATATTTTTGTTCATAATTTTCCGTTCTAGTTGTCAACATTTCGAAAATTTTAAATTTTTTTTAAAAATTCCGAAATGGCGCCATTGCGGATAAATGAAGACGGAGGGAAAAACGTACCCCAATAAACATTTCTCTTCATACTTTGGGCTTTCCATTGGTATGCCTACGTTCTCTGTAGCGTCACCTATTATGGAGTAATGCCACTCTGAGTGTCGCAGCGCGGCGGCCGCTCCCGTCATTCTCCCGGTGGAACTGCCCTGGTTGCGTTGATGAGACTTGTTGCAAATTCCTGTTTATATATTATTGGTGTTTTATAAGATTTATTGAATTTAATTTTACTTGTCATGACTCAGTAAATTACTTTATTCGGCAAGACATTATTGATCTACTGGGAAGATCATTATCCATAGAATAGAATAGAATAGGCGCAGGAAATTAGCCATAGCAGGCTATCAAGTGCTGGCTGCCTTGTTGTAGGAACAGGAATTAGACCCTGGATTCTTGATTTCCACCCCCATTCCTCCGGGTTGAGGCTGACGTCTAGCCATTGCTGGATCCAAAAAAGCATATGCACATTATTTGATTGCTGCAAGCTTTTCTAGAGATTAACGCCTTCACCTGAAAGTATGCGCGGAATTAATATTGTTCACATGCAGCACTCGTTGGCGGGAGGCTTACCAAATCAAAGGAGGCTGTCACCGACTGCTTCGCCACGCTCTGATTGTATCGGACTACTCGTAGCTGGTCCAAGCTCTCCTGCTCACTATCTCCATAAAGGGCTATGATAAATCTTTCCCCAGCGACGGCCACAGTCCTCTTGCCACATGCAGGTTGTGAATAGACCACGGAGCATTTCTGTAGTTCAGGTCTCTTCTTCAGGAGCTTCCACCCCTTTTTGCTTTCCCATTCTGTACAGAGCTGATGTGGTGTCGCATCCTGTCATGGCATGGCAGAAGAGAACGAAGTCGTTCATTTAATCAGGACTGCTCCTGATCTCTTAGATCTTAAACACTCGTCCGCTGGAAGTGCCCATGGCCGGACTCAGCATTATGATGAAGGTGTCATCTCTAGCACGGGCGACTAGCATGGCCAGGATATCTGTGTCCTGGGCGATGATGGTGACCCGCTGTCCTGACACATCCACGTCGAGAGCTGCTAACAATTAGGGAATCTGCATCTGTCACAGCCCGAATGACAGTGACTCCAGCATTTTGGAATTGAGCAGAGAGGAGGTTGATGAGATGCATTTTATTCTGCAGGTGGCTCAAGAAGTCCGACTGTGTGGTCTGACAGATGACGTGTGATTGTCGAAGACCACTTCTACGGGTGCTTGCTTATAGATAGATAAATAGATATTTATTTACCAATACAGGTTAGTGTACATTTGGCAAGTCAGGATACATACATATAAAATTTAACATTTTCAAATATAATGGTGTATAAAAAACATATTATTACAATAATATATAATTACATAAGACACACATATATATACACATATAAATATATATATACACATATATACATACACACTTGGGTAATAAATAGATCAGTAAAATAACAAAATAAAAAAATGTAGACATGGTGCAATGTAGGTTAAAGTTTACAGACTGTTGTTAATTATATTTGTCTAGGAACTCCTTTACTGAGTAGAAGCCATTTTTCAGTAAAATTTCTCTAATTTTAATTTTGCTTAGGGGGAGGTCCCGTAAAGTTTGTGGTAAGCTATTAAATAATATGACACAGTTATATTCAGGAGGATCTTTAAAAGTCGTTGTCCTATGAGCAGGAATTAACAATTTGTCACCTTGCCTTGTATTATATATATGTCTCTCATTTAAACAAGTGAATATTAAAGGATTGCTTTTAACAAATACTAAACACTTGTATATATAAATGCAGGGTGTGGTGAGAATTCCTTTGTCAATGAAAATATCTCGACAGCTCTCTATTGAAGATTAAACATAGTATTCGTTTTTGAATAATAAAAACTTTTTTATAATATCTACCCCATGCCATTATATAAAAAGATATATGCGAGAAGGCCATTACATAGTATATATTTAGTAGCCCAGATTCGTTGAGAGCATCCTTCATTTGAAGCAGTGCATAATAGGATTTATTTAGTAACTTACAAACATGGTCAACTTGATACTCCCAAGTCAACCTATTGTCAATATGGGTTCCTAAAAATTTAGTGGTATCGGAGAGCAGACGATTTTCTAAGGATATGGATCTTCTTATATTAAAGTTTTCGAACACGGTCTTGGTGTCATTTAACATGAGTTTATTACGGTCACACCATACCTTCATATCATTGATGACAGAGTCTATTTTGCATTGAAGTACTTCAGGCGATATAGCAGATACAGTTATTGTTGTATCATCTGCATATATTGTAGTGAAGCCATCTCATATGAGCTGGCAGGTCATTTATATATATCATGAATAACAGTGGTCCCAGTATCGAGCCTTACGGAACTCCCAAATTTACATCATAAGTTTCTGACTCGCTATTATTACATTTTACAACCAGTGTTCGTCCCAACATATAAGAATTTATCCATTTCAATAAATTTCCCCTTATACTAATGCGTGATAGCTTAATTGAGAGCATGTCATTATTTACTGTGTCAAATGCCTTTGACAAGTCAAAGAATATAGACACCACATATCTGCCTTCGTCTAATTTCTTGTATACATGATCCAAAAATTGGTAAGATGCAGTTTCAATAGATCTTCCTGGTCTGAAACCATGCTGATGTGTTGTGAGTACATTCTTCGCCTCAACAAAGGATATTATTCTAACAGTTACAATTTTTTCCATTAATTTGGATAGAACACTTAATAAGGATATCTGACGGTAATTTTCAATATCATCTAAATTACCTTTTTTAATAATGGGTATAACACAGCTGTTTTTAAGATAGAAGGAAACACTTCTTGAGCTAGTGATAGGTTGATTAAGTATAATAAAGGATAAATTATTGCATTAATTATGTGTTTAAGTACCTGGGCAGTTAAATCATCGAAACCAGATGATTTTTTATTTTTAAAATTTTTTACAGTATCCAGTAGCTCAGTTTCAGTAACTGGTGGAACAAATATTGAGTTTTCAATATAATTTGAGACTGTACAGGGGAGTGACATATTCTGACCGAAGTAAGAGATCATTTTATCGCTTGCCACAGTTGCAAAATGCATTGCAAAGGAATTGGCAACATTTTTTCCAGTTATCACATTATCATTTATATTTAGGGTTATTCATCATTATCAGTGTCAGTTTTACTAGAATAACGACGCTGCTGTTCCTGTGCCTTCATTAAATTTTGTTCATAATCATCGAACACCACAGTAATACATGATCCAAATCTCTTCTGAACAAACCTGACGTAAGCCTGGGCTGTTTCTCCAATAGTGGAGGGATGATCCCAAACAAAGGTGTGAAGAAGGTAACCACCGTTGAGCACTCTGCAACTAGCCCCACTGTCAGCAAGTTCTTCAAGTGTAGTGCTTGGAAAAAACTTTTGAATAACTGACTTTGCAGTTTTCTACATCGAAGAGAGCAGGTGGTCTAGTAGACAGTTCAAAACTAAGGTATTCCTTCAAGTCTTCCTTGGATTTCATCACACAAACTATCCGCATGAAGAGTAGCTGAGGGTTTACCGGCATGATTTCATGCAATTTCTCTTTGAACTGATGCAAACGGCTTTACTCGATGTTTCCTGGAGAGCTTCACATCACCAAAGAATTGTCCGGTCAAAATCTTGACGGCTGCCGAATAAAGTCATCTTCTGAGTCTGACAAGTAAAATTAAATTCAATAGATCTTACAAAACATCAATAATATATAAACATGAATTTACAACAAGTCTCATCAACGCAGCCAGGGCAGTTCCACCGGGAGCCTGACGAGCGCGGCCGCCGCGCTGCGACACTCAGAGTGGCCTAACTCCGGGTGACGCTACAGAGAAGGTAGACATATCAATGGAAAGCCCAATGTATGAAGAGAAATGTTTATTTGGGTACGTTTTCCCCTCTAAGTCTTCATTTATCCGCAATGGCGCCATTTCGGAATTTTTTTAAATTGACAGAACTAGATGGAAAATTATGAACAAAAATATGCATGGAACATCTGAAATATTAACGGATATGCTTCTCCTAATCTTTTATGACCATTTCGACCCAAATCGGACCAGTAACAACCTTTCTGTTGCACTTTATAGCCAGCTCTGCAATTTTTGCGACTTAGGCCCTTCTTGCTCCGTAAAGACAGGGAAGCCGGCGGGGGAGAGTAGGGGACTTTTTGCTACGTGTTGTCCTGGGCCAAAACTACAATCCTGGAAATTTTCAGCTTTACAACAATTAATTCCGGGTAGAAGCGATATATTGACTAAAACTCCTGCGCTACTATTTAAGGGTCGAAAATATTTAGACAATAAATATTTAAAAAAATAAAACAATTATCGTAACTCTGATTTTAATAACCACCAAAATACCACTCCTTACGAAAAACAATTAAAAATAAGCATTTGGACTAGAAAATGATGCTTATATTATAATATCATAATGCATACCGATGAAACTACATATATAAATCTTCTATTACCCCTTTTAAAACAACTAACTGATTCCTTAATTTGAAAACTATTTTTTCTACTTTCCAAATGTTAACATTAATGATTTATTTTTACAGTTAATTATCTTTTATTTATTTGCTTTTATTATGATTAGAGAATATTATTTAGGTATTAAGCAAATCACAACTTACACATTTTTTTCATGTGATTCATAACTTCGTCAGTATTAGCTAGTCGAGTAGTTGTTTTGATTGTTTCTCCAATAATGAGTGTTTTAAAGTATTTACCTGACTAGTATATTAACGTGCCCAGATTAGGGCAACAATATACAGAAAGTAGGTAATTTCGTAATAAATAAAAAAGTGTGTAAGTTGTGATTTGCTTAATACCTAAATAACACAGGTCTGCGAATAAAGGGGTCATGAATGTTGTTGGGCAGCTGCAGATCATTTCCGAAGTAATTTTTCACGCTGAATCCGAATCTGGCCTCAGAATTGTCCCACCACGTCAGCATTTTGAAATATTTGAGGTTAAGTACTTAAAGAATGGCTTTTTTAGCAACTTTTGAAGTTATGTACAGAACTCAAAAAAAATGTCAGCTTATTTTTAACAAATACATCATTTAGTACCATCCTTCCTCTTTAAAATAAGCTTTCGAATGGTCATCTACTACTCTATTGTCCATGTACTGTAGAAAGGAACTAAAACGTTAAAGGGTTTTTATTATTTCTTATGTTCAATTGACCGCAAGATATGAAAAAACCGCGGAGTGCTACCATTTAAAGTGGTGCGTTTTCATTTTTTTTTTGCTCGAAAACTATGAATTTTTTCTATAAACATGTCAATAGAAAAGTGTGCAGAGATTTAAATTTCCAATCGAAATGGCACCTTCAGAAGTCAAAAATCTTTTTTTTTTACAAAAATACGTCCAAAAAACAAAACAAAAAAAAAAGAAAAAATGCAATTTTTTATTTTTTTTTTTATTTTAGCCTGTAACTATTTTTCGGGTACATTTAGGCATAGACATTGCTGCATAACAAAAAAAGCTGACGTTTTAACCGTTAAAATGAGATTTTGTAAACAGTTTTACGATTAATAGTGACCGAGATATAGCGTTTCAAAGTTTGCAACTTTGAACTTTTTTTGCTAATTTTTACTATTTTTTTTCAAATTTCGTCCTGTAACTTTTTTCTGAGTGAATTTAGGTGTAGTCATTATTATATTAAAGTGAAAGCTGACTTTACGCCCGTTGATATGGTGGCTGGTAAAAGTCTCTACGACAAATAGAAACCTAGATAAGCGTTTCGAAGAGTGTTACTTTTATTAACTTTCTTCCAATTTTTACGTTCTTTTTTAAATTTCGGCCTATAACTTATTTGTCAAATGCTTTCGATCTCAAAAACGCACCACTTTAAATGGTAGCACTCTGCGGTTTTCTCATATCTTAGGGTCAATTGAACATAATAAACAATAAAAACCCTTTAACGTTTTAGTTCCTTTCAACCCTCTTTTTTTGTACATAGACAATAGCCGATACGATGTGTTCTCGCAAAGTTATAGCCATTTTAAGGTGACATGAATTTGAAACCATGATCCTCTACAACTCAACAATCTTAACCAAACTTTTGTTTAAGACTGTTGGGTTATCCTTCTGTTGTGTTCAATCTTGATTTGTTTAGAGTCCTTTGGTTAACATTGTTGATTTGTAGGGAACATGGTTTCAAATTCATGTCACATTAAAATGACTATAACTTTGCGAGGAAACATCTTTCGAAAGCTTATTTTAAAGAGGAAGGATGGTACTAAATGATGTATTTATTAAAAATAAGCTGAAAATTTTTTTGATTTCTGTACATAATTACAAAAGTTGCTAAAAAAGCCATTTTTTTAAGTACTTAACCTCAAATATTTTAAAATCCCGACGTGATGGGCCAATTCTGAGGCCAGATTCGGATTAATCGCGAAAAATTACTTCGGAAATGACCCTTATCTGCCGAACAACAAAACCTCTCAGACCTGTGTAATATTCTCTAATCATTAATGATTTATGTTTACAAATTTTAAATAACTTTTGGACTTCTTCTGTATGTGTTGAATATTATCATTTCTTTATTATTTTGCCATATCTTTTATTTTCTATTCACATCCTGTTTCTTTATTGCATTATAATTTTATCTGAAAGTACATTACTCTAACCAATTTAGAACCTAACAAGAAGCAATGTATCAATATATCAAGCACTGCATGTAACTTTTAAACTAACATCACAATTTTACTGTGTTTACATGATGCGAAAGTTATTATATAAAATATTTAATAAATTATTCACAATAATATTGTAGCAATACAAGAAAAATCATTAGAGGAGTAAATAATGTAGATCAAATCAGGTATTTTTGCTCGTTATTAGAGAAGGAACATTGGGTTGAGACATATAATGACAACGCAATGATAGATGAGAAATTTAATAGTTTTCTTAGAACATTTCAATATTATTTTGATTTAGCTTTTCCCGAAAAAGTTATAACACAGCATAAAGTTCAGGATAAAAGTTGGCTGACTAGGGGCTTAAGGGTCTCCTCCCAAAAGCTAAAGGAATTATACTCTTTAACACTATCTGGAAACAAAAACATTATCACATTTTACAGAAAATATAAAGGTATTTATAGAAAATGTATACATACCGCCAAAAAGATGCATAATAATATACGTATGGCAAATTCTACAAATAAATCTAAAACGGCATGGAACATTATTAATAAAAAAGATAATTATAATGACAATAATTTAAAATTAAATATCGATAATGTTTTAAGAACAGGTCCAGTTGAATTAAGTAATAAGTTTAATGGACACTTTGTTAATGTCCCTAAACTGTTAATAAGTGATATGATAGCAGATAAATCTAATCCAGTGCACAATGTGAACATAAACCCATATAGTTTTGCTTTTGTACCTGTAACTGAACTTGAAGTAACTGAAATTATTAACAGCCTAAAAAATTCAAATTCCTCTGGGCCAGACAATATCAGCTCAAATTTACTAAAGAAATGTGTGCCTTACTTTATAAAGCCTCTCACTTACCTGATCAATAGCTCTATAATGGCAGGAACTTTTCCCAAAGCCTTAAAATCATCAAAAATAAAACCTCTCTTCAAATCTGGTGATAGATATGACATTAACAACTATAGGCCAATGGGGTCGTTGCACTATATCGAAATTGAGTCTGATTTTGTATGGAAAATGTAACTGTGGGTTTGTTAATGCCCTGTGTTACATAAATTGACCAAACTATTGCGCAAAATTTGAACTACACCACTTTAAAATAAATGGCGCCGTCAGCACAATTCCTGTGCCCTTGCTACGTCATGAAAACGCTGATGCGCTTGATAGAGATGGGCGGTCCGGGCGGACCTGTTTCAAGTGAATCAGTGAATCCGGAGGTGGAATGGGTCCGAACGAATCCACGATGTCGATCGAACCGGGTCTGCGGTCCATTGATCTGGTATGATATGTGTGTACTGGGGTCGTTGCACTATATCGAAACTGAGTGTGATTTTGTATGGAAAATGTAACTGTGGGTTTGTTAATGCCCTGTGTTACATAAATTGACCAAACTACTGTCCGAAATTTAAACCACCAAATTGAAAACGATGATGCTCTTGCGTCGGATTATTGATCGACACATAGGCTTAGGTCAAGATTTTTAAGAGACAGGTTACCTGGTAACTCCAGGAGCCAATAAAATTCTTGCGCGGGAGTGACGTGTCCAGAGGACCTTTTAAAATTAACATGCACAATATCAAACTATCAAACCAACACAAACATTTTGTTTTGTTATGAATGACAGGGACGGGCACGGATAGATCGGTAAGTTCCGACTAATTTCGGAGGCATTCGGCGTTGCCCGCCTGCGTCAACTTTGATGCTAATTTACACTTTTAAAACGCATGCAACAAAAAAGAACAAAAATATCCAATGACTTGATATTTATAGATACTAGATACCTGTATAAAAATAATAGAAAAAAATGATGGACAATTTTTAGTTTCCTACCTAATTGCGTAAACATTTTGAAGCGGATCCGATGGAACGAATCCACAAGCGGAACGGTTCCAAACGGACCGAAACCACTAAAGGAACCGGACCCATCTCTAGCGCTTGAATGACAGGGACGGGCACGGATGGATCGGTAAGTTCCGACTATTTTCGGAGGCATTCGGCGTTGCCCGCGGTACGTCATCATTTCAACTTTTATGCTAATTTACACCCTTAAAACGCATGCAAAAAAAAAAACAAAAAACACGGGTCTAATATTTTTCATTATATTTTCAGAATATGCAATAAAAAAAATACGTGCAACGACCCCATTGCCCTTGTTAGCACATTTTCAAAAATATTTGAAAAGGTTATTTCAAATAAAATAGTTTCTTTCTTTAATAAATATAAACTATTTAACTCTAATCAGTTTGGCTTCCGCAAAGGGTTATCTACTATAGATGGCATAAATCAGTTCTTAAATCTACTACATTCACATTTAGATGCCTGTGAAAAACCTGTAGGTGTTTTCTTAGATTTAAGCAAAGCCTTCGATCTTGTATGCCATGAAACTCTAATTCTTAAAATGGAAAGATACGGTATAAGAGGCCTAATTTTAAACTGGTTTGAAAGCTACCTAAAAGGAAGGACACAATTTGTTGATGTAGATAACATAAGATCCTCCCATCTGCAAACCGATGTGGGTGTTCCACAAGGCTCAGTGTTGGGTCCGTTACTATTCATTATCTATGTAAATGATCTAAAATTTTCAAATCTCGTAATGTTTGCTGATGATATGTCAATACTTAGTAATAACAAAGACCTAAATATCACAATCGCTAACACAAACAAACAATTAACAGAAGTCCATAATCGATTAGTAGATAATCAATTGGTATTGAATAATGATAAGTCACTCTTTATTCACTTCAGCCATCATAACAATGCTGACAAAAGTTTGTTAATAAAATCTAATAATGGATCATTAAAACAGGTTACTAGTACAAAATTCTTAGGCATACATATATCTGAAGATTGCAGTTGGAAAGTCCACATCGATACATTATGCAACAAAATTGCACCAATCTGCTATTGTAAAAAACAACTATGGCTTACGGTCAATTCAGAAGTGCTAAAAATGTACTACTATGCACATTTCCACTCAATCGCCTCATATGGAATAACTGCTTGGGGGTACTCCAGTGATAGTTCAAGGGTATTCATACTGCAAAAGAAAGCAATCCGATATATGGTTGGAGTAAGTGCACGAACGAGTTGTCGTGTTCATTTTAGAAAATTGGGAATTTTAACACTGCCATCTATCTTTATCTTAAATTTACTGCTATATGCTAAGAAACAAAATTTTCCTCTACTAAATCAAAATAATCCTTATAATACACGTAATAATAGCACATTACATATACCTTACCACAGAACTTCTCTATATGAACGATGTCCTAAATACCTTGCAATTAAGGCCTTCAATAAATTGTCTTACCAATATAAACCTCTTAATGAATTACAATTTAAGAAAGGGGTAAAAAAATTCCTACAAGATAAATGTTATTACTCCTTTAATGAGTATGTAGAGGATAGATTATGACCACCTACCATATCGTAGTTTTTTAAAATTTATTCATGTACTGTTTATATATTGTCTTTAATATTTGTATTGTATTCTTTTACAATTTTACTTTATTTTTTGTATTGTATTTTTATTCTATTTTATTTTATTTTTGTATTGATTGACTGACCTATTCTATATTGTGTAACCACAATCTACAGAATTAATAAATTATTATTATTATTATTATATTAACACGGAAAAACACTCTAACTTAAACATTACCTAATTTTAAAACTTGAACTAATGAAACCAACAAACTAAAACTAAATCAATTAAATGAAACACAATGCAAGTTTAACCAAGTTTTTCGAAACAACGTGAGGCAATTTTAAATGTTCGAACTGGTACACAGTTTTTTACGTCAATAGGTAGGTTGTTGTATTGGAGAAGACCATTATGAAATAGATTATTCTGGCTGTAAGATGTTGCAACTGTTTCAACATAAAAATTTCCTCTCGATCTCGTATTATAATCGTGTATGTCTTCTATAAACACTAAGAATGTTGATAAGTGATGTGGTAGTAGACCTCGTAGCAGTTTGAACACAAACGTCATGGTATTTAAGAATATTGTTTGTTTAACACTAAGCAATTCAGTAGTGGAAAGCATAGAGTGGAGACTATTAGGCTATATATTCAACAGAAGCTAGCATAACTCCTGTTTGGGAGTCACAGGAGCAATACGCATGATCCCCACAGCAGCTCTCGAGGTCCTTCTGGACCTCGTGCCTCTTCACTTGGTGATTGAGGCTGAGGCTAGGAAAGCGGCCTACAGGCTGAGGTGCGGTGGTCAGTGGAAGACTGGAGGAGAACAATTAGGGCACACAAGGGCCCTTTCCAACGTGATAGGGACTGACTCACTTCTGAAGGCCAGGAGTGATGATATGGTGCCTTCCTTCTCCTCCTCAGAACCCTTTGAGGTTGTCATCCCCAAATGTCGAGGACATACTCAGGCCTGCCGATATTATCTGGTTCACAGACGGATCGAGGTTTGAGGAAAGTGCTGGAGCGGGGATATATTATGAAAGGCCCAGGGCTGAAGTTTGTTATGCCTTGGGCAAATTCGCCACAGTATTCCAGACCAAGATCTTTGCTATTTTGTTCTGCGTACAGAGGAAATATTCCAACAAGCACATATATATGTAGCGATAGTCAAGCAGCCCTCAAGACACTTGCATCAGTCCGGACCAAGTCAATCCTGGTTCAAAACTGTAAACAGGCTCTCTGTGAACTTGCCTCATCTAACTGAGTCAAGCTTCTCTGGTTGCCTGGACACAGCAACATCGAGGGTAATGAGCAGGCAGACGCTCTGGCCAGAGAGGGCTCTCAGAGGCCCCTACTGGATCCAGAGCCAGCTCTCGGTTACCCTAGATCAAATGCCAAAAAGTCAGTAGAAAACTGGAGACCGTCCCATTTCTTTGACTTCTGAGCCTCCTATCCAGGGCTCCGGCAAGCGATGCTTCTGATCTCAGGGCCCTTGCCGAAGCGAGAGGAACAAATCCTGCGACTAAGCAGGAAACAGGTCAAAATCATGGTAGGTCTTTTGACTGGGCACGGGTCTTTCAGAGAAAACCTGCACACTATAGGGGTGGTTGACCCCGACTGTAGGTTCTGCGTCCTTACTTCCTGCCAGAGACTTATGAACTTGAGGCACAAACACTTCGGCATTGGTTTTCCGGTGCTAGAAGAAATAAGGAATGCCCCCATAGGAAGGATTTTGGGCTTTGGGTTTTTTTTCCTTATGGGTCGTGGTGCCAGAGGCCCCCACCTTACTGAAGCTTAAGCTTATTGTACCTCATTATCCCATTAATCCCGTTCCTCTCCAAAAGGAGAGTATACGGTCAATGGGAGCTCTGGCTATTTCTTCCGGTCCTCCGGTCCCCCGAAGTATGAAAACCTCCCAGCCACCAAGGCTGGGCATTCACATTGTATGTGGTGAGGAGTTTCCTCTTCCTCACCACACATCCTGCATTCTGAATTATCCTTAACGCCTATGTTGGTTAGGTGTCTATTCAATGTGCAGTGTCCTGTTAAGATTCCCACTGCAATCTCAGCTGTTTTTTGCTCAGCTTTAGCAATTCATTAGTCTTTGTCTTGGATGGCCCACCAGTGATGAACATGTGTCACTGTCTCGTCCCTGGTGCCCCGGTCCATTAAAAGTTATGTTTTTGACTTAATAGTTCCTTAACCATTCCTCTTGCGGTGTTGTATGATATCCCGCAGGATTCAGAGTTTTGAGAGCTGCTTGACTGTCAGTGATGATGCGGATTCTTTTGTCAGTATATGACCTCCGTATCATTTCTTGTGCACAGATTTCTATAGCTGTGACTTCTGCTTGGAACACAGTCGCGGTGCTGCCCAGGTTCAGACTAATATCTGTCCCTGATTGGTCCCCCGTAACATCCGCTACAGTATTTCTTGACGTTTTTAATCCGTCAGCATACGGTATTATTTGAATGTCTTCGCAGTTGCCTCGTTCCTTCCTCTTATCTATCGGGTATGTATACCTTGAAGGTCTTTGTGAAGTTGTGGCTTGTGCTGATTCTATCTGACTGCATATCCAGTTGTTGATTTGTTCATATTTGTTGGAATATTTCGGTATGGTATCCTATTCTGGGAATGGTCCCATGTCCGTTTGTTTTCAGCCTGTACGCCGCTAATAGTGCCTCATTCTCCACAACTAAATGTAGTGGAGGCAGGCAAAATAGTGCTTCTATGGCTGCAGTGGGCGTTGTTGACATTGCTCCCGTGATGCCTAGACATACCAGTCTTTGTACTTTTCTCAGATTTCTCATTGTCTCCCCTTTTCCGGCTTTATGCCACTAGATCAGAGAGACATAGGTTATTATTGGTATTACAACCCTTTGGTACAGCCAGTGCACCATTCTTGGTTGAAGACCCCAGTTTTTACCTACCATTCTTCTGCTGGCCCATAAGGTCCGCGTAGCTTTGGTAGTCACTCTGTCTAGATGTGCATTGAAGTTTAATTTGGTGTCCAGAATCAGTCCCAAATATTTGACTTCGTCGCTTACCTGCAATTCATATTGAAAATAAATACCTGCATTTTCAAATTCTCTCAGGAAACATCGATTTATTTGAATGGATCTTATAACAATCAGATTAATGATCAATTATTTTGTGGCTGGTCCGAGAAAGCATAAAAGTTTTATGCTATCTATTTATCTATTTATCACTGGTTTTATGATAAAACCAGTGGTGCTATTAATTGTCCATTCATCTACATGGCGTTTCATCCTGTAACCTAGAGATGGGTGATTCGACTCTTTTTAAGGATTTGACCAAATGAATCCGTATCAAGAAAAGATTCGTATCGAGAGATTCGTACTTTTCGTACCACGTCGTATCACTGATTCCATGATACTAAACAATATCATGTACTGATTTGTACCATTCGTACTATTCGTACCATTGTACGATTAAACGAACTTACCAAAATTCAATCGTAATTATATGAGGAGTTTCGTCCGAATAGATCACTATATTTTTAACTAAGTAAATAGTCTTCCTCTACACCGACTCTGCTTTCTTTGTTCATATTGTTTAAAGGCTGGAAACAAAAAACAAATAAGGGTTTGTAAAAAAATTCAAATGACGAATTATTTGGGGTTGGGTGGGAGTGATCTATTCGGACGAAACGCCTCATATAATTACGATTGAATTTCACAGGTAAGTTCGTTTAATCGTACAATTATATTTCGGCGTTTCGTCCTCTAGATCACTATATTTTTAACTAAGTAGATGTTCAGAGACTTTTATTGTTTTTGTTTCCTCGCATATCTGTTTTGTAAAAACAAATAAACAAAATATATTATTATTGGTATTATAATTAGATATAACAAGGTATCTAAGATTATAACTTAAAATAAAAAATTTTCTTATATAACATATTCATACAACTGTATAATATAAATATTGTACAGGTTTTAACACTGAACTTAAAAGAAAAACACTCTAGATTTTGATAGTTTTATGATTTTAATATGGCTCTTGCAAAATTGTTCTCCTCAGTAAGAGGTCTATTGTAGAATTTAAGAAAAGTGTTTGACTTCTGGGTCCACTCTGCTGTTTTTCTTATGACCTCTATGGAGATGCCTGCCCTATACGCAGCTGAAGTAGATGCGTGGCGTGTGGAGTATGCTGTAAACATAGTGGTATCTACACCTGCGTTTGTCATTACTTCTTTTATCCAGCGAGATAATGCCTGGCTAGTTGCCCTATTGAATGGCGGTCTCGGGATTATGAACAGGAATTCTTGAGATTCAGACCTCAGCCTAATTGTAGACTCTATGTTATTATTTAATATGGCTGCTACGCATAAATTAGGATCATCATTGAAGTATGGTATTTCCAAACATTGGCCCTACTCGTCTTTATATTGTCTGTTATGAAAATTTTTACTCTGTCCTCTAAGAATATTACTTTCTGTATTCGAATAAGAGAAAGGGTTTGTATGCGATGTCCAGTAGTCAAAGCTAGCAATGTTGCTAGCTTTTTCCCTTGATTTTGAATAGATAGATCCTGTGTTGATAATTTTGACAAATAGTCTAGGACCTTCTGTGGGTCCCAAACAGAACTATATTTTGGTCTTTGAGATCTAAGTTTTGAGATACCTTTGAGATATCTTCTAATTTCTGCATTTTGGCCAATATTGTTTGGTAAAATTAATGCTAACGCTGATCTAAATGCGTTAAATGTGCCATATTTGGATTTATTACTGTTGAATTGTAGTTGCAAGAAAAGGATTACTTCTGCAGGAGAGGCTTTAAAAAGTTCTACTTTTCGTTTATTACAGAACTCCCACCATTTTCTATATGCCGAGTTGTACTGCTTTTTTGTACTCTCTGACAGGGACTCCAGTATTATTTCAAGTGCCTCTTCAGGGAGTTGTTTTACTCTATAAGCTTGCCTGATAATTTGCTCACAGCCAAGATAAGCGTCGCAGCTAGTGGATGGGTGTCCCTAAAAGGAGAAGTCAATAGGTTTTTATTAGGACCAAAAAGCATAGGTTTTTCACCCGAAGGCTTTAGAAAAAGTGGGTACCAAGCTTGCGTCGACCAATATGGAACCACAAGAATTCCCTCGGCTTTATCCGCGATGATTTTCTTTAAAACCCTTAAGATAAGCGCAAAGGGGGGAAAAGCATAAAAGAAATATGGTTTCCATGAGATTGTAAAAGCATCAACTGATAGTGACCCTGAATCTCTGTACCAAGACACGTAAGTTTCACATTTAAAATTAATGTTTGAAGCAAATAGATCAATGTTTACTTTACCAAATCTCTCCACTATGTCTCTAAAGGCATAGGTATCTAGTTCCCATTCTGTATCTGGTGATGCGTGAACTTTCGTCTGCTAAATTTGAGGTGGTTAGTATGTAGGAGGCATGCAACCATATATTTCTAGATTCACACCAATTCCAGATTTCTCTTGAAAGTTTATTCAGATTTGGATGTCTTATACTTCCCATTCGGTTTATATAAGATAAAGCAGTGGTATTGACGACTCTAATGAGGACCGCGCATGCAGACCACTTATTACCGAAACTCTTTAAACTACAAAATATAGCAAGCAACTCCAAATAGTTAAAGTGAGTTTATTTCTATATTCCACCATCCGTGCGTCGTTTATCCATTGCAATGTGCCCCCCATCCAGTTTTTGAAGCATCAGTATATATTTCAATATCAAAACTATCCTGCAAAATGTTATTCTTTACTTGTGGAATATTTCTCAACCACCAGTCTAATTCCCCGTCGATAGCATCATGATTGATTATCATGAGGCTATCATAATTTTGACCTGCTTTATTCAGAGCTAAATACTTTTGTCTTTCTAATTTTTTTGTATATAGCATACCGTACTTCACAGCTGGTGTTGCCGCCACCAATATACCTATAAGTTGTGCAAAATGTCTGATTTTGGAAGTCTTTGCTTTTTTAATATTTCTTAAAAATTCAATGATTTTTTGTCTCTTTTCTATAGGGAGACCTATGGTCATGTGTTTAGAATCAAAAATGAAACCTAAAAATTTACATTGTGTATTGGGGATCAAACTACTTTTTTCCATGTTAACGATAAAACCTAGAGATTGAAGCATTTTTATTACTATAGACATATCCTTCCTACATTTACCTTCACTTTCGCCAAAAATTATAAAATCATCTAAATATACTGCGCAACTAATACCCTTAGATCTAATTGCAGAAATTACTGATCTCATTATTTTTGTAAAAATGTATAGGGCTACTGATAAACCGAAAGGTAAACAAACAAATTCAAATAGTTTGTTGTTAAACTCAAAACGGAGATATTTACGTGATGATTTATGGATGGGAATAAGAAAATATGCATCCTTTAAATCAATTGATACCATAAAAAAATTCTTTTGAACAAGCTTGGTAACTGTTCTATAATCTTCCATTTTGAAATGTTTTGTCTCAATATGTTTATTGAGTTTTTTCAAATTTAATATAAACCGCTTATTTCCATTTGATTTTTCCCCCAGGAAAAATGAAGAAAGGAATTGCCCTTTCTTGTAATGGCACGGTACAACTGCCCCCTGGTGCATTAGCTGTAAAATAGCTTTCTGGCACTCATTTCTCTCAGTTACTGAAAAATTTTTGCTAAATTTGCCTTGTTCTGGAGGCCTTGTCATGAATGGTATTTTAAAACCTTCAATGCAATTTAAAACAAATTTACTTGGTTCCAACCTTTTCCATTCCTCTATGAAATCTTTAAGCCTTCCTGCATATTTACTTACCTCTAGTACTTCCGTTGTCTCTGGTACGAGCTCTGGTAATATTTGTTGTTTGGTTGTCTGTTTGGAAGGGTCTGCCCTTGTTGCTTCGAGTTCCCCAAGCTTCGAAACGAGCCTTTCCTGTTTAAATCAGGCTTTACATTTGTATAAGTTACCTTAGATGGTACCTTCGGTTTCTTAAAACTTTGGCTTGGTTCTGCTTTAAGCTCCTTACTTGACCTTTCCAAATCTTTTATGTGTTTACATCTTTCTTGAAAATCAGAGCCATAGAGAACCTGGTCAATTTCACCTGTAATTGCGAGTTGTTTTACATTTTTATTTAACTGAGGTGTAATCAAGCTTCTTCTACTAATAAATAAGTTATGATGTAAGTCAGTCAGTAACCTGCCTGCGTCTGTTAACCCAGGTAATAGTGGTTTATAAAGATCATTATTTCCTTTTAGTACAATATTTATTACAGTACCTAATGCTGTAATGCCTGCACCAAGTTGTTGTTGGGACAACGTTTGGTATTTATCCCTCTTTAATGAGGTAGGTGATAATATCTGCTGTACTTCCAGGTTCAACTTCGGAGCATTCAAGTGCACACAGTTGGAAGGGAGTGGGTATCTACTATGAATTTCGTCCCTTGTTTCTTTGTCTAAACCTTTTGTGAGGATATATTTCCACCTGGAAACTAATGCTGAATGCAACTCTATTGTTTGAACCTTTTTGTTTTCAGGGTCATCACTTAAGATTTCCAGCGTGGCATCGTCCAGTTCAACTTCGTTATTAAGGACCAAGCCATCCTCTTGTAAAGAGTCTATTTGAGGAGGAGGAGTGTGACTCAAAGTCTTAGGTGAAATTGAGTTTATGGTTCTAGTAGGGCGGTCTGGTGTCGAGCCTCTGCTTGGACTGCGATCGCGTGTCGAGCCTCTGGAGCAACTGCCCCTTGAGCTACGATCACTGCCAGAAATGTACCTAGACCTCGACCTCGTCGGGAAATTAGTACTGCGACTACTACTCCGAGATCTGCTTCTGTTCTGAAAACGGCCATGAATAATCTTTTCCAGTCTTCTTAACCTCCTCTTTAAATTTTCCTTTTCATCGGAATCGGGGCTAGATGACCTCGAGCATCCTCGTTTCTTCGATTTGCCCATTTAGGCTAAAAGAAAAGCTGAAAACTAATATTTATAAAATATATTTACCTCTTCAATATTATTCTCTTAGAAATCTCTAAGTTAAGAAAACGTGCACGCCATTAAAGCACAAAAAAACGTTCAACAAAGAAAGCAGAGTCGGTATAGAGGAAGACTATTTACCTAGTTAAAAATATAGTGATCTAGAGGACGAAACGCCGAAATATAATTCGTACTATTCGTATCCTCACTCCCACTCCACAGTGTTCAGCATAGATTATAGATTATATGTGGTGTTAGTTAGGGACAGAGTATTATAATGTTATATTAACCATACAATTTAAATTTAGGACTTCTATTACATTAATAATTTCTTCGTCGTCATTAGACAGTAAATAGATAAGTAGATAGTGTTTATTTAACTACATTATATACATATCTGTACATTTGTAGCAAGTCAACTAAACAAAAAACAAAAAAAGAAAAAGGGTAATATATCACAGATTTTGTAATCAGTATGTTGCATAAAACGAATGCTATCTTGCAATACATTGATAATAATCATATAGTAATAATCAAATATTTCGAATATATCCATCATATTACATATAAAAACCGGTAATTTTTTCAATTATGAGGTTATGAGTATTTTAAAATTTGAAATCTCCAGTTTAAACGGTCCCCATCCACCGCGTGAAGTTTAAGATAGATTGATAGATAGTTTTATTGGTGTCAGATACACATAGTGTTTACACACGTCAAAAAAGTTATACAATGGGCCCTAAGAGTATCGCATCGCAATACCGGTACCGAAATTCCATATTCGAATCAATCGTATCGGCGATACGAAATGTAATTTTTTATTTTTGTGGGATTCGTACCATTCGTACCACTGCAAGGATTCGTACCAATGATACGAATCATACGTATCGTTGAATCAACCGGTTTTTGAAAACCTTATCAAAACATGTGGTTTTCAATCCGTTTTTAACGTTTTTTAGTGGTCGGATACTATCGATAGTACTATCGTTTAATCGTTAGTTTATGACAATCGAAAACTATCGATAGTGAATCCACGGAATATCGATAGCGTCGTATCTATATCAAAGCTTCTCCAAGCTCATGTTTGTACTCTGTCGTGCCAGAGTACATACCGGATGAGCGCGCATTACTAAATTCTAGACCACTTTTCTCATTTTCTGGATGTTGTTAACGTTTTAATTGGACTTTCTGCATCCATAAAGTTTATTTTTATCATAGACTTAAGTCTATGATTTTTATAACGATATATTTTGATTTTTGTTCATTATTCCCCGTAAATAATGTTTTATTCACTATCGATATTATCAATAGCGGTGACCCAAACTATCGGAAACTATCGATAGCGACGACTATCGATAGTATCCGACCACTAGTGTGTGTCCATTGGGATGATTGTCATAATCCTACAAAGGGATCTTTCTAACATATATAATTGGTCCATGAATAACAAACTTTACTTCAACATAAAAAAGTGTAATATTCTTTCAGATAGTCGTAAAAATCCTTGATCAGTTATGAATATAAAATTGATGGAAATTTACCAGACAAGGTTAACGAAGTCCAAGATTTAGGGGTAACGTTTGACTCTACTTTACCGTTACTAAAATTTAAAAAGCATATCCAAAATGTATCTAGTAAAGCTATAAAAACGTATGGCTTTGTAGTCAGGAATACTAAACAGTTCAATAATTTAAACTGTATAAAACAACTCTACTTTTCCTATATTAGAAGTATTCTAGAGTATGCTTCAATTGTATGGAGCCCTTATTATAATTGCCATGCATATTTATTGCATTGAAAAAGTGCAAAATAAATTTTTACGATACCTTTATTATAAGGAAACTGGGCACTATGACTTAAATATACCCAAAAGTCAATAAATGGACAATGATGATTTACAAACATTAGAAAAAGAAGGAATATTAATCATATAATTTATCTGCACAAATTGTTGCACGGATATACTGATGATACAAGTTTTCTATCTTTCATTAATATTAATGTGCCATCTCGCTCAACTAGAGCTCTTCATACTTTACAGAATGGGTAACTTATATAATAGTAACCAAGGGACTTGTGACATATTTTCAATACACCACAAAGCTCTAAAAAAAATTCTAGCAGAGATTATAAGATAGCCAGACTGACTGAGAGTTTGCCCCCCCCCCCCCCCCCCCCCGGTGATGTCAGCGGCTTGCTGGGTTGCAGGGCTTGCTTTGCTGCGCGATGCGGTCTAATGGCATGGTGGGCTTTCGACATTGCTTGGGGGCTTGGCTATCTGGGAATTAAGTTTTATTCTTGCTGTTATATTGTGTTATCTTACTGTTTTAGATAAATTATTTATTGTTATTACATGTTATATTGTAACTGTTGTCAACATCATAGGTTAGCTATGGCTGACGGCTTAGCAGCACAGAGAACTAATAAATGTTATTATTGTGATAAAAAGGTAGTGAAAAAAGGTGTAAAATGTGCATCTTGTGAAACAGTTTTTCATAGGAGTTGCTCTACAAGAAAAATTTGTTGTAATGATCAAGAAATCGTCAATACATTAGAAAACATAACCAATGAAGAACATGAGGATGAATTAACAAACGATGCTCTTATTGAGACATTAAAATTCGAAAATAATGTACTAATAGATCTCAACACAGAACTAAAATCCAACAATAAATTGTTAAAAGAAAAAATATCCACCCTAGAAGAAGAACTCAAGAATATAAAATACAACCCAAATACAGAACTTACAGGACTAGATCAACCTAATGGACTCGAAATAAACATTATGAAAATAAAGGACATAATAAGACAAGAATTACAATTTTGTCTCAACAAATATAATAACAATGCAATTATATTGCATGAAAACACACAAACAAACAGTGAAAAACATAAACAAAAAATAAATAGATTAATAAACCAGGAAAACCAACAAAAAACAAGAGATAACACAACAGGCTTGGATACACAAAAAAGCAACTCTAATCAACTAGACAACCAAAACAAACAATATAAAAAACACACACAATCACAACAAAAATATTCTGATGCTGTACGAAACACGAATATAGACACTAGAAAGGAGATACAAAACAGTCAATTAACGATTACGACACAAGACACAAATTTAACCAAACCTATAAGCGATGCTTGTAACTCAATTCTGCTTCAAAATCAAACTGTCCCACCTAAACCAACACCTAATTTTAAAAAAGATAACTTAAAAAATATAGAAGAATATCAACGAAATATAATGAACGATGTAATAAATCTAGACATAAGCGAAAATGTCAACGATAACGATAAACAGAATTTTCAAGAATTTCGAACAAGAAGAAAACGACTTAGAGTAGGAAATGGAGAAGGAGATGGTGCATTCCATGGAAAAAATGAAAACGAAAGAAAGATTTGGCTGTTCATTACCAAAGTTCCAGATGATGTAAATGATGAAAACTTCAAACATTATATTGAGACACGTACAAATACCAACAATGCTCAGGTTAAAAAATTACTGACTCACAACAAAAACCCAGATACCCAATCCTTTATGATTGGAGTGCACCCACATCTTCAAACAATGGTATACGATCCAAATTTCTGGCCTAGAAAAATAGCCTTCGATCGTTTCAACTTCAGACGAGGTAAACGTTTCTTAGGTAACTCTCAAAATGATGCCGACCCTAACATAAACTCTCAGCCTACTTCTTTTTTAAATCATACACCGTAAAACAGTGCACCTCGACCACACAGCAATACATTAAAAATAAACAAAATCATGATATCCCGGCATTAAGCAATAAAATAATAAAACAGAAACAAGTAAGAGGAAACACTTTCAAGCTTATGCATATAAACATCCAGTGTATCAGAAATAAAATCAATGAACTGGAAGCATTTATTTTTAATGAAATCTCACCATTAGATGTAATATGTGTTAGTGAACACTGGCTACATTGTAATGAATTAAAATTTCTAGAAATTAAAGGTTATCACTTAGCTAGTGCTTTTTGTAGATCTGAGTTTTGTCATGGTGGCTCATTAATTTTAGTCAAAAACAATTTAACACACAAACCTCTACCCCATCTAAACAATATCTCAGTAGAAAAACACTGTGAAATTGCAGCTGTGAAAATAAATAATATCATTGTTATTAGCATCTACCGTCCCCCAAATGGAAACATTAGTATTTTCATGGAATTGCTAGAAAATGTACTAAACAAAATAGAAATACGGAAAAATAAGGTAATACTTTGTGGTGACTTTAATGTGAAATTTAATACATCTGATGCGGCTAATATTTCACTGACTGATCTACTCAAAACATATGGGCTTGAGCAAACCATTTTTGAAGCTACTAGACTGTCTAACTGTATCGATAATATCTTTATAAACTTCTCCATTGATGACTATAACTCATATAACATTGAACCACTTCTGTCAGACCACCTGAGTCAGATCCTTGTAGTACCGCTAACTTTTAACAAAAAATCTCTAGAACACCAAAAATTAATTAGACCAATTACAGCTACTGGCAAAAATAAATTTCACGAACTTATTTCCACCTGCTCATGGGAGTTTGTCAGTGATCACACTCTTGACATTAACGAAAAATTTCAGGTTTTTTTAAACATAATCCTACAGGCTTAAAATGAATCTTTCCAAAAAAGCTGGTCTATTATGCAAATAACAATAGTATAAAAATCAATTGGTTCACAGAAGAACTAAAAAAAATGCGTGATCATTTACAATTTTTAAATGAAGTTTACAAACTACATAACACCGAGGCAAATAAAAAAATTAGAAATGACTTTAAATTAACATATAAAAATGCTTTAAAAGGTAAGAAAATAATGTCAAATAACGACTACATAAAGAAATCTGGAAACCCCACAAAAACCATGTGGGAATTAATAAACTTGTCTAAAAAAAGAAACTCACCTAAATCAGAATCGAACATTAACATTCAGCCAAATGCTTTTAATGAATTTTTCATCAATGTCGCCAAAGAAGTGACTGCTGGTCTCCCTAATCTAGATACTGACCCCTTACACTATGTCAAACAGATATATAACGCTGAAACCTTTTGTTTCCGTGAGGTCACATACAATGAAGTAAGAGACATAATATGCTCCCTCAAGAATAGTAACAGCAAAGATATATATGGCTTAAAGGTCGCCTTAATAAAAACTATAAAAAACCATATTGTTATACCTCTGACAAAATTGATTAACGAAAGTCTGAAGACTGGAACTTTTCCAGATGTACTTAAGATTGCGTCAGTTGTTCCAATTTTCAAAAAAGGCAATACAGATGATCCACACAATTATAGGCCAATTTCCTTACTCCCTATTTTATCTAAAATTCTCGAAAAAGTTATAAAAATCCAGATGATTGAATATTTGGAAAGAAATAAAATACTATATAAATCTCAGTTTGGATTCCGTGAAAACATGTGTACAACTGACGCTATCCTAAAATTTACTGAACATACATTGGACTGCTTTGAAAAGGGGCAATACACAGCTTCATTGTTTTGCGACCTCAGCAAAGCTTTTGACTGTGTGTCTCATACCTTACTAATACAAAAACTAGTTAAATACAATTTCAGTATCTCTAGTATCACATTACTCAAATCTTATTTAGAAAACCGAAAACAATCAGTTAATTTCAATGGAAATATATCTAAGGAAGCATTCATTAAATCAGGAGTACCACAGGGTTCAATTCTGGGTCCTGTTTTATTCCTGATCTACATCAACGACATGCCAAATGCCCTACTTGATGATACCTGCATATTTTATGCTGACGATTCCACATTCCAAATATGTGATCCTAACCTTGACAACTTAATGTTGAAATGTGACAATGTACTGTCAAATGCCAAGACGTGGTTTACAACTAATTCCCTAGCACTCAACGATAAGAAAACAGTAAAAATGATATCCAGTACACGTGACCTTAGCAAAGTACCAAGTAACCCTACCAGCACCAAATTCCTAGGAGTTTTTATTGACCCATCCTTAAGATAGGATGCTCACATTGAATATCTAGCAGAACAGCTAACAAAAAGTATATACGGTTTAAGACAACTATCAAATTCAGTCTCATCAGATGTATTAAAAACTGCCTACTTCGCATTATGCCACTCTCGTTTATCTTATGCCATTCTCGCCTGGGGACATGCCACCGGCAAGCATAGGATCTTTGGTCTCCAAAGAAGAGCCATTAGGATTGTAGGTGGTCTAGGATATCGAGAGGAAACGAAAGAACTTTTCATCAAACTCAAAGTACTTACCTTACCATGCATATATGCTTTACAAAGCATAACACACATTCATGAGAACGTAAAAAGTTTCACAACACATGCAGACACACATCAGTACGATACACGTCACAAAGATGATATATATATCTGGAATTTATAAGGCTTACTAGGGGACAAACTGGTATTAATTACCATGGTGTTAAAACTTTATAATCTACTAAGCAATAGCGTGAAAACCTTACCACCAACAAAATTCAGGTCTACAATTAAGAACTTCCTACTTAAGAAAGCATTCTTTTCACAAGAAGACATTGAGAGAGAAATTGCAAATGTTACGTGATATTATTAAATACCACCTCCTCTCTGTCTACTACTTTATTATTTTTAGCAAACTTTTTTATACCTTTTGTAGTTTTACCGATATGTATTTTACATTATTTTTATTAACTATTTTAAAATGTCTTAAATTTACCTCTTCTGTAAAAAGGTTTTGACGTATGTACAATTTTATATTTTTAACATAAATAAAGTCTATTCTATTCTATTCTATTCTATTAACTGTAAGTAATAATTTCATATTATTTACAACTCTATACTCTAATTACAAATGACCTATTGTCCAACGTACCAACATACGGAGCTTGTTTATATGCAGATGACACCTCATTCTTAACAAAAAAGCTAGAGACCGCAACTGAAACAAATGAAACGATATTAAAAAATGCAAACATCTGGTTCACTAGCAACAAACTGCTGTTAAATGAAGAGAAGACCAAGGTAATGACAATATCTACGAAGAACAATTCTGAAGTAGACAATGTAAAATTTCTTGGAATGAATATGGATAGTAAATTGAACTGGAATGTGCACCTGGAAGAGTTAAGCAAAAAATTATCCAAGGCAATTTACACAATAAGAACAATAAAAAAAGTATCGACTCACCTTTCAGCAAAAACAGCATACTACGCAAATTTCCACAGTGTTGCAGCATATGGAGTTCTATTCTGGGGCACTGCCACAGAAGCTCATCGGATATTAATATTACAAAAGAAGGCGATTAGAATACTATGCCAATTAGGCTTTAGGGACAGCTGCAAAGAAGCCTTCAAAGAACAAGCGATACTAACGATACCATCTTTATACATACTGAACTGTGTAAAATATGTACATTTCAATAAACAGAAATATCTCTTAAATTCGGAGCATCACAAATATAATACAAGAAATAAAAATGATCTTAAAATTCCACATCATCGAATCAACAAAACACAACAAGGTATAGACTACTGGGGAGCCAAACTCTACAATAAAATCCCTAGCGAATTAAAAACAAAAAGTGATAGAGCCTTCATAAATGGGGTAAAAAAGCTTCTTCTTGGGAAAGCTTACTATTCGCTATATGAATTCCTCGATGACGACGTGCATGTGATATAAACTGTGATATTATAGATACTGTGCTCAATATTTCCCAAATTTAGACTGATGTATGTGATAATAGGACTTTATTTTACATTTACAACTTTTTAAACTTTCTTATATATATATGTATATATATAATTATATAAATGTTATATTTGTTTTGTATGTTCCTGTACTGTATGGATTGTTTTGACGTTTCAGTGTAACGAATGTGAATTTACATTGAATAAATCTTATCTATCTATCTGCCTGTTGAGTATTAAATGAACAAATAAATAGAAGTTAGTGGCCGGCATTGCAATTAGTACAAATTTGGTCGGAATATGAAAATCTAGATTATTCATACATAACAAAGGTACCCACTATCAGATAAAAATTGACTTTCCTTCACCATTTGAACATTTTTTGCATATTATCATAGGTAATTTTGATTTCAATGCACATTTTATCTTTATCAAATGTAGAAATGTTTATTCAAAAAATGCTATTTGACAAAATTCTTAAGAATATGCGTAGGTATGAATTAGGTGATGCAAAATAATTATTTAAATTTATACTGAGGGTTGTATTTACAAAAATCAAGTAATCTTGCTTTTCCGAATTTTCTGTCTCCACCTTATTGAGAAGCATAGTTTTACATATTAAAATCAATCCGTAAAAAGGCCAAAAAAGTAACTCGTTCTGATGACGTTTGATGTTTTAATAATTGAGCAATATTTAAAAATGTTGTCAATTTTGGTTTTTATTAAATATGTACTCAAAATATTTGTATTAGTTACATTATATATTAAATTATTTGTTAGATACCGGGCGAGTCATAAAAAACGGACAGCCATGGAAAAGGAAATTATAGTTTCTCGTAATGCACATTTCTGAACTGTTTTTACGTATTCACGTATTACATGTCAGGGTGTCTCATTCCACAGTAAGTCAATTGTAATCATAAATAAATGACTTAAGAGTAATTTACATTATTTGGAATTCAGCGAAAAAAGTATCTAAAATAAATCACGCTGCATAATTGAATATAAAAATTCTAAATTTTCATGCCAGGGACGAATTAAGGCAAATGAAATATTTGTGCCCTCTTATTTATAGGTGGGCTTACAGGATTCTAAAATGTGTTGCAGGCGAAATTTTTTACTTAAAATTATATTGTCTTCGAAAAGTAGGTTTCGCGGGTGCAAAAGACATAAAAATAAAAAATACCAATAAAAAATGTTTTATTATGAAAAATTGCAGTACCTATCTATATTTTCCCCTGAACTAAATATAAACATTAAATATAATAATAATAGATTGAAAAGAAAAGCTTAAATCCTTTTTCAAGACTTCTTGCTTGCGAACTCCGCTATAATATAATCCTGTAAAGAATTCCGTAAAATTTTACATTATATTTTTAAAACCGATCAATGATAAACAATAAACGTCGCCCATCGGCCGTCAGATGATAAAATTAGTTTGTTTTGAACTACTGAAACGCCTCCTCGTGCATTGGTGCCTCTAGGCAATTGCCTAGTTTGCCTATTGGATAATCTGACCGTCGTTCATGCTATATTGTAATTAAGCGTTTTTATGCAAAAAAATAAATTTCAAAACTTGTGGCGCTGTCGTGCGTCGACTTGCTCTGATGGACGGCATGGCCCTGTATGGTATATTTTAAACGGAGTTATTTTCAATTGCACAATATATGGGCAACAGGCAAATTACCTCGACTTAGGTAAAAATTTTTATCTAAAAGCATTTTTAATCACCAACATACAGGCTTCAGAGCCATAAAGTAGCACCTAAAATAGCACAAAAGGATCGATATGAGTTCGTTAAGACATAAGGCACAACCAGGTGAAAATTCGAAGAAAAACCGAATTTTCACTTAGGAAAATATGTTTTGGTCCGGGCCCTGAGACTGAAAGTATATTGTGGCCATGGACGAATGAACCAAAAATAAAAGTATAATTTTTGGTCAAGAAATAATAAACAATATGCTTTTACGAAATTATGTTTAACTTTCTAATTCCTACATAGAAGACAATGAAAATGAAGCTACATTCATTATGGATATCATTCAAAAGAATGAATATAAAATTTGAACTATGCTACATATCAAAAAGGGTGAAATCGACAAATATAGCAAATATACAAATATTGGCGAAAAACAGTAAAAATGGACAAGGACGGTTTCTCGCATAAAACAAGTTTAGATTCACCCAACGACTCATAATTTGGATGAGTTCGTTGGATGATCAATATAAAGCAATGGTAGGAAAGCCAAATGCAGGGCTTTCCAAATGATGAAGTTATCTAGAAGACCGCCTTGTGCTTAAGTAAGACAAAAATCCATTTTGCCAAAAAGTCGCTCGAAGGCGAGTCTGTGTCATTTTTCCTTTATTGAACCTGCATGGGGATTAGCAAGTCATGAGACTGACCGAACGTTATCAAACTCATCTATTAGTCGAAAGCGAATTTTTTAAGTAAAATTTTTTTATATTATTTTCAGTCAGCCATAATTACCAAAACTCATAAATTTTAAAATGCTTGTTAAATTCTGGGGAAGTTGCATAAATCTTGTCTACCAAATCGATTGTTAGCGCATGCTCTCATTTGTATAGTAAAATATATCTTGCCTTAGTTGGGGAGGAGTGATTCTTTCACATCATATAATTTATTGGAAAGGATATTGCAGAATTTCACTGTACTTGTTTTAAACCTGTTAAATAAATTATATTCTTTGAACTATTTGCATTTTATTGATATTATGACTTGTTGGTAGTCTTAATCCCTTGAAGGCTTTCATTTGGAAGACCGGAAAAACTGAGTTAATCGGTCTCGCAAAGATCAAATTCTTATTAGATGGAGACACTAAATTTCAAATCGTGCAAGAGGGAGCATCATTAATGATCTAAGGTAGTGCAGCCTTGGCCTATTACTTGTCTATCGAGTTATGTCTTATCTTGAACCCGCTTGGGAGTGGAAGAATAGGGCAGAACGCGACTGGCGCCCTTAACCAATTAACAAATTAAGGATGGGTAAGAATATGTGATAATAAATATACAGTGCCTAGGTCCTTGTTAAATTAAATCTGAGAAATCATTTTCAAAAAACTCTTCAAAACCATAGAAGAGCCTAGTTTTAAGTAACCTTTTAATTTTATTTTTAAATTGCAAAATGTTTAAGTTTAGGAGTGTACCTAGAACACTCCTAGAAATTTTACGGATGCATTAGTCTGTTCTTCTGCATCTCTGTTTCGCAATGTAAATGTTAGTGATTGTGTCTTGTCATCGTTTAGTTTTAATCTATTGGTTAGAAACCATTCATAAATCGGTGTTTACGAAAATTCACTCTGAATGACTTGTAAATATCATTCTCTTTTTCTAAAACTATGAGAATAACAAAGACAGAGATAGTGATCTGGTCACTCAGAGTAAATTTTCGTAAACCCGGAATATGTTCTTCAGTTTCTATGAAAAACACACAAACATTAATTTCACACCTGATGAACTAAAACGGACGTTTTAGTTCATCAGGTTATTTCATATCTGTTAGTTCCTGTTCTGTAATTGGGTACCTGTACCTGTTGAACAGTGTATGTAAAAATAAAAAAATAAATAAATAAATCGGGGGTGAAATCAGTGTTTAGTGCAGTGGTACCATTCCTCAAACCCCTGTATGGAAGCTATTAAAAGAAGAACGGTTGTATCCTTACCACATCCAAATAGGTCCAGCATCTCGAACCAGGTAATGAAATCATACGTCTTACGTTCTGCTGTTGTATAATGCATCGTATAAGCAAAACTTTGCCCAGAATTCTTTTTATGGACTTGTCCCAATTCACTCGAGATGGAGTGTGGAATTCTAGGAATTCACACATTTGGGATCACAAAAAAACTTCCTTAATGTATGGTGTGAAGTGGTGAATGATACATTGATAGGACCGCATTTTTTTGAAGGCTGATTGACTGGAGAAATCTACTTGGATTTCTTGCGGACCATTTTGTCCAATTTATTATTCGTGCAAAATGTCGACAACATGATGGGGCACCACCTCATTTCTCACTCCAGGTCTGGGAGCATCTCAATAGTAGTTTCACGTTTCATTTTAATGCATTTATTGCGGCAATCATTAAATTATGTAACTCTTGTTAAATTCACAAATTTAAGTACCCTTTTCCTTGCTAACGTCAAAGTAATTTAAAGTTTTATGTATCGTCCAGAATTTTTATTGTAAATAAAATTATTATTATGGGGGGTGTTATTGATAATATCAATTATTAAGATTAGTTTCAAATTTATGAGGCAATTTACGAGTTTTTCCTTTTAGTCGTCAAAATATTCTGTAGTGATTAGATTAACGAGGCCAATCTTTTATCATTATTTAACTGGTGTGTTATACATATATAGTTTCCTTTTAACTGACAAAATATTTTGTTACGATTAATAAGGCCAGACATTTATCATTATTTAACTGGTTATACATATAGGGTTTTTCTTTTAACTGGCAAAATATTCTGTAGTGATTAACGGGGCCAGTCTTTTACCATTATTCAACTGGGTTGTTATACACACGGGGTGATTTGTTAGGTAGGCTAAATGTACATTTACTAATTATTATATAAGGTCAAAATTTGTGAACCTTCCGTGATATCACGTACGGTAAAGAAAATTAATAAGTACTTAACATTTTGATAATATTACTTCGATAGGTAATCTTACGGCTGTCTACTTAATACCTAATTTTTTATCACCCGAATACATGTCACCAAATTGAATAAACTTATTGCCCATAATTTGATTGAAGAGGTGTTTCCTTTTTAAATCACCCCATGATAAAACTTACCCTCTTAATTAATGCCTCATTTTGGAATTAAAAGATAGTGTTTGGGTACCCTTGACAATTTTGGGAGCCTTCTAGCTAGGTTGCAGTTTTTGTTTTGCTAGTGATGCCCTTTATGCATATATTTGTAGTTCTGATAATTATATGTTATATTTTTTTTTGGTAGTGTCAACCATAAACCTACCCCCCTCATCAACTAGAGCTGAGCTAGCTCTCGGCACACATGTTGCGAGCCTCTGTAGCTCAAACACTATCACCTTGCTAAAATTTATTAACATATTTTTTTGTGTGTTATTTTGTCAATTTTGGCTATTGACCAAAAGGCTTGTGGCAAACTTGACGCCCAACGTATATTGTAAGTGGCGAACTTGACGTACTGTACAGGGTACGTTTTAATTAATTTGAGTAGCCAAACCTTAAACGTGGAAAGGTGTCATAATAATATTGAAATTGTTTCCTCTCTTTTTTTTGTTGAATGTTTTGTGGTTTCGTATGTTTTTATTACAGGTTTTTGTAGCTGTTATCAGTTTACATAGTATGCATTGAAATATTTATGCCTAGGTATTAACATATTTTGAAGATTTTATAGATTTTCTTTGAATTATATAAGGGAGCAAATAAATTCTCTAGGGTAACATTTTGAGACTTTAAGAAACTTATTGCATTGCATGCAAACTTAGATATGCAACAAGGAACCAACCCTCAATATTGCATATTTCGAGATTTTAATGTAGGTTAAAAGAGGAAACATCAATTTGCATTTTGGATCAAGTACCCAACCCACATTTATATTTAATCTAAAAATAATCAGTGGAGGATTAACCAACAAAACCGAAGTCTAGAAACATTAATTCTACAACAGAGTACTAAACATCTTTCATTTTGCAAAAAGGAACTAAATTCTAGTGTTTTGTTGAATAGTGCCTTGTTGCGCAATTTAAGATAATAATTTCTCCGAGAATTTCTCTTACAAAAAGGAACCAACCCCGCTTGTCTTGTGGGATAGTTCCTTGTTACAAAATTTAAAAAAGAAAATACGAGGAAGGGAGCCCCTATTAATGGAGTTGCCATTATTGTGGCCTCAGGGAAAACCTATTTCTGTGAAAGTCTTTTCTAGATCTTATTCCTGTAGAATTCCAAGACTTGTTTAAAAATTTAGATTCTGATAAAACCGTACAAGACGATATTGGCGGTTACAATGGATCTCTAGATTTTGCGATCGAATTTGAAGACAAAAACTACTAATAAATTTTAGCCCAAGCAAATGAGATATTCGTATCTGAAATTAATTTTCATAAGTCACCGTCATAAAAAATGGAATTGTTTTAGAATTTCGTATTTATTTCCGATGCATTTGTTTTTTGTCATTTTTTGATAGTATAATAATTACGATTTCTCTCGATCATTTAAAATACAACTAAAAATCTAAAGAAAAAAAACACGTTTTCTGTGGACCTAAAAACACTTTTCATGGCACAACAGATTTTTTATACTATCAAAGAATGACGAAAAACAAGCTTTTCGGAACCTCATCTTTGAGACTGTGGCGACCGGTACAAACGAAATTATTAAACCGGTTTTTTTTTTTGTTATATCCATTAGTTTAGAACTTTATACTCTACAAAAAAAGGTATGTACAGTTATTTGCCGCATCTCGCTTAGTTTTGAAGATATTGACGAAGAAACATAAAAAGCCCCCTTATTTGATTACTATTACTGTAAATAACTTTTTTATTCAGAAAAAAAGAGGGGGGATACGTCACAGTAAATACAGAATTTTAAAACAATTCTATTTTTTTATATTGTGGAAATTCCACAGACGCCCCTTGGATTTAGCTAATATGTTTGGTCTATTTGGGATTTCCATATAAATATTGAAACAATAATGTTTTAATCACTTTAGTTTTTAATTTTCAGTACTGTTTTAAGTTTTTATTGATGTTACCAGCTGATGGCATTTATATTACAAATAAATTATTATACTTATATTTTTTGTTTTACTATACAGGGTGCTTTTGAAAAAGGTTTATGCACTTCACCTTCACCCACACATTTTTTATTGAAAATGGAGAAGGGTATATTATTTTTTAAATAAGCCTTCCCCATCAACTTACACCCCCTTCAAGAGCTAAGTCCAAAATATATTGTAATGGAGGGCCTCCTTATTTTAGGTAAGCAATATATGGGTGGAGTTTATTCAAAAACACCCAGTATTGCTATAAAATTATTTTAAATATTTTTTAAACAATTCTTTTATTTTTTCTTTTGTTAAATTTAATAATAAATTATTTATAATAAAATAACCCCAATATAGTTAAAAAATTGTTTTAATAAAAATTACTACAATTAAGTTAAGCAAAAAGGACCCATTCAACAAAAATTTGATTTTTTGCTATAAAAAAAACATTTGATTTTATAAAACTCATATAAATTAAAAAATATATGTGATAAATAATCCAAATGAAATAAAAATATATTTCATTATATCTCAATGATTTAATAGTAATACTTAAACTTTGAGGCTTCATTTCTCAAAACTGTCTTCATGTGTACTGGTGCCTTATTGCATATCTATGTCCACTTATAGCTTGTATGTGATTCTTACTGCTGATTTGGCCTGACACATACTGTATAATTTAAACTTTTCGAGGTATTTTTCATAAATTTTCCTGAATTTTAGTATTTACTGTAGAATAATAATTCTACATAAAAATGTCGCGTCCTCCAAATAAGTCAATAGGCTAGGGTCGGACGAGTTATCTTATGTGGACTTACAGATGTAGATACCGTAGAGATTATGAGGAAAACATTGCGTAATCTTCTCAAATTGGAACGCAAAGGGGGTTCGATTGATTATCCTACTCATCGCAATTTACATCGCATACATGAACAACCATTTTGAAAGACTTACAGTTAAAATACCAGAAAAGGTTAGATTAAAAATTTTACTTGATAATATGGCACTATTTTATAAAGTCGGCTCGGGGCTTAAAATGAAAGAGATAAAAACTATCGATATGCTATTAAAATTATGTCGCGAACTAGAGGTAAACAGATCGTCAGTAAATGATTATGTTCCGCCACCTCTAAGATCTACTTTAGAACGTGATTTAACCTGTGTTTACGGTGAACCTTCTCAAGATATTGCTTGTTCACTTGACTACCAAGTCAATGAAATGAGTCGTCCTAGACCTATTATCTGTTATAATTGTAATCAGCCTGGTCATTTGGCTAATAATTATAACAAACCACCTCGTCGACGTTGTTTCAAATGTAATAAACCTAATTTTACCGTAAGTACCTGCCCAGAATGTAATCGAAACCGAAATCCGGGAAACGAACAAGTGAGATGCTAAATGGTCAAGTGGCAGTCTCAACTTTTGATAACGAATCGACCAATATCAGTTATAGTAAAACCAAACCTATTTTAGATTATATATTGGCGCATGCAAAAGGGGATGAACGCCCATACTTAGAAGTAGAAATTCAATTCAATTCAAATTTTTAGGGTTATTAGATTCGGGAGCATCACATACTGTTTTGGGACATGCTGGTTGGGAAAAGTTAAAATGTCTAAATTTAACGCTTTCTAATGCTGACACAAAGAGTACCACTGTAGCGAATGGAGAAAGATGTGACGTATTAGGTAATACTACGGTACCCATACAATTAAAAGATATAGTCAAAGTAATAAATTTATTAGTCATAACGAATGTATCACATATGCTAATTCTTGGCGCATATTTTTGGCGTATTATGTAAATCGTTCCAGATTTAAGACAAGACGCTTGGAAATTTTCGGTCGATGCTGTAGACGCTAAACAACCATCCTTGTTACCCCATTCAGAACTGACTAGCGAACATAGTGAAACTTTGAGGTCATTTATTGATAAAACTTTTACGAACATTCCTGATGGAATTGGTTGTACCTACCTTGTACAAAACCGAATAGTAACACAAGCGGAACCAATTAAGCAACGATATTATCCAGTATCATCAGTTGTTCAAAAATCTATTAACGAGGAGTTAGATAAGTTATTAGAGGATGGAATAGTTGAACCTTCGAACAGTCCATGGGCACCCATAATATTAGTACGGAAAAAAGATAATTCTTACAGGTTTTGTGTGCATCATCGTCGTTTAAATAAAGTAACAGAAAAGAATGCTTACCCTTTACCGCAATGTTTAGCCGTTTTGGACTCTATAACTCGACTACATCCATACATAGAAGGGGTAAGGTTTACAGTAATCACAGATCACCATAGCTTAATCTGGTTAAGTAACTTGAAAGATCCTCGAGGTCGTCTTAGTAGATGGGCTTTTGCTTTACAGCAATACGATTTTGAGATAGTACATCGTCGCGGAAAAGATCATGTAGTGCCAGATTGCTTGTCAAGATCAGTTCCTATAATTGATACTATTGAAACCAGTAGTAATGCGGTTGTTGAAAGTAAAGATAAATGGTATAATAAACTCATTCTTAAAGTTGGTAAAAATCCTTCAAAATATCCGTCTTGGAGGGTCGAAAATAAACGCCTGTATAAATATGTAAAATGTAAATATCCAGATTTATCGGAACCCGACATTGATTGTTGGAAAGAAGTGAAACCTAAACATGATAGGGAGAAATTAATTTTTTCTGCTCATAACCTAGCAACTTCGGGTCATTTAGGAGTATTTAAAACTCGTAATAAATTACTAAATCGTTATTATTGGCCAAAGATGCATTCAGATGTTGCTACTTATGTTCGTAAATGCAAAGTTTGTTCATGTAATAAAGTAGAACAAAAATTACCTGCTGGATTTATGGTTGGCAGACCTTATGTAAATCAACCGTGGGAATTAATTTCTGCTGATTTGGTTGGACCTATCCCAAAATCAAATCAGGGATTTATGTATATATTAGTAATTGTGGATTACTTTTCTAAATTTTCGTTGTTCTTTCCTCGTCGAAGAGCAACTACACCACACGTTAGAGACATTGAGGATCATGTGTTCATGATGTACAGTGTACCATCCTCTATAATAGTGGATAACGGAGCACAGTTTACTTCGCATGAGTTTCGTATAACGTAAAAATTCGATACACAGCAAATTATCATCCTCAGGCGAATCCTACTGAAAGAATGAATAGGGTATTAAAAAACGGTACAAGCCTCTTTTATCGAAAATAATCAACGAGTATGGGATACATTACTTCCTAAAGTAGGTTGCGCTATAAGATCAGCAAAACATGAAGTCACAGGTAATACTCCATATTTCGAGAATTTCGGACGTGAAATAGTATTAGACGGCGGTCACAACAAATTTCAAGACAATCTTGACGAAACTGTTCAGGTTAAGCGAGAAGATGTAATAGTAGAGCAACAGTTATATGCGGATATCGGTAAAAAACTAACTAAAGCCTCAATTAAATAATTCATAGTTGCCGAGCCATTCACGGTGAAGCGATAAAAATTGGCAACGAGGGGTAGAAAAACCTCACCTTTACGATGGGACCATCCGCGGAACGATCCGCGGGGTGGTTCACGAATTATCATCGAATGCATCACAATTATGCAATTTTGCATATGACCACTTGACCTGTGACAATAAGGGTCCTTATGCTACGCTCGAAACCTACGCCACAAAAAGCAACACCCAAACCTTCGAGGGTACAAAACCAAAGACGAGGGAAAGGTTAGGCAGTCTCCATTTTTTCGCCAAGTAAGAAACACTCCCTTGCATAAGGGTGTTCGCCGTGTCGTGTTCTTTGTTCTGTCTATTAATGTTAAATTTCATGTAAATTCAGTGAAACAAATCATTGCAGTGTCGCAAACACGTTCAGCCAGTCGATAAAAAAAAAAAACATTTTTTTATTAGCGATTTCCATGAGCTAGTAGAACTTAGCCGCAAACCGCGAGAAATTCCGCGGCGTCATTGACGCGACGCCGAGTTGTATCTGAGTCTTCGGTAAATTAACGATCATTTTTAAACATTAATTAAATCACTTTGACAGTCAGCGAAACCACGGAGAGCATCTCCGCTGAGTTTAATTTTTTTATATTCATCTATGACTTCAAAGAATAATTTCAGACAAATATCATAGTCTTTTTCTTTCACATTTTCAAATTCATCTAGATCACTCTAGGAACCCTGGCTGGAATCGCGAGTTACTCAACCTAACTGAGTTAATTAAATTCTCCCCCGTCGATCCGCGAGTGTAAACCATAGTGCGAGCAACAGGTGTAGTGTATTCTTCAGGGATTACAGCGAGGGAGAGGAGTAAGCATTTTTTTATATTCGACGTCATCGAGCCAAGCTCAGGCGAACAGTTTCGTTGTATTCACCTGTGCTATAGCTACCTGTATTGTCTGAAAATCAACTCTCAATTATTACCTATCACAGGTGGGCTGGGCGAAACGAGCTCCTTGAGCACGGGTCCTGTACCTTTTTCTTTCTGCATTGATTTCATTGCCTTATCGTTAGTGTGTACAAAAAATAGTGCGACGTAAGGGAGAGCTATTGTCGACCTAAATAATAATAAGATTCATAAACCTTTGCTTGAAAATAAAATATAATAAACTTAAGCCGACCTCGGCTCTCGAGGGTTGTCAAGAAGTGCTTTTACAGCCTCCTCGAATGATGAATTAGTCCCTCAGGCTAATCGCTGCCAAAATTGCGTAAAATCATGAATTTTAAAATTTTTAAATTAAATTCAAATAAAATAAAGGACGCATGGGAAGTCGCCATTTTTGCAGGGTTGTAAAGTGCTGTGTCTGTTCGTTTAGAGGGCGTGGGGAGTTGTTATGGGAGTGGCTTCGCGTTAAAGTTAATTACCAGCCTAATCAGTGGTGTAAAGTACGAGATAGTATGTCCTAGGTCAAGGGCTAGTGGAACGAGCGAAATCGCGTAATCGTGAATCATCTAAATTGTGTCAAAATAATTTTTCTCTGTAAACTAATAATAATAAAAGAACTTTATTGAAATGAGCTAATACATTTCAAAGGGCAATTGACCGAGGTCCTTCAGCCCGTTTCGATTTCCATCTTAATGTCATTTAACAAGTATACATGAATTAATATAATTAATAAGTTCATTTGTATTTATATAAAACAAAAAAGAAAATTTAATGTTTAAATATAAAAAAAAAAAAAAACATGCATATATGTGTGCTGTATATTTTGTGGTGATTATCCCAGCATTGTGATTTTCTCCCAAAGAGTATTTGCAGGATAGATATGTCTGCTTCTGCCATTTCTTCTTATACAATACTCATCTATTATATTTTTGTTTTGATGTTTTTGACAAAATCTGCGTGTAAGAGAGGAAAGTCGTTCCTGGATTGGCTGGATGTGGGTTTGTTCATACAAGAGCTGGTTAGGCGGGTTATGTAGGGGATTGTTGGGATGGCGAAGTTTCGTGATAGTCCGGATGGCACTCGTTTCGGCTACTCTGAGGTTTTTGATGGCTGGATTTTTTATATTAGAGAGAATTACATGTCCATATTCTATAATGGGTCTGCAAATAAGTTTGTAAATTTTACCCATGGTGGTAAGATTAATTCCTTCTCTTTTGTATGTCAGTCCTCTAAAATGCTTGGCTCTAGAAATTATTTGTTTTTTGGCGTTGGCTGTGTGGCTGTTAAAATTGATTTTATTGTCGATGGTAATGCCAAGATATTTTGTGGATGCTTCTGTTTGAATTGTCTGATTGTACATATATACTGTAGGAGAATTTCTGGAGGGAGTGTGGTGAAATATCATTAGGTGTGATTTGGATGGGTTGGGTTTGAGCCTCCATTTGTTGAACCAAAGAGATGTGCCATCGACGAGATTTTGAAGGTTTTCCATAGCGGCATTAATGGTTTTATCATGTGAGATCAAGGTGGTATCATCTGCGAATTGTAGTACATATGCTTGATGTGAAAAATATTGTGGATCATTGTGGTAAATATCTGCACAATAAATATTGTACAGGAGTGGTGAAAGTGGAGACCCCTGTGGAAGACCTTGTTCTGGAGTAAATTCATAAGATGTAGCGTTCTGGATTTTCACTCTTAATTTCCGGTTGGAAAGGAAGCTGTTAACTAGAAGAAGGAGATCTCTAGAACATCCTAGTTTGTGTAGTTTGTAGAGCAGACCCTTGTGCCATACACTGTCGAAGGCTTTATTGATGTCCATGAACAATGCCACCGATTTGTTTACATTTAACTTTGAGGTTTCAACATTGTTTATTAGTATCGATAAAGGATGGGATGTAGAGCAGTTAGTTTTAAATCCAAATTGATAGTTTGGTATTTGATGGCCAATATTTTGTTGTATTTTGTTTTTTATTAGTTTTTCGAAATTTTTTCCTAGTACTGGCAGTAAGGTAATTGGCCTGTAGTTAACCACTTTGGAGTGATCGGTGCCACGTTTCGGTATCGTTATAATCGTTCCAGTTTTCCATTCCTTTGGGATGTATTGGTGTTTGAGGCAATATTCGTAGATTTTAATTATGTATAAGTGTATTATTAAGTCGAGTTTTTTTTACAAAATTCTTTGTGACATAATCGTGCCCTGGTGCTGTATTTTTGCCATGATTTACTACTGCAAAATAGTCTGCTTCTTCAATTGAATGTTCTTCTGTTGGCATAGGTTCATCAATAAATGTGTCGTACCATTCTTGGACTCTTTGGTAGTGGTTATTATTAAAATTTATATCCTGTGTTTCTGAATAGGCTTTTTCGAAGTGTCTTGCAAATACTACAGTTTTTTCCTCTGGTTTTTCATATTTTCGGTTGTTATCTTCAATGGTTGAGTTTATTTTTGTATTTAGATAATTTATTTATTTCCTGCCAGTAATTTTTGCCTTTTTTTCTGTTTATTTCGCTGCATGTGCTGATCCATTTATGTGCTCTGAATTGTTGGATTAATGCCTGTATGTTTTTGTTCAGAGTGTTTATTCCCCTTTTGGCTTCAGGATTATTAGTATTTCTGTACTCTCGGTACATTTTTCTTTTTCTCCTTATCAATTGCATTATAAAGGGTGGCAGCTCGTGTGTGTGGTATTTTATTTCTTTTAAAGGCGTGTTTTCAATGAATGACTGTGAAAGTTTTGTGTTAAATTCAGTTATTGACTCTGTGTTTATTTCCTGTTCTTGTCTCCCATTTATATACTCAATCATGGTTGAATTAATTTTGTTGATGTCAGTTTTAGCGAAGTTGTATCTCATTAATCGATTGTTATTTACTGGCCTCTGTTTATCTAGTGCGATATGTAGACTGAGATGGTCCGAGCATAGATCAGGAGTAAGTTTAACTTTCAGATTATTGGTTATGTTGGGAGTGTGTAGCAGTATATCGGGAGTTGAGTAGTTGTTGTGTTGCATTAAGAATGTAGGTGGAGTGTCATATTTGCAGAAACCAGTATTTTGGATGAAGTTATTTAGTTGTCTCTTTTTTGCTCTATTGTTTACGTTGAAATCTCCTACAATTAACGAGTATTTGTATAGTGTGCTCATGGTAAATACATTTTCTTCGATTCTGGAGTGTGGGTGGATATAAACCAAAAATATGTGAAGGTTGTCATCTAGGAATGGAATGGTAAAATGTAAGCATTCATTGAGGGGGTTGTTGATTCTGGGTGGGTTTGCTTTTCCCATTTTAAGGTCAGGATGTGTTTGTACTAAGCTTCCGCCTCTTGCATGATTGTGTATTGGGTTACCGTCATGTCGAAGGGTGCTCCAATCTCTGTATGAGGTATTGCTGTCTTCTTTTGTTTTTGTCTCCACGAACATTGCACACTGGATATTATTGTTTTCTATGAAATTATTAATTAGATGTTTCTTGGATGTGTAGCTATTGATGTTTGCATACAAGATATTAGTTACTGACATAATCGTGCTGTACATTGTTAGGCTGGTTTATGGGTTCCGTGGGAGAGTAGGGGTCTTGTCCGTCCATTTCGAATATTAGAATATATACTCTGTTTTCAGTGAACACTGCTGTTGTGTCTACATTGAAATTGTCTATGAAGCGCTTTCGCAGTTTAATCAACAGTTCCTCTCTGCTTTTGTTGTTTGGCTCATTTATCTCGTTAATATAGGTATTTATTATCGTGTCATGTATGGTGACAGGAGCGTGGATTCTAAAGTTTTTGTTTTTTTGTGATATTTCATGAGACTTCTTATTTAGGGATTTTATCTGCACATTTGGAATGCCATCTATTGGTGCTTTCGGTCTGTTGGGGCATTTGAATGACCATGCTTGGTGCTCCTCGGAGCCACAGCTGGTACATTTAGGTGGTAATGTGGAAGAGCATTTGTTAGATGGATGAGTTCCCAGACATTTGGAACATTTGACAGGGGTGTTACAAGATTCTGTTGTGTGGTCAAATGCTAGACATTTGCTACAAGGCTTTGGTGATGGTGGTGGTGGCTTGCTGGGGTAAACTGGATAATGTCGGTAGTTAAAGAAGAGTCCCTCGGTGAGAAGAGTTTCAAAAGTATTTTGTGAACCAGTGATTATTCGAATAAAAGTAGTAGGTTTGTTAGTTGTGCGTGATAAAATTCTTCTGCAGTATCGGTGTTCCAATTTTTGCTCGTTCAAGATTTCACTGACCGTTTTGTCTTCTATTTCAGGTTCGACATTTGCTATGATTACTGAGTAGCTTGGACTTACAGCAGGTGTGGGAGTTTTGGTGTTTGGAGATGTTTTGTGGAAGTTAAGAACTCTTCCCACTTCTACCATTTTGTTTAAGATGTTAGTAATAGATTGTTCAGGGGTATCTGTTTTTAGTAGAAATCCTTTTTTTGTTTGTATGATTATGTCCTTAATATTAGGAAAGATCTTACTCCAGATGTTTGTAAAGTCTAATCTTGTGTAACTGCTCTCAGCTGTTATCAAAAATAAATGTTCATATTTTTTGTGGTATATTTTATTCATATGAGGGGATTGGTTTTTGTTTGGGTTGGTGTTTTTGTGGGTCAGTGGATTCTTATCTCCTGTGTTTTTTGTGGCAGAATTTATCTCAACATTTTTTGTTTGGCTGGTTTGTGGAGCATTTCCTATTATAATATTGTTAATCTGTTCTTGTGAAAACCCTAGTCTTTTCCTCTTGGCGTTTTTCCGGTCTGTCTTTGCTTGTGTCCATCCTTGAGTGTCCTCTACAACCTCCATTTCACTTCCATCACTTTCTGATGACATTTTTAATCACAATATAAAACTTTCAAAGAGCAGCAACTGTTGGCTTTGAACTGTAAACTATTTAAATTACAGTGAGCCATTGGGCCGCCATTAGCATATCCTGCGCGTCTTTCGCCTAGCGGAGACGCGAGGAGCTTAGAGTCTGTTTTTGCGCAGTGGGAAGCTCCGCCTCCCTCTAAGACGGATCTTGAAATCAACAAGAAGGTCCGCCATTTAAATTTTAGCATAGCGTCCTTTCAAAATTACTAAAACATTCTAAATCATTTAAATTCTTTTCGTTCTGATTTTTCAATCATCGCAGTTACAACTGCCACCTCCTAAATTAAAAGATGTAGTATAAGCACCACTAAGCAGTTGTCAAGGACTTAACGTTTCGCGGGGACAATAATCACCTGTTGCAGGCACAGACGCCTGTTGACTACCTGTTGAAGGTAGCTACCCGGTGCTTGACCCATATTTAGTGACCCACTAACGAGTTTCAAGCGTTATGTCCCCTTTTGCTTTTGATCAGCTATCTAGAATTCACAAATTATATTAGTTAAAGTAATTAGCCTTAGCAAATGTCATTAGAGCCCAAATAAAGGGTTATAAATATAACAAATTAATAGTGTAAGCCATTCAGGACTCATATCGAGCTTAAGGTTTGAGAGTACAACTCGCTATCTTGCAAGTGCACGACTATAGCCTCCCTTTCGTCGTACTACTTCCAGGTGCGCCAGGTAAAGGGTGTTAGCGTCCAGGTACGAAGGCCACGGAACTGTGAAACCTTTCCTGCACTTCATGCAGGTAGAGGCCGTGTATTTTTTTGGTAAAGTGCGTTGCTCGTGCTTCCGTTCTCTTGTCTGTATTGTTTACTTATCTTAACGTTCGCTTGTTGCATAGAAGTGTACAGGTATTGCACCTACCACCTGTCACTCGTCCGTAGAATATATGCAGTATTAGAAGTACCAAAAACCGCGACTCTGTATTAACTGATGTTAACTGTCATCGAGCGGCTCTGGTACCGTACCTAGGCGCGACTCACCTGGATCCTGAACTTCACCATAGAACGGCGAACAGGTGAAACCGAAGTTCAGTTACCGAGAGGTGAATTAGCTCCTAAGAATACAACTTGCCAGGTTCATTTTAATTTTTTCTATTGTTCTTTATTATTGTTATTATTATTCATCCTTTAGGCCCTGATTCTAAATTTCAAATTCATAAGTTACAAGTAGGCTAGGTAGTTTAAATTCCTTAAAACCATAGGTGGAGCACCACGTTTTTTTTGTTTTTTCGTTTTAGTAACAAATTAAGGGACTCCTTCTTGTACCTACTTATTTTATTATTTTATAGTTGTGTTGCCTGACTCAGTTAGTGTTAATAATTTTAATTAATCACGGCAGGTACTTTAGGTTTTAAATCGTTGCGAAATCGAATCGGATACATCTAGGACTTTTAGAATTTTATAAATAAATAAATAATAAATTCTTTATTAACCATTATCTGATACATTACATGTATATATGGTAAGTCAAAACTAAAAGTAATAAAGTATAACAAATAATAAACATAACATATAAATATAAAATATAGGTCATATAAATTGTCAATAAAAAGGTACAACACAAACAGTTAGAATGTAAGTATAGGGTACAAAACATGTAAAAACGCAAAATTATTAAATCAAATACTCTAATACGCTATAAAAAGCCATTTCTATTAAGTAGTTTTTTGTGGCTATTTTAAATTTATTGTAGTATAAGAGGTTTTAATTTTTTTTACGTTTTTGTTTTTTTTTTTCAATTCAGTGGAATACATTATTAATTAGAAAGTTCTCGTAATTGTACATTATTTTTCTTCCATCACATTAATATCGTCCGTATTCGAAGGTATACAATCCTTCGGCGGTTAGCTGTACATGTATATACCATTCAATTTTTTTATATTTTTTTGTTATTAATTTTTTTTATTATTTTATATTTGTAGTTCTGATAATTATATGTTATATTTTTTTTTTGGTAGTGTCAACTTTAAACTTACCCCTCTCACCGACTAGAGCTGAGCTAGCTCTCGGCACACATGTTGAGAGCCTCTGCAGCTCAAACACTATCACCTTGCTAAAATTTATTATCGTATTTTTTTTTGTGCTATTTTGTTAATTTTGGCTATTGACCAAAAAGCTCGTGGCAATTTGTAACTGCAAAAATTATCGTCCAACCAATAGCAAGTGAGATATTAACGTGAAACCAATTTTTTGACCTTTGACCCCCGTATATCTTTTGAAGCGTGCACGATATCGAAGGGGACTTTTTACACATTATTTATATCGGATAAATAAAGGTGTATGCAAAAATTCAGCTTGCTGCGAATTTTTGAGAAACAACCAATTGTTTTCTCCTTAAGTTACTGGGCTATAATCCATTCAGATTTTATCATTTCAGATAGAAAGATTAGATACCATAGTTCGGAACAAATAAAAAATTTCACAAGTACGACCTTGTATTTTTCTTACTAGATATGCTTTTTGCTATGTATTTTGTGAAGCTTTAGAAGGGATATGGATCTGAAGCATTTGAACAGACTCTATCAAATTGTTCCTGGTCAAAGTGTTAATCGTGATGCACTAAATTGTTTGGTGATTTTTTTCAAAATTGAATCACTATTCCGATAGCATTTTTTCCGAACTTTCCGAATCCGCTAATAGTTATCCAGAAATGTGATACAAAAATGTACTTTTTTGTCAAAAATGAGGAGAGCAGATTTTTTTCTGAATCCGGCCATTTTTTTTTCTGGTAGAGGGGAAATCATCATGACACCTGCCGCTTAGTGTCTATCACGGCGGGTAGTGTGGGACTCTAATCCAGCTAAAACCCCTCCTTGTGCGTCACGACTGTAACCCGGGATCGTCGTTTAGACATGCGTCAGGTTACATCACCGGTCGGTTTTTCCACATAACTACTCTCTATGCCTATTCTGATATTCGCGCTCCTCTTGTTCCTTTGTCTCCATGATCTCCTTGATCAGTCTTTTTATCATTCTCCATTTTCCTCTACTAGTGAGCATGAGGGGGATTATATTTTCTACTGTTATTCTCATACTGATTTCCAGATTAGTGCCTAAAAGAACCATGGCCAGTCAGGAATTGGGTTAGGAAATAGTCAATTTCCCTGAATTCGCAGTCAACCCAGGGCTTAAACTATGATATCAGCCTCTTTGTCCACTGTGCCACGTTTGTTTCCTCGTCCCATATGTTTTGCCATTTTGTAATGGTTTGGTCCCGTTCCCGTTTCTTACTGCTCGGTAGATGCCCGTCCTCAGCTTCGTGGTTGTTCTTCCTTTCTTCGACTAGTAGCTCGATTAGTGGAGCTCCCGTTATAACTTGGAGTGCCCTAGTTGAGGCGGTTTTATAGGCCCCCGCAACTCTAATGAGCATCCTCCTCTGTGCTTTCTCCAGCATTGCTCTGTATATTTTGATCCTCGTTACCCTGTACCATACTGGGGCTGCATACAGGAGGATTGACTGGACGACATTGTATAGGATAATCCTCTTTGAGCTGCTCGGACCCCTTATATTCGGCAGCAGTCTGGTTAGCGCCCCCGCCCTTTTCTCCGTCTTGGAGCATGTTGTGCGGATGTGCTCTCCAAAAGTACCCCGGACATCAAGGGTAACTTCCAGGTATTTTAATGTCCTTCCCGGACGGACCGTCGTGTCTTGTACATTGAAAGTCACGTTTTGTTTATTTCTATGACCTTTTAACATGATTGCCTCTGTCTTCTCTGGAGCCAGGCTCAATCTGTGTTGGGATAACCAATCTTTTACCCACCTAAGTGCTACGTTCGCCTTCCGAACAAGTGTGCTTGTGTCGTCTGCACACACAAGTAGGGCGAGATCGTCGGCGAAGGCTACTGATTTTGTCCCAGCCCCTAAATTTAGCCTTAGGAGACCATCGTACAGAACATTCCAGAGAGTCGGTCCCAGGACTGACCCCTGTGGTACTCCCGTGGACATATTTATGATAGTCTGTCCCACCTGGATCTTCCGAACAGCGAAGTAGTCCTCGATAATCCTTATGAGGTATTTTTCCACCCTTCTCCTCCTCAACTCACTGATGATGATACTCCAAGCAGCCGAGTTGAAACCATTTCTTATATCGAGGGTAATTAAAACACACAGCTTCCTCCTGCATGTTTTTGCGGTGTTCCTTATGAACTCGACTGCTTGGATGGTTGATCTGCCCTTCCTAAACCCATATTGCCTCTCGGCTCTTGCCTTCCCCTTCCTCGATCTGTACCACCAATCTGTCTCTGATCATGACTTCATATAACTTCCCCAAGGTGTTTATTAGGCAAATTGGCCTCTGGGAACTTGCCCCTTCCATTCTTCAGGGAAACTGCCCGAGCCCAATAGGTTGTTCATCACATCTGTGATGGCTTGCGGAATGACATTTATTGCCTCTGCCAGGACTTCCGCTGGTATCCCGTCTAGTCCTGGGCTTTTCCCCGTTTTCAATTTTTTAGCCGCCTCTGTGACCATCTCTACAATGAATAGAGGAACCTCTAAATGCCCATAATCCTCTCTGGGCCACTCATCTTCGGTTAGAGGGAAGAGTTGGGAGGCAATCTCTATTTTTTTTCCTCGGTCAGTTCATAAGGTGTATCTAGCCCCTTTAAGCCCTTCACCGCTATTCTGTATCCTTGTCCCCATATGTCCTCATCCAAGTCTGAGCAGAGCCTGTTCCAGTGGCTCTTTTTTGACTGCCTTATTAGTTTCCCTAGCAGTCGTTTAGCTTTGCTTCTCTGCATCCGTTAATTGTGCTGCACGCATCCTGGTAGCGATCCTCCCTTTTTCAATGCAGGTTTCTCTAGCCCTCTCGATCTCCTCATCCCACCAGTAGAGCAGCCTTGCAGGAGCTCCATTTCGTTTTATCAGGCTCTGCTTATAAGCTGTTTTTAAAGTCTTTGCCAATTTTGCCGGGGTTTGGCTCTCGTTTTCTGGTGCTTCCATTTCTCTCTCGAGTTTCTGCCTAATATCATATGAACACCAAAGAATTGAATTTAATGTAACTCGCTTAAGTAAGCGCCGTGAAAATGTTCAAATTTTGTTCATTTTTAATGTGTTACATGGCCATATTGATATATTATCGTTTATAAATATTAACGTACCTGATGTTAGATCAAGAGTTAGAGATAATGTATTCAAAATATTTAATGTAAATTCCCCTATTGAGAATTGTTTAATTACTGTCAATAATTTTTTAAAAACCTGTGATATAGATATTTTTGATACTAATAAAAATAGGCTACACTCCCATCTGTGACAAAATATTCTTTTGTCGTTAGGTTGATATATTTTTGTGATATTGTATATATACGTATATTTGTTTTAAATTTTTTTTCTCTTTATTCTATAGCACATGTATGTCAAATTCTTACCTAACACTGTATACATGTAAGTGGACTCTGTCTGTTTGTATGCAGTATAAATAAATAAATAAATAAATGCTTGCCTGTTTATGAACCTGCTGAACCTTGCACGTTCTATAAAGACTATTGTGAAGAGTTAAACATTGAAATATGTGCTATAGAATTAAGTAAGTCGAAATCAATCATAGGTTGCTATTATAGGTCACCGTCAGGCGATATCAATATTTTTAATGAAAACGTCATTCTTAGACAATATACACATTGATAAAAAAATCACAATTATAGGTGATTTTAATGTTGATTCCTCACTAAATTCAAATATCGCGAGACAACTATCAAACCAGTTTATATCATTTGGCATGCATGAATGTGTAAATGACTACACAAGAGTAACTCACACATCCTCTACTAGAATTGATAACATTGTCACAAACATAGATTATGGACAGCACATAACTAATGTTTTAAATCCTCACTTATCAGATCATAAGGCTTTGAGTTTTACATTTGAAAGTCATGACAAATGCAACATAATAAATAAACCAGTCACATATAGGCTTGTAAATCAGACGACTATAGAAAATTACAAAATCTCCTTGTCTTGTCATGACTGGTCACAATTCTATCAAACAGGAGATGTAAATGAAATGTCAGAAATATTATTAGATAATGTGGTCAAGAGTTACGATTCATCTTTCCCCATTAGAACGAATAAAAAGAAAAATAAAATAAAATATAGTGAGAACATAAAAAATATGAAAAACACACTCATAATGTTACACGATTTCAGTAAATATGACAACAACTTCAAAAACAATTACAATAAATTCAAAGAATACTACAGAGCTACATTAAAACAAGAGACCATAAATCATAATACTAATCTTATCACTAATGCAAGTAATAAGCAAAAAAAGGCTTGGTCCATTATAAATTAAAAAAGTGACGATGTTGATAACATCCATATCTCTGTAGAAGACCTAAACACTTTTTTTGTTAATATAGTGGATGATATAAAGGCTCACGTTAATCCTAATAATGCAACATATGTTGAAAATCTACAAAGAAATAAAGTTGTATTTTCTTTTTATCTAGAACCCTTCACTGAAGCTGAAGTTAGTGATTTAATTGACAAATTAAGTAACTCTAAATCTAGGGACTTTTATGGTTTAAATAATGAAGCAATCAAGCTGGCTAAAAAAGAATTATTAAGTCAAATAACATATCTTATTAATATTTGTCTCGAAAAAGGAATATTTCCAGAAAATTTCAAACTTGCTAAAGTGACTCCAGTATTTAAAAAAAGAAACAAAAATATACCTGATAATTATAGACCTATATCTATAATTCCTATATTATCAAAATTACTAGAAGCCGCTTTCAAAATAAGATTATTAGGTTACTTGGAGAAAAATAAATTATTGAATCCAACGCAATATGGATATAGGAAAGGTAAATCAACTATCACAGCTTTAATAGATATGATCAATTTTATAACTGATGAGTTTGAGAAAGGAAATATGACGGCGGCATCAATGTTAGACTTATCAAAGGCATTCAACTGTGTATCGCATGATTTGTTATTAACTAAATTGGAAACGTATGGAGTCAGAGGATCAGCTTTGTCATTTATCCAAAAGTATATAAACAATAGATATCAGTGTGTACACATGAACGGGAAAACATCCACTTTAAAACCACTTAATTATGGTGTCCCACAGGGTTCAATACTAGGGCCGATCCTATTTCTAGTTTACATAAATGACATAGCCGATTTTATCACAACTAAATCTATTGGATATGCAGATGATCTCACCTTGTTGTCAGCGAATAGAGAATTGGGCATCCTGACTCAAATAGATCACGAAATACAGTCTAAAGCCAATAATTACTATGATAATGTTGAATTATGTTTAAATAACGAGAAAACTAAAACCATCATTTTCAATCTTAATTCTCACAACAAGATTATCAGTGAATCTGCCAAATGTCTAGGTATTACCGCAGACAGCAAGTTATCTTGGGAACCGCACATTATTTCTCTCTCAAAAAAATTATCCAGCTGTGTGTACCTTTTAAAAAGCTTAACCATCTCAGTAAATAGTGATGTTATTTTGATGGCGTACTATGCCTTGTTTCATAGTGTTATGTGTTATGGGATCATACTCTGGGGTGGCTCTGCACATGCCATAAAAATACTACGCCTCCAAAAACGTGCAATCAGATTCCTCACAAATTCTAAGAGCACTGACTCATGTAGACCATTATTTAAAAGCCTGGGAATTTTAACATGCACAAATCAATATATTTATGAATGCATAAATTATGCCAGAAAGTATATTAATAACTACCAAATCGTAAATAAACATGACACTAGACATAAGCCTCTGATTGCTCCATATTTTCGTCTCACAAAAAATATCTCCTCATATAGATTTCTATCCGTTAAATTCTACAACCTACTACCCGGTGAATGGAAAGATCTAAGCATATTAAAGTTTCAAAAGCAAGTCAAAAGTTTTCTGAAGGAACATTTTTTATGATGTACAGGAATTTTATGATTATTTCACGTCCCAAATATTAATATGTATTGTGAATGTCTACACAGTTTTTATATTCTGATTTTAATATGTATTGTGAATATTCACACAGTCTAAATCCTAAATTTTAATATGTACTGTGAATGTGATATAGTGTCAAGTATCAAGTGTTTTGTGCTCTGCACAAATAGTCATTTAATAGTGGAACTACTGAACATCTAAAATATATTTTTATATCAAACTACTCCTAACAATTTGGTGGATGCTGATGTATGAAAATTGTTTAACATTAAGTTTTGTGTAATCAAACAAAAAGCAAAAGTTAACCCAGGATCTGGTAATTTAATAACTTATCAGTGAAAGTTTTTATCTACATAAAAACTACACACATATCTAAATTAAGCTGACCTTGCTTTCTTGTCTTTCTTTTATGGGACTAAAAACAGGACTGGACTCCCAAAATTTAAAAAAATGCATATTATATCAAACAAACAATTTAAATAAGAGAATTTAATATTTAAAATAAAAGGCTCACGTAAACAATGGATTGTGTAAACCATGAAGAATGCAATAGCAGAAATTTGGACCAGAAACAAATAATAATTTGTGATGAATGTACTAAGGCCTACTGCAAATCATGTGCAGGAATTGTACCCACAGAAGTAAGAGTCATCGAACTAACAAAGAGAAAACTGCGATACTATTGTTCCAATTGTAGCTCATTCTTCAACAAAATACAACAACTAAATAACAAACTAACACACGAAAACAACACACTAAAAAGGAACCTTTGTGAACAAACAATAATTATTGAAATATTAAGAGACATTGAGCATGAAATTAACAAAACGCTGGGAGTATTTACTCAAACCTTAGAACAAACAACTGAAAAATTGAAATTAAACTACCAGAACGAAATTGGAGCTCTAAAAAATGAAATAAAAACCATACAAGATAGCAACGTTGACTTAGTACGTCTTCTGACAGCTAACCACTGGAGCAAAAATAGTAGTCCTTCGCAAGAAAAAACAATCATTGACAAAGGAAATGCTGACTATGAGGCTAACACAAAGGTTCAACTATCCAAAGCAAATCAACAGAAATCATATGTTGACATTCTCAAAAAAACTACCATTAAAAACAAAAACGATGCGCAGAAGGAGGCCATCACTACTGAACGAAATCAACGGAAGGAGAATGAGAATATACGCAGAAACCAAGAGGTCTACAAAGAACATGACAGTGACAATGGATATCAAGAACAAAAGAAAAGAAGACGGGGGAAAAAACTGAAACTTGGAACCAACGAAACGACTGAAAATGAGTTTGAAGGCCGACCAATGCCCAGCACGAAAGACAAAAAAATATGGCTCTTTATCTCGAGAGTGAAAGACGCTGTAAACACAGATAATATTGTGACATATATAAAAAAGAAAACCAAATTGGAAGATGAAAAAATATCAGTTAAAAAACTAAATACCTGGTACAAAGTGGAAAATAATAAATGTTTTCTAGTGGGTGTAGACCCAACAATCAAGGATTCAGTATACAGTGCATCTTTCTGGCCTAGAGGAGTGGCTTATGAAAGATTTAATTTTGTTAAGGGACAACGTTTTCTGGACAATCAAAAAACAACTAGTGGAAATACCCACGAGGATAGTTATGAATCAACCATAGAACATGAGAGTTTTTTAACGTAAATGTATCAAATCTCACCTTAATGCACTTTAATGTACAGGGACTAGTAAATCAAAAAAATGATAGTTTATCCATACATTTAACCCACCATAAAGTCAATATATTGTGCCTAAGTGAACATTGGTTAAGTGAAGAAGAAATAAAAGTGACGAAAATCGAGAACTTTAAGTTAGTATCCTATTTCTGTCGCTCCAATCAAATAAGAGGAGGAGTGTCTATATATGTAAAGGATGACCTAAAAATTACATCTGTGCCATCAAAAGAAGATGCAAAAGAAAGACATTTCGAGGTATGTGCTGCAAAAATGCTTTCTCCAAATGGAAAACACTCAATTTATATTATTACAACTTATAGAACACCTGACAGCGATTTTAAAGAATTCTTAGGAAGACTCGAACTACTCCTTTATAGACTCTACAACCCAAAAGACTATTATATTCTTTGTGGTGATATAAACATAGATTTTCTACAAACAAGTCCTGAAAAATGTCTGCTGCTAAACTTACTAGCCGAATACAATGTCATAAATCACATTCAGGAACCTACAAGAATATCAAGCCATAGTGCCACCTGTATCGACAACATATTTTCAAACTTAATAGTAAACAACGCGAAAGTTCACGAGTCTTTCATATCTGACCACTCATTTCAAATATGCTCATTTCAACTATGTCCACCTAAAGATATCAACTCGAACCATACCTACAGAAGAAACTACAACAACACGAATATCGAAAGATTTCAATATTTAATATCCGTTGAGAACTGGAATGAAATGTATACAGCCTCCACATTTCCACAGAAGTTTGCTGCATTTTACAGCACTTTTTTATTTCATTATAACTGTGCCTTTCCCATTATGAAGTCCTCTAACAAATTAAAGACTAAAAGGTGGTTTACACCTGCTATTAAATCAATGCATGACCAACTGTGTGAAATGAACAGCATCAGAAAACGTTTAAATAATCCAGCCTATACCGAAAGATATATGCAATTTAAACTAATGTACAAAAATTGTGTCGAGCAGCACAAGAAACGATGTAACGACCAGCGCCTAATAAATTCAAACAACATAATGAGAGATCGCTGGAAAATTATCAATGAGTCCAAATCAGTAAATAAAAAGCAGTCTTCCATAGATATATGTGACAGCCAAGGCATTCTGATAACAACTGCCATGGAGAAGAGTAACTATATCAACGACTACTTCATAAAAGTTACGTCAAACCAACCTAAACCTAACTATAACGTCAACATCGAAAAGGCACATACCAGTTTTTTTCTCACACCGACAACATCACAAGAAATAAGCGAAATAATTGGAAAAACTACTCTTAAACCCGGCCGCTGGTATCGACGACATCAACGGAAAAGTGATGAAATCAGTGAAAAACTTTATTGATGAGCCATTGGCGTACTTAGTGAATGAATCGTTTTCAGCTGGTGTATTTCTCAACTTAAAAGAATCCAAATCTATACCTGTATATAAAAACAAAGGTCCCACAACAGACATTATGAGTTACAGAGCTATATGTCTGCCAAGTCAAATTGCTAAAATCTTTGAAGCGTCATACTGACCAATTATTTAGAGAATTTTGATTTAATATCAAATGTCCAAAATGGTTTTCGTAAAAATAGATCCACCAATACTGCTATCTTAGACTGCGTAGATTTTATATGCAATGCACTAAACAACAAGAATCATGTCCTAGGTCTTTTTTATGATTTAACTCGTGCATTTGATACTATAGATCACAATCTATTGCTCATGAAATTAGAAGGCATTGGGGTACGTGGAGCACCATACAGCTGGGCTGCCTCATATTTACAAAATCGTACGCAAACCACCATCGTTGACGGTATTAAATCAAAAACAAAAAATATAAATCTGGGAGTGCCTCAAGGCTCTATTTTGGGACCTCTGTTTTTCATAATTTTTATTAATGCGTAATAATACATGCGTCACTACAAATCAACTTCTTCTTTATGCAGATGGCACAAATATGCTAATGTCTCATAACTGTATTGAACAGATTGTCATCAACAGCAACAATGCATCACAGGAAATGAGTCATTACTGTAGCGAGAATGGACTAAACTTAAATATAAATAAAACATGTCATATGCGTTTTTTGCCAAAAAACGCGGTAACAAATTATGATCTACATCTGAAGATATTAAACAAGTCCATTCAGAGTACAACAAGTACTAAATTCCTGGGCGTTACTTTAGATCAGAAACTTACATGGGAAAAGCATATAGATACAGTTTGTACAAAATTAAGCACTATCTGCTACATAATAAGAAATCTGCGAGATACTGTCGGTATAAGCACTCTGAAAACTCTGTACTATGGATTGGTTCAGTCTCAACTACAATATGGGCTCATTTTCTGGGGGAACTCTTCATACTTTAAAAGAGCATTTAAATATCAAAAAAAGGTTATAAGAAGAACTATGTCTAAAACTCACCCCTTAACTAGCTGTAAACCATTATTTAATGATTGGCAAATACTTACCTTACCTAGTTTATATATTTACCGACTAATAATGTTCATCAAAGAAAACGAATCTCAATTCCCCAGAAACAGTGATGTTCATACACATCACACGAGAAACATGGAAAATCTGCATCAGCCATATAGCCGCCTTGCATTAGGAGAAAATTCTCCAAGACATATTGGCATTAAATGTTTTAACAAAATTAATCAATGTATTGACATTGGCAGCAACATGTCATTTAAGAATAAAATATTTAAATTTTTGTGCGATAAAGCATTTTATGATGTTGATGAGTTCCTAAACTGTTGAGTTTTTGTTTAACCTATACCCACTTGATTTAACAAAGTCTGCAAATATTAGTAATACTATATATATATATATATATATACGTGTAGCTCTGTGTCTATGTATGTACAAAAAAAAAATTTCACTATATTTATCGTCTTATATGTATGTGTGTATATGTGTATGTATATGTATGTGTATATGTAAGTATATACATGTATATATTTAAAATCTTTTTTTAATTGTTACGATTCTCATTTTATTGTGTATTATATATTGTATTTTATCACAAGTTACTGTTTTTGACTAGTCAGATAAATTATGTTTGTATAATTTTGTCGATGAATAAATCTTATCTTATCTTATGTTATCTAATGTCTACACAACTGTATTGTTAAATTGTTAAATTTTATTTGGCTACTATGTGCATTATGTCTATCTAATTTGTAAGATTTTCACTTTTTATTATATCTTGTCCATGTGGCAAATTTGACGTGTATATACCAATGTCTCATATGAATAAATTTCTCTCTCTCTCATGACGGTATTTGTTTTGCCTCGCTCTCTCTCCATCACCTTCGGTGTCTTTATCCCGAAACTTATAAACCGATGGTCACTTAGGATCTCGTCTGCGAGGACCCGCCAGTCCGCCACTAGTTTCGCCACTCCCTGGGACGAGCATGTGATGTCTATGAAGCTATACTGTTCAATTCTCCGATTAAAGAACTTATATCTAGATACATAACAGGCTATCTTTTCACTATATACCTTGTTTGCTCCTAACATAGTCACATTATATGTCCATTAAAATGGATAGATGAACATCACATCCCATAGGCAACAGTGGCGTTGTGTGTGTAGAAAATGTGTAGAATGGTAAATATTTTCATTAAAATGAATTATTGCAATTCCTGCATTACCGGCTCTTTATATAACGTGATATAGGCACACGATATTACAGTAAGATAAAACAGTAAGATAAATATGTATTGAAAGGATATTAAAATTTAATTGCTATTTACTTTATAACTGTAAACTGAACTTCATCATGTTACGACTATGGAACGATCGATTTTCTTCTTTTCTAAACTGCTTTCTGCAAACGGCACAGCACTACACTATTTATTTGCACAAAATATATTGTCACTAAACTGTGTAAATATGAATAGAGAATATTATTTAGGTATTAAGCAAATCACAACTTAAAATAAAATTACTTTTTCACCAGTTTTTGGTCGGAGAACACGAAAAACATTTATTGACATTAATGGCCGAACTGTCAATTGAGATTACGATAATCGAACTGAAGCCGATCGTACACGAGCGGCCGCGAATACGCCGATGGGCCAATCAGCAACTTATGGGAAGAAGTGCCTTAGATTGTGAGTCTCTCAGCGACAAATAAATCAATGCCATTATGTATCTAGATATAAGTTCTTTAATTGGAGGTTCAATTCAATTCAATTCTTTATTGGTGGTAAAATACACAGAGTGTTTACACACGTCAACATACAATAAGAAAGATAAATACAATAAGGAAGATAAAATACAAAGTACATGATATTAAATGTATAAAATATAGATATAAGGTATAAGACTAACGGCACAGAATACAAATGACAAACTAAGAGAAAAAAAAAAATTATAAGCAATAAATATATAGTTGGTATGGTATGGTGATTTGTCATTGCTTATTTACAGAACACTGCACAATGATACACACATTAGATTTTCTCCCCTCGACCATGTCGATGTCACTCCATCGTTGTGTATGACCATATTGAGGGTCGCGAGCCATTCAGCCAGGTACATTCCCCTCCCATCCCATATTGGGAATCCCCATTGTGGGGACTTTACATTCAGGTCTCCCAAAAGGATTTTTTCGCCCGGCCATGTAGCTACAACTTCCATCATGTTATCCATGTGCTCTTTAAAATCTTCAAAACTCGCGTTGGGTGAGGCATAACAGCATATCAGTAGGCAGGCCTTGATGTCAATAATCAGGTTAACCTCTGGCTAGGTGGACCTTTCTGACTTCTATTTTTTTATTTACGACATTCTTGTTACTGCCCTTAATCCACCTTGCGCCCGTGGTTTGCCTGCAAAACTTTTATGTTTTACTCATAAAGAAAATTTCCCCGCGGGTTCTCCCCCCCTTTCGTCCTGATTCCTGGATGGTCTTCCTAAAATTTGGGCACTTGGTCGAAACTGCTCTGTGCCCGGCTTTCTTGCAGGATGTGCAAAACTCCTGGTTTTGGCACGCTTTTGCCTTGTGATCCTTTTGACCACACTTTAGGCATTCAGCACTCCTATTCGTACCTGTGCAGGTCTGCGTCTTGTGCCCAAACTCCAGGCATCTAAAACACCGCGGATTCTACAATGCACCCATCCTATCTTTATCTTTCCTGTTCTTAGAAGCGTGTTTGCTATGGCCCTCTCCGCTGCAATTACCAGTCTGGGTACCGTACGCATTTTCCCTTGTGGATTTTACTTCCACGGCTTCCTTGTCCGTCGCTCCGGCCGCCCCCAAAAGAGCCGTCCTGATCTCCTCTGGGGTTACGGATGCATCTATATCCTGGACGATGAGAGTGGTGGTGCTTCTCCTCGTTTCTACTTGGGTTCCTTGCAGTTTCTCCTGCATCTCCTTCTTCAGGACGCTGGTTTTATCAGCGCCACCCTCTACTACTACTAGCAGGTCACCTTTTACAGTTTTCCTGATGTTTTTCACCTCAACTTGGAACTTGTCAACACTTACTTTCTCCTTTACCTCCCGGAGTAGCTCCGCGTAGTTTTTCCATTTGCCTTGACGACAATTCCGGTATTTTTCGGCTTTGGGGGTCTCTGCTTTCCTCCTTTGCTTTTGGCTATTCCTCTCTCCTTGGGGAGTAGGATATTGACTTCTGCATTTGAGTTGATGAATAGGGCTTCTATGAGCTTCCTAAGCAACCCTCTATCGCAGCCCTCCTGAGCGACAAAGCAGATTTTTTTCCAGTCTAGGCTTTTAACTAGCGCCTCGCATTCCTTCACCATGTTGTAGAGCGTCTCCTGATCCCAGTATTTGTCGTTTGAGACCTTGCACGGTAAAATAAAAGTGGCTCCAGAGTCCTTTTTTTGCCTGTTGTTGTTTAATATTAACTTTGTGTCGTACACTCCGTAGGTGAACTTGCCAGGGTCTAGCCCTGTCGCGAGTAGCTCTTTAGCTATGGGACATGCCTCCTTTGCCTTTCTAGCAAGTCCTTTATCGCTTTCCTCTGGGTTTAATACCAGCCCTAGAGTCGAACTCTGTGTTACACCAGGTTGGACTTCCTTCTTGTAGTACGGTCTTTCTGTACGTTTCTTCCGGCCAGTCGTTTTTGGCGAGCTCCATAAGTTGGAGGTAGTCGATACCATTATCTATAGCCTCTATTATTTTTGCAGCAATTCTCTGCGATTCCTCCTCCTTTTTCACCTTGCTAGTCTTCTCAGTTTGGGTCGAGGCATCCACCATGATCAGTTTATAGCTGTCTTTGCTATCCCCTGCATTCTCTTTTGGATCTGCCTTCGTGGTTTTGGCTAGCTTCTCCCCTCTCGCTAGTATCCCAATTGCCTTATACCTCTGGTTGAGCCCCGATGCCAACTGACTCAATTCTACCTCCTTTTTTTTTTATTTCGATCTTGGTGTTTGGTATAGTTTTAATCAACTCGCTTAGCTCCCTAGTAGCATTTGTTAACCTATATATAGCCATCTTTAGGTTGCCCCACTCATCTAATGGGTCTTCATCCTGCCGCATCCTCTTCACCCCGACCGGAAGTTTACCTTGTTCCGCAGCTAAAAATACATTTGGAAAGCTGCCGGTGCCAATACGTTTGGCCTCGTGCATAAGAGCGCCTCTTATATCATCAGTAGGTCTCCTGTCTGCCTTCTCCCTTGGTGGGGACCTGGCGATACTATCCCGTCTCCTGAAGGGATCCCCTTCGATGTCTCCTAAGCCAGTATCTTTTTCTAGCATTCCGGCCTGGTTTTCTACCATGAATGCTGAGTCTTCCTTTGTTTTTTTAAATAAATCCGTATTTCTTCCCACGAGCCGGGTCCAATAAACGTCGCCCTCCGGCAGTGGGCCCTTACCGGAGGGAAGGCATTTATACTGTAGGGTGCGCCTGGTGCCTCACAGGTTTTTTCGACTTCGCTGTCGGTTCTTTTATAGAGGTTGTCTCCTCACAGACCAGCCGGTTAAGGCAAGTCCCTCGGTCAGGGTTACCACACAACGTTCCCCTGTGGTGCCATTTTTTTCTTTTCCGCAGGGGTCATTGAAGTGTGGGCCGTGATTGCGGTTTTAAGCGAGTGAGTGGCACGACTCACCCATGACTCGAATAATCTTTGGGTGCGTCAGTACCCGTAGCCACACCTTACCAGTGTGGATCCTGGGGTTGAGCTGTCCTTTGTTTTCACCACTCACCTTCGACCTTACCGGCTTGGGTGACCCTGCTGGGAGCCTATTGCTCCCGCCGGCATTGCTCTCAGGATCATCGCAGTTACTTAAGCCTCTCCACCAACGACAAGGTCACACAGCTCCTCGGATTTTTCAAAATCAAGTAGGCCATTCTGATAAGTCCCAGATGAGGAATTTTAGTGGTAAATTTCATTCGATTACATTCAACCGTTGCAGAGATATTGCTCTTTGAATTTTCAGACGAAATGCATAAAACACCATCCTGTATCTTCTTAACTGGTTAAGAAGATACATCGTGGTGTTTTATGCATTTCGTCTGAAAATTGGCGAGCCCATATTTTAAGTCAGTGAATATGTCACAATTGTAACAAAGTGAACTTTTAAATATATTAATAATGGAGATTGTCGGCATAACAATCTAAGTGCCAGGGCTATGTGATAAATGTAATTGTATATCTGTCAAAATATTAACCTTCACGTCTGAAACTTTTTATAATTGATTTGAGAACTGAGTATCACAACACGTCCATGAATAACGGATATAAACATAAACATAAACACACCACAGATAGTAGACAACCCCCAAATCCAAAGCCAAGGCTGTCCGGAAGGGGGTTACACATTCGGAAAAACGCAGACATACATCCACACCCACCGGTGTTGTCAATACCGGGGCTGGGGGTCGAACCCAGAGCATGGTAGCGAGTCGATCAGCGTATTCGCCACTCAATACGCCTTAACCGATTGAGCTACCGTGCCGATATGAAATCATAGTTAGTGCCTTAGGAAGGGGTGAGCAAATGTTCATGTGTTCTTTTAATTGCTTTATAGATTGTTAAATGTCACCATACTGAGAATATTGATAATGCTTACTGCAGGAGGGTAGGAGGGTTGAGTGCTCTCTGCAACAATCACATCTTATAATGCTTTTATGTTTTGTTTAACACGTTCACTGCTTATTTGGTTCTGGTATAGCCTACCGATATGCTGATATCCATTTTTAGTAAAAATCGTCTCTAAATTGACTATTGTGATTGACATTCATAGGCGCCATCCGCATATCAGATGAGCCATACACTGGCACTCATGAATGCCATAGTGCAGTGAACGTGTTAATGGATTCTCTTAGTTAAGAATTGGAGCGCGAAGTGGTGTCCCAAACATTGATGTTTTGTTGAAAATCCCAAATTTTATCTTCTCATTAATGCCTTTGTTTTGTTAGAAATTTTGAGCTATTGTTCATCAACGATTAATGTATCACTTGAAAATTCTGTTATTTTATTAAGGTAAATTAAATGCAGATATGTAATATTATTCATGAGAATTCTCTTCCATTTAGCTTTCAGGGTTCACGAACCACCGCCCCGAAGCGCGTCTCCTAGAACTTTTATTCTCTATTAAAACAGGGTGATGGCAGCGAAACTATCAACCCCGTGTTAAGGAGGTTATTTTTGTTCTTTTATTTTGATCATTATAAGGGTGTCAGAGGAAGAGTAAAGAAAAGAAATTTCCCCTTACCTCCTGTCACAATGGGTGCATAGGGTGGAATTTTTTAGAAGTAAATAATTACCCCTACCTCTGCATTCCCAAGCAGCACAGTTTAAAGCCACAATAACCTAAGATAGTTGATATAACGTAATTGCAACCATTGCTTTCAACTTTGAAGGCATATGGACTTAATAGTAATTTAGTAAGTAATATTTAGGTAATATTTTCTTAAGAAATGCCTGATAAAGTCACATTGACTTTAGTGTAATTTACTAGAAATATTTACGTTATTGTTCCTTAAAATTTAACTCTAAAGTTAAAGGGCATATTGAAGTCTATGTGTAAGAAAATATTATGTAATTTTAGACTAAATTATTAACTTTCAAGTCGCTGTCTTTTGTCTGAATAAAAACAAGGAAATTTTACCAATTTTTTACGTAAGTATAACCTGAGTTTTGTCTTGTCCTTGTATTCAGATTTAGGTTAAAACTTTAACCTCATGATCACAACTAGTTCCAATTTTAGGTAAAATTTGTCCTAATTTTACTTCCCCACTAACCTAGCATATTTGTTTAACCTAAAGGCAAATATTACTTCATGAAAGTTATTTTTACTTAAAAATAGAATTCCCTAGAAGGCAAAATTACGTTTTCATTATCTAAATTACTTCAGAGGACTATAATGACTGTTTTATGTTGAAACCCTTCCCAGTGTCAACTTTACTTTATTATTGAGTTAGTGTCCTAATTTGTAGCCTTATTGCAATTTATTTCGTTTTGGGTTTTCTGTTTTCGTGTTTTTAAAAATAAAAATGGAGGCGTTTTGTTTTAAATGCGAGAAAGTACTCAACCTTTAGTCGACACAACTGAGAAGTGCATAAGCAAATTATGATTAAATCGAAAATGCGGTGCACTAAAGATACTTAAGTTGCATCTCAACTTTTTTATTACCAACTTGTTTGCATTCGAAATAACAAATACATTATATCAGGTAAAACAGTTAATCTTTCAGAGAGTTTAGTACAATATAACTGTTTTTTTTCTCTCTAGATTTCAGTGCTTAGTTTGCAGAACGAAAACCAAAGTGAAGTTCAGTAGTGTTAGTAGTGTAACTGAAAGACTTTATTTGGATCGTATTCAGTGTTCCTGAAAGTACTCACTGAAGAAAAGTTGTAAAAATGGTTTACGGCTCACATAGGAGGTTTAAACCTATACTTATGAACAAATTTAAGTTGACAGATGGGGGAGTAGTAATATGAAATTAAAAAACATGTTTCATATGTTGTGTTTTCTGTTAATACATATATTCAAATAAAAAACAAAGTATTAAACTAACCAACTAACCAAAAGATTAATTCACAGGCACACAAAAAAAAAAAATTTCAAAACCCAGGAGACCGACATATCATTTCCGAAGGATTTTCGGGCGCTGAACACGATGCCGTAGTCAAAATACATGACTTAAGGGCAAATTTCGGAGATAATCGCAATTACTTCCACGTCCAGTGGAAGTATAGTAACGACAAACAAATTTTTTAAAATTTTTATTGTTCAAATAGGCTTAAAATGTCATGAAACGTCGAGATTTTAAGTTTGAGCGAAAAAAAAAATTCTGTCTAACTTTTTTTGTGAACCGTTTAAGATATTGACTTGAAATTTGGTACACATATGTACTTTAACGAGTTCTGGACGTAGATTATATTTACATCTTGTTCCGTCCAAGGGTTGGGGGGTAAATTGGGGTAAATTTGGGGTAAATGGGTAAATCAAGCAGGTAAGAGTTCACAAAATTGGTATTTAGTATATATAAGAGAAGCTAAAGTCTCAAAAAAATTTTTGGCATTAGCCACCCCCATTACCACCCCCACCCCCTTATTAAAGGGGATGAAAAAAAAATGTGATTTAGTGTATGTACAAGAACCAGAAACCTCAAAATATTTTTTACTTCATCCACCCCCACTACCACCCCCTATTACCACCCCCACCCACTACTCATGTGGGGTATCGTTTTATGGGTTTTTGGGGTACAGGATTTCAAATATTACATTATTAAAGTTTATGGAACTTATTTCCAAATACAAAGTTTTTTCGTTGTGAGTGACTTCGATAGAGAATCTGGATGTGGAAGTAGTGATTCCTTGGGCAGCGGTTTTATAATGTTAAAACTGGCCAAACATTAAACTTAAAGCGATTTTAACATAAATGCCTCTGTTATGGAAAATCCTAGGATGCCACTAAGAGAGAGATCAGCTCTAATTAATTAAGTCTGTACTCCAAAGAATTTACAAGGCAAAGAAAATTAGGGCATATAAAGCAAATTATAAACATACGCTTGAAAAGGGAGACGACGGCCGTAGGTTGGATTTTTGTTTGACCATTGGAGAAAAAATCATGGAAGAGAGATTTTTTCATCATTTCATAATTTTCTCAGATGAATCCACATTCACAACCAATGGTGTTGCTTCATCTCAGAATTGTCGGTTTTGGGCTTCTGAAAATCCAAATTTTAGAATTCATTGTAGAAGACAATATTATAAAAAAGTGAATGTGTGGTGTGCCGTTTCTTATCATGTTGGAGTTATTGGACCTTATTTCATTGAGGGAAGGTTAAACAGCACACTTATTTACAGCTTCTTGAAAGATTTTCTGAAGAACATTTAAATATTTTAAGAGATATGCCTTTAGTTCATTTTCAACATGATGGTTGCCCTGGCCACTCCACAGAAATGGTTAATCGGTGGTTGAATTTAAATTTTGGAGAAAATTGGATTGCCAGGAATGGACTGATCAAGTGGCCGGCAGCGAGATCTCCAGACCTATCAATATTGGATTTCTTTTTATGGGGTCGCCTCAAGCAGTTGGTTTACGCTGAACCACTCCCTAACGATGTAGCAGTATTGAAGCAGAGAATTACAAATGCCGTAAACTCCATACCATTAGATCATATTCAAACAGTCTTTCCCAACATCACAGGAAGGCGTTAAAGAAAATGCAGCGAATAATAAAGGAATTTTAAAAGAGTTTAATTCAAATGGTATAAACAGCCCAAATAAAGAAGAACTGCCGTGTAATCTTAAAATATTGCACCTAAATATACAAAGCCTACGAAATAAATCAAATGAATTAGAAATCCTTTTAAATGACGTTAAGTATAATTTTTTATTAATAAATGAACACTGGTGTACACATGACGAACTGACATATGTAAGTATCAACAATTACAGTCTTGCCTCTAAATTTTGTAGAACCAACTCCGCTCATGGTGGCGTGGCTGTGTATGCATACAATAACTATACAAATTATACAAGTTTGGAGCAGGTAAATAAATATTCAATTGAATCGCATTGCGAGATAGCGGCCATTGAATATGATAACATTAGACTCATGACAATTTACAGACCCCCCAACGGAGATTTTGATCTTTTCTTAGAAACACTTACGTTTGCTCTCGAAGCTATTTCTAAAAGTAATAAGATAATGTTGGTATCCGGTGATTTTAATGTATATTTCCATAACGTAAAAGAGCAGCGCACTGCACTGCTTATAAACACTTTTAAATCTTTTGGGTTAACGCTAAGTTACACTGGATTTACCAGAAATATCCACTGTCTTGATAACATTTTCACCAACCTCAGCGCTAATAACTTCAAAACGCGATCAGTAGATACCGAACTATCAGATCACCTAGCTATACACTTGGAGACAAATATTAGTTATAAAACACCTTTAAAGACAATAATCTATAGACCCATTCATGATCGTGGTTTTATAGATTTAAATAACTACCTAGATACTGTTAATTGGGAATTTATCAATGACAATAATATAGATATAAACAGTCGCTTTTTAAGATTCATCAGTATTATAACTGATGCTATAGATGCTGTTTTCCCACTAAAATCACGTGAGGTACGAAATTCGAACATAACCAAAATAACATGGTTTAATGATGACCTTCGGATCATGCACGAGCAGCTACATTTCTTGTATGAATTTTATAAAAGGAATCCCACGTACAATAACAAGGTCATAATGAATAATTTCAAATCCGATTATCGCCGTCAAATAAACATAGCTAAACAAGTTTCCCATGATAACTTTGTAAGTAGTCATAGTAACCCCCAACAAGCTATGTGGAAAATTCTCAACAATTACAAAGTTAGATCAAACAACATATCTAATATTTCCTGTGAAGAATTCAACAACTATTTTGTAAATGTAGCTGATAAGATTATAGATGAGCTACCTCCATGTAACGTAGATTATACTGATTATCTAAGCGATTTCAGCCAGCCTCACCAATTTTATTTTACTCAAGTCACATGTCTGGAAATATCTGATATAATTACTGGATTAAAAAATAAAAAAAGTAAAGATGCTTATGATATCTCAATTGATATTATAAAAGGCATAAAGCATTCCATCTTAATTCCTCTCACAAATTTAATTAACATCAGTATAACAAATAGCATATTTCCTGAGCCTTTAATAATTTCAAAAGTAGTACCCATTCATAAAAAAGATAACATCGATGATCCCTCTAATCATAGACCAATTTCAGTTATTCCATGTATGGGTAAAATTTATGAAGTGATTCTAAAAAATCAGTTAACAACTTATCTAGATACAATAAACTTCTTAACGCCAACCAGTTTGGTTTCCGAAATAAATTATCTACAACACTGGCAATTGATAAATTAACATCTGCTATCAATGCAGGATTTGAAGAAGGGAAATATATCGGTTCTTTGTTTATAGATCTCACAAAAGCCTTCGACTGCGTGTCCCACGATGTGCTTGTTAACAAATTAAATTACTATGGCCTTTCTGGGCATAGTATAGCACTTATAAGTTCTTATCTTAGTAATAGACAGCAATTTGTCATCTATAATGGGAGAAAATCCACCTTACAAAAGTTAAAACATGGTGTTCCCCAGGGCTCTGTACTGGGACCTGTGCTTTTTCTTATTTTTATTAATGATTTCCCAATTTCAGTTCAGGATAATATACTTGCCATATTATTCGCCGATGACACTAGTTTGACCCTTCCCAGCTGTAATTTAGGATACCTGTTGAATGAGGTACCGCAAATCCAGTCAACTATATAGAACTGGTTTATGTCTAACAAGTTATACCTGAATATATCAAAAACGGAAACCATGATATTCAGTTTGCGTAACATGGAGGAAGCAAATAACCCTGAATCTATTAAATTCCTGGGTGTGAAATTAGACCCAAAGTTGTTGTGGGAAAATCATACAGCTTATGTTTGTACCAAAATCTCGAAATACACCTACCTGCTCCGAAACCTCGTTGGTAAAGTATCCGAAATTACCTTAACTACTGCATATCACAGTTTCATCCACTCTACAATTTCATACGCGATTCTAGTATGGGGGCATGCAACAACCTGTGCAAACGTATTCTCAGCCCAAAGAAGAGTTATACGAATAATATCCGGATTAAAATTTAGGGATGACTGTAAAGAACAGTTTAAAAAATTGAGAATCATGACTGTACCCTGTACTTATGTATTTCAGTGTCTTCTATATATAAAAAAAATCAGGATTCATTTAGCACCAGAAATCAGGTTCATTGTTATAACACGAGAATTAAAGATAATCTAAACAATAATTTCCTACGACTAAGTAGAACCAGAGATGGCACTGGTTATCTAGGAATACAGTTTTTTAATGCTTTACCTCTTCAGGTAAGGGCCTTAAATGAAATTCAATTTAAAAAGAAAATAAAAAATTATCTACTTAACGGCGCTTTCTACACCACAGATGAATTCTTATCTAGCGACTTTAATCTGATTTAACATAATTTTATAAACTCTAGGGCGACTCTCTATGTCCATGTATCCATGTTTTTAAGGCACATACATTGTTTCTGTACTTACCTGTTTTGTACTAATTTTATTTGTCAACTTATACCCTGTCCTTGTAGTATACATTTTTATTATTCTACCATATTTATCTAGATGTTTTAGTACCTACTTGTATATTTGACGTGTGTAAACATTTTTATGTATTTTGACATGAATAAACTATCTATCTATCTATCTATCTATCTATCAAAACAGTTTTAAGGACTTCAGGCGAAGGATCGAAATGTGTGTGGATGTGGGTGGTAGCTACGTCGAATAATAAAAAAATTGTAAACATTGTTTTGTATTGGTCAATAATTAATTTGTTTGTGAATCTGTTATGTTTTTGACATTACTTGTTATAATTTTTGAACCTCATTAATCTTCTGTTAGTAATTGTTTCTTGTTTTACAATTAGTTCGATTAACATTATACCTTCTTACATCTCGTATATTCAATTTTTTATTTACCAATAGCCTACTTTTTGAGATGATTAACATTTGCTCCTACACAACTTTAAATATGAATTCAACACTTAATTCGCAAAAAATTGGAAGTTTCAAAAAAATAATTTTATATTCCTGAAATTTGGTATAGAGGTATAAAATTGCATTCTAAATAACTTTTCTTAGTGGATTTTTTTCATATTTTGAAAAATAAAGGTACTTTATTAGTGGTGATTTTTACAACTTTGCTTATAAAACACCCTGTAGAACACCAAATCAAGTCATTTTTGGTATACTTTAGTTTTACAACAAGCAGGACTCAATCCCCAAATACCATTCCAAAATTCCAAAATTTTTGGTCCATTACACCTCTTGTTACATCTATCCTGGGACACACTAAATATTTTCGGATACTGGGATATCCTGTGAAAACTACATGATGTTTATAGGCTATCCAGTTGTGACAACCCAGGCTGCCCTCAAAAACTCCCGGGAATGGGCTAAATTGATGTTTTCAGGACATCTTAGGACTAAAATAGGTTATTATTTAATTATAGTCTAATTTAATCCTAGGATGTCCTGAAAACATACTATTACTAAATTAGGTTATAATTTAATTAAAACCGAATTTAATCCTAGGATGTCCAGAAAACATCCTAGGATATCCTGACCAAACCTAACCAATTTAGCCCTCGGATGTCCCGAAAACATCCTTCGGTCCTAGGATGTCCTAAAAACTTCACGGGATTATATACGAAAATGGCATATTTTATGTCCCATAAATGATCATAATCTTCCCAGTAAACATTAATGTAACTTTACCTCTCTGAGAGGTAAGATTAATAGAACATTTTTATATAAAATATTTTACATAATTTTACATAGCATATACGTAAAATAATATCATATTTAAGTCAACATATTAACTTAATTACTTATACACAAGTTTACATATTTGCTACATAATTTTACTTAAAAATGTTTACCTATTTCATTTTACGACATCGAACTCACGCAGCACGCCAGTGTAAAATGATGTAAAATCTAACGTTTGTGTTTTTTGATCATTTTTGTGAAAAATTGTGGATGATGTCTTTTAATAACTTTGATGCAGAACTGTGAACCATAAAGCTTTGTGACTTCTTTAAATATTATTTTGTTTGGACGTTTTATTAGTGTAGAGGTTAGGTGCAAACATAAACATGCCCTCTTGTTTGCGAATTTGGTGTAATTACCCATGTTGAAGGTGCAGCACCATTTTCCAGTGAATGACCCAAAAGTAAGTTTGTGTTGTACCGTTTTTATAAAGATATTTATTTAAATGAAACGTAATCTTTTCCCAGCAAACAAAGAATGTATCCGTAATGTTATGCAATGTTAAATGGAAGTAACATTTGTAATGTTCTCTTGCAATATGATATTTATATTACAACAACGTAACAGAGAAATGTTACATTTCGAAATATTAAACAAATATTTATGTAATGTTGGTTACATTACGTAACATTTAATAGTATGACAAATTACTTTCTGACAACGTTGATGTTATATTAAAGTAATAATGCATTGTTTAGTGGGTTTATAGGTTAGAATTATTTCACGGGCAATCGTTATTCTCGAAAGACAATGATATCATTACATGGATTTTGTTACACAAAAGCTGTATGTTGGTGCTGTTCCCACATTATTAATTATTAATTAATTCAAGGAAACCCAGATCACAAGCTTTTGCGAAGTAAGTACTATGCGTAGGTATGGTTATTGTTTACCGACATCTTATAGCACCTACTTTGTGTTCGTTATTGTATTTTGTACATATATTTCAAGGTTTTGTATGTATAAAGTAGGCTAATATTTTCCTGCAATTTTTCTTTTGTCCAAAATTGGCTTAAGCACGTCAAAATACTTCAGAAAAATTAGATCAGAGCCTTAGGACAAAACCATTGCCCCTTTTTAGGGGATAAAAGGGGTGGTAACCAAAAACTGATAATTTTTTTTTTAATATCAGAATCGGTTTCAACATGTTAAAAAACAGGATTAGATGGTTCTGATCAAAAGCGCAGCCCCTTTTTTTGTTGTCTTGTGATTAATGATATTGCTTGTATCGCCATTAAAAAAATTAATTTGATCATTATAAAACTATGAAGAAAACTAGAATTGTCTGAAACTTTATGGTTAATTTTGTTGCAATAAATTAAGACAATTAAGATTTGTCATTATTAAAAATATGCTTCTGGTAGAATTAAATCATCTTGGTAAAGGTCCCCGCACATTTTCTTATATCAAAGCTCTCGGTGAATGTAATAGTATAATATAATTTAATATTTATACAAAAAACGCTTAAGAAACAGTTCGAAAATTGAATCGTTGATTGTTTACTTTTCAGTGGCGTTAATTAACAATTTGTTTATATGACTGCGTTAAAGAAACTACTTTTATCATGGGATTCTCACAAGATTGATGCACTCGTCTACAACTTATGCATGAAAAAAGTACTGCTTTACACACTTGTTGCATAAATAAGTAGGTATTTCAAAAATTATTTAAAACAATTTTTTGGCAATTATTTAACAAAAATGCATTTACGGCTCCCAATTGGCGTAGAAAACCCCGTTTTTTTAAATTGTTTCTTTTTTTGTGATCTTTTGAAGCATTCTAATAATTTTTAATTGTTTAATTCTGAGAAAAAACGTTCTTTATAAAAAATTTAAAATGATTTTAAATAGTTTAAAAAAATTTTGTTAACACCACTGAAGAGTAGGAGAAAAATCTACATTCTAAAACAAATTGTTCTATGACTTGATGCACTTAAACAGTCAACGGTTCAATTTTCGGCATATTTATTGTTTTTTAGGCGTTGTTATAAACATTTCCACTTGAAATTTGGTGTGATGATTTAATGGGCTTATTTAGCATATTTTTTTATTACATTTTCATTTTGCAAAAAAATCTCTTAATTTTAGAACGAAATTCAAAAAACCAGGATATTCTAAGATCTCTAGAGGCTTTAAAATTAAGCAAGAATATAGACGCTGCGTGAAGTCATTTACTCCTAGTTGCATTTTCATTCCCCCTTTTTTTTGGCAGTTATATGCTGCATACTCTTATGTTGAAATACTCCAAATCACCATCTCTGGCAGATCAGACAAATCTGATTTTAAATAGCTGGGTTTTAACAGTATAAACTCAACTTTGAGGCAGACTTTCGGATTGAATGACAGAACTTTGAGCACATTGGTTCATGTTTAAAGCAGTATACTTCTGAAACTTATCAGATCGACCTCAAATTTTCCATTCCATTGGAAGCGTGTTTTCATAAAGTTTTGTTAAAATATATACATTATTATTTAAGCTATCATAAATTGTTTAATAACTTAACAAATTGATCAAAATAGTTCGCATCTAGTTTTCTTCACAATTTAGTAAAGGGATTCAAGCTATATAACCAGATTTACTACACTATACAGGGTGCGCCACTTAAAACTCCCCAGACTTGTAACTTTTTTATTTTCGAAGCGATGACCATGTTGGGCACATCAACTTGTAGACATTTTTAAAGCCTTTACATATCCATACAGAGTGATTAATTTTTTTTTGAAAGGTTAAGAAAGGAAACTTAATTTCTTTGAATATTTTTTTCCTCACCCTGTACATGGACTGTGTTATTGTTTTCTTATAAAGGTTTTAATTAGCTTCAATTTATGTTATTAAAATAAAAAAACTTAGGAAATAAAAAATTTGCAATTTCCTACTTAGTACATTTTAATATGTTAGCTTTAAAAAAATTTTTAAGCTATTGCATAGCTTCTATCGCGGGCCTTGAGCGCGGGGACCGAATCCAGAAATTCCGTAACGAAAAAACCTCACGCTCCCCACTCCGACGGGCAAGGAGGTGTGGCTTGAAGGCCGTGCATCGTCTAACGTCGTTTCAGTTGGGCAGTCTTCGACACGGCGTTGTGTGCGTGCGATTAGACGTATTGTACGACTCTACGAAACTCGCACGAATCGAGACGAGCTGCTCCGAAATCGGACGAATACATAAGCAGCTGTTTATGAGAAAGTATATAGGTGTATAGGTATTTATGTACAACAGTGAATAGCTGTACTTGTAAAATTTGTGTATAAAGTGTTTTGAATATGAATGAACAAAGTGCATTTATTATTAATGAAGAAAGTCATTATTTAATAATAGAAAAATTTGTTTTCTTATCGGTCACCACGCTCAAAAAGTGTAACTTGAATTAATATCAAAGAAAAAGCGATACTGCATGAATAAAATAAATAAATAAAATTATAATTGCATAAGTTGATACAAAATGCTATGCAATAGCTTTACCGCGGCAGTCCCCGAGTGCCACACGTCTTTTTTTTTTAAATTTTTTGTTACTGTTTTATTACGCTGAATATTGTTTGTGATATGTCTTTTACAGATAAAGCATAAAATTATTATTTACATTCCTTTCAAAGTAATTTAAAAAAAAAGTCAGTTTGGAGTGTTTTTAATTCCTTTCTCTAAAACCAAAAAGAATTTCGAATATGACGTAATAATATAAATTGAAGTTAATTAAAACCTTTATAAGAAAACGCAGTTCATGCACAGGGTGACGTAAAAAAATATTCAAGGAAATTAAGATTTCTTTCTTAACAATTTAAATTTTTTTTTTTTTTTTAATGCTTTAAAAATATCTACAATTTGATGTGCCTTAAAAAATAAGAAAATTACAAGCCTGGGGAGTTTTAAATGGTGTATATGAAATAGACTAATATTTCAATTATTTTCACAGGTTGTGTAACTGATGTTCAAATAGCAAATGTCAGAGTGATGAAGGCTGACCAAAGAACGTGTACAATCAGAAACGACCCAAGAAATGCTTAACACTTATTGTAGATACTTAGTTAACTTGAATATAGAATAGTTACACAAAGGACACTAGTATTAATCTCTCCTAAATCAACAGTTAATAAAATAAATTAAATGAAATTTGAGCTTTACTAGGAATGCAAGGCAAGGTAGGTAGGTGGGTATACATCATTGGGGAAGAAAAAATATCGTATAGCTGCTTTCTAAAGAACATATAGATGACAACGTCGAGGACAACGCCTAATGCCTGGTTTACCTACTGGGATATGCAGAGATTAAGATGGAATTGAAACTTTGTTGATACTAATAATTAACTTAGTTTAAACTGTCATTCAACTCTAGAATCTTTCCTAAGCTAATATATGTTGACAAATCAGACAACCATATCTTGCATTATATACTTTTTATCTCTTTTTGATGTAGCATGTATTTGCTTTATATACCTACCATAATGTTCAAAATAGCACCCTATAGTACTTTTTAAATATTGATACTAGAGAACTGGATTCTTGGAGAATATAAATTTCTCATGAATTATCCAGAAAAATTGATATTCTTTAGGAAATAACTGGAGACATCAATTTTTATTTTTAAGTAGAATACCTCTGAACATTTTTAGAAAGTTAGATTAGTTTTATATTTTAAATATAATCATTTTTTACAAAAAAATTTCATTCAAAATATAAAACTACTAGGCTCTCTAAATAAGGTATCCAACTTAAAAATAAAACTTTGTGTCAACTTCGGTAATTTTCTAAAGAAATATATTTTTCTGTATAACTTATAAGGAACTTTATTCATATATCTAACTTTAAAAATCCAATTGTGTAGTATCAATATTTAAAAAGTGCTGGGATATGCTATTTTGAACATAGGTTGGTAGATAAAACATATACATGCTACATCATAAAGAGAAAAAGTATAAAAGTAACATACTGTAAGGTCACTATCAAGTGATTGAATATACATACACTGAAAAAAAAAATGGTTTGATTCAAGCATATATTGGTTTATATATACGCAAATAAATGTATTCTTCATATAAAACAAATACATTTGTGGCAAGTAATCAAAAGCTGGTAGTAAATTAATTATTCTTGAAATAAATGTACTTGTTTTATATGAAGAATATATTTATTTGCGTATATATAAACCAATATATTCTTGAATCAAACCATTTTTTTTTTTCAGTGTATATGCTACATTATAAAGAGATAAAATTAGTTACGTATGCTTTACATAGCAAGTGATTGAATATACATATACGCTACGTCATTTGTTCTATACCATGAGGTCACAGTGTTACCTCTTCACTATGTAAAAATCATATGAACATGTTGCTGACATTTCGCAGAGTATGCACATATGATTATGCGTCACATTTTACATAGCACGTTACTTCTGCGAAACTTAGTTTACGTAGCATTTACGTATATGCTATATATTTATGTTTGCTGGGTTTAACCTAATTTAGTCCTAGTATGACCTGAAATCATTAATTTATACATTATCAAAACTATCTCAGTAAAGTCCGGGCTGTTCCAAAAGTATATCCCAAAAGTGTCCTGCGGTTATTATGGGATAAGCCCGGGATATCCCGCATAAGTTAAGTCAATTAGGTTAGGTTAAATGGGAAAATGGGATCAAAACGAGGGCTACATTACGTAATTCTGACTTAAGATGCTACTTGGATTTGTCACAGGTAATTTATAACAAAAATATCTCAGAGATATGCGTTTCTTTGCAATTACTTTAAAAATGTTAAAGGACGTCTCTTATACTTACAAACTACCAGCAGATGCTTCTTTTCCTTTTAGAGAATATATTATTTTTCTGTAGTTGCCAAGCAACGATAGAACATTTTCTTCAAATTTATTTGCGGATATTGCAATTTCTTTGTAATTATCTCTAGTAGCATTATAATCTACAGTGGTAATTAATCCCAGTTCAATCAGATCCAATTTATTCTGCAGAGTTGTTTTCGAAGCTGCATTCAATGTTGATGTTTCCAAAGATTTACTAAATTGGCTCTTTAAAGTGTTAAATAAAGTTATAATTTTATTTCGGTTTTGGAAGCGAAGTTTATCATTATCTTTGGCTCTCTTGTATACAATAATTGAGAAAACATCTGGCATAATTTGATTCGAGAGTTCCATGCAGTACATTTCTCGGTTTTCTTTATCCTTTGGAATAACGATGTTTTCATATAACTGAAATTTCGAATATAGGCCAAGAATTTCCACAAGTTCACTAAAATTTAAACATGTATTAATGAAGTCGATAAACACCTCAGCAAAATATAATAAAATAGAGAAAGGGGAAGAATTTCACTCAAAAATCCTAAATAAGATTTAAAAAAACAAAACAAACTTAAAGCTGATTCATGAACTCATGATGAATAATTAGAAAAGCTAACATCATAATAAATGGGCTCATTTAGCATTTTTTTTTAATTCATATTTCGAAAGTACACCTTGTATTTAGTAAATGTGCAAAATATTAGATTTTTTTTTCAACTTCCTCTCCCTCAAAATAAATAATGAAAATAGAGCGTGCGAAAACGCAGTGTGTAAAAATAATTGCAGCGGTCGACCGCTCGTCTGGTCCCATATTAGTCCAAGAGCTAGCAACGGTTTCATTGCGTCATTTTTAATCAGGCTAAAAGTTTCATAATCTGTCCTTTGTAGCGTAACAATCGGAAGTCTGGCAACCATCCGGGGATGGCTTTTGCCAGATAAATAAAATTACATTATTATAATCAGTCTGGGTACTTTGGGATATCAAAGTTGAAAATATTTCAAGTGAACAAAAAAAACGCCACACCGGTGAGTGGGTGGAAAGTGAGTACAACAGGGGGTTGAAGTGGCGCACAAAACTGCACTATTTACAGTAGAATAATCAGCTTGGGTTTGATTGATTACACAGGCCCACAAAAAAAAAAGTTGTCTGCGCCGCGGTATTGACCATACCTATCCTTTGTATTTTGACCCGCTGAACACGAATCTGACCTTAGTTTTTCCCCTATACGTCAGGTTTTTTTTTAAAGCAAAAAAGTCTAATATTTATATATTTATTTGCTATTAAAAGAAAAACCTGACGTGCTGGTGAAAAACTAAGATCAGATTCGTGTTCGGCGGCTTAAAATACAAGGGATAGATGTGGTCAGTACCCCCGCGCAGATGACTTTTTTTTGTGGGATTGTGCCACACTGAGTGTGGCACAGTGGCAACTAAAAAAAGTGGCCTGCGCGGGGGTACTGACTACACCTATCCCTTGTATTTTGAGCCGCTGAACACGAATCTGACCTTAGTTTTTCCCCTACACGTCCGGTTTTTTTTTAACAACAAAAAAAGTCGTATTGAATCGTGATATTTATATATTTATTTGCTGTTAAAAAAAAAACTTGACGTATAGGGGAAAAACTAAGGTCAGATTCGTGTTCAGCGGCACAAAATACAAGGGATAGGTATGGTCAGTACCCCGGCGCAGACAACTTTTTTTTTTGTGGGCCTGTGTTATTCTAAAATACATCCCCACAAAATAATCATCCCGATGCCAGACTGAAATTCCGGTGGAAACACCCCACAAAACCTCCCCCGTGAGTGCGAGTGAGACCGTCTTATGCGCGCGGGAACATGAACCATAATTGTTATTGTGGATTATTTATTCATTTGCAAAATGTTTTTAATAACTTTTAATATTTGTATGTATTATTTTACATTGTAGCTTGCTTCAAGTGTAATGAATTTTTGTGAAATTATTGAAAAACTGTCCTTAGCCTGGAGAAACACCTACTGCTAGTATTTTATACCTGGAAAGACCACAAAATGGGTCAATCGGGGACCCTTGTCACGTTACAAAAGGTTAAAAGCTGCCGACGGCTCCGTCAAAAATGTCAGTTATAATAGTTATTCTGTGGAAAAAAGGTGGGGTGCACCTTACTTGTCTGCGACGCTAATACTGCATGGGTGCAGATAATTATTAAAAATTAAATGGCAGAATAAAAATCAACTAGTGGAAGCATTATACTCCTCTCCGATTTACTGAGCTTTTTATATAATTGTTACATATTCTATAGGATACACTTCGCATTTTTTTGTAAATAATGTTAGTTTTTGGACATTCTAAATTTTGTGATATCAACAAAAAAAATGGAACAAAAACAACCACCCTACCCTGTCAGGGAAACGAACACAAGACCTTTTGGATTGCAAAGTAAAATTTTAGCCACGGAGCCATCACACATTGCGATAAAAGTTGAATGTCCATATAGTATCATTCTGGAATTATATTTCAAAGGATTAGATATATTATTATGAAATATACATATACAGCGTGTCCTCCGATTGAGTTCGCTATAGGCGATATGGACAAAAAATTTTCGAATTCTTTTTCATATTTGCAGGTTCATCCCTGCTTATCTAAAAAGTAATTTTGGGTGTACTTTTGTTTTTTCAAAATCATGTAGGCCATGACAGTTAAGCAAAAACGAATTGCAAGTTAGGTAAAGTACCTTTTCTATAAAAGATACAGCAAAATGTCATTAAGGAAAGTTATTCAGATTAAAAAGTTATAGTCCTATGCAAAATTTTAAGAACATATGCCTACTTTGATGATTTTGATTTTTTAAATATAATTGCATTTTACGAAGAAAAAAAATGTTGCCGGTTTACTAAAGCGTTTGCCCCATTATGTACTAGATCAAACACTTTAGTAAACCGGCATAATATATATATATTTTTTTTTTGTAAAATTCAATTATATTGAAAAAATCAAAATAATCAAAGTAGGCGTATGTTCTTGAAATTTTGCATAGGACTATAACTTTTTAATCTGAATAACTGTCCTTAGTGGCATTTTCCTGTGTCCTTTACAGAAAAGGTACTTTACCTAACATGAAATTCGTTTTTGCTTAACTGTCATGGCCTACATGATTTAAAAAAAACAAAAGTACATCTAAAATTACTTTTTAGATAAGCAGGGGTAAACCTCCAAATATGAAAAAAAAAATTGAAAATTTTTTGTCCATATCACCTATAACGAACTCAATCGGAGGACACGCTGTATATATATATTTACTAAACGTAATTTCTCTCTGAAGTAACCCTCCATACATCCTCATTTCAAAAATAAAAAAATTAACCATACTACAACAAATTGCAAGTCTGGCGCGTTAAGTGTAATAATCACAAAACGCTGTAATTCGATTTTAGCAAACACCGTCCGAAAGACTTATTCCTAATTAAAGGAACTCTAGTGTCAGCCACTACACACCACTTGCAGACTGCAGTTTCGAGCTGTTGGCTCTCTTCAGTGCAAGGTAGGCATGCACTGACTGGCAACAAGAGTGGCGCCTCCGATTTATTTTGCATGTCGCAATCTTAAGATTGTGAATATGTACCAAGTCACCGGATATCAAAGAAAATCTCAAAAAAAAACTGTTATTTTTTCGAGAGTTTCCTCATCTTTTTCAACGTACACAAGAATTACAATTATTCAACCACATGTTGATTACTGTTCCACAATTCTGTACCTATTGGATAAAAATCAACTTCAATGTTTGCAAAAATTACAAAATAGAGGCACGAGGATAATTTTCAGATGCAACAAATATACATCTATTACTTGTATGCTTCAAACGTTACACTGGTTCTCTATTGAGCAAAGGATATTTTATATGTGCATGACTTTTATTTTTAAACTTTCTAAAAATATGTTACCAAATTACTTTGCTGATTTCACAATAAGGAATGATTTTATATATTAACATTATACAAGAACAAAAAATAATTTCCACATAAATAGAACTAAGTATAAGAAGTCAATGAAATAATTATTTTTTAGGGGTTTGAATGTATCTAATAAATTACCGGAGAATATTAAAAATTGTAACAGCTTGAATAGTTTTAAACAAAAAATTATTTCGTACATAAATACAGAAATGTAAATTAATGTTCAATATTATTAAACAAACTTTAATTTTCAATGTTCATGTAATAACACTGTTATTTATATTTATATTTAAACTTATAATTATTATAATTAGTCTGTAATTGTTAAATCTTTTTTTGTAAGTATGTGTATAACTATTTATTATGTAATGTTTGTATATTAGGGTTTCTTCCTACCTAAATAAATTTTCAAACTTTCAAACAAACAAACAAATATAATTAATATAACAAATTATACAACAAATAACAAATTTTAAATTCTTTTATTAAAATCATTGTTGGTGAAATACAACTTTAACTCTTTTTAAACTATATTTTGTTTTGAATGCTGTGTAGGAAGGTGGTTATATGTTTTTATTTTCATATAGTGAGGCCTTTTTTCGAATAGGTTAGTTAGGTAGTTCGATGATTAGCCACACTCATACGATTGAAATATCTTGTTGTCATTTAACATTCCATTGGTTAAAAAATAGTGATTATTCTCTTTTACAAAGAGTGCAGGATGGTATAAGTGCAGAGAGTATACTGTCATTATTCCTAGCTTTTAAATAGTGGTGAACAGTGACCTAGATAATTGGTGTTAGATATTATTCTTATTATTCTTTTTTGAAGGATGAATAATATATTTTTGTTTCATTTGAGGAACCCCATATATGGCATAATTTAGATAATTGTGTACACTTGCATAGTAGAAAAGAAGAACAAAGTGTAAGTTTAACGAGTTCTTTAACATGGATATTGCATAGTGAGCACTCTTAAGTTTACCTGCTACATTGTGAGGGTTCCAAGTAAGATGTTTATCAATCTCCACACCAAGAAATCTTGTATGCTCAGCTTAACCAATACTCCCATTTTGTAATCTAACTAAGGGACTTAATGGATCTGCCTTGCTATGAATATTTGTAAATTGTACCATCACAGTTTCTGTAGAATAGGATAAAGGAGGTATCATCAGCAAACTGATATACATCCTGTTGTGGATTGGAAATGGTGCAGATTTCTCGAAACATTGGAAAAGGAACTCGTCGAACCATTCGGCGACATGCCCTTTGCTGATCTATACTGATTGCGATGATTTTGGCAAATTTGATATTTCCCTGCCTGAAGAAGGCCGAGGTAGTATCGTAGTATAGAATTTTTCTTGCGAGATAGTGGCTGGCATTGCCTCATTAAAGAGAACGTCGGTTAAAACATTTTTTTTTCGTTGTCGTTTGTCTCACGCTTGTAGGTTCAAAACTATTGCTCCTACAACATTCTTATAACTTTTTTTGTAGAGAATTTTGTCTTCCTCATTTTTGCATATAACCTTTTTTACCTTAAAACCCACTAAAAACGAGAAAATTTCCAAAAACTGATTTTTTGTATCTATTTTGGAAAATTTCGAAATGTTCCGGTCCATTCTCATTATAGGAAACTTGATATATTATATGTTATGTCCAAATAAAGCGATTAAAACAGTTTCCAGCTTTTTCCTATTTTCTTTCTAATTGAGGTCTTTTTTTGCACCTGCCGACTAGCCTACTCCACTTAATGGGTGGTTTTGGTGTCAGAGAATATAAATTGAAATGAATTCAATAATTGCAGTTTTGTTGTGATTCTAAGCATCTTATACAAAATAGACAATTTTTTAATTGCATGTCCCTACTAGCCTTAGAAAACCCCCATTTTTGGACTAATATTGTAATTTAATCGAAATTCTGGAGTCAAACATTAATTATGATATGAAATTCGGATTCAGCGCATTAAATGACGTACAGATATAAGGGTCCGACCTTTGGGTTTGAACTTTTTGTATGTCTGTGTTATCAGTATCACTATCAGAATCGATCACAGTATTGCATTAGTAGTAGCAGGCTGTGCACACTCCCATTGCTTTTCAAAACGCTGTTTAGTTTTCCATTATGCCGTTCGTGCGCTACTTGCATTCTTGAATCATACGATGGCTGCGCAAATCTGCATCTTGCCCGACTTTTACTACTGTCAGTTGTCACGCCATTATTGTTTACATATCTGTGCTTTGTGTTCTGGACCTTAAGCTATTATTTTCAATGAAATTGGCTAGAAGCGACGCTGTTCTGTTGAATATTAAAAACTGTAACTGCAAAGGGTTTTAAGTGTTGTGACTTCTAGAAATGCTAACAAGGACATAAACATGCATTGGTATTATTGATTTACAAAGAACATGAGTCCCAAGAAATTGACTAAAAACGAAAGAATGATGGGTTGTACACTTCTGTGCAATGAAATTCTCGTACACCCATTTTTCGCTTGATTAAATCATTATTTATTTGTCGGCGTCAGTGTCATATTTTCGCAATGCCAAAATTAACTGAACATGAAAAAATTTTATTTCTCTCTAAAATTGAAGAGAGATGGTCTATCAGAGCAGTTGCTAACCATTATCAATTGAATAAAAGTACTGTTGAGTGTGAAGAAAATAAGTGTGAGAAGGAAGGTAGCGTAAAGAGAAAAGATGGTTCAGGCTGATCGAGAAGTTCAAATCTTGTTCAAGATGAAGCACTCCTTGGCTATTTGAAGGAAAATCCGACATCCGTTTAAAACAGTAGGAGACGCTGTGTTCATGACAAATGGTCATTTTCTAGAACACCGCCCTCTGGAATTTTTCGAAATGTTTCGCATAGATGTGTTATGAAACATTATAGTAATCGTTTCTGATAGTTGAAATGTTGTGCTTTTTTTTGAAAAACTACCCCCTACAATAAAATTATTTAGGGCAAGGACAATATACTACTTCCGGCATTTCGCATTTTTTTCCCATTTTTTTTCAAAACTACCCCTACTGTAGGGGTAGTTTTGAAAACTACCCCCTACTGTAGGGGGTAGTTTTCCAAAAAAAGCACAACATTTCAACTATCAGAAACGATTACTATAATGTTTCTTAACACATCTATGCAAAACATTTCGAAAAATTCCAGAGGGCGGTGTTCTAGAAAATTACCACAAATTTTCCAGCATCGAGTTCAATAGCTAGCCAAAGGATAGGAAAATTGGAAATAAAAAACTGTACAAGTGCCAAGAAGATCATATTAACAGAGGCAAGCCCGCATTATGTTTTGTTTAAATTGTATCTATAGCCCCCTGTTGGAGTTTTGGAACAATATTGTGTTTACCGATGAAAAAGTTTTCCAGTCTTGTAATGACGGACATATGCACAAAATATTAGGTTACATTATTTACACAATAAATACAATTGTAGTTATGTGCAGTCGTATCTGTGAATTTTTCAACGTCAATTTTTGCATTTGTTATAAATCAAAATCATTCCCATCGAATGGTGTAAAAAAGTAAAAAAAACAAAAATACGTATGTTTTTCTTCTGGATTAACATTATTCAAATACATTACTTATGACGTTTCACAATCAATGTCAGTTTTTTATAACCTATATGATAATAAAAAAATCTAAATTCCAAAAAGACCGATTCACACTGCATAATATTAGTTGAAAACTGGATTGCTTGATTTCTCAAGTGGACGAGATTTCATTGCACAGAAGTGTACGTGTTGTGTTGCTACTTCTAAAAATTCTATCAAGGACGTGAAAATGCATATTGATTTGTAAAGAACGTGGCTCCCAAGAAATTGACTAAAAACGACTGTGGTATTATTGAGTTTTAAAGACTGATGGTAGTGTTTCTACTTCTAAAAATTTTAATAAGGACGTGAAAATGTATATCATTTGATTGTATTACAGGTATTTTGATACATTAGTTACTTATTTCAATGCAGCTTCAACATGTTAATACTTTTGTAATAATTTTACTTACGTTGTTACTTTTTAAATGTTAATGCCTTTATTGTAATGATTATCCGTTAAGTTAATAAATGATCAATTTCTAGTTTCGAAATGACTTATTTAATTTTAAACCCACCAGACTATAAAAGTTATTTGACAAAGATCTTTTATAAAAGATATTTTATGAGTATTTGATAGATATTTTATCTCATAAAATATCTTTTATAAAAGATCTTTGTTAAAGAACTTTCATAGTCTAATGATGGCCTAAGCAATTTGTTTGAAAATCGTTTAAAATTCCCGCCTGTACCAATTCCGCCTGTATCAAAAAGGCGGGAATACAGCGCTGCCTGCGACGTAATGTTTACAGTTTGAAAAAATACCGAGAGTTGCCTATCTATATATAATATAATGTCTTTAAGCTATGAGTAGTAGTCACCTTAATGGCCTGAAGTGAAGCTTCATCATAGTCTTGGTGTTTGATTCCATTACAAGATTGTGGTTAGCGTCCAGGAAGAGGAGTACACTCTGCCACTTTCCAAACCCATTCTAAATTTGTCTTTTTATTAATTAAATTCTGATTCAAATACTTAAATGCCAATTGTTGTTTTTTGTTTTTGATATCACGATAAATACCAGCTGATATACAGTGCGTGTAATTGTCCATTAGGTATGTACATTCACGTAGCGTGAGAGATATGGCAACACAGCAGAGAGCAAACTCGCCCGTCCTCGCCCGTCGGCGAAGCATCCCAGCTCTCAGTTATTTCATTTCAGCCGGCTGGCACACGCGATGTAATTTTTACTCCTTATACCTAGCCCGCCACTACACACAGTGTATATCAAACCCTAATATTATATAAAAAAAAAAACAAGAAAAGAAAAAAATGTAAAAGTTTCATTACAGGTTATTCAGTAATCTGATGTGCTCCATACAGTCATCTCTGGATATTTTCTTATCATGTATCAGTTTTGTGGTTATAGTGATTGTAATCTTTGGTTGATTGAAGTTATGTATGCAATTTCATAGAAAAAGGTGTCGAGGACGGGGTTATGTAGAGGATTTCTGGGGTGTTTGGTTTTAGCAATGGATTATTGGTTTTGGCAAGAGATTGTAACGTTGACATTTTGTCTATTCTAAGTTTTCACTGACTGGTCTTCTTGTGCAAGGTATAGTGGGTGGCTATAATTTATTATTGGCCGGCAGACTGTACTGAAAATAAGGGCAGCAGTTTGTTTGTTATTATACTCTTCGAAAAAACGAGGAGTATATTGCGTTTGATCGGCACATTTCTAAAACCGTAAATATTGTTCGTAGAGAAAAAAATGTTCATATCATTGTGTTAGTGAACGAATTCTGAACAACTTTCAAAATGTCCGTCTGTCCGTCCGTCCGTCACGTTTCTTGTAAGCACGATAACTTAAGAAAGAAAACTCCGATTGTATTGAAATTTGGAAAGTAAGTTGTTGTTAGCTAGAAGAAGAACCCTATTGTTTTTGAAGAAAATCAATCAGTAAATAAGAAAGTTATTAATCATTTAATTTAAAAAAAAATGTTTTCTTAATTTTTGTCGCTTGTACTTAAATAGAAATCTTGCGCCATATAATATATTTTTTTTTGGTTTATGCATTTTACTAATATATATTTCATAATAATATATCTAATGAGTTAAAATATGATTCTCGAAATATATATATACCACAGACATACAATTTTCGTAGTAATCTGTGATGGTCCAGTGGTTAAGCTTTTGTCTGGCTATTAAAGGCAGGAGCGCTAACCACTCCACTATTTAACACCGTTCAAGCCAAACCAGACCCGCTCCTCTCCAGACCGGGATCCTAATCGGATCCCGGTCTGGTGGCACATCCCCTTGTAACATTAATTCTGAATAAATTTGTTTTAATCGATTGATTGATTTTGTCTTGCAATCCTAAGATCGTGTGCTCGAATCCCACACAGGTTGGATGTTTTTTTTTTTCATATTTTTTTTTTCACAACAAATTTGGTATCTCAAAATTTAGAATGTCCAAAAAATAACATTATGTACAAGAAAGCTGCGAAGAGTATCCAATAGAATGTGTAACAATTATATAAAAAGCTCAGTAAGTTGGCGAAGAGTACCTACCTTTTTAGCTTGTTATTCTTTGGTTTCTATATGTTAAGCTGTGGAAGTGTCTGCATCTTGTAATGTATTTCTTAATTAGTTTCATATGTTTGTTAAAATTAAGCTTATTGTCTATTGTGACTCCAAGATATTTTACTACAGATTGGTAGAGTGAAATTACTTAGAAAAGATAACATCGTCATAGGATGCGCAGAGACCGATATCGTTACCGCGTGCTCGTTATCTAGGTAACGATCCTATTTTCACAGCTGCATGGGCGTCACACTGCCTATTACCATTAATATTTCAATAAAAAATGGATGGCACGGCACTAATATTATGCCAACTGTTATACGTGATGTTATCTTTTCTAAGTAATTTCACTCTAATATATTGTGTTATTATCAATAGTCGCTGTTAGAGTGTTTCGAGATGCATTAGGATTAAATATGATGTATTGGGATTTTAAGGGATTGGTTTTATGTGCCATTTATTGAGCCATACTATTTGAGGATGTTCTTGGTGTAGTTTACAAATACGGTATCTTAGACCTATTGGAGTATTAAACCTTTTATAATTATTATTTTAAAAGGTGTTGGGTGAATGGGCTTGTTACCGATACTTCTTTTTCTTTATTTTTTTTTATGGTATTCAATAAAACTCGATCATCTAGATAAGCTGCCAAAATTTCAGCTTCATAAGTATATCCAATCCTTAGATATTCAATATTAAAAATTGGGTTTTAGTAAAAAGCGCTTCGCCGACTCGTGACGTCATTCTGCATACACACTACGACGCAGCTGCTTTTGACACGTTCGGATTTGAAAACTGTGCAAACTCCTGACAGTTATCTGACGGTAATTTTCAGAACCCAAATTTACCTTTTGCTACAGTAGTCAATTCAATAATCCATTATACTCCGACTGAAAAAGATGTTTGTTTCTAATTTAAACGATTATTACTATCATTTGGACTATTTATTATTATTGCTCGCAATGTTTTCAGTGGATAGTTGTTTTATCAAAGCAGATTCTGGAAATTTACCAGAAGTATATATGTTTATGGTGTTTGACTATTTTAATAAAAATAAAGACTTTATAAGTGCAGAAATGCGAGGAATAAAATTTCTTAGGTAAGTAAAAAAATATTACTTTTAGAGGAATTGTAAATAGATTTTACTTGTCTAAATTTAATTTATATTAAAAAAAAGAGTATACCTAATCCGTCAGGTATACTAATCCTAATAATAATTTTAATATGTAAAAATGTGTTAACCTCAAAGTCAAAAACTAAAGAATCTTTTTTTATATTTAAAGCAAGTAGATAAAAAAGATATAATTTAACAATCAAACGCCGTTTCCATAGAGAAACACAGTAATACGCACCATGCGCTTATTAAATCTTGACTGTCACCTTTTCAGCATTTGCAAAGTGACGTCACGCGAAGCTCCGCCCCGTTTTCGCACGGTCCAACTTTCGTAATTAATTTAAGGGCTTAAACGTCCGAATAAAAATCTAAAAATTTGCCTTAAAAAGTGTTCTACTTTCGATTTCTAAAATAAAAAAAAAAAAAATGCTGTGAAACTTGCAGTGGAGTTAAAAAAGTTGAATGAGAAAAAGAAAAGCTGTACTTAAACCTTTTCTTTTTCAACAAACAAATGAAGAGTGGATAAAGGTGTTATGTCACAAAAACACGTTATTGAGTAATTTAACTCGAAAGTTTTTAGGCGAGAACTTTTTTGTTATAACGACTGTATAGCTTGCATTTTGCGATGATATTGACATTTGATGTACTTTTCAGAGACAAATAACTAAAGTTGTCAGTTGTCATTATTTTCGAAAATTTAAAAAAATTAATGTACATAACACCTTTATCCACTCATAAGTTTTTCTGAAATAAATAAGGAATTAGTGAATAAAAGTGTTAAGAAATTAAACATATTTTATTATTATTAAAACATTGTACTATTTTTAGGTAGTCAGACAGTTCTACGGTTTTGAGCCACAGTTTGGTCATTTCCAAGTATGTTGTGATAATACGACCTGTATTCTTCCTTTATGAATGGTAATTGTTCTTTAAGACTGGCCAGTTTTTCTACACTTAGGCTGCCCTTGTTTTCATTAAACACCGTTAGAGCAATACCGTCGAAATTTATCTTATGCATATTCCTTTTCTTTAAAATATCGACTTTGCAAAATGGAGTCATTTCATCTAGTGATGTCTTATAATAGTAGCACCCATAGGTGCCATTTTATACCGTCGCGAAAATAAACCTTTTCATTGTTCAAGTTTCTCTTCCTGTTGTACAAATTGAGTTTTGACGCAATTTCATCAATATCCTTGAAATGATTCTTCATATCTATGACAACGGCGTCTTTGGGAGTTCTTAAAATTTCTCGATACTGGTCTGGAACGTAGATGTTTTGATGTTTCCTTAAAATTTTCTCGACTCTGCCAAAGTCTCTGTCTGAATCTAAATATGAATGTCCCACCTCCGAAAATTTATGGTCGATAACTTTAAATTCTCTCTTTAAAATCAACAACTGGTAAAGTGTAATGATATTAAAGTTTTTATTTTGTCCACCACAGGAGTCGGGCCATATTATAATGTGATCGATCTTTTCTTGGAAATATTCATTGTAAATTTGTGAAAAGGTGTGTAAGCAACTAGCAATTTCTAGGCTTCCACGGCTGGCCATATCTTCAGTCCATGTGAAAAAAAACGTTTTTTTTTTCAGTATTCCTCAATGTATGTATGCCAAGGTTGTAAAACCACATTTGACGAAGATAAAATGCTTTCGATGTACTTAATTTTGGCAGCGGCATGGTTTGCTGAAGATCTAAAGTAAGATAGCAAACCGTACTATCTTCTGTAACTTTTGCTCCATCACGCTTTTGTTGTTCGAAAGCTAGTTTGTAATTTTCTCCGTATTCTTTGGTATTATTTCCAGCATCACATTTGGGAAAAAATGTGAGTCATTTCATGATCTCAATTAAACAATTTTGAATACCATGGACGTAATTTCAGCATTTTTATTGGGTAGGCAGAGATTTTTCCAATAGATGTAAGCATAGCGAACCCTGTAATTCTTAAACGATAACCTTATAAACTCAAATGACCTTTGACTTGATTGGCGTAATTATCATACTTATTATTTTTTCCCCAAGAATTTCGGAATTCGCCAGATTTGCCGTAATCAATTTTTTTTTTTTTAATCGCCTTATTTATTTTAATGTCCTGGCGGAGTTTAGCCGATGGCTATTGTACCACTCAACTAGGACACATACACACATAGACAACATTACAACACCCATTCCCTGCGACATTGCCATCTGCCGCAGCTGAGACTCGAACTCAGGAGAGGAGAGCGACTAGATCGTGTTGTCTCTCACACAACCGCAGTCTAGTCCATTGCTACCATCTCGGTAACACATGAAAAAACCACTACACATCCATACCCTAGCCAGGATTCGAACCTGGGACCCCGTGGTCGCAAGCCTAACACCTTAAGTACTGCGCCACCGAGTGCTCTTTCAAAATATTGGGTGGGCAGAAGCCATACCAGATATCAGTTTTGCTCTTGTCATAAAAATTTCTACGGTCCAGCCCTCTTCTACTTGTCAGCATAAAAATGTTTGTACAAAAATCAACACCACAAAGCGTCACTTTCCAGTATTTCTGATTTACAGACTAATTTGCTAGAATACTTTGGTAAATTCGTATTTTATTATTGCATTTTATATTGATAATGTTTTGTTTTTAAAACATTATTAATACTTGCCTGGAAGAAATTACCACTATGTGACTGATTTCTGCTGAATTGCCAAAAGGTATAAATGTGTTTACAGCAATTAGATACTCAAGTACCATCTCGACTCTCGTACCATTTCATACCATCTCGAAATTTAACGAAAGGAATATATAGATTAAAACACTATAAGCACTATTTCCAAATATCACCCAATTTATAAACATCTTACATGATTCATGAAATCGTTTATTCATTGCCATTTGTAATATCAATTTACTACGACTGACCATTTTCACTATAATAGTAAGACACACTTAACACAACTTGTCACATTAATGTCAATATAACATAACTTTAAAAGCAAAGTGTTTTGGATTAAAACAATTTAATATATATATACAGTAATGGATAAAGGTGGTATGTGATCATGACACCTTTATCCATTAAATTATATAAAAACCCTATGTACATAATACCTTTATCAAACATTAAAACGCATTTAGGAAAGGTTTATTATCCCAAAAACTTACTGAAATGATAGATTATAAGTTAAAATAGTTGTTTGTGTAGAAATCTCAAAATTTTCAAAAATGTCACATAACACCTTTATCCACTTAGCTCTTCAAATATAAGTACAGTTTAAATCTTAGAGTTTAATCCAGAAGTTATACCAACTTTGTGTGATTTAAAATCTTTATTATTGTGTTAGTTATATGCAGGGTTACTGGTAATCGTATTCCTGTCAAGGAATAAGGACCTAGAGGACCTAATTTGCAATCATTTCAAATCACATATGTTATATGCAAAAGTTTTTAGTTTTCGAGATGTCAGTTTTTCACTTCTTATTGAAAAACCCCAAAGGTAATCGTATTCCTGTCAAGGGGTGTTAGAGGACCTAATTTGCAATCATTTCAAATCACATGTGTTATATGCAAAAGTTTTTAGTTTTCGAGATGTCAATTTTTCACTTCTTATTGAAAAACCTCAAAGGACCCCGCACCAAATGCATGGGTAATTTGTTGTTGACGGAATCATTACAAATCCAAGGCATAGAATCTTTAGATCATTCTCAATGAAAACTGTTATGGATAAAGTCTCAAAATGTCTTTATTTTAAAAATACAGCAGGTCGGAGCTTCAAAATTCAAAATTTTAAAAACGCGATTTTACGTATTTTTTATCGAAACAGTAAATACTTTTAATATTTAATTTGGTTTAAGAATATAATACTGATGTACAGTGTAACATAAGAAAAAACATTATTCTAATATTCATATAAACAAATAAAAGATTCTTACGCAAATAAGAAGAATCTTATTTTTATTCCAATGGAAACCAGCAAAACAAACAAAATAGTATGATTTGTTTTCCTTATAATGTATCTATAAAAATTACTAGAAATTAAAAAAGTTTGCGTGTATAATAGAAAAAAGTATATTTTTGTTGGACCTCAGAAAATAAACATAAACACACCACATATAGTAGACAACCGCCAAATTCAAAGCCAAGGATGTCCAGAAGGGGGTTACATATTTGAAAAAATGCAGACATACATCCAAACCCACCAGTGTTGTGAGTACTGGCACTGGAGCTCGAACCCAGAACGCGATAGACAGCAGCATATTCGCCACTCAATACTCCTTAATCGACTGAACTACCGTGCCGGCAAATGAATATACCTTTTTCCTTCTGTTTTAATGATTCTAGGCCACAAAAGTTCTTTAGCTTAAAAAATGTGATTTCGGCATTGTAAAGTAAAATTGACATTTTTATTGCATAATATTTAAAAAACAGGACAAATTCACATCACGTTGCTATAGTAATAAAAATAAAGCATAATAATATTATTTAATTTATTTCTCTAAATAGATTATTAGTTTTCACATGTATTTATTTAATAGTATAAATAATAAATCTTTAAAAAAAGTCAATTATTTTGCAGTTTATGAATTTATGTAAGAATTACATAGTTCAAGAAGTCATTCAAAATTATTAAATCATTCAAAATTAAATTAAAAAATTACCACTAGTTCAATGGCACAATAATTTTCGTACTCAGATAACTCTCCAACAAAAAATAAATACATTTTTTTTTCGATTTTTCAAATTTCTGTTACAAAAATTCATTAATATGTTAATCACGAAAAACTTCAATAACAGATGAGCAGATAGAGCACGTTAATTGTTTGATATTATACAGAGAGTCCCCATTTACCTGCTTTTAACGATACTAACGAGTAGTCAAATATTTCGACAAGCTTCGAGATTAGTCCTTTGACATTATGTTAAAAGCCACTAATCAGTTAGATTCAGTTTTAGTGCAGTACTATGCTATACACAAGGACATTTGTTATATTAATTATAATTGATACAGTGGAACAAATGAAAACAGTTTCACTTCAAGAGTGACCAAAACTCCAAGTGAAGCAACGTGCAGCGCGGTTAGTACTTGGATGGGTGACCCACCCATCTTGGCAAACGCAGTGATCTCGTCCCACCTTCTAGCGGCTTGTATATCAGTGTATACGTAATTTCAAGACGAGGATTACGTAGTGGATATACCATCCTTCGGAGGCGATGTAAAGCAGGTGGTCCCTTGTGTATGAAATGTTAGGCCAGTAAAAGATTCCTACCTTCTTACGAGAAGAGGTTCGGCAAAATTTTCAGGTGATAGTCCCTGGTAGCGGAAATAGTCCGACGTTAAATAAATAGATAAAAAAAAAGTGATGAAGAAACTTCGTGTCTGAATGCGGAACAGAGGTTTTCACTTTGAACAAGATTCGCAGTAGTAATAATAAATTAGTTATCAACTTAAGACTATTATTTCATTTAATTGTCAACATTAAACTAATTTGAAACAATGATATCTGCTCGCCTGTTATTGAACTTTTTCGTGGAACTAGTTTTTTTTTTTTTCATAACATTTTACCTTGTTGGAAAGCTAATAAAAAAAGAGAGGTTATTTAAATGATTTTTATGACTAATGTATCGATGAATTTTTGTGATAAATCGCCGTCATTGTAACTGAAATAAAAAAAAATTGCATTTATTTTTTGTTGCATATCTTTGGATCATTGAGTATTTTTTTGATATATTACTGTTAGTAATGCATTGTTGACGAAAATTAAAATCTGTGCCACTGAATTAGTGGTAATTTTTAAATTTAATTTTGAATATTCAAATTTGGGGTTTTTCAATAATAAATTGAAATATCTCGAAAACTAAAAACTTTTGCATATAACACGTGAGTTGAAACGATTGCAAATTGACAGGAATACGTCAAGTTACCAGTAACCCTGTATAGACAGTGTAAAAACTACTTATGGAATAAATCTGAAAATAAATTTTTAATTTTTGCCAAAACACTCAGTTGTGTACACATATATATTTTTAACTGTGCTCTTTTGACAGTATCACTTGCTAGTTATATCATAGATGTTTAAGTTGTACATCATTCATATTTTTTTAATGGAAAGGATTGTTTTATGTTTCATTTTGTTATAGCGTTAGTAATAAACCTCTTGATGAGAAAAGAAATAGAGAGAGAACAGAGAGAAATAGGGAATAGAAAAGTTTTTTGTCACCTCTATTAAAATATTAGTAAAATGTTTTAAATGTGAGTATTTCGTGTTCTCAAAACAGTCCGAGAAATTCAATTTCACGGTCGTTACCCTTGGTAACGGTCGAAAAACTATAAGTCACTTGTAATAATTGAGTTTAAGTCACTTCAAAATTGACATTTCTAAAATATAACAAACAAAAATTGTTATATTTTATTAAACAGACTGTCAAGCATACATTCAAAATATACCGTTTCCATAGAAACGCTCTGACGTTAAGGCCACCGCGTTTATTTAGCAAAATATAGCATAAACAGTGGTGTCATTTTTAACATCTATACTAACTATAATTTACGGTTGCACAAAAAATAGTGTTTATACCATGGCCGCGAAATTTTTTAGCGCCCTCGAGATTATCTTGCCTCCAGCAATAATTTTTCTCTCGGTACATAAAAAGGAATTTCGCGGCCTTGGTATAAAAATAACTAATGATAAATGAAAAATATAAACACTCAAAAAAAGAATTAGAGCATTGTATTAGAGCAGAAAAACAAAATTATTACAAAGACAAAATAAACAACTCCCATAACCAATCCCGAACACTCTGGAAACTTATTAAAGAAAACACCAATCCAACCAAAAATGCTAAAATTGCTACGTCTCTGCATATCGATGACATAACTATCACTGATAGTTCTGAAATAGCTGAAAAATTTGGGGATCATTTCTCCACTGTCATAGAGGACAAACTGTTACAACACTTTAATGGCGAGCTGCCCAAAAACTGTACTTATACTAAAAATGTAGCAACTAGTTTCTTCTGTACACCCGTTTCAGAACACGATGTTCAAAAAGTAATTGCCTCGCTACCTAACAAAAAGTCGATCGGATTTGACGAGGTGTCGGTTGAACTTGTCAAAAAATGTAGTTGTGAACTCTCAGGCCCACTGGCATATATCATAAACAAGTCCATTCAACTCGGACAATTTCCGGAACCATTAAAACTAGCACTTTTGATACCTATACCAAAATCTGGCGATCCTCATGATATTGAGAATTACCGTCCTATTGCTATACTAAGCATATTCTCAAAAATAATTGAAACGGTAATTGCAGAGAAAATAAAGGATTATCTTAACACATTTCACATACTTACCAGCTGTCAACATGGGTTTAGGAAAAATTTCTCTACAGAAACAGCCACCTTAGAATTCGTTCAGTATCTCCATGATAAACTTGATAGTAACGAAAGTACCATCGGAATTTTCTTCGATCTTTCTCGTGCCTTCGACACATTGAACATTCGATTTGTATTGGAAAAATTAGAAAGCTTAGGAATTAGAGGAAATGCCAACTCCTTATTAATGTCCTATCTCAGTAATAGGAGGTTCATTGTGAAACATGACAACATGAAATCAAAAGAACACATCACTAACATAGGCACACCGCAAGGCAGTGTCCTTGGACCGCTCATTTTTTTAATGTATGTTAACGATCTCCCCGAACACATCACTGGAGGAAAAACTATCATGTATGCAGATGATACCTCAATAATTACATCAGGTAAAAATACAGAAGAAGTACAGTATAAAGTAATCACCATCATAAAACAGTTTAGTGACTGGTGCGCTAAAAATCAGTTAATGATTAATATAAATAAAACAATTATTATAAAATTTTACAACAGAATAGACAAACACACAGCCTTTCACCCAGTTATTCAAAACAATACTATAACCCCTGTAAATTCTACAAAATTTTTAGGAACAGTAGTCGACAGCCAACTGAACTGGGTCCTACATATTGACTTTGTATCCAAAAAATTAAATAAAGCATATTACTTGATAAAAAACCTGAAAAACAAACTTGACGTAGATTCATTGATGTCAGTTTATTATGCACACTTTTTTTCAGCAATCAGCTGCAATATTATTGTCTGGGGTCTGTCCAGTGACATAAACAGAATCTTTGTGCTGCAAAAACGTGTAATTAGAATGATGTTCAATCTTGACATCTATACCTCTTGTAGACCTACATTTCGTGACAGGAAAATTCTAACAGTCACCAGTATATATACTTACTTAAAATTTTGACATACATTCATGGAAATAGGACTTTACTAACTAAACACTCTGATATCCATACCATCAACACCAGAGGGAAAAACAATATCTGTCAAAATAAACACTACTATTCAAAATATGAGAAATCACCACTATACTCTGGCACCCGATTATATAACCTGTTATCCACAGACCTACAATGCTTACCGATCTCCACTTTTAAAAGAACTTTAAAAGAATATCTAAGTTCAAATTGCTTCTATACCATTGACGAGTTCATCCAGACCATTAATTAGCCTATATATCTCCTAAACTCTCCTTTTATCGTATATGTATATTGTATATTAAATGTTTGAAATTGTAAAACAATTTGTTAGTTTAACTACGATGTCTGTCTTATACTTTTACACTTGTAATTTTTTTGACTTGTCTTATCTATTGTACTCAATAGCACAAAAGATGAATAAAATTTTGAATTTTGAATAACTATTAAATATAAATTTGTTGAAAAGGTGAGCATCATCAATAACGTAACAAACAGTCACCCATTCAAACAGAAATTTGATGCTACAGCCCCAACATCATGAAGTTACAAATAACCATCAATTATCATCAAAAGGAGCACGATTAAAAAAATATATCAGATTACGTATTCGAAAGTTTCACGAAATACAAATGATTTTCAAGCAAATATTTTCCATAAGTAGTTTCCAAATTATAATACCTCTAAAATAAGATGGAATTATTACAGCATTTTGAAACATAATAATTTTATACATAGGATTTTTATAAGTATGTCTTTGAGTTTATTATTAAAATATTTGGTAAGTAGAAGCTTCAAATCTGGAGGAGTGAAATTTATAATCTACCTAAGTATTTTAAATGTAAGCTCAAAGACATACTTATAAAAAATCCCATGCATAAAATTAGTGAGTACTTGACAGTAACACAGAGCTTTTTTTTATAAATGAATGTAGGTAGTCATTTATCTATGTATCTTATCTTTAGTGTTTGTTCTTTTGAATTTTACTTATATATGAAATATCTGTGACCTATCTTATGCATTTACTGGACGAATAAATATTATTATTATTATTATTAATATTAATTGAGTAACATATATATATATATATATATATATATATTCTTACCTTTCTTTGTATTTCTGCAACATATTGAAGATATTTTTGATATTGTCATAGAAATAAATTTGAATATCATTTTCATCAAATATGCCATCAAAAGTTAAACTTCCAAAAATAACTTTCCAATCCACTGCGTCATATATATCATATAAATCTTCGATTTTAGAAAGTTTATATTTTCTTCTTTCTTGTGTCTCTTGTATTTCCAACTCGGATGGTATTAAATCCTTAAAATATACTGAATTAATCGAAAACACCAGCACACAACAAACAAATCATGAACCTGAAACAAAACCTGTCAAAATGTATGTATTTTTGTGCGCTGAATCCGAATTTGCCATCAGATTTGGCCTATGTCATCGGATTTTTTTTCTATTGTCAATTTAGTCCTCAAATATCCCATTATTTGAGGAGTTTACACATTACTATATTACAGATAGGAAAATATATAAAAGATTAGTAAGAAAAGCAAAACAATAGCATTATAAAACATATTTAATTACTGTTGACAATAAAGCAAAAGGTATATGAAATTTTATTCACCAAGAAACAAATATTAAAAAATCAAATGTAAGCATTAAAAATATAAATAGAAATGGAGTGATATACTCTAATCCTATACACAAGGCGCAAAATTTTAACATCCATTTTGTAAACACACCCAATGCTGATATAGAATTAAACTGCACAATAAAAGAACACTTAAATATTAACACCATGTACTTGGAGTTAACAAATGAAACAGAAGTATATAACACCATTATGGCCAAATCTAATGTCAGATTCAGATTCAGTGCACAAAAATACATACATTTTGACAGGTTCTGTTTCAGGTTCAAGAATTTTTTTTGTGTGATGATGTAATCATAACAGTGCTATATATACATGTTCAAATATTAAGGGCTATCTCTTAATAGTACATCTGAGACACAAAATTACATGACAATTTAACTGCAAATAACTATATCCACAATATTCCTGAAATCCATAGTATCAACCAAGTGTGAACAAATCGAATCACATTTTTTCAAATATTGTCTGAAACATTTAAGACCTTTCTCTTTACATTTGCAGCCCGAATGACTACAAATTGATTACACGGAACAAATCAATATTGATGTTCAGTCATCAATACCTCATTTTTAAGGTTCCTTACCCAAATGGGTCCAAAAGGCACCCTATTATGTTCTTGCTAGGTTTACCATTCATCCTCTCATCTGTAACAGACCTCTAGCTCTTCATCTCTATTGTTGAGATTGGCGATCATAACAGCGAATACACTGGTAATTAAATACGTAACTAATCAAATGCTTTTTTCTGTGTCTTCCTTGATATTGTAAATGATAAACTAGCTTATTACAAATTCTTTCATGTAACAGTTTGAGTTTCTTGTGATTAACTAATATAGTTAAATTAATTTTGATCGAGCAAACAAGCCCAATTTTATTTTTTATTATTATATCACTTTAGTTATCTAGTACAGTATATGGTAAACGTATCTGTGCTTACATTAAGTGGTTGTTGTAAGAGTATAGACTAAAGTACCAAGAGAAAATAAATTTCATGTGACAAATTTTCTTGATTGTATAAAGATGAGTTTTAATTTGTTACTGGTATGATTTTTGTTAATTTTGGGAAGAAAAAAAATTTTAACAGGGTAATTACCCTCCCAAGAAATTTTCATTTTAAATTTTTTCAGATTTCTCCCCCCCACCCTCACTAAAAAATTTTGGGTTCAGTGTTACCCTCCCCCCCCCCCCCCAAGCTCAAGGTCCAGATCCGCCCTTGAAACTAGAGAAACATTGAGTTTGTGTACACATCTTACAGTATAGCAGCTAGTTCTAAGCAATTAATAACTTAACTTTTCTGAACATTTTTGTTTCATGAATAGATTTATTGGATCTTTTATGCTTTTCTTTTACCAGAGCGTGGCCCGTAAAATTGGATTTTTTTTATATATTTAATGTTGTGTATTGAAACACTCTTGTGCGCATTTCTACTCATTGTAGTAGGTTATTACTTATCTCTACTGGAGAGGGCTGGAACCTTCGATGTGACGCTGAAGTAGTTCCCATGAACACATAAACACCTCTCTCAAATACTATCACTTGACGCACGTTTTGCCAATGGCATAATCTGAAGATGACTAAACCATTTATTTTGCTTGTAAATTAAAACAAAAAAATAAAGTTATTATTATTATTAAAACAAATTATCAAACTAATCAGTTTTAATTATCTTCAGATGATGACAACATGACTGGTGAAACACGTGTCAAACGATACTATTTGAGTATAGGATTGATGCATTTTGGTGTGTGTGGAAACTACTTCAGAAGCATTTATCTGTACCTTGGCTTTAAATTGACGTTATTTTGATATATACTTATGTTGTGTAATGGACAATGATCGGAATTTGGGTTTAATTCCAGTGGCGCATACAGGTAGGTATATAAAATTTTACATCAAAAACTTAAAATTTGTTCTTGCTTACAAAATTAAATCGAAACTAAATATAATACGAACCTACTTTACAAGTTTCTCATTTATTTCGGCATAACAGAATACATGTATACATATTTACAACTAATAATGCTTGCGTATTTTAATAAATCCTTGTAACGACGCACCTGAAATTAAACCCAGAATTCCGATCACTGGTAATGGAACACCTTTGTCTCGTATTTCTGCCCAGTGAATTGGGTAATTACCTACCTATATAGTATTTCTAATGTCATTTGAACTAGTCAGTCTGAAGCGTTGCTATAGTAACATAAACTTCCGTCTACATGTCAATAAATCTTTTTACTTATACTCAATAACTCCTCATATAGTCTAAGAGGTTCACCTAAAAATGATCAGGTGATTTGATAACCAGATGAAAGTAGCATGAATCGAAAGCTTTCTTAAAGGCGAACACACACTGCTGGCATTGGCAGTATAATTCCTGTTATGACCCGAGCAATCGTATTACGCAATGTCCCCGAAAAGTGAAAACCTACAATGACATGTTAACCAAAAAAAACTTTGATATTATGAAACTTTAGGTTTTTCTGAATATAGAAAAAAGTGTATTGGCGATTTTTCTCCTATTTCGAACCTTTGCCAATCGTCCCTGGCGCCGTGCGACTCCATGCATGCTTTTGCCAGGCACTATTGCTATTTACAAAAAAAACGTTAAGTTCATGAAAATGTATTAATTTGTTTACATTTCAAGCTTGTAAAATTATTTATCAACCATTTTTCATTTTTAAACATTCAAGTGCGCCAATTTAAATTAGTTTTATCAGTTGTCATGATGTTAAATGTTACGTGCTTGATATTTATTTATTAATGAAACACAGATTTGGTAAAATACATTACTTATTCCTTTTTTAAAATATGTAAAATGTTTAATGTTGATTAGATACATTTAGAAACATGTATATTAACAATTACAATGACAGAATCACTTGTTTCTGTAATACTCCAAGCAGCAATTTTAGTAGTTTCTACGTAGTAGTTACCATTAGTGGAACTTTAAAGGTTTCCGCAACTAAGGATTGTTACGTAATGGGAACCATCCTTCTACTAAGCATTCACCAAAATGGGGAATAATCATTACGTAGCAAGTTACTATTCCGGGACTTCTACCGTTACCGTGTCAAGGACTAGGTTATTATGTAAACGGGATGTAACCAAGTAGTAGAAATGACTAACTTTTGGAACAGCTCAGCTGACCGGAATGAGAGCGCAAACTATATATTTGGCTCTCTGTTATTTGAATAGCAATTAATGACTTATTGAGTTTGAGCACATAATATGTCCAAGTTCCAATAAGGTGATTATATACAACATGCATATAAATCATGATGTTTTGCATTTACCCTCCATTAAAACCACCACCTGTTTTCTGTAACATGTTATCATTATGCTTCGATAAAAAAGACGCCCCCTCGAGAAAATGGTTTTTTCGGAAAAAAATTTTTTGCAAAAATTATGTATATAAGCAAAACTGCAAAATTTTTTATGGAAAACGTTTTTTTTTTTAAATTTTATATATTAGAAAGTAATAATCTATTTATAAAACATATTTGCAAATGACCATAATAGTAAAAAAAAATTTATTGAATTATATTTTTATCTGTGTCAATATGGCGTCTTCATTTAACAACAGAAAAATGGCGATTTTAATTGCAGTCACTTTGTAGTGGTATATATGTCAGCAAAGTATTTGTCACATATTAGTAGTGGCAAAAACCAAAATTATTTCCCTACAAGTTACATTTCCCTTAAAGTAGCAGATGCCACCAACGTTATAGTTGTTGCTACTTTAAAAGTGGTGACGGAAACTACAACAATTTCACTCTGTAGTTATATTTACCTAGATGTAGCAAATGGGACCAATGACACTATAAGATCTTGGTAACTATTGCTACCAACTTATTTTCATGTTGGTACAATTGGCAGATACGAGATAGATAATTTTATTTTTTTTTTAATTGGCAACACGGTAATAACTGTTAAAGTGTCACTGTGTGTGATATGGATTAAAAATAGCAATTATACTTTTACCAAGTACTTTTTATTATCTGATGTTATTAATTCTTGTTAATAAATTTGTGCAAATAAAATATTTGTTTATTTCCTGAAAACAATGTACAATGTATGTCTTGTAAATATATTTATTAACGTAAGGTGTGGAAAAATTACATGAGTTTTCATATTTTAGTGATCAGTTTACATTTAATTTCATTCAAAAAATAGTAAGTATTTATTTGAATAGGAAAATCCTAATATACAAATTCACTTTTCTAATGTAATTACAAAGAATTATATAATTTATACATAAATAAATAATACAGGCACTTACACACTCAGACTAATACATATACAAATAAATTAAAAAAATAATGAGGAAAAAATATATAAAATAAGTGGAGTTAATCAATCGACTTTATATAGCTTACAATTTTACGTTTGAATACAGGTAGAGAGATAAATTCCTTTACATCCTCTGGTAACTTGTTATATTGATCGAGGCCTTTATATAACAAAATTTTCATAGTTTGACTTAGATTTTGCCTTGGTATATAAAATTTGTTGTTATTTCTCGTGTAGTGTTGATGTATTTGGTTTGCATAAAATATAAACTTATTTAAATACTCGGGTATTAAGTTATTTAAAATTTTGAAAATAAATACCATGGCCATGAAAAGCGATTTATCTTTTACTGAAGAGAAGAAAGCATATGTTGGATTGAGGTAAATCGGCTGCATTTCAAAATCACTCTCATTCCTCTATTCTGTAGTTTTTGAAGGGAAGTTATTTTATTTAAATCGAAGGAATATAATAGACTGGCACAGTAATCGAAATGAGGTTGGATAATGGTGTTGTAAACTGTTATTTTTGTCGTCACTGATAACTTTTGAGATATTCTAGAAAAGAAATATAGTTTTTTTGCTTTTTTTTGTATATATTTAGTTCAATTTATTATACACAAACAATGTCTTATGCCTTTTATACCGATATTGTCCGTTCCCCATCGACACAATATTTATTAAATTTGGAGTTTTTAATCGGCAAATTCATTTAATATGCTCAGTGGATCACTAACTGAACTGTGTTACATTTCCCATACGATGTACAATGTATGTCTTGTAAATATCTGTGTTTTAAAGACAAGTTGTAACTTTCGTGCAGTACATAGTATCACTAATATCACTGCAAACTGTTATAGTTTTCGATTACTTTTCTCCTTGTGTTGATGGGAACACTTTTGCACTTGTTGCCAAAGATTATGGTTATGCTGTGGCGAAATAATCTTTCATGTTTGCATCATATTATGAAGAATCACTATTTCTACTACTGTATAACTGTTTCTTCAGTTTTCTATAAAACGTAGATGAGTGCTGATAAACTTTATTTCGCTTTTACTGAGCGTTTCAGATGCCGCCATTTTATTCAATGCCAATAATTATATTAAAAGTTAATATTACTTTATAGTAGATTTCCAATGTATATGTAACTTTGCAGTTATCTTCAATTAGTGGGGAGTAGTAAAAATAACTATGTTCGTAGAAATAACTAGTGATGCGCGATATATATCGATGTATCGAAAACATCGATATTGTGATGTACGATATCCGATATTTTTACATCGATAACTTACATTTTTAAACATCGATGAAATATCGATGTAATAGCAAAAATATCGGACAGTATTTTACAATAAAAAAATAAAGCAAATCTGAATCTGAATCATTTGGGTTGTGGTACACCTGTTTGTTAGGATTCGCTTTGCCCGCCCAGCTCGTCAAAAAATTTGTACCGAGGAGAATCTCCCTTCCCCCTCGTCCATCAAAAGAAAAATTTGGATCAAAATCTCCCCCCCCCCTAATCGAAAACTTTAAAAAAATATCGATAATTTACAATATCGATGTTTTTCACCCGATAAATATCATATATCGATAAGTCTATTTGATGTTACCATCGATATGAAATATCGATACTTTCGGTTCGGTGTCATTGCACACTAGAAGTTATCGTTACTTTGAAGTGATTCTTTGGTACACGCTGTGTGGTCGGCATTACTAGCAATTTTCACTTTGCAGTTGAGGATGCTTCAAAGTAATGCAGAGTGATAGCCACGACGTTGCAGATTCTGCAGCAGTTACTTGAAAGCATTATAAATATACAATGCCTGAATTCAGTAGAATCTACATAATTGTCACTACAAATGCATACCACAAAATGAATATTACCCTTAAGTCGCTGTCATTCCCACTATATTAAAGTTCCGATGCCTCAGATGCCAGTTCCCATCACTTTGAATGCTGCTTGGGACAGCAAGGCACAACTTATTACTAAAGCTTAGTACAAACTTAAAGCATTATTTATTAAATATAATACTGTCACGTGTTTCCACCCTTAGGAAACTACCCCTTGCAAATTCCGTGGGTTCCAAAAATTATAACAAGAGATTGTCCACTAACACACTTTATTAAATATTTACTGGATACTTCACAATACTATTATTAATTTAAATACACTTTACTGACTAAAATAACAATGTTTATCACTTTGTTTCTCTTTGAAATCTTAACCTCACTTTCTATACTTTCTGAACTACTCGCCGAGAATGCGGTCGGTCTTTTATACCCAAAAATGACAGATCTCGATTGTTCTGTGATGACGCCACCATTCTCTAGATAATTCCAGATGTCATCACTCTAGAACTAACTTCTTTCTGGTAGGTTCTTTCTCGAGTAGGTGCAAATACATCATTCTAGGGGTTGTAACACATCACAATACTTAAAACTACGGCTTTCAAGTCGTCCATATGCAAGATTTGTAAAAGAGACAGGTTGCCTGGTAACTCAGGAGCCAATAAAATTCTTGTGCGGGAGTGACGTGTTCAGAGGACCATTTAAAATTAACATGCACAACAAATGATCTACTTAAAATATGAATATCCAAAATAATATTTTCAATAACTGTGTAAGCAGAAATAAAATATATTAAACAAAGTATGACGAGATCAACGAGGTTAGGGATACACTGGTCGACCTTTGCATCTTTTACCTCCGTGAAATGAGTTGTAGAAGCGGGTCCTCTGGATGACGCGCAATATGGCGCTCCCTAGTTACCAGGCAACCTGTCCTCTACAAACCTTGGTCCATATGTACATATTACTTGCAACTTAAACAATCGTTTTTCGCACACATTTTTTCTTAGAATCAATATCTATTCATCAGATAATTCACCACTTGTTTCGAGTCTTTCATTTATTTCGTCATTCTCATTTCATTAGCATTTAGCTCTCCGTCGCATGTCCGTCAAACCATCGCAGGTACAATTTCTCTTATTTTTTAATCCAACCACATTCTTCTACATCAAACATTTCACGTTTCATGAGTCGCATTTTGCCACATCGCTGTGACATAAATTGTTCGCAATATTTTTTGCTCCAAGGACTGCCAACATGCAGGAATTATGCAAGAATGGAATCTTTTAATTTTTTTAAAAAAATTTTCTTTGTTAGTCTTGTTTGAATAAAGTATCTGGAAAATTCTGTATCTAGCTTCGTTAATGCTTCTACAGTTTTTTTATGTTATACATTTGTGCAGCGAATTCCCACAGAATTTTCATTTTTTCATCTTCTTTAATATTGAAGAAAGGTTTTGGTATTAGTCATCTTTAAGCAGTTGGAGAGGGTGATTTTTGCCTTTTCTGTAAAAATATGCGGTGTAATCACATCCCGTAAAAGCATGGAATACTGGTGATACATTAGAAACATCTTTTTCCGGCACCTAATTCATTCAAATTGACGCAAGTCTGATTGAGTCTTTTGTTAATATCAATAATTTTTATTTATTTTATTTATTTATTTATTTATAAAATACAATTACATTGCACTTAAGCAATATATTTATCTTATTCTATTTGGTCCATATAGCACCTAAACATCAAAGATGTTTGTATGTGCTAGGTATAATGTACGGTCTTTGGTTGTTAACTTTGTACTTTTAAATATAACAATATAACTAGAAACTTACTACTTATTAATCTAATTATAACTATAAATTTTAAAGAAATCATTATCTCACAAAAATATGAGAATATAAGTAAACATTAAGAACAAATTTCAGACATTTTAGAATATTTCTGAAAATTATTCATAATTGTTTTTTATGAATGCTTGACATTCATGACGATATTTCTTTTTATTTTTTATTTTCTTTATATTTAGAGACAGGATATTGTAAATTTTTGGGGCGAAATAGTTTATGGATCTCAGACTGATGTTTTTGTTCACGAGTGGTAATTCCGAAATACAATTATTTTTATTTTTAGTTCCATACTGATGTTTTATATGGTTTTTTAAATTTACAGTTTTATTTATATGTGTGCATTTGGATACTATACATAGAGTACGTATGTTGCATAAATCTGTTTCAGTGTATGGTAAGTTGGTGGGATATAATCTTTATTTTTTATACATTACTATTATAATACTGTTTTGGGCTATTTTTAGCCGTTTCATTGTATTTTCATAAGCTCCACCCCAGACGGATATACCATACTGTAGTATTGACTCAACCAAATTTTTGCAAATTGTTAATAGTTTTTTGTTTAAAATGTCTCTTAGTATGTAGAATTTATGTATGAGAGTTCATATTTTTTGTGTTAGATGTTTAATTTGATTTTCCCACTTTAGATGTTTATCAACTAATATGCCTAAATACTTAATACAGTCAGTCTCTTTTATTTCTTCTCTTAGATTTTTTATTTTTATTGTGTTGAAATTTGGACGGTTTGCCTTTGTTTTTGTTATGTTTAGTGACAGTTTAAAGGTGTCTAACCAGTTTTTAATTTTTGCATGTCTTCTTGAGCCTGTTTTTGTGCCATTTGCCAACTGTCACCACTAAATATAATGACCGTGTCATCGGCGTAAGATATGACTTCCTTTTATTTTTATATTTGTGAGCTCATTTATATATGTATTGAAGAGTACTGGTCCAAGAACGGTACCTTGCGGGATTCCCATTTTGACTTTCTGTAAGTTACTTGCAGTGCTGTTTATTTTGACATATTGTGTTCTTGTCGTCAGATAGTTTTTGAGGACATTCCACACTGGGCCCCTTACCCCGTAGTGCCATAAAACATCTAGGAGTTTATTATGGGGCACAGTGTCGAATGCTTTCACTAAATCTAAAAATATTGCTATACATTTTTTGTTATTATCTAAAAGTTGTGTTATTGTTCCAGTAAGTTCACACATTGCATAAATTGTACTATGATATTTTTTAAAACCGTATTGTTTTTGAGATAGTGTATTGTTTTCTTCAAAAAAGTTGATTAAGTGTTCTTTTAAACATTTTTCGAATATTTTTGCAAAATTATTGATTAAGCTTATTGGTCTGTAGTTTTTTATGTTGTTTTTGTTACCTGATTTGTGGATGGGTATTATAACTGAAGATTTAAAGTGTTTGGGTACTTTTCCGGACTTAAAAATTATGTTAATAATATGTTCTAAAGGTGCAAGGATATATTCCTGTATATGTTTGATTACTTCTGTTGAGATTTCGTCTTCGCCTGGACTGGTATTATTTTTAAAATTTTTAATGTGTTTTATTATCTCATTTTGTGTGACTGGTTTCAAATACATAGATGAGATGTTTGTTGTAATATTTTCAGGATTTGAGGGATTCGGTATGTTATTAGACATGTCTAGTCCAATATTTGTAAAATATTAATTACTGTAATCAACCATGTTTTATATATTATTAAATGGTACATTTGGATCATTAAATATCTGAATGTTTTTGTTATTTATGTTCGCGTGTCCATTTGTTGCATCTGTTATAATTTTATATACTTATTTTTTTCATGTCTGAGTTTTGTTTTTATAATAATCATTTTTCGTTTTTGCTATAATTTTGTTTAAATTGTTTTGGTAGTTTTTCTGTATTGTAGTTTTTTTGTAATTATTTTTTCATTTTATCACATTTCTTTATAGAGTTTTTATAAAGTATTTTAGTTGTTGATGATTTTACTATTTCTGATATTTTTTCTTTTATTTGTTAGACTATTTGTAGCTTCTTCTGGATCCGTAATATTTATTATCTCCCTCCAATTTGTACCGATTGCTAATTGTTTTAGCTTCGTGTAATTTAATTTTGTATAAGCATTGTCGGAGTTATTGTTATTTATTTGTTTCTTTCTTTTATGTTGAATGTTTAATACAATGGGAACATGATCAGTTATTGTTTATTGTTAATAATAAAACATTTAAGCTGTAAGTTTTCATGTCTTACAGGCTTTTGTATATGTATGTGATCTAAATAAGAAGACGCATTATTATGGATTCGTGTTGGTTGATTTATATATGGTAAAAAGCCATTTGTCGCAAGCATTGATAAAAAGTTATTTACCTCATTATCGTCGCTATCTAGTATATTTATATTGAAATCCCCTGTACAAATTCCTATATCTTGATTATTGTTTTGACCCAGATATTCATTTAATTCTTCTATGAAAACAGGTAATAATCCAGATATTTGATTTGAATTTATGCATGTTTCCTAGCAAAACTATTAGTGCCGGAAGGCCAATTATTGATGTTTAACAAAATTATGGAAAATGCAAAAAAAGCCCACTTAAATCGATATGCAGATATCTAAAGGGGTAGATCGAAAGCGAAGCCGAATCACAGTACCTTTATTGGATTATATTATGCTACCAGTGTGTTTTGATGGAAAGCTTCATAATTTTGCCTTTCAAATGATCAGTTCTGATCACTGTTAGGAACTATAAAGCTAGCCACAAACGAAACAAAATTGTTGTGAAAAATTACACAGGTACACAAAATAAAAAAAAGTGATCTGTTTCTGGGACTCCATTAGATGACCTCAATGTATTTTGACGTGCTGAACACTAATTAGGTGTCCGTTTACCTCCATACCCACCAATTTTTTTATGAGGTTTTTATGAGATTCTTTAGCTTATTTTTGAGATTTACTAAAAAATTGGTGGGTGATGGAGAACTTATATCTAGATACATAATGCTATTGGTTTGTATGTTGCTGAGAGACTCACGATCTAAGGCACTTCATCCCATAAGTTCCTCATTGGCCAATTGTTCTATTCGCGGCCGTTTCGGATACGGTCAGTTCAGTTTTTTTATCATCGTCTCAGTTTGACATGTCCGCCATTAATGTTAATAAATGTTTTTCGTGTTTTCCGATCAAAAAGTGGTGAAGAAGTCATATTTACACAGTTTAGTGACAATATATTTAGTGCAAAATAGTTAAGTGCTGTGCCGTTTGCAAAAAGCAGTTTAGAAAAGAAGAAATCCGATCGTTTCATAAGTAAGTAGGTACACTTCATAGTCGTAACATGATTGGGTTCAGTTTACAGTTGTCAGTGGTAATAATGTGAATAGCAATGAAATTTTAATATGCTTTCAATACATATTTTCCTTGAATAAAACATCTCTACCTATTATATTTTTTAAATCCACGGTTATGTTTCTAGCGGTTATGAAAATTTAACCAACAATTATTACAGAATTAAGATACAATATTGTTGTTATTTTAATAAATACATATTTATTTTCTTGCATAAACTTCAATGCATGGAAATTACACAACAGATTATGTACCCACTATGTTAATTTCATTACAATTAAATGTAATTTTTAGATAGATAGATAGATAGATAGATAGAATTTATTGGTTTAAAGACCTAAGAACAAGGTATAAAACAAGTCAAATACAAATTTAGCAAACTACATGGGTTTGTAAGACATATTAAAAATACATTTTTTAAAGAGAAGATAAATACATACAATACCATAAAATTCAACATTGAACACTAATGACAATAACAATGATAAACAATGCAGTTATCCATAATAAAATTTATACAGAGAAGTTCTCATAAGAAGAACTCGTCTAAGTTATAATATAGTCCATTCCTTAGATAATTTTTTAATGACTTTTTGAATCTGAAATAGGTAGGTTGTTCCTTTATGTAAGTTGGAATTTTGTTAAAGATTCTAATACCTTTACTTAAGGGTCCTTTTAGGGTTATATTTAGAGAATTTTGAGGTGTGCACAGAGAAGCGCCATTTCTTGTGTCATACTTGTGTAAGTCCCTGTGACATTGAAAGTTATGTTTATTTTTAAAAATATAGCATGCAACTTCTAGAATATACAGACAACACAGAGGAAGAATATTGAGATGTGAGAATAATTGCCTACATGAGTCGCTTTGACTTTTATTTAGCATAGTTCGTATGCATCTTTTTTGGGCTGAAAATAATTTTTTTGCTGCTGGAGAGGCTCCCCACAGTATAATTCCGTACAGTAGACTAGATTGTACCTCAGCGAAATAGAAGTTTTTTAATACTTCAGTGTTGAGTAAAGAACGTATACACCTTATTTGATAAATTTTCATGTTCAATTTTTTAATAATTAAATCTATATGACTGGTCCATTCAAGAGTGTCCGTTATTGTTACACCTAAAAATTTCACAGTACTACTTCTCTATGTTCGTTTCACATATGCTTATGTCGATGTTTAGTACCTGTTTTTGTCTGGTATGAAACAATAAGTATTCGGTCTTGCTTGAATTTAAGTATAATAAGTTTATCGAGAACCACTGTTCTATTTTTTTCATTAAGTTATTACAAGCTTCTTGGTTTGATTCATGGAATTCTCTTGAAATTAATATTGACAGATCGTCTGCGTACATCGTTATTTTATAATCGGATAAGTGTTTTGCAATATCAGCTACATAGAGAGAGAATAGCACAGGTGCAAGAATACTTCCCTGAGGTACTCCTACCTCTACATTCAGAGTATCAGAGCAATACCTACTGCTACTTCCATCCCCTTCATTGTGAGATATCTCAATATATTGTTTTCTATTTGTGAGATAGGATTTGAACCAGTTGTGTGCACTGCCTCATGAATATAAGGTATGACATTGCGCATGTGGGAGGAGCCAAATCAACAGTTGTTTCGTCATGCGGTGATAATTTTCTACCCGCTTCCTTCGTAAAAGTGAGTTTGCCGACGTCTGTGGAAGTTGTTTTTTGGATTATTTTACTTATTTTAGTGTTCTTGCAATAACCTTTAGTTATAAAAATGCGTTGTGCATTGGAATCATGTAAAAGTGACAATATGTTTAAAATGTATTTATGCGGAGATAAAGCTCATTTATAAAGAACGATGCTTACTAAGAACACAAAGAATCCCTATTTATTCAAAATTCCAATGAGTTCAGGCAAATCATGATACAAATTCTTTGTATCATGAGGAAAATCCTATATAATTTAAAATCCCGCTATCACCGCGTGACGTCTTGCGCCAACGGGACCGAATTTGGCGAACTGAAGATCATACCTTCTATTCTTTGTATCATGGCACTGCCTCTTATGCCCAGCACCCACAGCTTTTGGGTGCTGAATGTTGAGACATTTTACAGATTTGTAACAATAGATATATTTCAAAGTTTAGGCTAATTAAATTTGAAATATACCAAGCATTATCTTACTGTAATATTGCATGTCTACATCAAGTTGTATAAAGAGCCGGTAATGCAGGAACTGCAATAATTCATTTTAATGAAGATATTTTCCCTTCTACGCATACCCGGCACTGTTGCTTATGGGATGTTATGTTCATTTATCCTTTTTAATAGACATATATTGTGACTATGTTAGGAGCAAACAAGGTATATGAAGAAGAGGTAGCTATTATGTATCTAGATATAAATTCTTTAATTGGAGAGCTAAACAGACACCCGATTCATGTTCAGTACATTGAAATACATAGAGTTAGAGTTTACCCAATGTAGACCAAGAAACTGACCACTTTTTTAATTTTGTGTGCCTGTTGGTTGACCGCAATATGTATTTCGACGTGCTGAACACGAATCAGGTGTTTGTTTAGCTCCATCACCCACCAATTTTTTTTGAGGTTTTTATGAGATTCCTTAGCATATTTTCGCGATTTACTAAAAACTGGTGGATGATGGAGCTAAACGGACACCTGATTCATGTTCAGTACATCGAAATACATAGGGATTACCCAATGTAGACCCAGAAACAGATCACTTTTTCTATTTTGTGTGCCTGTTGTTAATACCGTTAAGTCAAAGTCAAATTGCAACACATATTTTCCTAGGAAATTTGTGAATCTTTTTGTGCTAGTCAATTGATACTATTGATACTCCTCTGCATGTTTATTAGGCAGATTCATATGTATAATTAGATTTTACCAGTATTTATATGTACAATTTCGAACTTTAATAAAATAAATGGTATTATTTGAATGCTTGCCTTCTCTTCATTGAATGATTAGCTTAAGCTAATTAGGTTAAACTTAAGTTTAACCTCTCATACGATTTTGTATGTTGGGTCGACAACTGAATAATAGGACCTTCATAAAGTATCTCAAGTCTGTTTGTCAGGACATAGATCAGATCACAGAAATTCTATAAAGTGATGATAAAATTAAGAAGTGATTATAAATAAGATTAATATATCAGATAAAGTGCATTACATATAAAGCAAAGGCATTGAAGAGAGCAGTAAGTAACCCGCGGTAAGTAAGAACTTATATATTTTTCATTTATTACTTATTACAGGATTAGAGTTATAAGAATCCCACTGAGAGTAGAGATAAACTGTCACACATTGAAGGAGGCACAATGGGTGTCCTTAGTAAATAAATATTGTCACATCTTTCAGACGAATGGTGGTGAATTGTTCTATAATATGGTTGAAATCGGATAACTAATAATTGAGATATGGAGAGCTCATTAAAAGTGAGACAAGCTGTATGTTTTAAGCTGTCACGTTCTTATTCATTTTAAAAACAGTACTACGATAAAAAAATGTATTTATGAGGGAACACCTTGTATCAAAGGCAAGAAACAAGTAACGCTTAATTATTTGTCATACATATACATACATACCTGCATCCTCTCCAGTAGATCCAGTAATTTTTTATAATCATCCTAAAAATTAAATATTCTTTAAAATAAAATTATATTATCAAATTGAAATAAAATATAACTAAGTTACTGCGAACATTAATTTATCATCAAATCCAAAACATTAGTCACTTACATCATTGTATATAGGATAACTATTATTATTTTGAGACATAAAGAGTTGCATATTGCCAACAAAATTCTTTACAGAATTTTTTAATTGGTCCATTTGGCAGGCCTTAAATGATGTATAAATTTCATTTAAATTTATTTCTGAATTGACCATTAAAAGTCTTTGTTCATTTAAACATGCTTTTCTAATTTGTTCTATTACTGACCATCCACCAATGCTTGCTCTTAAAGAGCTTCGTCCAGGTAACGTTATCTGGAATTAAAGAAACAGTAAGTAAGGGCAGCTTCCAGTTTTGTTTCTAATACAATCTTAATGGAATTGCATTAAGTAGGTGGCATCAATGCAAATTTTTGCATCACAATAGTAGTTACACTTCAACAGAAATGGACCACAATAGTCGTGACGTCATTCACGAGGAGGTTAATTTGAACTCCTTTCCATCCACTCTTTGAAGCATGCCTTATGTACATGTGCTTTAAGGGTCAAAATAAATTACTTAAAAATGTATCTGAGGATTGGTACGTTATTTTTCATAATTAACTATTGAAACCTAACTACTAGTATAAAAATAGAGCTGGATTATAAGTTTTTTACATGTGGTAATCAATTTTCTCTACGGAGAATAAATAAAAAAATGTTTTCTAAATTGTTGTTTATGCGCATGCGTTCTACAAGTGCCTGGAAAATTATTGAGAACGTAGTTCTTTGATTATTTCTTTGTGCTCTAACCTCAAAGCCTGTTTTATTTATTTTTATTTGAATTGCTTTCCGTTATTTTATAATAATAATAATAATAATAATAATAAATGTCTTTTTATTTACATGAACATACAAAATGTTTACATATCATGTAATTCGGCGAATTTCGCGCTAATGCGCGCTCTTCCATTTATATAATATAATAATAATAATAATATATTTTATAATGTTATCATAAATTTTCGTCCTCTAACCAGGCCCCTGTACGAAATTCACTGGCAGGCCCCCGCGCCTGGGAGAAATTTGTCCAGGTCTCTTAAACGAGCGAGAATTGTATTTACTAGCCTAACCAGGCCCAGGGTACCACAATACCTACTGACCCTCCCTTGTGGGGGCCTTGCCTCTAACCTCGTGTTTAAATGTTTATTTGTAAGTATTTTCACTTAGAAACGCAAATAAATAAAGAAATTACGTATTGTATCGTTTATTCAGAACTTACTTCTATTTGATTAAAATAGTTTAAAATTGAACTGTCTAGTAAATACGAAATATTCCATGAGCACGCTTCATTTGTTACAGTACGAACATGCCGAAGTTGCTACGCAGCTAGAAGTTCAGACCGCAAATTCAGTAGATGCATCGAAGCCATCAATGTGTAAAACAAATCTATACATTTAAATATAACCGCACATACCGTCGATGTTAGAAGGGTGAACTGCTCCTAGTACAAATTCATGGCTTAAATGCATCGACTAAAACTGCGGCCTGAACTTCTATAGCTGCGTAGCACCTTTGGCATGTTCGTACTCTTACAGAAATATTATAGTGTGCAAAGAGAGCCAGAGCAGTCATATGATGGCATAACCATAATCCCCTTGGACAAGCACATTCTGCATCGGTTATATTTTTACCGTTATTCAAAAATATCTGAAAACAATTAATTACATTTAAAGTAAAATATATTTATTTTTTTAAAAAAGCACACACCTCTACTTTATAGATTCTATCTCTCATGCTAGCATGAACTTCTCCCTTAACAGTCAGCACTTCAGGATCACAATAATTCCTTTCATGCGGCCCGCTTCGCGCTTCAACAGAACTTTCTACCTTGACCATGAGTGTTTCTTTATCCTTAAAAAATTGAGCAATCGCAGAAAAATGTAATTTTTTGACCATTTTTGATATACAAACACTTTAAATACTGTAAAATCCTTGAATATTATAAAAGAAATAATCCACTATACATAACCTTAAACTTCAACCAGGAAAACAAATAAAAATAAGAAGATGGAGTTATGCCCGACATACGTATTACGCGTGCGCAATAAACAATTAATTTCTGAAAAAATTTCAAGAGGACTTAAAAATTACAGTATTATTACAAGAAGGCGCAGCTTTTAAAGTTAAAACATGAGGATGATAATTCAATAGTTAAATATTCACAGATTTTCTGAAATTTCAAATTCAATTTTAACCATGGTCTTATGTACAGTGGCGATAAGGTCGATGTGAGAAATAGGTTGGAATAGTTAGAGTGGGAGTGAAACGTCACACTATTGTGGTCCATTATTTTCATGAAGAGAGTTTTATAAGTACATTTTCTCCATTGAAGTAGAAAAGTTGGTATCAGCTTCCCAAGAATTAAACACACAGTGTGACACCGTAACCATTTCTTTGCAATATATAATATTAATAGTGTTCTACTTCAAAATTTCTGCTGCCAGAAAAAGTATTGTCTTGAGCCAAGCGATGAGTAGAACAGATCTGTTGGCATTGAATGTTCACATTATTGACCTGAGATTTATACAGGGTGTTTCAAAGCCACATGTACATACAACACATATGGATACAGAACACAGAGGGCACTTTGGTTTTTCCAAATCACCCATCATTAATGTGTCCATGATCACATTATCAGGGCCTTAGCGAAGAGGGTATGTTAGACTTGGCAAAAGGTGAAAATTTGAGACATAACCCAACTAGCACCAAAGTAATAGTAACTGAGATAGGAAGTTATTTATACTTTTAGCTGCATTTATAGTCCCTACAGAACTTCAATTGATGTTATGAAGTAATTTTGAACTCGTGCATTATGTTGAACTTTTATTGTTTTTTGAGAAGCATTAACAGGTAAACAAATACAATGGTACTGAAATAAAGCAATTTAGAAAAATACATTTATCAAATTTCTCTATTTTCACAATGTACATGTATCATATGGTTCAAATAATTCCTAGTTTGCTTATAATATCCGCATTGACCTGTTGTGCAACTGCACATGCATTTTCATTTATCAACATCACTTTCTAAATTCATTCTAACTTCATGGGGAGCAAACAAAGGGCAAAGATTTGTGTTTTCACGGCGTCCAGCTCTAAATACCGCTTCACCTTCCTTAATGGGTCTACTTCTATATCCAATATAAGTAAAAATATCACACAATTCTAATTTTACCTTCGGCATATTTGAAAACAGTTCACAAAAGTAAGGAAATTAATAAAATAACAGTCGTAACGTTATGACAACAACGGTTTCCTCAATATTTATATAGAATTTATATAGAAACTCACTGGTGCCCATCAGTTAAGCGTGATTTTCCCCTATAGACAAAAGCTAAAATTAGGGGTGCGTTCAGTATAAACGACGGACGTATGACAGCACACCATGCCGCGGCGTTCAGAATCAATGTTGGGAAAAATGTAACTATAAAGTGGCAGCGTGAACTTTGCTGCAACTTTAAAGTGACGCTACAGTCCCATTCGTTAATAAATATAACACTAAAGTTATATATTTTTGGTTCCCGTCACTATCCTCAAGTAGCAATTACTTTCAAGTCGAATTTCTTAGTAAAAACGACTTCAAAGTGATTCTTTCTGAAATACGCTATCTTGATGGCGATTATTACATAACTTCACAAATGTCTTAAAATAATGTACCACTATTTCTACACCAAATATAATACATTAATGGATAAAAGTTAGTTTCAAGTTTCAAAGAACAATAAGAAATAGCTTTTAGCATCTAGGTTGACATACTCTAGCATGATCTTAAATATTTTATAGACGATATTTTAATTAAAAAATGCAAATTATAAAAATGTTTTATTACTTGGTGCTCATTTAAGAGTGCCTTTGGAAACTAACCATGTTGTTGTTGTTTAGAATAATTGAAAACTGTGGTAAAAGTTTTATTAAGCAGAAAATGTTATTTTCTCACTGCAGCCTCTCCATTACCGTACACATATATAATATGCTCATATTCTGCATTTGAAAATTTATGAGGTATTATTATGCATGCTTTAAAACATAGTAACACTAATTTAAGGTAGTACTCTGTCGGTCTTAGAATTAATGTTCAGAATTTAATAAAAGTCGTCATATTAGTAGATTATGGTAAGATAATGATCCAATTAAATTTTTGAAGAGATACAGAGAATCAGTAAAAAATATCGACATTTGAAATGTTATGCTTTTAATATTGATCCTTATGAGAAATCACAGGTTTTATCATATTTTGCAAAAAGTACCGTTCAGATTTCAATAAAAAAGAAGAAAACGAGAAAAAATAATATATAAAACATTTTAGACGCTTAAAAGTACAGCTTTAAAGCATGTGATAGTAGTAATTAGCGAATAAATGTCAAAAGTGTACTTTTTATAATGTAGTTCATTAGATGTGGCAGCATCGTAAAAGAGGTTACAACACATGCGAAATTTAAAAATGCATGAAATATGAGAATGTAGGTTTCATAAAAATTCTTTATTAAAAGTAACATAACAATGTTTTATTAGCACAGCCATATTTATTAAATCTAATAAAATATAAATGACTATTTGTATTTCCAGTATTTTACTGGAAAATAACCTCTACGCCTGTGATTTTTACATTATAGGAGCGTAGAGGTTATTTTCGAGTAAAACATTGGATAATTGCATTATTTTGTAGATTTTACGGACATTGTTTTAGAAGAAAACGTGGAATAGAATTCCACCAAGAAACATAAAAAATTAAGACCGCCGGAGCGCATCACCAACCTTACAAATTTGAACAGATGAAACTACGTGTACCATTTGGCAATATTACATCGCGGATATCAACCAATAATTTCAGTGCAAATAGCAGTAGCAGCATTTTGTAATTCCTCTTCCAGGAGATAGGTGGAGGCCGCAAAAACCAAACAAATGAAAATGGTAGTGACCTTGAATCAACAATGCGAAGCATGCAATCTAATTTGAACCGTTTCAAGATAGAGTAATAGTAATTATGTATTATATTATCCGTCTCTGGACTTATAGTACAGTAACTAGAGGTTTTAACTTCGGAATAATGTCATATTGAACGGATTTCGTCCATTTTTGGCAGTATAATAGTAAAAGTTTCTATATTGTGCAGGGGCTTGTTAATTTATAGGGGGTGGATGCCACCCCCTCTCAGGGAGTGGCACTTAAAAAATATATAGGTTTATTGGAGCTGAAATAGAATCAAATTTTAAGAAGAAAAGGTTCTATGCAATTTTTCACATAAATTGATAGTTTTACTTCCACGTCCAGTGGAAGTATGGTAACGACAAAAAATTTTTTAAAAATTTTTATTGTCCAAATAGGCTTAAAATGTCATGAAACGTCGAGATTTTAAGTTTGAGCGAAAAAAAATTTCTATCTGTTTGTCGGTCTGTCTGTAACTTTTTTTTGTGCGCACGTTTACTCTGGAACCGTTTAAGATATTGACTTGAAATTTGGTACACATATGTCCTTCAACAAGATCTAGAACCAGATTATATTTTCATCTTGTTCCGTCGAAGAGTTGGGGGGTAAATTGCGGTAAATTTGGGGTAAATAGGTCAATCAAGCAGGTAAGAGTCCATAAAATTGATATTTAGTATATACAAGAGAAGCTAAGGTCTCAAAAAAATGTTTGGCATTAGCCACCCCCATTACCACCCCCATCCCCTTATTAAAGGGGATGAAAAAAAATTGTGATTTAGTGTACCTATCTATGTACAGGAACCAGAAACCTCAAAATATTTTTTATTTCATCCACCCCCCACCCCACTACCGATGTGGGTATCGTTTTATGGGTTTTTGGGGTAGAGGATTTCAAATATTCTATTATTAAAGTTCCATAAACAATTATTTTCACATACAGAGTTTTTTTCGTTGTGAGTGATTTTCTATTACATTGACTAAATCGTTGACAAATATTATAAAAAGAAGAGGTCCAAGAACACTTCCTTGGGGCACTCCGTAGTTGCAACATATAGTATTGGATTCATATTTTTTCCCATCATGTATTACAGAGGTCTTATGCAGTGACAAATCTAGGGCGGGGGGCAAAGGGGCAACGGCCCAGGGCGCCGTCACAAAGGGGCGCCGAAGGAGCCTCTCTTAGATATAGAAATTCACATATTTGCGCGACGTAAGTTCATTTCCAACATTGCCTTTGAAAAAATGTATTATTTCTTGTCCTTTTAAGTAATAAAAAAAAGTGTTATAACTCGAATAGGTCAGGTTTAATTCCAAATATGGAAGTGGCCTACAGGATTTTTCTGACCATTCCCGTAACTTCGGCTACATCCGAGAGAGCATTTAGTAAGTTAAAGTTGATCAAGAGATCTAAAATGGATCAAGGAAGGCTTTCAAACTTGGGAATAATTTCAATTGAACACCAGATCGCCCGAAAACTAATTATGACGCGCTGGTAGATAAATTTGCTGAACAAAAGTCAAGAAAAGTTAACTTTTAAATCATTATTTTGTGTTGTGAAAAACAAAAACTAATGAAAAAATAATTTTTTATTTTAGTAATGTTATTATCACCGAGATAATTTAAGGCGCCAAATTTACTATTGGCCCGGGGCGCCAGATTCTCTAGGTTCGTCACTGGTCTTATGCATTCTGTTTTGCAAATATGATCCAAACCATTGAAGGCCAATTCCTCTAACACCAATTTTTTTCAGTTTGCTTAGAAGCTTATTGTGATCTAGGCTATCAAATGCCTTGAATAGGTCTAGAAAGAGCCCACAGGCAATTTCCTGGCCATCCAAAGCCTTTAATACTACCTCAACGAAATTGAATAGTGCTGTCGTTGTTGATCTGCTTTTTCTGAATCCATGCTGAAAGTTATTAAAAAAGTTGCATCTGTTAAGAAATAGGAGCAGCCTATTATACATGAGAGTTTCAAGAATTTTCGAAAAAACAGACAACAGACTCACAGGACGGTAGATCCCTAGTTCATTTGTATCTCCTTTCTTGTGCAAGGGTATTACAATCGCCAATTTTAATACATCAGGAAATGTTCCTTGTGATAGCGATGTATTGAAGATATTCACAAGTGGTGTAGCTAGAGCTTGTATACATTTTTTCAGCAAATTAGTTGATATACCATCAAACCCACTGAAATTTTTTTACTATGTTACAAATTTATTCGGATGTGGTAGGATATATAAACATGGATTCTGTATTTGTTTTTATTAAGTTACTATAATTTTTTGTGCTTTCCTTTTCCTCCAAGTTTTTAAAAGATTAGAAATCGTTTCACTAAAAAATGAGTTAAACTTATTTGCCAATATAAGTGGGTCGTCTTCTGATAGCTTATTATCGATCTTATTACCAATGGTTGAGTTTACGAGGTTCCAGATACATTTGGATTTATTGACCGAGTTATTAATGACTTTTTCATAATACTGACTCTTAGCTGCCTTTAAGCATTCCTTGTAATTTTTTTTATCATAAGAATGTGCAGGTCTATAGTCTGCATTTGTATTGCTTATATTTTCTAGAAGCTTCAGTTGGTTTTTTAATTGGTGTAATTCAGGAGTATACTAGTCTGACTTATGTGGCTTTCTAATTTTTCTCTTGATTAGTGGAAAGCTAGCATTGAAGCTATTTTTTATTAATTCTAAAAAAATTTTTGTTTTATCATTTACTGAATCAATGTTATACACCCTAGACCAAATCCATTGCCTCTAAATCTGAAATAAATTTATTTACATTTTCGTTGTTGTAAGACCTTGTGTAAATATGTGGTTGCTTGTTAGCTTTTACTAGGAAAGAAAATGTTTGTGCCCTGTGATCAGATATCAGCGATTGTACCACCTGAGTTTGATGATCACAAGAGATGTTATAATGATATAGTCAATGATTTTTTTACTTGTTGGAGTAATTCTAGTGAAGTCCTTGACTGTGACTTTCATGCCATAAGACTCGATTATGCTCGATAGCTGAAATTTTCCTACATTGTCACTAGCAAAATCTATATTTAAGTCACCTGCTATAATGACTGCCTTGCATTGAACAAACCTTCCAGTATTACATTTAATTTGAATAAGAATGTATCTAAACAACCACTTGGGGGACGATAAATACATAAAATTATACAATCACTATTTATAAAATTACATTCAACAGCACTACACTCGAAGTGACATTTTTCTGACATTTGTGACAGATCTTTCCACGGCTTCCATCATACACTATCTGCACCATAAATTGCTGATCCTCCATGTTCTCCATGCAATAACTGGAGGCGAGACTTAAATTTTTTATTTTATATATTTCTAACTCTTCATCCGATTGCCAGTGTTCTGTGAGGCATGCAATTTGACAGTATACTTTATAACCCCACCGGGGATTATACTTTGCTAGGCGGTAGCTCTCTCGTCGGAGGCATTGGGTGTGGGTATAAGGATCTTTGGAAAATTTAATTTTAAAGTCTTCAATTATTTAAATAGGCGCCACTTAATCTTGTTTTAGTTAAGATCAAGAAAAAATGCCTATCCTAGCCTTTTGGGGGGTGTTGCAAAAAACAAAGTCAAGGTTGGGTCCTCAAATTAGATTTAATAAAGTTTAAAAATTTATCACAATAAGGTATCCTTATGGGGTAAGAATGTGCTCTACGAGCATCAAAATGCTTAAGAATTTATTAAATTTCACAAATGGTCCGCTTTTTGGCCCCCTCAAATAGTACTATTTGCGGTTCACAGTAACTGTGGCTTGGTAATTCAGCAAAAAAATTATTTGAAAAGATTTGGTAAATTTACAATTCAACGCCGTCGTTCCACACGACGTTTATTGTATTCTCAGGGGCTGGAATTTCACGTCGCCGTCTCTGAGTAAATAGAAAAAAACAGTCTGACCTTATTTTTAATTTGTCGACACCTCACAGTACCATGGACATCCAGGGCAATTCCTTATTGCATAACGTGCTACAACCATGTGTTCTCATCAGGGTAAGCGACCCAACAGCCGGCAGCATGCTTCACACGCGACCATGGTTATCCAATAGTCGGTTGAATAATCGAATCACACAGCGCTTCCAACCATATTGTAACGATGAATTATTTCTTTTAGTTATTAACCGATAGTTTTCCAAATCGGTTAGCACATACTAACGATGTTAAATTAGATTCATCCTTACGAACGAACTTTTCCCATATCCTTAGTAATATGATATTTCGTAACTAAGAAAAATGTTCTGGACCTAGCAACCATTTACTATATAAAGGGCCGCAGGAGCTCATTTTATTCATTCTCATCTCGGAGAGAATCCGAATAGGTTCTTGACACTTAACCTCGAATGTTGTGGTGACATCGCAGAAGTGACACTGGCTAGATAGCGCATAGTCTTTACACTCGGCATAGAGCCTGACATAGTTCGAGTGAGACTTCTCCTATCATAAGCTAGTGTGGTTTCTGCGTTAAGCCATAGTATTTGTCGTGGAAGAGGTCACGAACTTAACTAATTGTTTTGCATCGCGTTATTTTCAATTCAAAGCAACAAACGCTGCGTCAACTGAAGGTTAAAGTGACACATAAGCATTGATTGTTGAAGCGCCAGTTGTCAGTTAATTTTCAAAGTGACAACCGTCGATTAAAAGTCAAAGTGATGAATGTCAATTATATCAAATACCAACTGTCTGTCAAAGATAGTTTATCGAACTAGACGTTAATGAAATTTCAGTTGACGTATCCATTGTCATATTAATTAATTCATCTTTGCTTTGAACATTTTCGATTCAAGAACTGTCTGTAGATTCATATTTTATATGGTGAAGGTTGCTGGGTTTACTAAAGGTTAGGTTTTCAGTATTCTCTTTGTGTGTTAAACGATTATAATTATATAATATTTAAATATTGTCGCTCTCATGATTAGAAATAAACATTTGTAATTGTATTGAGAAACTTTAACATTAAAAAAAACTTGTTAATTTGAAAATATCTTCCTTGACTTTTAATGAACCCTGGAATCACTCCACTGTTTGCTATCCGAGCACAATAGTCTTGAACTATTGTAGAACTATAAAATCAACGTTATAATATAACCGCATTACAGCTTAAATTAACATAGATCCAGGATCATAAAATCATTAAATATTAAACAGCAAGTCTACAGGGTACGAGTTACGAAATGCGAAAATTCTAAGGTGCAAGTTAGCCCGGGTGCAAATTAACCAAATGCAAGTTAGCCAGGTGCAAGTTAGCCCGGGTGCAAAATAACCAAATGCAAGTTAGGCCGGCAAATCTACAAAACAAGAAATATTGTTATCGTTACTGCAAACGAGGAACAATTAACAAACAGCCTACACGGTGAAACAATTTTAGACGTACCTTCTCGCAGAATGGCCCTTCTTTTAAATATAATTTATCAAAATTCTCTAAGGGGTTTATCTAGCCATGTGCTCGGTGCCCCAACAGCTTCTTAAATGGCCGTTACTTCCTTCCAAACCCCTTTTTCCGAAACCGAATCCATGTACGTTGGAAACCCGTAATGAAAAACAATTGGTATTTAAAATCCATACACCGCGCAATGACGTGCTCAACCTGTACTGACAGTGCGCTTAGCCGATAACCTGATTCTAAACTAAACGTAAACAACTAACATGGCTGTTTCTGTCCGAACATTGGCGTAACAAGTGTTAACTGAGAAACTTATGACTTTCATGTAATTAAATCCCAGGCATAAAGTGATTGAAAACGCACACAACGTTACGCGACACCTAACTGCCTACATTTTACAATACTGGGAAAAGGTTTCACTACCGCTTTGCCCTGTTTTAGACGCCCGCATACGCTGACAATTTATCAACAAATTAATTTAAGCAGTATGAGCCATGCTAATTACCAAACAAACTCTGAAGGATCCTAGTACCTTGAGGGAGTCGAACATTCTTCCAAGGTATAGTAATAATAAGGTAACATGCTCTACTTCCTTAAATTAACCGAATCAAACTTTAACCATATAATTATAAATGCGTTATGTCCCTCCTATGCACTCAATGAAGAAATGCTTCTACCACTTAAGTACAGGACGAAGTAAGGTATACCAAAAAGAACCACGCATACAGGGTTCGCCCCGAAAAGTACTATTTACCCGTTACAACTTTCAAAAAATTCCTCCAACTGATTAATAATAATAATAATAATAATAATAATAACTTTATTGTCGTATCATCTTATAAAGATATTGACAACGTCATATATTAGGTATAAAAGATGGAATAGCAATAATTAATAGGCAAGTATAACAGTAATAAACACTAAATGTAAAATCTTATGAATTAAATGATTAAAATAAATAAACAAATAAAAATAAAATAGAGAGGTAACATATTCAAGGTGCGCAGCTAAAAATGTAAAAAACAATGCAATAATGCAGTTTAAACTACTTATTGTAGTATTCTTGGATAGAGTAAAAACAGTTGTCGAGATATATTTTTTAAATTTACTTACCGAGTTAATGTGCTTAAAAGAGTTAGGTAGGTGATTGTATATATCACTATAGAAGTAATAAGGGCTTTTTTTATACATAGACAAATTAATGTTTGAAACATAAATGTTACTATTTGACCTAGTGTCATGATGATGTACCGAGTTATTTTGTGGAAACTTTCCTTCGTTCATTTTTACAAAAATTAGCGCTTGGTAAATGACTATACAAGGGAGTGGCAAAATATGATGCATGATTCAAGTGGACCCATAGAAAAAAATCTTGCGTATTCTTTTTTGTATCACAAAAATTCGATTAAGTTCAGTTCAGTTCAGTAAAGTACCATATAGTTTAGTTGTGAGTAAGCCAAGGCATAATAGACATTCATTAGGTTTTTAATATCTAAGATGTTTTTAAGATTAACAATAGCAAAGTACGCACTATTTAATTTACTGACCACAAAGCCAACATGTTCATCCCAAATTAATTGATGGTCGATATAGAGACCCAAGAATTTGCAATTGTCTACTCTTTTTAGCAAAGTGTCATTGAGTTTTAGTGTAAGTTCTGGAATTTTACGTCTTTTAGAATGCGTTTTTGATGGATTAAGAATAAGCTTGTTTTTGTTGCACCAGGTTGCAAATTCAGAAAGCAATATTTGTGCATTGTAGGCGAGTTCATTTTCTGACGAGGCCGATAAGGCAATAGTGGTGTCATCTGCATACAAAATCAATTGCATATTAACTGTATTGCCTATATACTTTTCCAGATCATTGATAAATAGCGTGAATAGAAGTGGAGATAGAACGCTGCCCTGAGGTACACCATATTTCAACTCTCTCAAATCCAATAATTCTTGACCGATTCTAACTCTTACTTTACGGTTACTTAGAAAAGACTTAATCCAATCATTCGTGCAGCCTCTAATGCCCATAAAGTATAATTTTTTCACCAGATATTCAGCATCCACACATTCAAAAGCACGCGTGAGATCAAAGAACAGGGCTAAGGTGTAATTATGTCTGTCTAATGACTTATAGACAAATTCAACAAGTTCGAAAGCTGCTGTGTTCGTTGAAAGATTTCTCCTAAAACCATGTTGGTTTATTGACAATATTTTATTTTTAGTTAAAAAGGATTCAAGTCGGTTACCAACAATTTTTTCAAGAATTTTTGAGAACGTCATTAAGCCAGTTATAGATCTATAATTTTCTAGTAATTCAGGATCTCCTTTTTTATAAACTGGTATGATTTCGCCCATTTTTAAGTTGTTTAGAAAAATTCCTGTTTTCAAGGAAATGTCAAAAATAAAACACAGGGGAAATTTGATATAATCCCAGATAAACTCGAGGGCATAAATCGGTATATCATCTAGACCACTGCAAGCAGATTTGTTTTTCAGTTGTGACATAGCCAGGGATAACTCATCAATTGTTAATTCCTCGATAAAAATAGAATTAACAATCGAATTAGGAAGAGTGCAGCCTGTGGCACCTGGATGTGGGTTTTGACTTAGTAACTGCTCGATACTGGTAGTATAATAATCACAAAATGCATTACTAATATCCAAAGGTTCACTAATATTGATTTCATTTGAAGTTATTGTGGAGGGAGTAGTTTTTTTCTTTACCCTACCAAGATTTGCATTTACCACTTGCCAAATAGTTTTAGTGCAGTTAACAGAGTTTATAATTTTGTTCTTAAAAAAGTTGTTCTTAGTAATTTGAATCCTTTCAGAAAATACCTTTTTTGCCATTTGATATCGTTTTTTATGTTCATCTGTGCCCGAATTTTTGCTAATCCAAAACAGTTTTTCCAGTCCTATATCAGAATCTATCCAGTTGTGGCAGGGTACATGGGAAACCACAACATTTTTGATGGGGCAGGTTAGTTCCAGACAGTATTTGAAATTTGACCAAAAGTAGAGCCAAGCTTTGTTAACATCGGTTAGGCTATATAAGGGACTTAGATCAGTTCTAGAGAGAAGGTTTTTCAAATTACGTAAGTTTTGTTCTGAGAAGTGTCTCTTTTTGATACAAGTTTTCAGATTTTCTGATGCTTGTGTTGGGGGCATAACCGCACTAATAAGTTGAGCTTTGTGATCAGCAATACCCATATCTAAATTGATAGCGCTAATACCTTCAGCATTAGTGACAACATAGTCAAGAGCTGAGGGTTTATTATTAAGAACCTCCCTAGTAGGTTCAAAAGGTAAAATATATTTCAAATTAAAACCATCTAAGATATCAATTAATTGTTTTTTTTCCACAGAACTTTCAAGATAATTGACATTCCAGTCACCACAAAGCAGAATTATTTCATGATTAAGCGTTACCTGGCATAAGATAGCATTCAGTGAGTTAATAAAAGTTATGAATTGATTGTCTGCATTTTGCACACATGATCGATAAATAACTAACAGGGCTACCTTCTTTCCAAATATTTTGGTACTAAAGCCTACACATTCACATGAAAGTTCAGATGTATGTTTTGATAAGTTTAAAACTTTCCCATTTTTCTTAAGTCCGTATATAGCAGCACCTCCATGGATACGTTGATTTCTACAAAATTTCGCTAAGAGGTAATATCCTGGTATGGGAGTGACTTCCGCCTGTTCTGAGGTCATCCAGTGTTCAGTAACAAAGATATAGTCCAATTTCTGTTTTCTTGAGATTATTTCTAGTTGGGTTATTTTATTGTGAAGGCACTGAGTATTCACATGTAAAGCATTCCAGGAATGTACTAGACTCGAATTAGTTTGTCCATCTGTAGTGATAAGGTTTTCTTGCCCTGGAGTGGGGTCTGTCACGAAAAAATTTAGGTTTATGTTCAAATTGTTTTAACAGAATATCCTCAGGCCACAATGAAGCATTCAGCAAATCATTAAGAAGATCTGCCTCAACAGTAATGCGGAAACTGTTGTAATCTCCTGATCTTACCTTTTGCTGTTCAATTTTAAAGTTTTCATCCTCGCCAAAGGTATCTTTTAGGTACTGCAGTAGGTCAGTTACAGTGACCTCAGTTGAGAGTTTACTGACAAAGATGGATTCTTTTGGTACAATTTTAGCTGCAATAATTTTAGTGTTTTCTATTTTTCTGGTACCTATAACGGGCAACACACGCTGTTTTGTGTTTTTGGAGTCAGGTTCATTTGATTTTTGTAGATTATGGGGCTGAGTTGATGATTTACCCGCCCGGGAAACTACAGTTTTTCTTTTCGGGAAAGGAGAGGTCTTTAGATCCACAGAGGTAGCTGCAGTACAAGCTTTTAAGATAGGAGGTTTTTGTAGAGTTAAGTCAACTTCAGGGGTAGAAGTTAGAGTATTTCGTATTATAGAAATTTCTTTTTGTAGATAGTCAATCCTCTGTTGTAATTCCTGATGAATTGAGCTTTGAGTTCTCTCGTATGGACAATATTGAGCTGCCGATTTAGCAGGAGGCTGTAAATTTCCCTCAGTGAGTAATCTAATCAATTCAACATTTGACTCCTTTATGTTTCTGACATAGGTTGAGATGCTATCTAGTTTTGACATCGTTTCGGAATTTTTATTATCAGTGAAGGAATTCAGAGCTGCTATTTCCTCTTTTATAATTTCGGACACAGTTTCGGATACAATTTTGCGTATATCAGCATTTAGTGCTTCTTGAACAGGGAAAGGTAGTGTGCAATCAGTGCATAAGTAGATAATACTTCTTTTTTTTAAAGTCACCGCTCTGTATTCAGTTGTGGACAACTTAGAGCAGGAATAGCATAGTTGTTTATTACATTTATCGCATACAGTAAATGGCTCCTTATCATTTTCTAGTATTCCACATTTGCTATTTGCACAATTCATGGTGAGAAGAATTTCCAAGGAATTATAAGTCCAGCCCTGTCTTAGTATAAAATTACACTTTTTATTAGCACTTGTTTTTTTATTGTTTTTATCACAGGTTTTCTTTTTCTTTTAAGATAAGCAGAGTAAAGGTTTTTGTTTATGAATGTAGTTTAATATATTAGCAAATATTTATTAAATTAAACAATAATCACTTGACAGTTATTTAAAACACAAAACTACCACATTCACTATAATGAGTTTTTCATCAGTTATAGTATGACATAAATTAAATCAATTAAATCAATTATATCGCTTTTTTTTACTAGAAATTCACTATTATTCACAGAGAGACTGTGTAATGTAATGCTGGTGCTTATGCACTGTACATTTTGATGTATTACTTTGATCTTCGATTCCGGGTGCTTTGAATTAACCCTTTGCTTTGTCTGTTTGGGACCTTCTCTCAAATAAGACTCTGTTTCGCGTTGCAAGAAAGAAATCAAATTTAGATACTGCTAAGCCAGAGTTCCAAGAATCCGGATTAAGCAGGGCTCTTCAAGAGAGATATCGGCTTCTATTTTGAACGAACTGAATTTGGGTCACTTGTGTTTTGGCCTTATTTTAAAACAGAGAAAATCATCCCTCGTGAATTTATCATTTAGATATTCCGTTAATTCGTCAGCTGACAGATCCTTACGGAAGTTTGGCACATGAATCCAGGTTCTCTTAATTGTTTTAACTGCAGAGAATTTGTCATCATTTGATTTAGCGCTGCCTTGTATAACTTGCTTATTCTGGTCTTTTTTCTGATCTTTTTTCATATTTGATCGGCGTTTGTAGCCATACCGAACTTGTATAAAACCAACATCCTTCCTCTCGTCACTGGGATTTTCGTTGGAGTTCCTTTGACTGTATGATGATGTACTTGGCTCGAGGGAAATTATGTCATTCATTATTTTTAGTTGTTTACTTTCCAATTCATTTAGTTTGGATTGTGGGGGTCCCTGGTTCAATGCTCATTGAATTGGTTTTTGTTTGAGTTGGTGTAGCAGCTTTTTTAGCTGTTTCTTGTTTTTGTGAGATGTTTCTTTTTATGTTTAATTGTGTTTTGTTTGTGTTCATATTGTCCAGCTTCTTATCTATAATTCTCAAGTAATCCAAGTAATTTAGTTCACCCTGCAATCTGGAGATTTTTTATCTATTTCTGATTGAATGTATGATTTAATTGATGAATTTAAATTGTCGCCTGTGGGTGTTACCTTACAGTTGCTTATCTCTTTGGCTTGATAATGCGAAATGTCATTTTGTAACTTAGAGTTTGTTTCTTGTAATTTCTTTACCGTCTCCATCAGTTCAGCATTAAAAACTTTAAGTTGACTGTTTTCATTTAGAAGCTCTTGATATTTAGATAATTCGTCATCCTCACTATCACTGTTGTTGGTCTCTTCTACATCACTTTCTTTGGTTATAGTTTTACTGACTGCCGGTGTAGTACCACAACAAGTAATTCTTGCAGCACAGCTTATATGGTACGTTTTACTGCATTTTGTGCATTTAATTTGTTTTTTAATTACTTTTTTAGTACAATAATTGCAGTTAACTTTACACAATTTTTCACTGTCCACCATCTTGGCTGGCGACCTTGACCTTATATTCCTTATATTATACTTCTTAAAGGAGTTTCATCTTTGAAGATAACATCTCGGCTGAAAATCACTTTATTTTGTTCTTCGATCCACACTCTATATCCATCTTTATCATCACAATAGCCCACAAATCATCCGGCTTTTTGTCCCATTTTTGTCGTTTTTGTTTTGGTACATGCACGAAACACTATGTACCGAAGATTCGCATATGACTGAACATCATACCACTTTTACCATGCCATAATTCACTTGGTGATTTGCCCTCGACAGACGTTGGAGCAGTACGATTAAGTACATATGCTGCCGTGTTAACAGCCTCGGCCCATAGTTTTATTGGCAAATCTTTAGCATGAATCATCGAACATGCACATTCGACCAAAGTGCGGTTTTCACGTTCAGCGGCCCCATTCTGTTCCGGTGTGTATGGCATAGACACGCGAAAGTTAATTCCATTCGATTTTAGAATCTCGAGTACAGTCAAATTGTCAAACTCTTTTCCACCGTCACTTAATAATTCTTTTATTGAATACCCGGCTGTCTTTGCTTCATTTAAAAAGATTTTTAAGCAATCAGACACTTCATTTTTTGATTTTAAAAGGAACACAAGTCGAAATTTTGTATAGTCGTCCTTAAAACATAAAAAATACCTCGCACCACCTGGTGATACGTTTTGCATAGGGCCACACACATCAGCACTAATTTGTTCACCTGGTGCAACTGGTCTATTTGCTCGGCTTCTGAAACTCCCTCGATATTTCTTTCCAAACATACAACCATCACAGAATTCCTCTTCTGCTGTGGCACTGATTCCTCGTTGCTTCAATAGCTGTTGGACATGTCTTTTATTTTGATGACACAATCTTTCATGCCACAATTGTAACGTTTCCACAGCCGATGCAATGAACACCTCAGCTGAACATTCTGGTTTACATACGCGTAGTTTTAAAATACAAAGTCCTCTTGGAGTTCTATTTCCCATTAGTCGCACTATACCATCTTTAACAAATGTACAGCTATCACGATTAGCTTTAAATACAAAGCCCTTGTCCATTGTTTTACCGATTCAAAATAAGTTATGTCCTATTTTTGGAACGTACCAGATATTTTGTAAATGATTCTTTTACCACGTACCGTTCACTTTCATTTCCACGTTAATGGTACCTTGTCCATATGCGTGAATTATTTCTCCGTTCCCAATTTGCACCTCTCGCCGAATTTCAAAAACTTCATAGGTTACGAAGTAGTTCTTGTTGTATGTCATATGCACCGACGCACCCGGGTCGGCTAGCCATTGTTCAGTATCCGTCACTCCTTCGATACTCACAGTCGCTTCACCCGATGGCGCCACTTTTCGAACTTTCCGTCAAACTTGACACACTTTCGGTTTTCTTAGTTGGACAGTTCCTCGCTAGATGTCCCTCTCTATGACATTTAAAGCACTTCTGCTTGTTCTTGTCGAATTTTCCATTGGTCGGTTTTATTTTGGTAGCTACCAGGGCCGATGATTCACTTCACCTTTCAGGTAACCTCATTTCAATAAGGCAAAGTCTTTCGGTTAATTTTTAACCGTTCGATCTGCCAATGGCATAGAGTCCCACATGCTTTTAAATTCAAAGTACTCACTTGGCAATGTCGATACGATTCTACTTATTAGCAGCAAGTCTGGCAGCTCTGTATTGACCAGTCTCTTCAGCTCGTCATTGAGATTGCGAAAATTACGCTCAAGGCGAGCCACGTGAGCAGCAATTTCTTCCGAGGATCTTTTTCACAGCTGAAAAAACTTTCCATTAGCCGATCCACTCGCTGGCCGGAACTCCGCTCATAAACCGAGAATAATAATAATAATAATAATAATAATAAAAGCTTTTTATTGATATATATACATAACACATACATACATATCAAAAGGCCATCGACCGAGGTCCTTCAGCCTGTCTTTTTTTATAACAAATAAGTCATTTACAAAGCTGTTGTACTAATCGTAAATACATACTGTAGAGTAAAAAAAAAAAATGTTTATATTGGATACTTAAATTTAAACAGTATTAAGGATTTTTTCAGATAATAATTTCTTGAATTGTTTTTTCAGGGAACTTGAACTTGGAGGGTTAATGTCTTGGTCTGGTAATAAACATATGTTGCATTATTTCCATATTATGATAACGATTGGCAAACTTTAAGGATAGCTCTTTTAATCTTTCGAGAATAGTCTGAATATTTGTTTTGCTGTAAAGCAATTCATTTGAAAGATTATGAAGTGGATTTGTGGGATTACAAATTTTCGTTATAATTCTCAGGGCTGTAGTTTCTGCCGTTTTTATATTATTAAGAGTTGGAAGTCGATAATTGAGGTATAAAACATGTCCATATTCAAGTATCGGACGACATATGGATGCATAAATTTTTGTAGCAGTTCAGGTACTTATACCTTCGTTTTTGTAGGTTAAAGCTCTGAAGTGTTTGGCTCTTGTTATTGTGCGTCTTTTTATTAATTTGGTGTGGTGTTTTAAATTCAATTTGTGATCGGGCAGAATTCCAAGGTATTTAGCAGTTAGGGAAGGCCTTATTTGATGATTCCTGATTGATATCGAAGGGGAAGTGTGTGACGGGACGTGATTAAATATTAGGAGCTGTGTTTTCATGGGGTTAGGATGTATTCTCCAGTTGTTAAACCATGTTTCTGTTTCGGTCATTAATGTTTGAAGGTGTTCTATAGTTTTATTTAAAGATTTTCCATGTGCAATCAATACTGTAACATCTGCGTATTATAGAATATAGGAATTAGTGTCATTTCGATTTTGTTGGTGAAGGATATCAGAGCAGTATATATTATAAAGAAGTGGTGAAAGTGGTGAGCCTTGTGGAATTCCTTGTTCAGGGGTGAATTTTTCAGACATATTGTTGTTTACTTTTATGTGAAGCTCTCTGTTTTCAAGAAAATTCTTTACTATATGAATTAAGTAATCTGGTATATGTAAATGTTTTAATTTATATAAGAGACCGATATGCCACACACTGTCAAACGCCTTTTTTATGTCAAGAAAAATTGCTGCTGATTTGATGTTAGTATCGACAAAGTATGAATTGTTCCACATTTTTCCTTAAATCCAAATTGAAATTTTGGTATATTGTCCTGCACTAATTCCTGAATTTTAGCCCTTATTATTTTTCAAAGAGTTTTACAAGCACTGGCAAAAGTGTTATAGGTCGATAATTATTTGCAATTGTGTTGTCGGAATTTGGTTTAGGAATTGTTATTATTTGTCCCTTTTTCCAGTCGCCCGGAAAATAACAGTGGTTTATGCAATATTCAAAAATAGTTATGTTTATTAACGCGGAAATAAATCGGACGAAGGACCATTCAGCGTAATGCTGACAAACTGAACTAATATTAATAATTGAATTTGAAATACCTTGTGACCTCGTGTACTAGCGGCACTTCCTGGTGTTGTTCTCTTCTAGTTGGGCCCAACAAACTCCAGGTCTCCAGTATGGGAATATGGCAAGGTACACAAGACACTCGCGTGGTGATAAATAGCGGTTTTTATTATTTTTTAAGTTGACCGAAAAATGATGACTTTTTATATTTTTTTTGTAGCGTTATTATTTTTGATATGGAAATCAAAAACAAATTGAGTTATAGAAACAAAAAATGCTAGCATTGTTTTCTGAACATACCGCCCATCCAAATGGCGAAGCATTTGTAATAAAGTTTGTAATTTCCGTGGGAAACGTATTTATGAGTACAAGAAATATATCTAAAACTATGAAACTAAAACTAGGTTAAATAATAATACAAAACTAGTGAGGAGTAGGTAAGGGACATAGTTTTACAAGAGGTCTCTTAAGGACACCGTTAGCTGTTCGCACAGTAGCAACACGGGTCTGCCCATCAGGACTAGCGTGCAATTCGACAATTCGGCCAAGATGCCACGTTAGCGGTGGGACATTGTCCTGTTTGATGACAACAATGGTGCCAATATTGGGAGGTTTTGTAGAATCTGTCCATTTATGTCGTTGCTGGAGAGTGTGAAGATACTCGTTATGCCAGCGCTTCCAAAATCCTTGTTGAATTTGTTGCAACAACTGCCATCTGGACAAACGATTTATGGGTACGGAGATTAACTCCTTGTCGGGAGGAGTTGTTAATGAAGATAATGTTAAAAAATGACCTGGAGTTAAGGCCTGAAGATCATTTGTATCTCTACTAAGCTGACATAATGGTCGTGAATTTAAAACTGCTTCGATTTGGTGAAAAACGGTATTAAGCTCCTCGTAGGTCAGTACTTGATCACCAATAATTCGAGAAATGTGATGTTTGACTGATTTGACTCCTGCTTCCCATAAACCACCAAAGTGAGCCGCAGACGCGAGATTGAAGTGCCACTTAATTTGCATGACTCCGGCGGCGTTTTGGGTTAATTCATTCAGTTGACGATTAGCGCCAACGAAATTAGTTCCGTTGTCACTGTAAAGATGAGAGCATTGGCCTCGACGTGCAACAAATCGCCGTAATGCTGCTATAAATGAATCAGATGAAAGATCTGAAACAAGTTCAAGATGGAGAGCTTTAATGGCGAGACATACAAATAAGCATAGATATGCCTTTTGAGTTTTACCACCCCGGCGTCTACCAAAAGTAATATGAAACGGCCCAGCGAAGTCTACTCCGGTGTGCAGGAATGGTTTAACCTCAGAGACTCGAGGAGTGGGTAAATCACTCATCAGAGGTGTATAGGATTTTGGATTATGTCGCGAACAACGATAGCAATGAGAAATGCAATGATTAATTGCTCGTCTAGCGGACAATATCCAGAATTGTTCAGCTAATAAAGCCTGAAGAGCGGTTGCGCCAGGATGCAGATACTTATTATGATACTGATTAATAAGAAGTTTAGTTAATCGGTGTTCCCGTGGTAATAAGATTGGATGTTTTCTCTCAAAGGATTCTTGAGAGTGGAGAAGTCTTCCGCCCATCCTGAGAATACCCTCCTGATCTAGGAAAGGTGCAAGTTTGCGTATAGGTTTAGCACAAGGGCTTTTTGAACAAATTTGCTTTATTTCATTAGCAAAGACTAATTGTTGAATATGTTTTATAATGATAAGCAGCGCATTATGTAGTTCCAAATTTACCAAAGGACCTCGAATTAAATTAGTTTTATCCTTTAAATAGCTGCTAAATCGAATTAAATAAGCTATGCTTCCTTGAACCTTTCGCAAAGAGGAAAATCGTGATAATAAAATTATTATGAAATCATGTTGTCCAGTGACAACGAGAGAGATTGTATTGGTTTCTAAGTCTACATCGGAAGGCAAGGTAGAAGATGAACTAATAGGCCAAAGTTCAGGCGGAGAGCTGAGCCACTTGGGACCCGCCCACCATGAAGAACATTTCAAGAGGTCATGGGGAAGAAGACCCCGTGAGGCGCAATCAGCAGGATTATCGATACCATCAATATGATGCCAATTTTCCGGAGATAATTTTTCCTGAATTTGTGTAACACGGTTTGCAATAAACGTTTTCCACTGATGTGGAGAGGATTTAATCCAGGTTAATGCGACTGTGGAATCGGACCAAGCGTAAATATTTTTAAAAGCAATGTTGGCATAGGTGTCACGTACAAAATAAACTAAATCTGAAAGTAACAGTGCTGCACATAATTCAAGGCGTGGAATTGTGATACGCTTAAGTGGAGACACCCTAGATTTAGCACAAACCAAAAAAATGCGTACAGAACCATCATTTTCTGTAACCCTAAAATATACCACACATGCATAACCAGTCTCAGAAGCATCACAGAAACCATGAAGGTCACATGCTTGATAATTGTCCGTTACAACGCGCCGAGGTAACTGAAGTTGAGCGAGACATAATACTTCACGCTTGTATTGTGACCAACGTGAACAAATCTCAGCGGAGGGAACCTCATCCCAAGACAATCCTTGTGTCCAAAGAATCTGGATCAAGTGCTTTGCAAAAAGAGTAGGCGGCGCTAACAATCCAAGTGGGTCAAATATGCGTGCGACTTCAGAAAGTATTGATCTTTTGGTACAACAACGGTCGATAGTGTCTATTTTGTAAGTTAGGGAATCATAAGTTGGATTCCAGTTCAAGCCCAACACCTTTTGAAAGTAATCAGCAGTGTCAAATGATTGACAATTAGTTTGGCGTAATGATGGGGGTATGGAGTCTAATACGATAGGATCGTTGCTAGACCACTTCCTCAAATCAAATCCACCACTTTTAAGAAGATCTCGAAGTTGAGATTGTAAAGTAATAGCTTCTTCAGCAGATGAACAGCCCGTGACTACGTCATCTACATAAATGTCGCTAAGTAACACTTTTGCAGCGTGAGGAAAATTATCTTTTTCATCTGAAGCAATTTGTAAAAGAGTGCGGATAGCTAGATATGGAGCAGATGATACTCCGTATGTAACAGTATTCAATTCAAATTCTTGAACAGGAGTGTTTTGAGAAAAGCGCCATAATATGCGTTGATAGGCTCTGTGATCAGATGTTACTAAAATTTGCCTGTACATTTGTTTTATATCTGCAATAAGTACAGTGGAATGGGTACGAAACCGTAAAAGTAATGATACTATGTCTTGTTGTAATTTAGGACCTGTTAATAAGGTGTCATTCAGAGAAACATTATTAGTAGACTTTGCTGAGGCGTCAAAGACGACACGTAATTTCGTGGTAGAACTTTCGGGCTTCAACACACAATGATGAGGAATATAATAACACGAATCAGAATGATTGGAAGCACTTTGACCACTCATAGGAGACATGTGTCCACAGTCAAGATAATCCTGCATGAAATTTGAATATTCTTGTTTTAATGTAGAATCTTTATTCAAGCGATTTTCCAGAGATAAAAAACGACGCATTGCGGTATTAAAAGAATTACCTAAAATAGGAATATCTTCACGAAAAGGTAATGAAACGATGTATCTGCCTGATTTGTCACGAGTATGAGAATTGATAAAATTTTGCTCGCACTTAGTGTTCTCTGGAGAATTGAATATTTTGTCAGGTATACTTTCAAGTTCCCAAAACTTCTTTAATGTGGAATCAAGTTGTGAATAAACAGACACATGAAATGAGTTAACAACAGCTGGTGTAGAAATATGAATTTTTCCAGATAGTATCCAACCAAAGATGGTTTTCATTGCGATTGGTTCACCAGGACGACCATATTTAATAGCGGGTTGTATTATTTGTGAGTAGACATCAGCACCAAGCAAGATGTCTATTTCACTCGATTTCCTATAATCAGGATCAGCGAGAGGCAGGTTTTTTAAATGTTCATAACCTTGAGTGGTAATGTGACTAGACGGAATATCATTACAGATGACCGGCAAGACCATTGCCTGTATATTAAAACTGGGATGATGTCTAAACATCGGAGTGACCTGACAAAAAGTCATGCCAGTACAAGCGGGTGAAGAAGTTCGGCCAATTCCTTGAATAGGAACGGAGCATTGCGTAAGCGGTAAATTAAGTCTGTTTAGACATTTCTCAGTTATTACTGATATTTGACTGCCATTGTCTATAAGAGCACGGCAAGTTTGAAAATTACCACTAGCATCACAGATAGATACTAAGGCGGTGGATAAAAGAACTGTAACTGGAGCAACAGCACTAGCAACAACTTGAGGAATGTCAGCAGCGGCGGCATTATCTGTAGAATTAAAAGTCGAGATCATAGTTGCTTCGCGTGGAAAATGTAGCATCGTATGATGGCGTTTTTGACAAACGCGACAAACAGACAGGGAAGCACAAGTCGAGAAACTATGTGCTCCAAAGCAATTTACACAACGTCTGCATTCTTTAATAAAGTTATATCGATCTTGAGGCGACTTATTTAAAAATAAATCACATTTAAAAATAGAGTGGTTAGCATTGCAAACAAAGCAAGATGCTTGTTGAGGTTTTGCAAGAGGCACTGCTGAACCAATATTGTTTTGAGAAGATGTTTCCACCACGAGAGACTGCTGTTTTGATTTTATGGGAGATTGCGTATGTTGCTTATGAGATAATGAAGGAGAAAATATTCCAGTGTTAGAAGTTGAATACTGAGAGACACCAGAACAAATATTTGACAACATAGTGCTAGACTCCAAAGCATTGCATTGATCGGTCAAGAATTTAATTAACTGTTCATATGTGGGCAACTCCGTAATGCTACGATGCATTTCAAACCGTTTTCTAGTATTGGGATCAATTTTCTGCATTAACCAATTAAATAGAGTAAAATCCCACAAGTCAATTTCATATTTATTGAGAGCAAAAATATTTTCAGAAAATATATTTAAGAGAGTACGAAGAGAACTTGCGGAATCAGGTTTAGCTTTTGGTGAATTAAGAATATTTCCCCAATAGGTCGAAATAAGTATGCGTTTATTGTCATATCTTTTCTCTAGGGTTCCGAATGCAATATGATAATTATCAGAGGTTATTGGTAAATGTTTCACTAATTTTAATGGTTCATCAGATAAGGCACTTATTAAGTATTGGAATTTCTCTGTTAGACAATTTTGTGTGATTGTGTATCAATGACTTAAACAGTTCATAGAATGAAGTCCATTCAATAGCATTACCTGAAAATTTAGGTATCTGAATCTCCGGTAGATGAACAGTATTTTTATTGCTTTCAACATCAACCTTTTGATTTGTTGTAACAGCAGATGCCATTTTGGTTAATTGTATGTCAACAGCTTGAATGTTATCATGCAAATCATCTATTTCTTCCACCAGTGAATTCAGTTGATCCAAATTTTCAACTGAGAGTTGACTCAATTTTAATGATTTGCGTTGTTCTTGAAAATCCTCGTAAATAAGGTTAGATTTTTTAAATTTTGCATAAAACATAGAGTGCGTTGAAGTGTCTGCCACAACGGCAGATGAGTATTCTGACACGGCGGTTAATTTTCTAATTACCACATTACATTCCCTTACAAAGTCCTCAAACTTCATTTTGTAAGTATTGATAAGCTTCTTAATAAAGTTATATTGACCAAATGTAAATAAAATTAGAAAATAAATCTATTATCAGTACTCACAAATACGTTAGAATGACAATATAATAACGAAAATATGTTTAGAGGAAACAAGAAAATGAATTAATTATAGCGGCAGGTTCAATAAAAAACACCGTGTGCTAGTGTCAAAATGAATTTAAGCAACAAATGTCAGTTATGAAGTAATTAATTTAAAAAGGTTTTAGATGAATGTAAGGCAAAGCTGGTTTTCTTTTTTAAGGTATCGGCATCGAAGGATCAAAATGTTTATTAACGCGGAAATAAATCGGACGAAGGACCATTCAGCGTAATGCTGACAAACTGAACTAATATTAATAATTGAATTTGAAATACCTTGTGACCTCGTGTACTAGCGGCACTTCCTGGTGTTGTTCTCTTCTAGTTGGGCCCAACAAACTCCAGGTCTCCAGTATGGGAATATGGCAAGGTACACAAGACACTCGCGTGGTGATAAATAGCGGTTTTTATTATTTTTTAAGTTGACCGAAAAATGATGACTTTTTATATTTTTTTTGTAGCGTTATTATTTTTGTTGATATGGAAATCAAAAACAAATTGAGTTATAGAAACAAAAAATGCTAGCATTGTTTTCTGAACAAGTTATAATATATCTATTTCATAATCGAGTTTTTTCACTATTGTCCAAGAAACGTTGTTGTATCCTGGCGAAGTATTCTTTTGCGCGGCTAATATCTGAAAATATTCTTTTTCATTTAATTGATGGTTGCTAGGTGCCAAATTTTGATTGAAATATTGGTCATACCATTCGTTTACTTCTTCATACAGTTGTTGGTTAAAATTAGGGGAGTCTTCCTGTTTATATGTTTTTTCAAAATGTGTAGCAAATAGGTTGGCTTTATCTGCATCAGAATTATGTTGTTTACCATTTTCTATCAAAGGTGGAATAGAATGTTTGATTTTATATTTGGATAGTTTTTATTGATTTGCTGATAATAATTTTTTCCCCGAAGTTCATTAATTTTTTGACATGATTCCAACCATTTGTGTGTTCTGTAATGCTCTATCATTTTGTGAATATTTTTATTAAAGTCATTTATTTTTCTTTTAAATTCTGTGTTGTTGTTTTTATACTCTCGATACATCTTGCGTTTTATTTTAATAAGTTTTATAATAAATGGTGGTAATTCATGTGTATGATACTGGGTGTTCATTTTAGGTGTGTTTGATAAAATGGATTCTTGAAGTTTAATATTGAAATTTGAAATACCTTCATTATGGTTTATATATGTTTTAATTTCTTTGTTCACTTTTTCGATATTGCATTGTGAGAATTTGTATTTAATTGTAGTTTCTTCTGGATTAATGGCTCTGTTCAAATCAAATGTAATTTTTATTGAGAGATGGTCTGATCCTATGTCTGGTATTAATTCTATATCATCAATGTTGTTAGAGATGTTCCTGGTGTGCAACACTAAGTCTGGTGTTGAGTCTGGATTGTTAGGCATGATGAAGGTGGGTGATGTCTGTATTTTTACAAAGTTGCTATTTTTTAAAAAGTTATTTAATTGCCTCCTTTTTGCTGCGTTAACATTAAAATCTCCAATAATAATCCCATACTTGTACTGAATGGCCTTAGTGAATTTCGTTTCTTCGATACCAGATGTTGGGTGGATGTATACGAGAAATATATGTAAATTATCGTCCAGAAAAGGGATGGAAAAATGTACTGTTTCATTAAGAGGATTATTTATTCGTGGAGAATTTTCTCTTCTCATTTTAAGGTTACGGTATATTTCAGCAAGACTGCCTCCTCTAACATTATTTTGAAGTATGTTTCCATTTTGTTGCAGGATGTGCCAGTTTTGGTATTTAGTATTTGAATCAGATTTGGTTTTAGACTCAACAAATAGTGCACAGTTTATATCATAGGATTCAACTACATGGTTAATTATGTGTTTTTTAGGAATATAACTGTTTACATTTGTGTAAAGTATATTAAGTTTCGACGAGAACTTGCACATTATTTTCTCCGTGGGTAGGTTCTGTAGGTGAAGGTAGATCAGGAAAGTTCATATCGAACATTAAAATATAAATTCTATTTCCAGAAATAAATGAAACTGTAGTCTCAATGTTATAGTCGGCAATAAATCGTTTCCTTAATTTGAGTAATAATTCATCTCTGTTTGTATTCTTTGGCTTATTTAATTTATGTATGTAAGTATTTATGATTAAATCATGTACAGTGAGAGGTGCATGTATTTTAGAGGTCTTCTTCGTCGAATCTGTAATTTCACTGAATTTTTTATTTAATAATTTTACTGGTATATTTGGTATGCCTTCTATGGGTTTGGTAGGTCGTTTAGTACATTTAAATGACCATGCTTGATGATCCTCTGCTCCACAAGCCGTACATTTGGGAGGTAGATTGGTTTTACATTTATTGGTGTTATGATTTTGACCACATTTACTGCATTTTGGGGGTGCATTACAGTTCTCAGATGTGTGTGTGAATTCAAGGCACCTATTACAGGGTAATGGTGCTGGTGGTGGAGGAGTGCTTGGATATACAAGATAGTGCCTACATTTGTCGAAGAGCCCTTCGTTTAATAGTTTTTCATAAGATGAAATACATGAAGTTATAATTCTTATATAATGGCATGGTTTGTTGGTGGATTTTGAAATAATTCTTTTGCAGTATCTGTGTTCTATGTGTAGTTTTTAAGATTTTCACTAATATGATCATCGTTTATGTCGAGCTCTACTGCGGCAATAACACAAGAGAAAGATTGCTGGCTTGTTGTTGGTTTTGACGAGGATTTTGACAGAGTGTTAGTTTCAGAAAAATTTGAAATTTTCTCTCGAGATTTAAGTTTTTGTAGGGTATTAATTAAAATTTAAAAACTTTGAAACTTCGAGTATAGTGTGTGTGTGTGTGTGTGCTCTCATTTCCAATTCGTGATTTAGTGTTGTGTAAGGACGAAAAAATATTCAAAGGGTGTTGAATTGAGTAGATGCCTTTGTATTACACGCGCTGTCTTAAAATAGTGCCGAGGCCTCAAGTGAGTAGTCAGCAAAATGCAGAAATAGTGCAAGTATTATCATAATTTGGATCCCACATGTTTATTATTGAAACTTTTTGTTGAATTTTTTTTTTAAACAAAAAGCCTGAGGGAAGCAAGCCTGTAGTTGAAACTAACAAATAATATAAAAATCTAGTAAAAAATTTCAAACTAATAAATAACTACTGAAGACTAACAGATAAAACATTTTACGACTATTCTGCTATAAAATAATCAGAGATTAGCTGAAAAAACTGATAAGATATCTAATAGTTTTAAAACCGTCGTGTATAGTCCTTCCACATCAGCTGCTAGTTATAAAAATTATGAATAGTGAAAAGTTAAATGAAATTTCTAATAACGAACTATTAGACACTTTACTGAAAGTAATAAAAGAAGAAAATAAATCAATCAAAGAAGCAATAAAAGAGGATATAAAAGTGGAAAATGAGAAATTGTTTAGAAAACCAGAAGAGCATTCAGAACAAATAACTACTTTAGAAAAAAGGTGTAAAAATTTTGAAAACAAAAATATTGAATTAGAAAGAAAACTTCGAAAAAACAACATTATTATTTTTGGATTAAATGGGCCAGAAACAAATTTATTGGAATTTGTTTTAAATAAAATTAAAGAACTACTAGATGTTGATATTTTGGAGACAGATATAAATAATTTATTTACCATAAAAACCGATAAGGGATCGCACGTTAAAATTGAATTTGTTAGTTATCTAAAAAAAGACTCTGGTGGTCAAAAATGCGTATAAACTAAAAGGGACCAAAATCTTTATTGCTCAAGATTTGTGCTTTGATGATCGCAAAGACCGCAAAATCTTGGTAGACCACATGACTTTAGCAAGAGCCAAAAATATATTTGCAAAAATAGTTGGTACTAAGCTTATGGTAAATAATGAAATGTTTTCTGCAGAGCAATTGAAACAAATGAACAACGTAGAAAATATCCAGGAAAGCGATCAAGCCAATGACATTGAAAGAGTAAAATCAAATAGTGCCCCTCCAACACCCGCACCTTCTAAATTCAACGATTCTGAAGAAGACAACCAGATTTTTGAGCCTACTGTTAATGAACTGCAACTCACGCAACAAGATATAGAGAAAAAAAGGAAATTAGAAGAAACTCCCGAAAAAACAACGAATTCTAGACCAAAACGGCCGACATTAAGAACTGACAGAAACAGAAAAACTTCAAAATAATCAGTTTATTTCGCTATATTCAACAAAATAAAATATTGTCATACTGTCTTAATTGTATGTTATTATATTTTTCTAATTGTATTATTCAGCTATGAAAAAAATTAAAATAGGTCACGTTAATATAAGGTCATAATTGATTTTCAGGAAATTTTACCTAACTATGAACTTTTCGGTGTATCCGAAACATGGCTTTATAATGTGCCTTCTGAGTCAGTAACTGCAGAAGGATATTCATTTATAAGGAAGGATAGAGAAGGAAGAGGTGGGGGCGTCGGTTTTTACATTAAAAATTCTTTGAAATATACAGTTATAGAAACTTCCAATGAAATTGAGCAGATATTAATTTCGATAAATGTAAACAACTCCAAATATTTTTTTGTGTAGTGTATCGTCCTCCACATCAGAATATAAATTTTTTTATTGACAAAATAGAAAATACTATTAGTTTATGTATGGCAATATCTGATAATATATTTGTCTTAGGGGACATAAACATTGATCTGCTCAAAAATGACAATCCAAGCACCATTATATATAACAACTTCTTAGATACACTAGGCTTGACTCAGATTATTGATCAACCAACCAGAATTACTTTTACATCTAGCACCCTCATAGATCACATTATTGTTTTGAATGAGGAGCTAGTCTCATATATGGGGGTGCTGGATGTAGGTTTTTCAGATCATGACTTAATAGAATGCTCGATATCACTAAAGGTAAATAAAGCTAAGCAAATTTTACACACATTTAGAGATTACAGTATATTCGATAAGGAAAAATTCCTTTCGGATCTACGGGCGTCTCCTCTAGATCGTATTTTTTATATGCAGAGTATTGATGGTAAGTTAGCCATATTAAACGATACTATATTAAATCTACTTAATCAGCATTGTCCATTTAAAACAGCTAGAATTTCGAAACCTCCAGCACCTTGGCTTACTGAAAATATAAGGTACATAATGACTTTGAGAGATAAAGCGAAAACTAAATATAAAAGAACAAAAACAGACAAGGATTGGAATTATTATAAAACTCTAAGGAATTATCTTAATTCAGTCATACATAATGAAAAAAAAGGCTTATTATCAACACAAATTTAGTACAAGCGATAGTAGGCAAATTTGGAAAGAATTGAAACATTTAAATATAAAATCTGTAAAAAACAATAATATTCCTCCTGAACTTAATGATGTAGAATTAATTAATAATTATTACATTAACTGTATACCTACTAGCAATGTAAGTGATGTAAATATTATATACGTTTTTACCTAGACAACCAAATGAGTCCACTGGAACAACATTTTTGCTTCTGGTTAATTAATGATGACATTATAATTAAAACATTAAATGAAATTAAATCATCGGCTACTGGGCATGATCTAATAAATATCCACATCATCAAATTATGCTATCCACATATAACTAAATATTTAACTCATATTATAAACAGCTGTATATTGGAGCAATATTTTCCTGATAAATGGAAGCAAGCCTTAGTTATACCCTTTCCAAAAATGAGTGATCCCTCCGAACTCAAACACCTAAGACCGATCAGTATACTACCGACATTGTCGAAATTATTTGAAAAAATCTTGAACACACAATTAAAAGAATTTATTACTGTTAATAATATTTTACCAGATATCCAATCAGGTTTCAGGTCAGGATATAGCTGTACCACTGCTCTATTGCAGGTGACTGATGATATTTTGGAGTCAAGTGATAAAGGATTAATGACAGCCTTGGTTTTGTTAGACTTCTCGTAAGCCTTTGACACCTTGAACCACAATGTTCTTTTTGCCATTCTGCACTATATAGGTTTCGGGATAGATGCCATTAATTTAATAAAAAGTTACCTTACAGATCGATTGCAGAGAGTAAAGCTTGGCGGAGTTACATCAAAACCATTGCCCGTTGCCGTTGGTGTACCGCAAGGCTCAATATTGGGCCCCTTGCTGTTTACCTTATATACAAGTGTCTTTATTCACTATATAAAATATTGTAAAGCACACATGTATGCGGACGACCTTCAGTTAATTTATAGCTTTTCTGCTTCTCAGATCCACGAGGCAGTACACAAAATTAATTCCGATCTTAGTACCATAGCTGACTTAACTAGTCAACATCATTTGCATATAAATCCCTTAAAATCTGTGGTGTTGCTGTTTGGTAGTAAAACTAACGGCCAGTTTCACAATCATTGGTTAACTAATGGTTAGGATTTGACCAATAGTTTATTATAAATATCTGTGATATTAACAGCTAGTTTTACAATTGTTGGCTAATTAATAGTTAGGATTTGACCAATGATTTATTACCACAAAGGTAAGAATGTCTGGCAAAGTTGTGTTTACTAATAATTATAACTTTCAGGTTCTGGTTAGTCAACCAAAAAGATAACCAACGATTGTGAAACTGGCTGTAAATGTAGTATGATTGAGATTCAACTACAAATTAAAATTGGTGACTCTCCTATTCCGTTAGTCAAAAGTGCCAGAAATTTAGGTCTAACTATGGATGCAACATTTAGATACCGTGAACATATTTCTAAGTGTCTACAGCAAGCCTATTTAAAGCTAAAATTGTTATATCCCCATCGCTCATACCTAAACAAAAAATTAAAAATTCTTTTATGTGAGACCCTAGTATTGTCAAATTTTAATTATTGCTCTCGTTTTCTCGCCGTGCATTGATTCTATCACTTTGCAGAAAATTCAGAAGGTACAAAACTCATGCTTGAGATACATTTTTGGCATCCGAAAGTTCCAACATATATCACATAAATTAAAGGACTGTAACTGGCTTAACATGACTAATAGATTTTCTCTCCATTTGACTTGCCTATTTAACAAAGTCATTAAATCCAAACAACCTTCCTATCTTTATAAAAAAATAATATTTCGAGGCGACGCTCACAATTTAAATATAAGGAATAAAAATCTGATCACACCTCCAAAGTACAGGTCTTCTCTTTTTAAAAGGAGCTTCACTTATAATATTTTTAAAATCTATAACAATCTCCCTCCACATTTGCAAATTGAAAAAAACGATTCCTCCTTCAAGTTGGAACTACGCAAGATTTTGTTAAATACACAGATATACAACTAAAGTATTAAATTGTTAGCCATAATGGCCTTAAGCGGAGACAAACTTCTGTCATAAGCACTTGTCACATTGCAAAATTACCGCAAGTATTCTAAAGTAACTTTTTCTCTTTTTTTTTCTTTTTTATTGTTTTGCAATGCCTTATTATTGTATTTTTTTTTCCAGTGATTTAAATAATGTTTTTATAATTATATTGTTTAAATTGAGCTCATATTGTTAAAACAGGTAATTTATATTGTTTATTTTGTAATTTATGTTTACGGGTTAAGTGTAAGAGCAGACGGTAAGCCGGTTGACTTACTGAACTGAACTTCGCCCATTCTGTGAATACAAATATTTTTTGATAAGTATTGTATTTGTTTTGAATAAAGATATATTATTATTATTATTAAAATGATTTTAGTAGTGTTAGACTTCAATAAAAATCCTTTAGTTGTTTTTAATATTAAGTCATGGTTGTTGGGTCTTTCATGTTACCATATCTCTGCCATTTCTAGCCTGTTTGTTGTGGTGGTTGTATTAATGGAGAATAAATGATTATACTGTTTTTGTTTTATCTCATTCATTTTAGCTGAGTAATTTTTTGTTTGTGTTTTGTCTTGTGCTTATCTGGCTTGTTTTTGTGTTAGAATCTTTTTGTGGAGTTCCTATGATGATAGTATTTATCTCTTCACTTGAAATAGTTTTTGTCCTCTTTCTTAAAATTGGAGGGAAGTCTAGAGGCCTTTTGTTTTTATCTTTTTTCTTCACAGTTTTCCAAGTGTCCTTTTCACTTTCACTAATTTCCACAGCCCTTCCACTACTTTCATCACTCATTTTAACTAATAAAAATTGAAAATATGTTACTAAATTTATCTGATCAGGAGAGAATCAACCTTACTGTTTGACTGTCACTGATAGATGACCGAGAATAATTTGCCCCAAACAGCTTTCGCTGTATCACATGATGCCGTTAAATCAACATTCACATCATTTAAACTACTTACTAAAATAAGTTGGGCCAAAGCGTCACTTTTATTGAAATTCTTTAAATCTGACTCGAATGCTCTCTTTTGCTCCTCTGTTGCCCCTTGTCCTGGTTTTGTAGGCACAGCTATGTCATCGCGGGCGATCTCCAGGACCTCGTGGTGACACAACAGCAATTACATTTGCCTTCGCCAATGGGGTCATTTCGACCTATTTCAAAAACATTATTTTCTTGAAGAACGCCTTTTAAAAAGATGATCTACAAAAAATTAGCAAATTCTGTCAATCCGATCATGTTAAAAAAAATTATTAAAGTCGCGCGGCGCATCCAAATCCGACCGAGCTGAATGACGTCATTAGGCTTAAAGCTGTGAGGCGACTCCAGTACAATACACAGGGCGCGCTATATTGCTCTCGTTATAATAGTTCAATGGTGTTAACCATCGGATAAAGACATTGTTAAACTTCAAAACTGTTTTGTTTTGTGATTTGAATAAAAATGTCATCATATCACACGAAAAATAAATATAAATATTGTATTGTTCCTGAATGCAAAAGCACGACGGCGTCAACGCCAGATAAATATTTTATTTGTTTGCCGACAGACAGAAGAGTTCTTTGGCAATAAGCAATGCGTCGGGCTGTCCTGTTAAACTAAAAAACAGGAGCCTATTGCTGTCAGGATCATTTTAATGTAAGTTAATTAGGTTAAAAAAAAAGTAAACACCAGAGATATATTTTCTAAATAAATAAGTAATTACGTCAGAAGTTTAGTACGAATAAAAAAAGACCAAAACAATATCACAGTCCAAGCTATTACATGCTGGCTAGAGTTAGTCACCGCTGTCCGTATTTCAATTTGCCGTATGTTTTTGTATTACAATGAAAATAGTAATATGAGAGATTCAATCCGCTAAAATGTAATGTAAAAGCCGTGGAAAACACAAACTGTACACAACATTGATACACTGACGAAAATTCCTAATCTAAATCTAGAACAATAATACCACTAAAAGTCCTTCGCGTTTTAAACACTGACTGATAAATTCGAAGTTCGTCTTTGTGTCCACGATTAGAAGGGAACATAAGAGCCGCAAATGTTTCTTACCTATTTCGCGTCTCGCGTAACTTTGTCACAAGAGTTAGAAATTTTAATTAATCATGCCAGAACATAGAGTTTACATGAGAATAAAGTTGTTTTATATATTAAGTAAAACATTATATTTTATTATTTAATATATTGTAAAAAAATAAAGCATGCCAGATTTTTTCCAGTAGCAAACTGTATCGGTTGGCGAGGGTTCTTTACTTCGGCGATGTAACCACATTACAAAAGCTATTGCATGCTTACAACCACCCTCAGAAGCTGCACAATCTTCTCTATAATATTATGTTTTTTTTCATTTATCACACATGAAACGTTATAAATTTTTTGCATTTACTTTATGCTCTGGGATTATTTTGGAAAATAGATGGCAAATACCTCCTTCTCTGCTCAGTTGTACAGAGCCAGTCGCATTATCGCCATAATAGACTAGGCCCATAAGTAGGAAATCCATCTCTATAAAGTGCAAGAAACATGGGGAATCAACGTTTTTAGGGTATATAGACTCCGCTGAATACGAATCTGCCTGTTGCCAAAGCGAAATTTGGACCGGAAGTCCGGTATCCAAGATGGCGACCAAAACTCTGTTGCCCTATATCTCCCTTGTCCGTTGGCTTAAGATAATGATCTAAACGTCTGCTTAAGGGTTTTCTCGGATGCCAAACACATTGCAATGCTCAAAATTTACTTATCTTACGTTTGGAGTGCATGGGTTCCAAGACGGCGCCCAATATGGCCGCCTAAACTTTGTTGTGTTTACGTGCGCTCCGTGCGTCTTGTTGTATTTGGAGTGTAAAATCTGTTAGATATATAGTTTTTAGTGGTTGAATGAGTACTACTGTATGTGTGTTACGTGTTTTTAAGTAATATTTTACACCTTTTAAGATGTCATTACCAGGTAAAGACATGATGGCAAGCGGTGGCATACTGTGAGTAAAACCAGTTGCTTTTCGGCACTGACAATTTCAAAAATGTTTCAGGTGAACGTGTGGGAAAATGCTCATCATGCCCGACCGGTGGTGATGAATTCTGAGTCATATAGGTGGAGGCTTCACCAAGACCAGTCCCATCCTTATGACCCTTGAGCTCGTCCCCAAAGCCTGTACGAATATCCTAGCCTGTTATCTTTCTTGCAATCTTGCAATAAACAATGTTTGAACTTTGAAATGGTCATTTTCTTATCTTCCTTGCTTACTTCCGAGCAACAAAGTTTTGGCGGCCATCTTGGGCGCCATCTTGGAACTCATGCACTCCAAACTTAAGGTAAGTAAATTTTGAGCATTGCAATGTATTTGGCATCCTAAGCAGACGTTTAGATCATTATTTTAAGCCAACGGATAAGGGAGACATATGGCAACAGAGTTTTGGTCACCATGTTGGATACCGGACTTCCGGTCCAAATTTCGCTTTGGCAACAGGCAGATTCGTATTCAGCGGGGTCAAAATGCCCTAAAAGCGTTGTTTTTCCAATTGTTACATGAAATGCTTCTTGCATTGTTCTTTTTTGAAAATGTGCCTAGTCTATAACTCTGTCAAGCTGACCAGAAAAATAAAAAGCAAACAAAATTTTAAAACATTTAGTTAGAAAGCAGGTAAAACATAATTATAATTTATCGGTTAATAATAATTCACGTAAAAATATATTTAATTAATCCAATAATTATTTTCACCAATACTTAGTAGGGATTAAGTAGATAATAATGTTTTGCACAAGAATAATTTAGAAAAATATTTGCCCCACTCGCCCTTAAAATGATTGTTTACTGTTCAGGTGCTTGCTGTCGGCAAACTATTAAAAAAGAACTTTTTTTTAAATTTCCTATTTCTATTAAATTTCATCGGTGTACTATTATACACATACCTATTTAGTTTTATCTTGAAAATCCTGTACAATTAAGTAATTTTTATATGTATTAATAAAATAAAATTTTATTTACCTTTGCATTTTAGTTCCTCTCATTTCTGCACTTAAATATTCGTGAATGGAATTAAAATACTCCATAACATGTCTACCTCCGGAAGATTAGAAGAATCTGCTTTTACAAAGCTCTTTTGGCACATTGTTTGCTTTTAAAAAGCACAAAGTATAAAAAAATATCCACCTACACGTCTCTTTATGTACATATAATTACACATTACATTACATATAATACATACATATAATTTCACTGATAAAACGGCGCGGCGCGGGCACATGAAGTTGCTGCTGCTGTCGGTTTAAGCCTAATGATGTCACGCGGGCACGAGTTTCTTTTCTCGTCCGCGGCAACTTTGGGGCTTAATATTTTGAAAACTATCATAGATAAAGGTGTGAAATTTTGTATGACTGGTTTTTATATTAAACAAATTAAGATAATGTTGAAAAAATCGCAATATAAAATTATCGGAAATGACCCCATTGTTCCAATTACTGGCACCTTTCAGTTTTTTTAGTTGTGTCTTGAAATCCATCACTAACTATTGAAAGTCCACACAAACCGAACACGAGAGTTTTATTGTCTTTCGCGACCACGTGGTAACACGTTCACGTTTTCTTTATTTACATGTTTTTATCCCAACCTTATAAAACATAGTTATAAACGTTCTGGGCCCATAACCTATTGGAATAATTAACGGCAAACTTAAGAAAACAAGTTTATTATATAAAACGGTAATGTCCATCACAAAAACGAAATATTAACAACAGCAAAAATAAAACAAGTAGTTACACAAAACGAAGCCAGCATTCAAGTAAGTTTCCTAACACGGGTTACAAATAAAGAAAACTAAAATGTCCCTAGATTACTGCTAACTGTGAAACATTACAAAAACTAAGGTCCCTATATTTTGACTATATCTAACAAAAATAAATAACATGTTCTATTGTGTATTTTAATTTACTTAATGTCATTTCAAAATCAAAATCCTAACCAACCATTACTTTAATGAACATGTCTGTCATCCAATATGTATATATATGTGTGTGTGTGTGTGTGTGTGTATGTATGTATGTATATGTGTGTATATACTTTTATTTATTTATTTATTTAGATCTTTATTTCCAACAGGTTACACCTATTTACAGGAAACAAATGGTAACATCAAATATGATAAATTAATGTATAAGACAAACTGTAGCACAGTAACTGACTGACATAGTAAATAAACTAATAACATAAGATAGCACAGTATGAGAGAATAACAAAAAACAAAAATAGAAAAAAGAGAGGCTAATTTACAAGACCAGTAGAACTTTCCAAAAAACATGTCATTCTTTTAGGAATTGTTGTCGATCAGAATCTGTCGAATATAAGTCAAGGAGTTGGTATTAATATCGCATACCTCTGAAATAGCATTAAAATTATTAGACATTAGAGATAGTGGTGATCTACATAAAACGTTTGTCCTTGCATTATCGCTATAGAAAGTTGGAAAATATCGAGCCGCTAGTCTAGGTATAAAAAAATTGACCCTGTTTAGTAGATTAATGTAATCAATATTATTATGCAACAGATTATATAAGAATGATATAGAGATCAAGATTCTCCTTGATTTTAGAGATATAAGTTGATGCTGGTTAAGTAGTAATGAGTATTCAATTCCCATTTCCGGATAAGTACCACTGATCTTGTAAGATAAATATTTTAAAAATTTTCTCTGTACTGATTCTATTGCATCGATATGGCATTGATATAGATATTTATTTACCAATATAAGATACAGGTTAGTGTACATTTGGCAGGTCAGGATACATACATATAAATTTACCATTTTCAAATATAATGGTGTATAAAAAACATATTATTACAATAATATATAATTACATAAGACACACATATATACACATATAAATATATATATACACATATACACATACACACATGAGTAATAAATAGATAAGTAAAATAACAAAATAAAAAAATGTAGACATGGTGCAGTGTAGGTTAAAGTTTACATACTTGTTAATTATATTTGTTTAGGAACTCCTTTACTGAGTAGAAACCATTTTTCAGTAAAATTTCTCTAACTTTAATTTTAAATTTGCTTAGGGGGAGGTCCCGTAAAGCTTGTGGTAAGCTATTAAATAATATGATACAGTTATATTCAGGAGAATCTTTAAAAGTCGTTGTCCTATGAGCGGGAATTAACAATTTGTCACCTTGCCTTGTATTATATATACGTCTCTCATTTAAACAAGTGAATATTAAAGGATTGCTTTTAACAAATACTAAACACTTGTATATATAAATGCAAGGTGTGGTGAGAATTCCTTTGTCAATGAAAATATCTCGACAGCTCTCTCTATAATTCATATTGAACATTAAACGTAGTATTCGTTTTTGAATAATAAAAACTCTTTTATAATATTTACCCCATGTCATTATATTAAAAGATATATGCGAGAAGGCCATTGCATAGTATATATTTAGTAGCCCAGATTCGTTGAGAGCATCCTCCATTTGTAGCAGTGCATAATAGAATTTATTTAGTAACTTACAAACATGGTCAACTTGATACTCCCAAGTCAACCTATTGTCAATATGGGTTCCTAAAAATTTAGTGGAATCAGAGAGCAGATGATTTTCTAAGGATTTGGATTTTCTTATATTAAAGTTTACGAACTCGGTCTTGGTGTCAATTTAACATGAGTTTATTACGGTCACACCATACCTTCATATCATTGATGACAGAGTCTATTTTGCATTGAAGCTCATCAGGCGACGTAGCAGATACAGTTATTGTTGTATCATCTGCACCACCGTCACATTAGATTCAAACTGGACTTAGCTCCCTCCTCAGAGGAGAGCTGGTACAGGAATCCCAGAGAGACCGACTGGGACGCCTATAGGCGAGCCCTCTCAAGCAAACTAATGAGGGTTATTATACCCAGGAATATAGGGGATATAGAATCCTCCACCAAGCTTCTTAATGGAGCGATCACTGCCTCATATGAGAGCAGTTGTCCTCTTAAAAGAAGAAAGGAAAGGAAAAACGTTCCCTGGTGGAACAGGGAGCTCCAAAACATACGCAAAGAGACACGCAGGCTTTTCAATAGGGCAATGCGTACTCAGCATCCAGAGGACTGGGACAGCTACAAACAGTCCCAGCGCCTCTACAAAAGTTACATTCGTAACAGCAAGAGAGCAGCCTGGAAGGACTTCTGCGAAAGCATAGAAGATCTTCCAGAAGCCGCAAGGCTCTGGAAAGCCCTCAAAAAAGACAGTCCATCACGACTAGAGAATTTGAGGCTTCCCTCTGGTAGACTAACAACTACCACTGAGGAGTGCCTCAAGTATCTACTAGAAACTCATTTCCCTGAATCCGTTGAGGACACGGAGGAAATGCCAGCCCCTCGGCCTCCCCGCGCTGCTGTCACGGCAGCGGATTGGAGGACGGCCTCAAGGGTGGTAACAGTGGAAAGGGTCAAGTGGGCTATTTCCACCTTTGAACCATTCAAAAGCCCTGGACCGGACGGAGTGTTTCCGGCACTTCTCCAGGAAGGGCTTGAGACACTCATACGTCCGGTCTATCACTTGCTGAGAACCTGTCTGGCCATCGGGTACATTCCCATACCCTGGAGGGCCGTCAAAGTTGTTTTCATACCTAAAGCAGGACGTACATCGTACGATACTGCCAAATCCTACAGAGCAATCAGCCTTACATCCTTCCTGCTCAAAACATTAGAGAGGTTGGTTGAAAGGTTTGTTAAAGACGGGGCACTGACCTTAGCGCCTCTGCATCCGTCGCAACACGCTTACCAGGCCGGGAAGTCAGTGGAGACAGCCCTTCACCCGATCGTTTCCAGGATCGAGAAGGCGCTGCACCACAAGGAACTTGCGGCCGGTGCTTTTTTGGACATCGAGGAAGCATTTGATAATACCTCCTTCGACTCAATCTGCGCCGCGGCCGCCTATCATGGCATCGATGACACCATCATTAGATGGTTGAGGGCCATGTTGGCGGGAAGGCAAATTATTGCTGCCAACGAGGAAACGGCAGTAAAAGTTTCGGTAAGGAGAGGCTGCCCACAAGGAGGCGTCCTCTCCCCTCTGCTATGGAACCTTGTTCTCGATGGTCTACTCCAGGAACTCGAGAACGAGGGTCTTTTTGCTCAAGGTTACGCAGATGACCTAGCAATTATCATCTCAGGAAAATTCCCAAATACGGTTAGCGGGCTCTTGCAAAGGGCCTTGCAGATCGTACAGAGATGGTGTAACGACCAGGGCCTTAGAGTCAACCCCTCTAAGGCAGTACTGGTAATTTTCACTAGGAGGCGCAGGCTAGACGGTTTCGTCGAGCCAGTACTCTATGACACGACCCTAACGATCTCCAGGACGGTGAAGTATCTGGGTGTTATCCTGGACTCTAAGCTGACCTGGAAAGATCACATAGAGAGGCAAATACAAAGGGCCACTACAACCCTGTGGGTATGTAGAAGGACCTTTGGAAAAACATGGGGGTTAAACCCCAGGGTAACAATGTGGTACTATACTGTGATAGTAAGACCAATGATCACTTATGCTTCTGTTGTGTGGTGGCCTGCTGTAACCAGGCTTTATATTCAACAGAAGCTAAGACAACTCCAAAGACTCGCCTGTTTGGGAGTCACAGGAGCAATACGCACAACCCCCACAGCAGCTCTGGAGGTCCTTCTGGACCTCGTGCCCCTTCACTTGGTGATTGAGGCCGAGGCTCGGAAAGCGGCCTACAGGCTGAGGTGCGGAGGTCAGTGGAAGGCCGGAGGAGAACAATTAGGAGACACTAGAGCCCTTTCCAACGCGATAGGGACTCACTCATTTCTGGAGGCCAGGAGTGATGATATGGTGCCTTCCTTCTCCTTCTCAGAACCCTTTGAGGTTGTCATCCCCAAAAGGGAAGACTGGAACCCACTCGAGGACATACTTAAGCCCGCCGATATCGTCTGGTTTACAGACGGATCGAGGTTTGAGGAAAGTGCTGGAGCGGGGATATATGGTGAAAGGCCCAGGGCTGAAGCTTCTTACGCTTTGGGCAAATTCGCCATGGTATTCCAGACCGAAATTTTTGCTATTTTGGTCTGCGCACAGGAGAATATCCGAAGGAAATATTCCAACAGGCACATATATATATGTAGCGACAGTCAAGCGGCCCTCAAGGCCCTTGCATCAGTCCGGACCAAGTCAATCCTGGTTCAAAACTGTAGACAGGCTCTCTGTGAACTTGGCTCATCCAACTGGGTCAAGCTTCTCTGGACACAGGACACAGGACACAGGACACAGCAACATCGAGGGTAACGAGCGGGCAGACGCTCTGGCCAGAGGGGGCTCTCAGAGGCCCCTACTGGGTCCGGAGCCGGCTCTTGGTTACCCTAGATCAAATGCCAAGAAGTCAGTAGAAGACTGGACACGGTCTCAGTTCTTTGACTTCTGGGCCTCCTACCCAGGACTCCGGCAAGCGAGGCTCCTGATCTCGGGGCCCTTGCCGAAGCGAGCGGAACAAATCCTGCGACTAAACAGGAAACAGGTCAGAACCGTGGTAGGTCTTTTGACTGGACACGGCTCTTTCAGAAAACACCTGCACACTATGGGGGTGGTTGACAACCCCGACTGCAGGTTCTGCGGAGACGAGGAGGAGACTTCCATCCACGTCCTTACTTCCTGCCCTAGTCTTATGTACTTGAGGCACAAACACTTCGGCATTGGCTTTCCGGTGCCGGAGGAAATAAGGAATGCCCCTATAGGAAGGGTTTTGGCCTTTGGGTTAGAATCCGACCTGAATGGGGGAATTCAATAAATTCGTAGCGGTAGCACAATGGGCCACAAGGCCTGAGTGCGGCGACTCTCAGTCGCCCCGCTAAAAGAAGAAGATCATCTGCATACATTGTAGTGAAGCCATCTGTTATATGAGCTGGCAGGTCATTTATATATATCATGAATAACAGTGGCCCCAGTATCGAGCCTTGCCTTACATCATAAGTTTCTGACTCGCTATTATTACATTTTACAACCAGTGTTCGTCCCAACATATAAGAACTTATCCATTTCAATAAATTTCCCCTTATACCAATGCGTGATAGCTTAATTGAGAGCATGTCATTATTTACTGTGTCAAATGCCTTTGACAAGTCAAAGAATATAGACACCACATATCTGCCTTCGTCTAATTTCTTGTATACATGACTCAAAAGTTGGTAAGATGCAGTTTCAATAGATCTTCCTGGTCTGAAACCATGCTGATGTGTTGTGAGTACATTCTTCACCTCAACAAAGGACATTATTCTAACAGATACAATTTTTTCCATTAATTTGGATAGAACACTTAATAAGGAGAGGGAGGGGGTTCCTCAGCATGTTCTGTGCAGACCCTCCCATCAGCCCACGAGCGCAGTGCGGGAGGTGAAGGAGCTGGGGGAGGGGGTGTCCATGACTTCGGTCAACACCAAGGACCTTCCAAAGCGCCTGAACTTCCCGTCTGGATTCCTGAACCAGAGGAGGGTAACCCTCAGGAAGGAAAGGGAAAAATAGGCCCATTCCAGCTGAAGGTGCAGATAAACCTGCATCATAGTAAGGAGGTCACAGTGGTCCTTACTTAAGTGATGCAGGGGCGCGAAGTGAAGCAACATCGTAAGCGGCATGGACTTGACTGGGGTGACGGACCATTAGGAATACCGCGTAGGGAGGCCGTTGCTGACAAGGAGCATAGCCTGGAAGAGCAACCTTCAAAAGGTTGAAGGAATGGGAAAATAAGTCCATTCCAGATAAAACTGCATCACAACGAGGAGGCTACAGCGGTCCTCACTAAAACGATGCAGGGGTGCGAAATGAAGCAACGTCGCTAGCGGTGTGGACTTGATGGGGTTATGGACCATCAAGGGTCACCGCATGGCGAGACTGTTGCCGAACAGAGCACCGAAGTAAAGTGATGTCGCGCGCGACGAGGACTTGACTGGGGTGGTGTCCAGCGAGGAACGCCGCGTAGCGAAGCTGCTGCTAACAAAGGATATTATACGACTGCAGGGTCTGGACTGCAGGATATAATATCAACGGGGAAAGACAATGGACCTGGCAACTACCACTCTGCCCATTTTCTCAGACCTGCTGCCAACGGTACAGGAAAAATGAGTAGAATGAGTTATAATATCTACGGGCAAACACAACCAGACCCGGAGACTATCATAACTCGCCCATTTTCAGACCTGTATCACCTTGTCAATGATACAGGAGTATTAAAATGGACAGTGCAAATGGACAGTGTAAACTAAGCACAATAAGCCCAGGAGGCTGCAGTGCCCTCGGAGTATTCCTTACAGACGGGCCCTGGGAGGAGGGGTTTTAGTCAGTTTGAGGCTGACACTCAGACCCATTCCAAGTAGGGATGGGCAGCCCATGTGGGTTTCCCCTCCTCGCCAAAAAAAGAAAAAAAAAAAGGATATCTGACAGTAATTTTCAATATCATCTAAATTACCTTTTTTATGAATGGGTGTAACACAGGCCTTTTTTAAAATAGAAGGAAACACTCCTTGAGCTAGTGATAGGTTGATTAAGTACAATAAAGGATCAATTATTGCATTAATTATGTGTTTAAGTACCTGGGCAGTTAAATCATCGAAACCAGATGATTTTTTATTTTTTAAATTTTTTGCAGTATCCAGTAGCTCAGTTTCAGTAACTGGTGGAACAAATATTGAGTTTTCAATATAATTTGAGACTGTACAGGGGAGTGACATATTCTGACCGAAGTAAGAGATCATTTTATCGCTTGCCACAGTTGCAAAATGCATTGCAAAGGAATTGGCAACATTTTTTCCAGTTATCACATTATCATTTATATTTAGGGTTAATTCATCATTATCGGTGTCAGTTCTACATCTACCTAGAGTGTTATTGATGATTTTCCAGATTTTTTTACATTTGTTTGCAGCTGTGCTTATTTTTTTAGTGTAATAATCTTTTTTGCAATTTTTATATTTCTTTTATATTCTCTTTTTCTGTCTCTATATATTAATAACAAGTCAGGGATATCTGAATGTATCACCTCTAAAAAGAGATGTTTTAGTGCTTTGCCCTCACACACTATATCTTGTGTTAGCCAACCTTTATCCACATTATTTGTTTTACTATATTTTATGCTTTTATAGGGACAATTAACATTTAGACACCACAATAAGGATTCAATAAAATGACAAAATGCTGTATTCAATTCAAGATAATAAATATCATTCCAATTCATGGTTTCTAAGTGATTCTTAAGTTCGTTTAAGTTACTTTCATTTATCCTTATTTTATATAATGGTGTAATAGTATTAGTGTTGTTACTCAAATCATTATCATTGTTATTTTTATAGGCAAATGCCAGTATGAGAGCATAATGATCTCCAAGTACAGGATTTACAACACTAACAGTATATGTCTGCAGAGGTAAATTAGTAACCATGTAATCAATACATGTTGAGCTAATATGCCCCCTTATATCTTTATATACCCTGGTTGGTTCATTAATAGTTTGAATTAGTTCAAATGCCTCAAACAAGTCACACAGTGACTTTTTATCAGCGCTGTCGGTGAAATAGTCGACTTTGAGGTCTCCACAAACAACAATATAGTCACATTTTCTAGCTGCTAATTTTAAAGCCTCACTTAAATTTTTTAAGAATAAATTAAAATATCCATTTGCAGGTCTATATATATTAATTACAATAATTTTTTTATTTGAGGTGGTGATTGAGATGGCACACATTTCTATGTGACATATAATGGATACCATATCAGTGCGCCATATTCTAATCTGGACCTGACATACGTAAAAAACACTAACTTTAATGACAAAGGATTATGAAAATGTCTGCAGTTTCTTATAACAAATCCTAACATTCTATTAGCCAATGACACTATATTATTTACATGTGTAATGAAATTGAACTTTCGATTGAAAAATATGCCGAGATCTTTGATTTCAAGGGATCTGGTGATGACAATATCGTTAATTTGGTATTGATAATCAATATATTCGATTTTTTAGTGAATGATGTTATGGAGCATTTAGATATGTTTAAGTGCAAGTTATTTCTATTGCACCACTGGGATATCTTATTGATACAATTTTGTATAACTAGGCAGTCTTGATGCATGGATATTGTATTAAAAATCTTCAAATCATCCGCATAGAAAAGTTTTGGAATGTTTACTATCTGAGCTAGGTTATCTATAAATATGAGAAACAATAGCGGACCTAAGTTTGACTCCTGAGTCTGATATAATGTGATTGAAGTCCTTCATATTCAACAAATTTTGCCTTCTATCTAGCAGAGCTGCGGTACTGAATTACCTAAGTACTTAAAATTTGTACTTAAGTACAAAAAGCACTTAAGTATTTTTACTTCAAGTCCCAACAAAAATTCAGGTACTGGTACTTAAACTTTTAAGTATTGGCCATGGTACTTGTACTTAATTACTTAATTTTTTATTTTAAGTACTTTTTACTTATACCTACTCGATACCTACTTTATTGGTTTATCTATTGTTTATTGGTTTAAATGTTTCTTGTTTCTTTACTTGGTAGAGCTGTCAGTTTTTTATATGAAATAAGTTCTTTTTTTTTAAGTACAATGTACAATGTACAATATATTTTTTGTTTAATTTATTGCATGTTGTCTATTATCATCATTCCAACGAATATAGCTGCAGATAGATGACGAAAACAGTCACTCACTAATCACTGCCAAACTATTTTATTTTTCTTTAGGTTTGGAAGGAGATTATAGGTATTATATGTAATTTTATTAAAAAGAGATTTGAGGTATATGTCCTTTTCATTTAAGAGCTTCTTAGTTCTTAGGAAACTTATAAAATTCTTTCAACTGTCACCTCTACCTTGCAATTGAATCTGTTTTTCATATAATTTGACCAGTAATATTTTTTTTACAAAAAGTTCTTTCGCTTATTACATCAAAAATAATATATATAAATATAATAATACAATATAATGATAACTGACGAAGACAGCTTTTTGCGACAAAATATATAAGTACTGGTATTTAAATTCGACACTTAAAGTACTTGTACTTAAAATGGTGGCTTATTTAAGTACTAAGTAATTTTTAAGTACTTAAAGTAGCAAATTTATGTACTTAATACTTAGTACTTGAATTAACCGAATTCAAGTAATACTTACTTAAATTTTTAAGTATCAACTAAGAGACTTGTACTGGATACTGGTACTTATTTTTAGAAAATACTGGTACTTAATACTTAAGTACATTTTATCGGTACTTACAGCAGCTCTGTTATCTAGTAGATAGGATTTTAATAGGGTTAAAAAGCTGTTAGAGACGCCAATGTTCTCTAGTCTGGAGATAAGCACGTAATGATCAATTTGATCGAATGCCTTTTGGAAGTCCATATATACTCCGTCAACTTGCAGCTGTTTGTCCAATGCCTCTGAGATGTATTGAGAGAAGCATGCTAAATTTGTGATACAAGAACGCTTTTCGATAAAGCCGTGTTGGTCTAATGAAATTACATTTTTAGTTATAGATGACATTATACAATATGATTTCGAGAAGTTTGGAGAAGTTACATAGAATGGATATAGCTCTGTAGTTTTGCAGTATAGATGGACCACCTCTTTTTTTTTTTTTAATATTGGACATATGCGTGCGATTTTCCATAATTCTGGGAACCTTGAAGTGTTGATGATAAGATTAAATAGATATATTAGTGGATCCGCTAATGCGTGAATGCAATCTTTAACTATAAAACTAGGTATGCCATCAACACCTGAAGTTAGTTTGTTTTTTAATTTTTTAGAGGCTTCGATGACATCTCCCTTCGTTATGCAAAAAGTGTGGATATTAGGCAAGTTGTTTGGTTGTGACTCATTGACGAGGGATGGGTCAGATACTGTGTATGTGCTTTGAAAGTAACGACCGAAAGCATTTACAATTCCTTGAGGACTCTCATAGGTGATATCTGTATCTGTGTCTCTGATTATACCAGGAATTCTAGAGTGCCCCTTTTTATTTTTTATAAAGGTCCAAAATGCAGACGGCTCGATCAAGATATAATTTTCTGTCTCACTAACATATAACTCATATGCGGTTTCAATTTCAGTTTTGACAATATCTCTCAACAATACGAATTGATTTCGGTAGTACTCAGTTTTATACTTCTTATAATAATATACATTGTTGTTCTTATATATTTTATACCTGTGTAATATTATTTCTGTATATTTATGACAATTTTTGTATTTTGACCTGTCCTATGTCATTAATAAATTATTATTATTATTATTTTTTTTGTTAAAGATCTTCACAGAGGGGAGCTGGTAGTACCGGCAGCCACCCCCACGCCTGTGGGGTGAGTGACTACTGGATCCAAGAATTGTGTGCCCTGAGCAGACATAATGAACCGAGAATGACGGTCTTCTGCATTCTGCCGGCTAAGACCTCTGCCGAATTTCAGCATGCCGGTATGATCTTAAGTTCCAAAAGCAGTGTGTGTCTCATTCCACCGAGGGCTCCTATAATCAGTACCACTATATTAACAGTATGGTCTGGGTAGAGTCTGCGGAGTTCGAAGAGCAAATCTCGATATTTTGTCCGTTTTTCCTCCTCCTTCAAGACAATGTTGTTCTCCTCGGGAGCCGAGAACTCCACGACAAACATTGTCTTGAGTTGGTGGTCGAGGACTACATTAGGCTTGTTGACTTGTATTTGCCTGATGGTGGGAAACGAGTAGTTCCAATAAATTAGACACTTCTGATTTCCCACAACGGACTCAATATCCCCCAGAGCGTAAGGCAGCACTGGTGTCTCGTCTATCCCATATGAGTGCCTTAGGTGATAATAAAGCACTCGTAATGCTCCGTTGTGGCTCTGGATATACGCCGAGACTGCATATGTCGGACAAGCTGACAAGTGCATTAAAGTCTTTGGCGCCCTGCGGCAGGCCCTCCAGCTGACATCAGGGACCCATGACACGACTTCGATAGACGAGAGTGTTGAATACACCATCCTGGCTAGCCATTATGAATCCCTCATCTCAGACTTCAACCCGGCTGGCCTTAAGAAGGCAGAAGTCAGCCTTTTGGATAAGCTAAGGTTTTCTATATTTTTATAGAAAACTCCATGCTGAAGCTGCAGAAAGATGTTCTGTTCTGCAGCTTTAATTTGGGCTTTTCGTCGAGTAGGTTCCAACTCGATGACAGAGTCGGGATTTACACGTTCGACGTCGAAGGAGAGACCGAGTTCATCGGCTGCTCTCTGTGCTGCTTTAAACAAAAAGCTTCCTACCCCTGCATTTTCATGGTCTCAGACCATGCAGAGGAGGGGAGCCGAACTCCTGATGACCCCACTGGCTCCATCCAGAACCATCCTATTATGGAGACTCTCCAAACTCAAGAGTCCATGATCTCCCCGATGTCGCGGGAGGTATAGCCGTGGAACGGACGATTTAGGATGCAAACTCCTATTGAGATGCATCTTCTTGCAGGTTCCTACGTCGAGTTGACGCAACTCCTCTCGACTCCATTTCACTACTCCAAACGAGTAGAGAAGGATTGGAAGGGCAAGCATGTTGGTAGCAGACACCTTGTTCTTCCCCGACAGTTCTGAAGGCCAGATCTGTCGGAGTTGGTGCTGATACTGGCCGCGGAGAGCTTTTTCACTACACTCACTTCTTGGGCGGAACGTTTCTCGACACCCAAGTAAGTGTATGACTTTCTGACATCTAGATGATGTAAGATGCTTCTGTCCACGAGCTGCGCGTCCTCTCTTGAGATGGACCAGAGCACATTTGTCTAACCCGCACTCCATACCGACAGCCTGCGTGTACTGTATCACCCTGAGGGACTGATGTAAGGTCCTTCTCTACGGAGGCATATAGTTTAAGGTCATCCATATAAAACAGATGGGTAACCTTATGCCTCCTATCGCCGGGGGTACCATAATTGCATCCACGGGTTTTCCTGAGCGAAACAGATAATGGCAGTAGCGAGATGCAAAACAGAAGGGGGAAGTCTCCCTGAAATACTCCCCTTCTGAATGTTACCGACTCCGTCTGGGCTCTATCATTACCTGATGTAATGATAAAGCGAGTCCTCCAGAGCGGCATCAGTTCTTCAATGCATCTCACTACGGGACCAGATATCGCAAGACATCGGAGCAAGTGTACAATAAGCTTATGCAATGTCATGTCAAATGCCTTGCGGTAGTCAATCCAGGCCATGGAGACTATGGAGAGGTTACGCTTATACTACATGGAGTCCTGCGTGACACACCTGTCAATCAGCAGGTTCTCTTTGCAGCCAGCGACACCTCTCTTTGACCCTCGTTGCTCATATATCCGCTCGTACACCGGTTCAACTGCGTAGAGCACCCACATGTACAAAATGCGTGTAAACACCTTGTAGCATGCGTTTAAGCAAGTTACCGGCCGGTAGTTCATTGGGTTAGACAAATCTCCGTTCTTCGGTATCAGCACTGTCCGCCCCTCGACAACCCAAGAAGGAATTTGCTGCTCCCCATTTAGCCATGAATTGAAAATTTTGGCCAAATGGTAGTGGGTACCGGATAACTTTTTCCACCAGAAGTTATTGATCCCGTCGGGACCTGGAGCAACAAAGTTCTTAGAGCCCTCAAGAGCTCTTTGAACCTCTTCTGGGGTTATCGGTTGGCACACCTGTTGTGGTTGCTGAAACCTTTGGCAAAAGGTTTCAAAATGTGCCAGGGCTGGAGAGTCTGTTGAGTGGAAGCTTCTGTTCGTACAACGTTTTCCAGAAGTTTTCCACCTGATCTGCAGTCAGTGGAGGCAGTTCGAAAAGGCGCGAAGGCTTTTTGCGGAAAAGTTGATTTTCAATTATTATTATTATTATTATTATTATATATCCTATATCACAGTATCCAAGAACCATGGACACATTAATATGATGGGTGATTTGGAATCACAATAGGACTCACTATCCACACCCCGCAGATAACGTATGTACATTTAGCATTAAAACGCTGACTATGCATATTACCTGATGTAATGGTAAAGCGAGTCCTCCTGACTATGCATATTAATTGTATTTTAAACAATAATATAATAAGGTAGAAAAAGAACTATATCAGACTTACTTGCAGTGAATAATTTTGGGTGTGGTTAATATCCAATCCTATATCAAAAAAAGGCATCGACTGAGTTAAAATCAGTTCCACAAATAGATCAGTTAAATTATTATTTGGTTGATATTCCACTGAAAATAGCAAAATAATTTTGTACTAAGTAAAATAGTAATTGTGAATTACTTACTCATTTTTATTCTTTCTGTTAAATTGAAATTGCGTCCATAGATTACACAACTTTGATGAAAAGAATATAAATTTGTAAATATACTGTCATTTTTTGGTAAATATTTGAATAATTCTTCTAAATTTAACTGTTCATTATTGTCACTATGTTGTTCTCCACATGCAAATTCATAGAAATCTTCACAGGGATCAGCAGCATGGTTCATAAAATTTAACATATGTGATGTAGCCCTATCACAGATCGCTGTGTTGCACACTTTTACTGAAGAAAAATGATCTAAAAATGATTACAATATTTGTAGTTTTTACTAAACACAGAATACGTCAGAATTACTACTAAGTGACAAAAATTGTATAAAGCAATTACTGATTTTTGTCTTGCTATTGCCACGTGAAAATTCAATTTTCATCAAAGGTATTTACAGGGGACACAACAATCAAGAGATATTGAAAATTCAAAGTAATAACCACTAAATAGTTACCATCGACAGCCTACCAAGTTCATTGTTTGTGGATAGTAAACCTTCTATCTAATTTGTTCATTGCCGTTTTTCTGAAAAAAAGCAATGTTGGACATACAGAACAAATATATGACTGCTTAAATTAGTAGGTGAACGTTAGACAACACGCTATGGCTCTTGAAACAGACGAAAGACTTTTTACCGAACGTGTTTGGTTCCCTATTTGTTACCCGCCTTTTCAATGTGTTCCTAATATTAAGCACTCAAATACTATTAGTGGAGTCAAATTAGGATTTTAATGTTCGTTTTGAGTAATGAAAGTAGATTAAAAAACAACTTTTGAAAAAAAAAAAAATAATGCTCTACTTTGGAGCTGAGATACGTTAATTTTTACATTTAGGTCAATTATAAATAAACAAATCGATTCTTCTTGAAATTTGGGCTGGTTATTCTCTAATTCTAATTATTTTGTTTCTGCTATTTGAAGATAATCCAAAAGCTACAATTGTTAAAATAACATCGAATAAAGCGGCTTTGAGAACATAATGCACATTTTCAATTTTTTTATAACTTTTTTAATTTTTGTCACAAAAATGGTAAACCTACCTAACTTAAACAACTACCCTTATGTTCATGTATACAGCTTTGTAATACTTTTAATATTAGTGATACAATAAAAAAATATATATTTTGGGAGCAGGATTTCCACCAGAGACGTCCGCACCTTGAATAAAAAGTACCAGTCGCCTTACTCACTCGACTATCTAGTGACTTGAATGCGGATTGTAAGAACATAATATAACTTGTAGACATATTTGGTGATATTCGGATCTCTAACAAAATCACTAAATCAAAATCACTTTCGGTCTCTATATGCAATATCTTTTAACAATTGTAGCTTTGGATTATTTTCAAGTAGCAGAGACAAAATAATAGACATTGGAGAATTGCCAGTCCAAATTTCAATAAGAAATATCAATTTGTTTATTTATAAACGTAAGAATTAACGTATCTCAGCTCCAAATGCAAGTAGATATTAAATTTTTTTTTTTTAAAGTTGCCTTTTTTAATCTACTTGCATTACCTTTACCGTTTTTGATTTCATAAAAAAAACAGAGTTATTTGAATTTGGTTATAACTACCGTTTTGAAAATAATAAACAACTGCAATAAAAATGGTTTATGTTTTGAAAAAAAAAATCCCTCTCCGTGATCTTAAAGTACTTATAAAAAGCTACAACTTTAGCCATCGTACACATTTCTTGGTTTTGATGGTAGGATTTCACAAGAGTGCAAAGTTTTAGCAACAATTGTATATTCGAGCCGTTTTAATAACCATATTGATTTGAAATTTTAAGTGGTGATTGTACTTTATAAGATAGATATATATTTCTCCAAAATTTCATTGAATATTATCTATTATTTTTGAAAGAACAGTGATTTGTTTAGAAACACATAATTTTGCAATTGTCAATTTTTTAAAAATAATATTATTAGCGAATTTTGCTGAAACTTTATGAAAAGGTAGTTTAGATCAAAAGTTCTCAAGGGCCAAACTCTCTAAAATTTAGTCTGTGACCTCCACGGGACAGGGAAGGTCAACAGAGATGGACGTATCTGTTGAGCTTCCCTGTCCCGTGGAGGTCGCAGACTAGATTTTAGAGATTTTAAAATGTTTTTTCACGAAAATTTTGTAAGTGAATTTAATAAAGGTAGCATTCGTGTACAATTATGATTTGACCAGAAAAAAATTGCAAAAAGTAATATTTTTGACACAATAATACTGGAAAAGCATCCTTAAAAACATCCAAAGTTCACCAGGCCGGAGATGGTTAAAAAAGAAGAAGGCGAAATGGATAATTTTTTAATATCTTTAAAAAAATGGTCAACTAAGAAACATTAACAGGCGCAATACATAATATGACAATTAGAATACCAATATAATCACATTTCAATCACATCACTTCAACATTTTTTTTTTGTTAAGAAACATCAATTTGAATTATAATTATTGATCAAGACTGTGACAAAATTGTTTGTGGTAGAATGGTGCCATTAAATGCACACAAAAAGTTCAGAAAATTTTAGGGAACATTGCACCCTGTTTGGGGCCGCGTTTCTTAAAAAGATTGGTATGCCAAAAGTTTTTAAAAAATTGAGATATAACATATGTTTATCCAAAACAAACACAAAATGCCATTAATTTCACAACATTTATCCAATTAAATAAAATAAGAATTTTGAATATTTTGTATCGCTTCATGGCCCAAGTGTCGTTTTATGTTTAAGTATAGTATCAGGGCCAATTATTATCTCCGAGACAAAAATCGTATTCTGGACACGTTGTTGGAGAAACATTCTATCAAATGATATACCATAGAAAAAGAAATTTTGTACACAGTTAAAATCAAATATAATATTAAAGGACCTATTTGTATCTTCATTTTATACATAGTGAGGGGGTTTTAGAACTTCAATGAACTGATGGCTATGCTGGCAGCAGTCTGGCAACAGCTAATATACCACCCTTGCCAGACAGGTTAAAGAGAGAAGCCAGACTGAAAACATATCCACACATACATATTTCTTGTTTCCCTTGTAGGTGGATCCCAAGGTGGGGCTTTGGATTGGAATTATGAAGAGATAACCTGGAGGTGGAGCACTCTGCTGCTGCCTACATTGGGCTTCACTAGTAGCTGCAAACTATTTGCTGAAGCTGACGTATCTACTAGTTCAAGTGCATAATACATCCACACACATTCATATACATACAAGGGGTAGATAGAAAGGGCCTGTTTGTAGAGTATTTGCCTGGCTTCAGCCTCATCAAACCATTACTACAAGCGCGCAATTTAAAATGGAGTTGAGATCACTTACGATAAAACTGGAAGTGAATGTAGACTTAAGAATATGTAAATAAATCGGAATGTATTAAGCAAGCATGAAATTATCAATTTTCTACTTTACAAAATAAAAATAAATATAGGGGTACAAGGATGTATCTGGTCTCATGGTCATCTGGTATGTAAGATTTTACTGTAATGCTATATGGGATTTTGCATGATCCTCTTTCCATTATACATTCCTTACCTATTGTGTTGACATAGTTTTCTGTAGTTGACAAAGGCTCTGAACTTTTTTTCATTATACTTTTCTTAATACTTGCAGTTACAGTCTCTGTAGTTGTTGATTTAAAATTTTCATAGCCACTTACTAAAATTGTAGGGCTACTAGATGAGCCAATTTCAGTGCTTGACTGAAAATTATTTTCTGTTGTTATACTTTCCTTTGAGATCATAGGTGTTGCAGAATTTGTTGTCAAATCATAATTCTCAGAATCACTTACTAAAACAATAATGTTTTCAAGCAAGTTACTTTCAGTACTTGTCTGAAATGTATCGGTAAATGTTTTTGTCACTTCTTCATCTTGCTTTGCTACATCTGTTGTTGACAAAGGCGCTGAATTTTCTATTGTTATACTTTCGTTTTCAATTGAAATCGCAGTTGTTGCAGAATTTGTTGTAAAATCAAAATTCATAGTATCACTTACTGGGACGATAGGGCTTTCCGATGGATTAATTTCAGTACTCGACATAAAATAATCTGTAAATCTTCTAATGGTTTCAGGTTCATTTAATTGTGACATGGTACTGGAAGATGTAGTTGAACCAAAATTTTCAGTAGTGCTTATTTCTTCACTATTAAGGTCAGTGATTGAAAAAAAATTATTTGTAGTACCTTTGGCATTATTACTTGCAGCTCTCTCTGATATATCCTTGTAGGCTTCTGTACTTTGTCCTTTATCTCTTGGGTTATTAGATAAGTTAACATTCTCTGTTGTCATGTCATTACTTGACTGAGAATCATGTAAAAAACTCTCATTGGATTCAACTGAATGATGTGTTGATTGAGAAATATCCGTTGAGTTTCCCAGACCTGAATAAAATAAAAAGGAATTATTAAATTAAAAATGAAGAATGAATGAGGAAATGCAAGTAAGTATAATCATTATCATTAGTAAATTGTAGAGCTGTAAGTTGTTTATCAAATGTTTAAGAGAATGTAATGAAGATGTCATATGTCTACCTAAATAACTGTAAGTGACATATCAAGGTAGGTCGGTAGGTAGGTAGGTAGGTGGGTCAATGACTAGGACTGCAGAAAATGATCTAGTGGTGATCAGAAAAGGAAATAAACCAACATTTCAGAGGCATGGTTGTACCTTTCCACTAACGTCAAGAATAATATCATAATAATAATATTATAATTTTATTTAAATTCAATAATACCTATAATGACATAAATAATAATAATAACATTATAATTTTATTTAAAGTCAATAATATCTATAATGACAATAACATAATAATAATGATACGCAAGTTAATGTATATAATATTAATGTACGTAAACAATGTTATAACATGAATATAAATATATGGGTAGTTGCATAAGTTAAAACTTGATACATACAAAACATTTTATGACATTAAGAGATAAAGACTTAATAAAATTTAAAAAACAAAAAATAATATGACTGGGATGACTATAAGAAAATGAAAAATTTTGTCCATAGAGAAACAAAAAGAAGAGAAAATATATTTTCAAAATAAAATTGCTAATAATAACAATGGTAATGGCAATAATAATACTAAAACTATTTGGAAAACTCTTAATGAACTAAGCATTCATCGGCAAAAGAATAATCATGATATACCTGAGCATTTGCAGGATTTAGATGGCTTGAATCAGTTTTTTGTTAATGCTGGCCACAACATAAATACACCTAATAATGAAACATTAAATTATTACACAAATAATATAAAACCAAATGTAGGAGAATTTTATTTTCATGTTGTGGATATTGATACAGTTAATAAACATTTACTTAGTATAAAATCTAATGCTACAGGATCGGATAATATTAATTTACATATGTTGATGCATTGCTGTCCATTTTTTCTTCCATATCTTACTCATTTAGTTAATTATCATATTGAAAAAAATATGTTTCCCTTACACTGAAAAATTGCACACGTTAAGCCATTACCTAAGAAGAAGGAGCCAAGTGACTTCAAAAATTTGCACCCCATAAGCAGATTGCCGGCATTGTCAAAACTTTTGGAGAAGGTATTAAATGAACAAATTACAGAGCACATTGAGAAATATAAAATTATACCAGATATTCAATCTGGATTTCGTCCAACCATGGTTGCGTAACAGAATTACTAATTACTAAAAGTAACTGATGATATTTTCTTTGCTAGTGATTTCAATAAATTAACAGCACTAATATTAATAGATTATTTGAAAGCTTTCGATATGGTATAAACCATCAGTTACTTTTAGCTATTCTTCATTATAATGGATTTACAAATAGTGCCGCAGCTATGATTGAGAGTTATCTTAGTCAACGAAAACAATACATCAAATTAGAAAATAATATATCCGAACCACTAAGTATCTGTAGCAGAGTCCCAAGGGGTCAATATTGGGTCCTTTATTATTTACTATATATACGTCTAAAATTTTACATAATGTTTCTACTGATCACTGTCTTCAAATAAATCCAGATAAATCGAAAATAATGTTTTTTGGAAGTAAGCCGCAAAGAGAATAAATGTGTAAACTAAACTTAAATATTGAACTAGATTCGAAAAAATTAGAAAGTGTGAATATAACTCGTAATTTAGGACTGTGCATCGATACTGCTTTAAGATTTTCACAGCATACAACTATCTCTATTAAAAAATCGTATTCTAATTTAAAATTGTTGTATGGATGTTCCGCTATATTAGATAAAAAAACAAAGGCAATGAATGCTGTGCAGTGTAACTCACTAGTTCTTAGTCATTTTAATTATGCGGACATAGTTTGTTTGTTTAGCAAAAACATACGAAATACGTATACAGCGTGTGCAAAATTCTTGTGTAAGGCATATTTTTGGAATAAAAAGATATGATTCCATATCTAGTAAGATTTTGGAACTACAATGGGTGACAATGCATCAAAGGAGAATATTCCATACTTGTTGCTTCTACCACAAACTACTGGAGCACAAGATCCCATAGTATTTATTTGATAAAATAGTACCACGAGGTACTGTACATCAAGTAAATACTAGGAAACAGAAATTTGTTAACGCCCTATCCCACAGAGAATAAAGATTCTTAAATACAGTTCTTTCAAAAGAGAAATGAAAAAATACATAATGGATACAAATTATGATCATTAATATAATAAGTCAAACGCAAGCCACATATTTTAATTTTAACTTTGTTAACTTTGTTAAATTATAATACTTGTCGTCGTACTCGTAACTCTTCTATGTTTCATTCAATTCACCACCCTACCAATTATGGCTTATATAGCTCTATGACACGAATGCAACGGAACTTTGATTTTTCTAAACTAAATGCATCGGTCAGTCATACAGTCTTTAAAAATCAGGTTAGATCACTGGAAGTTCCTAGGTAGTCTCAATGTATTGTACCATTGTGAAAATTCGTGATGTTATACTATAATTATTTAAATTCTATTTATACCTGTACATGTGTGTTCTTGATGACCTCTCTAATGTAAATTGATTTTATATAAGTGTTTGTATTTGTTATACATTTTTTTATATTGTATCTATTGACAACAACTTTAATGTAAAATGGAGTTTTCCGTATATTCAATAAATAAATAAATAACTAAAATAAATAAAGTTTTCGCAGATACCGTTTTTTTATTGTCGTATTTCATATTTATAAATCAACTGTTTATTTAAAAATATTTGTATATTCTGTATTTGCATGTCCTGTATATTGTAGGTAGTCTCAATGTATTGTACCATTGTGAAAATTCGTGATGTTATACTATAATTATTTAAATTCCATTTATACCTGTACATGTGTGTTCTTGATGACCTCTCTAATGTAAATTGATTTTACATAAGTGTTTTTATTTGTTATACATTTTTTTATATTGATCTATTGACAACAACTTTAATGTAAAATGGAGTTTTCCGTATATTCAATAAATAAATAAATAAATAAATAAAATAAATTAAGTTTTCGGAGATACCGTTTTTTTATTGTCATTTTATTTTTATTTCATATATATAAATCAACTGTTTATTTAAAAATATTTGTATATTCTGTATTTGTATGTCCTGTATATTGTGTTTTCAAAGACAAAGACAAAAAAAATTCATATGTTTAATTACATAGCATTATTAAATGTTTTATTTCATGGTCTGTGCCGTCGGCTTGACCTGTGAGATTACTCCTTTCAATAATCCTTCAAGTTACGCTTGTGTCGTGGGTCCCCGCGCCGTCTAGTTGTGCTCCTGGTCCCTAATCTCTCCCCGCCACCCACGCGTGGGGTGCATTCCCTGCAGGGCGAGCGCGATGTTCTTCAGTACGCTTTCGATTTATCTACGAGTTACATATAGTGTCAGATAAGTGTTAACGACGTGCGTTCGTTCGAGATCATATTATAGATCGACAGTGTTATATCGAATAAGGATTATTCTGATAAATAATGGTAAGTACATTTGTGTATAAGTGCTTGTAGTATATTATTTTCAGTTCGGAAAATTAACCATATACACGGCCTGTTCTCCAGACGTGTATGTTTATTATTAATAAGAAATTATAACAAAATTCTAGTGCTCACGTGGTTCAGAATCGCAATCCAATTCAGGTTCGATTCAATAGAAAAAACCTGACAAATGAATGGGTATTTGCTCAGTTTAAAATTGTACTGTACAACTCGGATTCGCGTGCCACGCATCCTGAGTATGTGAGCTATTTGGCCCTCATCCGCGGGCCTTTCGGCCCGAATCAGTGAGCAGTACGGGTCATACCCAGGAGACGTACGGGCCAGGCCTGGCAGCCGTACGGCTCAAATTTGGCAGCCGTGCGGGTCAAATTTGGCAGCCGTACGGGCCAAATCGGGGAGCCGTACGGGTCATATCTGGGAGACTTACGGGTCACATCTGGGGGCCGTTCGGGTCAGATCCGGAAGCCGCATAGGCTAGATCTGGAGCAGTACGGCATTTTCTAGACGAACTGTGATTGTCATCTCCTTAAATGTATCGTGCAATCTACACATACATTAATACTTAGTTATATGATTTCATAAGATTATTTATTTCAGGTGACGTCACAAGTGGACATGCCTACACTCGAATCCCTACTAAACTGGGAGTCAGAGGACCCTACAGACAATGAAATTCTCACTAGAATAAAAAAGTTGGCTATCGCCCATCTCCCGGATGGCTGGAAAGAATGGAAGATTCGTATTTATTCAAGAGAGGACCTGTTAGGCAGTGAAATGGATCCCCAGATCTTAAACAAAATCAGATTTGCCATACCTACAGTAGGTTTAGCACGAGCTTTCTCACCAGAATGTACTTCTCTTCCCGAGAAGGTGTACAGAGACATTAAAATGAAGCTTCTGAACTGGCCGTTGTGTGTTGGCCTCATCATTGGTCCCTCGTCTCTGGCAGCACGCATACCCTCAAGAGTCATCTTCTGATGATAGCCGCTCTTCTCCTCTTGCACATATAAGTGAGGATGATAACTTGCCGACAACCCCTTCACCGACGCCTTGGGCCCCTCCTGGTTCGCCGGGGTCCTTATTAGAGGAAGACTTCGACTTAGCACCGACAACAAAACAACAGGAACCTCTGATACCTGCCCCAAAACCTCATATCGCTGCCCAGGGCACAGAATGCCAGAGGCTGGGTGAGATAACATTCAATCAGATCAGATACGCGGAGGCGCAAAAGAAGTTACACGCTACTCCAATTTTTGGCGCTCTGAAAGCCAACCCGATATTGACTAGTCACATGCCTTTTAACTCATCATCCCAGGATCAGCTTGCTCGTATGGACTACATTTTAGGCACATTAGTTCATGGTCTTCTTTTACAAAGGGACGCCTTATCAAGCGGCCTCAAAACCTTAATAGACAAATATCCTTCACTCAAACAGGACTTGAAGAACGCCTTGTCAGCAGACTCCTCTTTTAAGTCCGTCTCAGATGACCTTCTCCAATATACATGTGGGCGAAGGGCGGAGGTCATTGAACAAAGAAGAAATGGTCTTTTACCGAAGGATGAATATCAAGCGACCCTTCTCAACGCAATCCCCCCCTTCAACAACTCACCTTTTCTGCGAGAAGCAGCTCGTAGAACTTCTGAAACAACCATCCCACCAGACCTTTTTTCGTGCCCCCAGCAGAAAGCCTTTGCAGCCCAGACATTACAACACTGCAACAACCTCGAGTCTCAATGGACCGTCTCATTCAGGAAGAATCACGAAAGCGGCGAAACCCTTCAGCCGTTCACGTAGATCCCAGGGCAGTAAAGCGTCCGAAAACTTCAAGCGCCCACCAAGTAGTAGCCAGGGTCGCAACCGATTCCAGATATCTCGAGCCAGACCCTCTAAGACATACACATCAAAAAAATCACGAAATCCCTGAAACGTGGCAATTCAGAGGGGGGCGACTTCTATCCTTTTTAGAAGTCTGGGAGGGGGAGCGAGCCCCATTAAGCATTTTGAACATTATAAGAGGATATTCGATTCCATTCATCATGAAACCCCCTCTCGTCCCTTTCTCTGCCAAAATAATACAGAAATTCGAGACAGAACTGATGGAGAAAGAGATACTCTCCCTTCTTCAACAGAACATACTGGAAAAATCAACTTCTCCGATAGGTTTTGTATCAAGAATGTTTCCGGTTCTGAAGCCAGATGGCAAGGTTCGTCCTATAATCAACCTTCGAGGCTTGAACAGATTTCTTCTACCAAAAAAATTCAGGTTACTGAACCACTTCAAAGTACCTCAATTTTTACAACACAACGATTTCCTTATAAAAATCGACATCTGTCAGGCATACTTTCACATACCCATCAAACATCAGCACCGAAAATTCCTGTCTATAGTCCACCGGGGTCAGATTTTACAGTTTACTTGCCTCCCTTTCGGCCTGTCTACGGCGCCCCTCACATTCGCCAGGATAGCGAATTGGCTGGCATCTCGTCTGCGAGAAATGAACGTAAGGGTCATAGTATATCTAGACGACTTCTTGTTGGCCAACCAGGACCCGATAAGGTTGCAAGAAGACGCCATCAAAACAATGAACTTTCTAGTAAGACTGGGCTGGGTAGTCAATCGGGAAAAATCACTGAACAATCCAACTCAATCACTGGAATACCTAGGAATCGTCTGGAATACAGCCAACGACACAAAGGCTCTCCCGGAAAAGAAAATCGTTGCTTTACGAGGAGACTTAGACAAGATCCTAAAAAGTCACTCGTGGAGCTGGGAGTCGGCAAAGAGTTTATTGGGCAAGCTAAACTTCGCTTCCTTTGTGATCCCCTTAGGAAGACTACATTCCAGGGAAATACAAAGGGCAGCCAACATCCTACCGGAGAAAAAACGAAGGAAAAAATTTTCAATCCCGACAAAAGCTCTTCAGGAATGTACTTGGTGGATACAAAACTTAGAGCAAACCGGTTCCCTTGTCAGATATCGCGAAACGGTGCTAATTACTTCGGATGCATCAGATCAAGGTTGGGGAGCACAGATAGATGGGAAATTTATAAGAGGAATTTGGGAAGAGAATCAGAGACATTGGCATATCAACAGGAAAGAGCTTTATGCCGTCATTCAGGCTTTTCAGTCAGAAGGGGACTTGTTAAGGAACAAGAGAATAATAGTTCAGTCAGACAATCGGACGGTGGTGGCATACATAAAAAACCAAGGAGGGACACGTTCAGCGCACCTTACCTCACTAGTATCTCAGTTGCTGAAGATGGCCCAGAGACTACAGGTGGAGATCTGCCCTCAATTCATTCCAGGAATATACAACGATGTGGCAGACAGTCTATCCAGGCAGAAACACTTGGCGGACTGGCACCTTTCGGAGAGTATGTCCAATCTCATATTTCAGAAGTGGGGAATTCCCGAAGTGGACCTCTTTGCAACAAATATTTCGAAAGTAGTCCCGACCTATGTCTCACGAGATGCGAAGGACAAAGACGCCTTGTTCATCGACGCCTTCAGCAGAACATGGGAATTCAAGTTAGCCTGGGTGTTCCCACCACCGTCCTTAATACCACGAGTCCTGTCACACCTAAATCAAGCAAGGGGGACATTCATTCTAATAGTTCCGAGATGGGGAAAAGTTTTCTGGAGGCCGGATCTGAGGATGAGAGCGATAGACCGTCCTTTCCAACTTCAGAACCTTCACCACCACCTGAAAGACATGGTAACCCAATCAAACCTACCGAACGCCCGAGAGTTACGTTTGGAGGCATGGAAAGTACGGGATGGTCAGACATAACTTCGAGCTGGTCAGAAGAGGATCGTGGCCTACTGGAGGGTGCTTGGAGGAAATCGTCGCTGAAAACTTATTCAGCTCCGTGGAAGACATGGCTAGAGAGATGCACAGTCCTAGGTCTTAACCCAAACAATCCGGACGCTGCTTCGGTGGCTCAGCATCTAGGCTTCCTTCACAGGGTAAAGAAATTATCTCCTGGAACAATAAAATTACACAAGTCGGTCATTGCAACTTTTGCTAATCCCACGCAAAAAGAACCCATCTCAGAAAGCCCTTTAGTTAGGCAAATGATCAAAGCTATTGAGCTAACGAAACCACTTAATTTAAAGAAACAGATCTGGGATATAAAGCAGTTAATCAACTGGATGGAAGAGATGGTTATACAAGAAGATAGTATTTTTCAAGTATCTCGCCATCTTGCTCTTATATTATTGTTAGCCTCAGGAAGACGAGTGCACGACTTAACGTTACTAAAGATTGGTACGAACAGTATGTCGGTCAGTGAGACTTCGGTCATTTTCTGGCCTGACTTCGGCTCAAAGTCAGACAGTAGATCTCACAGACAGTCGGCATGGCAGCTTTCTCAGATTCCAAATAAGAAGCTGGATCCTGTTTACTGGACAAAGGTATATCTTTCAGTCACAAGATCTAGGCGAAGTGCAGGGGACATTCAAATCGATTCTTTGTTTATCACATCCAGAGGCAGAGTGGGTCCTGCCTCGAGAGCAGTCATTGCTGGCTGGCTGAAAACAGCCTTCACTGGGTTAAATATCAACTTTCCCCCCGGGAGCATCAGAGCGGCTGTTGCCTCTTCAAGAAGGGATAATAATGTACCCCTAGACTCCATCTTAAAAAACGGGAACTGGAGAAGTGATCGCAACGTTATTAAACATTACTTTAAGGAAATAATCAGTATTCCCACCAAAAACGTATTGGTTGATAATCTAGTTAACTCTAGTTTTCAAACTCTGTAACTATATTTTGTCTCTCTTTTATATCTAATGAATAAAAAAAAAAAAAAAAAATCCACTTGATCATTTTTTCTTTTACAAGCACTTATGTCTCTTTCGCACTTTATTCACAGTACACTTTCCCCGCGTCGCCACAAACCAAACACTTCTCACAGGTCAAGCCGACGGCACAGACCATGAAATAGCAAACGTTTTTCCCCTGAAGGGATAAAAACGATATATTTCATGTCTTGCCTAGGCTTGACCCAAGTAATCCCTTGTCGACTACAATCTTAAGGTACTGAAGAACATCGCGCTCGCCCTGCAGAGAATGCACCCCACGCGTGGGTGGCGGGGAGAGATTAGGGACCAGGAGCGCAACTAGACGGCGCGGGGACCCACGACACAAGCGTAACTTGAAGGATTATTGAAAGGAGTAATCTCACAGGTCAAGCCTAGGCGAGACGAAATATATCGTTTTTATCCCTTCAGGGGAAAAACGTTTGCTATTATTATATTGTATGGTGTAAGTGGAACAGCACTTTCTTCAATAAGTGAACTTCGCCAACTAACTGTAATTATATTATATATATTTTATTTTATTTATATTTGGTATATACATTATGTAATTATGGTTAATAAAGACATTATTATTATTATTGTGACACACATGTACCTACAACGTGCAGTGATGTAAATGTATCATACATAAGAATTAATATACTATACTTCTAATCTTATTTATAACTCCTGTAACGAAGCAAAAGTTGCTATGCAATTTTGTCCGTTAAATAATATTAATTTTTGTTTGTTTGCCCGCTCCATCATAATTAAAACTTGTGTTAAAACTGTGCTCTGCCCGAATATTTACTTTTAAGGCTCATTTTTCACATCAGCCAGCCAGCAATAAATACCATTTTCTTCCTAGTTAATCTGTTATTTTGTAAAACTCCGTTTTCAATTATTTATTGTAATCTCTAACTGGCAAGGGATCGCAATAATAATGTTACCGAAATATATTTTATTTATTCTTTTAAAAACGTCGTGATATAAAATTCAGTTCATGCATAGAGCAAGGCAGCTATGTGAACGAGTGGTGGCCTCACGCAGATTTCTCTTTCCAAGCCCGTGGGCTCGATATACCCCCAGTGCGAGATAGCAAACACTTCTGTACTCCTTCTGTACCTCCAACCGATCAACAACTATCTAGCGAGCAGCACAGGTATGAAAATATTTTCAATTATTTATTATTTGTGAACTTGTAATATTTTCTGAAACCGAACCGCTTATCCCCTCCTTCAACCAAGCGCTCTCGTACGAATAATACTAGAGAACAGAGCTTCTAACAGTCGGTTCGCTCCGACCTGTACAACAGTCAACATCGTCCTCCGAGGCCAGCCTGGAAGAACAATCACCAGTAAGTTAAGTTGTTTATAATTGTAACTTTACAGACTTGGCTTTGGTATAAATCACTGTAAGTGTTTTAATGTCGTAGGTACGAACTCTGACCATTTCCTAAATCCTTTTGGAGTCTAGTGAATGTAAAGAAACATACTGAGACATTGATGGTAAATTAATTAACATCATTTTATTTGCGCCCTTTTTACTGCCATCCGTCAAACTACAGAGACGCGTCTTTGCAGAATTAGTCCAGTGCTTAATGGTATCGGACAGTCTTGTTAAGCGTGTTTTACTAGTTGAAACCACGTCTAATCATCTTCATCTTCCGTCCACAAAACTACAGGGGCGCATCTTTGCAGCATTAGTCCAGTGCTTAAGTGTATCTGACAGTCCTGTGAAGCGTGTTCTACTAGTTACAAGCCGTTTTAATCATTTATTACTATTTTCAGCCTCCGAATCTGAAACTACAGAGATGCGTCTTTGCAGCATTAGTCCAGTGCTTATGTGTATTGGACAATCCTATGAAGAGTGTTCTACTAGTTATGATCTGTTTAAATTGAATTTTTTTTCTTTTAACCGAGCATAGATATTTTATGATTTGATTTTATTGTATTATTCTAATTATTTATACTGCTCCATAGCCCAAGTCTGTAGCTTAAGTCTATATTGCTTGCACTATTCTGGTATCCCAAAAACCGTTCTGCCATTTTACCTTTCTGCCATTTTAAGGATCCACCATTAAACCATTTTATCATATTTCCGTTTCACCACTTACAAGCTTCGCACTCGCTAACCATCTTGTTTTATCACCTGAAAAATGTTTTCATACCTGAGTAACCTAGCTTATAACTCGCTAACTTTCATCCGTAACTCACTCAAAGCTCGCTTTCGCCCTCACCGTTAATCATAGTAATAAGCTGGTATTTTGGCAAATTTATAAGACTGTTGGTAACCATTATTTTGCTATTTTTATAATAATAATTTATTGGTGTTAATGTATAATAACTATGACAAAATATTTGTGCCTGAAACATGTGTTTCGAATTTGTTGCATGTAAAACAAAGCATCTTTGTTAGGTTTACAAAAATTCGAAACTTTTATGTAATAAACATTACTCGTAATTCTAAAATCGTAAATGTTATGTAACCATTCTATTTTCAGTGTTTAAAATTCGAAATTATTATGCAATACCTAATGCATTATATTTTCAGTCAATAAAATCAGAAACAATTATGCAATTATTAAATGTAAATCAAGTAGAGAAAGCTGTAAACGTTGCATCATTGATAATACGGTACATTTTCAGACACTAAAATCAGAAATAATTATGCAATTATTAAACGTAAATAATTTTCAAAGCTGTAAACATAATACATAATTGACAACACGTTACATTTTTGGTTACCACAATTCGAAAATAAAATCTAACATTGAAAACGTTAAATAGGTAAATGTAAATGTGGCAATTTTATTTAGATCATGCGGCTGCTCGTTCACACACTAAATCCCAATTTTTTTTTTTTTTTATTTTGGTGGAAGTGGCTCATGACAAAAAATTTGAGACGTTTTGGCTTCTCGTATATACACACAGTAAATCCCAGTTTTTAATTTTTGAACCTCTCTTAACGATAGAATAACAACTGGTAGGTGGGGGTGGTTGATGCCAAAAAAATTTGTCTTGCTTTTTTTTATTTATTTGGCCAAATGGTACCATATTTTTTTAAAATATTAATATGTCGTTTCTCAACATATTGGTTAAATAAATCAAAAAAACAAGTTAGACAAGAAATATTCGAAATTGCTATTAAGAAAATTATAGTATATATAATAGCATGTATGTAAATCGAGCCTTATTTTTTTTTAGATAAAAAAATTTATATGTGCGAAAATGACTACATTCATGGAGATCAATTTATATTTAAAAATGATTTTTTATAGTGGAGCTAATTATTTTGGGGCCAGTCCTGAACGTTTTCAATTGACCAGGGCCGGCCCGACCAAACTCGGCGCCCTAGGCAAATGACTTGAATGGCCCTTTAAACAAAAAATTCATAACAAAATAAAACACAAATGTAAAACAATAATGTAATTTTTAATCAAATAATTTACTTGACACATATCATAGATTTGCTTAAAGGATATTGTTTCCACTTCTTTTCTCTAATTATAGGCTGAAAAATGAAAATGATGAAAATAGGACACTAGTTGAGTCTATAATTACATAATTTTCACTTTTTTTGCTTTGGTTTTAGCAAAAGTGGAAACAATTTCCTTTAAATCAATTGTTGCCGCTACTTTTTTTCAATTGATAATGTTGACAACCCTCGCCATGCCGTCCCCCAAATTCGAGCGCGTCACTTTATTTGCCTATATGGACGGGCCGGCCCTGCATTTGACTATAATTTTCAAGGACGAATAAATATGACGTCCCGACCATAATTGTGGGGGGATTATGTAGGCCGCATATGCGGACTTGCCTGCATTATTTGTGAAATAAATGGAAAACAAAAAAGAAACAGATTTGAAAATAATCTGTAAAAATTAGGCAACATTTGAAAAATTAAATTTCATAATGGTTGCAGTTTAGCTATGAAACTTTTGTTACATACGCAAGTACATGAAACTATAAAAGTAGGTATAAATATTTCATAATGTCTTCAATATTTATTTTGACAGAAACGAATTTATTACGAATATAAATCGTCATTTGTTACACGTACTTTGTTTCGCAATTGTTGAAATTTATTAAAGGTGCATTGTGACGGACAAATAAGCAATTTGTGACAAAAAAGTGCACTTTGTGACTGAAAGAAATTAGTAACATGAAACATGAATAGCATTTATGTTTTACAATAATTACGAACCATTGTTTGCTGGGGTTCTGGGATTGCGAACTAAATTGCTACAGTTTTATCCTGAAACTTCAGTTGTTGATTATGATATAATAGCCCTAACAGAGACTTGGCTTTCAGATGACATCTTAGTTCTGATGATTACGTAGTATTTATATAGAATGGATCGATCATTTTTAACAAGTAATAAAAATCGTGGTAGAGGAGTTTTATCGTAGTATTCAACACAGCTGACAGTCAACACACACAAGTGAGATCTCTCTGTAATTATTGCACTAGAAAAGTGATTAAAAAAGTATGTATCAATTGTGGTGCAATATTTCATGAAAGTTGTTCGAGTAGGAAAATTTGATGCAACAAGCAGAAACTTGTTTCAGTAAAATTTTCAGTAAATGTTGATGTCAACAATGAGGTAGATCCCAGAACAGAAATAATTATAGAATCTCTTAAAAAAGAAAATAAACTACTCACAGACCTAAATGAAAAGCTGAAAGTTATTAACAAACTTTTAAAAAAGAAGATACACACTTTAGAAGAATCACTTAGGAAATTAAATAAATTGGACTCTAAATACCATAACAAAAAAAAAATAAAAAGAAATTTATCATATTAATGTACTTTTTAATTGTATTTATGAACATCTTTGGTTCAGTGCAGTGCAGTTAATTAATTTTAGAGTTCCTAGATTTAATACAATAAATAATGATTTGTTCTATGCTGATAATTTCCATTCAAATTACAGTCGTCATTGTCCTGTTGCAAAAGTCACATTCGCTCTTAACGATTTACCGTCAAATATAGATGTCAACTTTTGCTCATATACGAAATTCTTAAATTGCATCTCCGTTAGTCATAATCTAATTTATAATTTTAAGTTTTAATCAATCAGTAATGTGTAATTTTCAAGCTTTTTCATGTTTGTGGAAACTACTTAATTGTATATGTTATTTTATCAATTAAATATTCAGACAGCCCCATTTTGAAAATTTTATTAATCAAATAAGCAAAGTGAACTAATCTAGCATCGTTCAGTTTTAGTAAATTTAACTCCTTTATGTAAGGAGTGATAAAGGCATAATATGGAACAACAGTAATAAAACACATACAATAATTTTGAATTTTTTGGAGCTGGAGCTTTCATTTGATTCATATGAAATAGTACTAAATTATTTGCCATCTTTTTGTTTCTAAAACAAAGGGATCAAACTGTTTTAAACTTAAACTAGCTCGAAACTTAATGAGAAATAAGAACATTGTGGGCAAAAAAAGAAACTATTCTAGTTTTTTTTTTACATTCTGTAAATATGATGCTCATTACCAATGTATTGAACTATTTATATAATTTTATATCAACTTAGTTGGTGAACCACTTGTCAATATAAAATACTGTAAAAAAAAAAAAAGGTAACTACCCTAACAACCTACTTGCACCTCGAATCCGGGTTCTTGGATTTTGGGAATAAAACGTAAGCCAGCTAATAAATCATAGGTTTAAACTATTTGTCACTTGCTATGGTCCAAAACCTAAGTATAATTGCATTATAAATCAAAATTTGATATATACCTTCTCCTTCATTCTTCCAGTTATCTGTTGATGAAGTGTCAGGAGATATTGAATGGCCAGTTCCAACTTCAGTATAATATTCAGTTGTTGATGAACTTCTCAACTTGCTAGGGTCTCTAAAAATATTACCAAAAATAAGGATTCAAATAGTAAAACAATTTTTATAATGTATAGTCTGTTTGCCAGAATTTAAAATTTTATGAAAACCATAATATATTATCTATTATTATCTAATATCATTAAATCTTAAAAATCAGTTACGCCATGATTAGTGAGAAATAATGAATGCAGCTATCAACAATCTGACATCTGATTAATTGTCATTGTTATATGTTGTTGTCGAGTTCTAGGACAAAGTTTTACATCAGTAATTATCGTATACACCAATAGTGAAAAATTCAATATTATTACCATTTATTGTCAGTGCAATTTTGAAGCTGAGCATAGTTTATACACACTAAAAAAAATTTGTCTAGAGCAAACAAAAATTTTGTTGTGTATATATAAAGCAATTTCTTGGTTGATGTTAATAAATTTTTGTTGCTCCAAACAAAATTGTTTGAGGCAACAAAAATTTATTAACATCAACCAAAAAATTGCTTTGTATACACGCAACAAAATTTTTGTTTGCTCTAAACAAATTTTTTTTTAGGGAACTATGTTTGGGAAGTTATTTCAAAATCTAAAAACACATGGTACATTTTCCAAAAAAGTAGTAAGGCGATACGGGCAATGTAAGAAAAGTGAATAGAGTATTGAATTGTGTTAACCAAAATGAAGAAACCTCTTTGAAACAAATTCAGAGAAACTGTCGCATAAAGTGTAAGAAAAATACTAAAAAAAAAGGATTTCAATGCTACAGAATGAAGAAAGTTCAACATTTAAGTGAGGGAGATAACCTGAGGAAAGTAAGATTTTGCAGATGGTTGTTAAACGTGTCGGTGACAAATCGATGGCCACAGTTTATAAACTTCAAGGAAGTGTCATTAGCGATGGCCACATTGTTTATAAACACTACAGGAAAGTATAACATGAAAAAATAACATCTCCATATATGGTCATATAAAACTGACGACGATAAGAAAAGGAATGACCCGCTGATATGTAGCAAAATTCTTTGGTTGGACGAATCAAATTTTTAAATAAGTAATGGATTTTTCAATATAAATATTCATTAGCTGGTATTTAATATAATCTTAAAGAAGAGAAAAGTTCAGAATAAGAAGTGGTTATCTTAACATAAACAACACTAACACATGTTAAGGGTTGTTTATTTTAAGTTCCTCTCTACGTGGTAGTAGATAAATAAATTTTAAAAGAGGTTTTAGATAAAATGAAATTATAATGTGTGTATTATTTGTGTAAAATAATAAAACAATCCACAAAAGACACAAAAGTTCCATGCCACCCATGCGATACTTGTAGGAATGTTGTATGTGTGGAATTTTCAGACTTATCAGCATCCAAGTGGAAATGCATATCGTTGCAAAAACGTGTTGTCAAATTTTATTGCAAAAAATGCAGGAGCAATGATTTTGTGGAAAGTCTGCAGAATATCATCAAGGACAAAGAAACAATAATAAATGACAAAAATGAAATAATAAAAATACTACAGGAAAATCTTAAAATATATGAACAGATGGATAGTGGTATTTTACAAAAACAAACTTTTGCTGAAATATTGAAAGGAAATGACAAATATTCCAATATGGCAAAATGTTCCTGAAGTAATTATTAAACCTACAAATACCCAAAACGCTCAAAAAACTAAGAAAGATATTATGGACAATATCAATCCCACTGTCTTAAAATTTGGTATTAATAACTTAAAAGCTACTCAATCTGGATTAGTGGTCATCAAATGTAAAAGTAAAAAAGAAGCCGAGGTTCTTGAGAAAATGGCTAAAGATAAATTGGAAGATTCTTACAATATAGAAACAGCAAAAATGAGGAAACCAAAAATTAAGATAACAAACTTTAATCAAGATCTCACAAAAGAAGAAATTGTTGACTATATTACAACAAAATGATAAGGTAGAAGACCTTAATGTAACATTTATTAAAAAAGGAAGAAATGGAAATAACACTATATTTGAAGAATGTTCAGCATCTACTTTCAAACAATTAAGGCATGTAAAGAAGGTACTTTACATTTCACTTTTTGCATTTATGGGTTGGGAACGCTGCCCGATTTTTCAGTGCCACGTTTTAAAAATAATTTTTTCAATAAAAATTGCCAACTTCACGCTAAAAAAAAATTGTTTAGAGCAAACAAAAATTTTGTTGCATATATACAAAGCAATTTTTTGGTTGATGTTAATAAATTTTTGTTGCCTCAAACAATTTTGTTTACTCTAAACAAATTTTTTTTAGTGTGTTGCGTCTCAAATTTACAAATTTTGCCCCAAATTAATCCAAAGAATTATGAATCTCTTCTAAATATTCACAATCTTTTTAAAGTAATGCATTTTAATAATTCGGAGTGCAAACAAAAACGTTGATGAACTCCTGGCACTTATTGAAACATATAAATTAACTACCTGTGATGTTTTTATTTTAAATGAATGTTTTCAGTGCTCAAATATAGACAATCTCCAGATCCCTGGATATTAAACATTACATAATGGAGGCAACATCAACAAAAATGATGGTGGTTAGAGAGTATTATTTAGGTATTAACCATGATAAAAGCAAATAAATAAAAAATAATTCATTGTGCAAAAAATGATGGTGTTTTAATACTCATTAAATCTGATCTAAATTATAATATTACAAATCATAAACTCATTATAAGTTATATAAGTATTAGAACAAAATTCAATTATTAATTGGGCACATCAATATTAACCTAATGAATGAAAATGATATAAATGTAAATAAATATCTTTCTGTACTTGCTAAATATGGATTTGTACCATATCTAACGTATGCATCCCGTAATACATAGATGTATATATGTTATATAAAATTATACGCTTATTACCAAGACTTAGTCGTAACAAACCTTCACAGGCATATCATATTACATGATAACGACTTCTCTTATTAATTGCTTATCTTCAAGATATCATATTACACCTTTGTTTCTCATAACTTGTGCAGACTGCAGAACTGCAATTCCTTTGTTATATATTTTGCTTACTCAGGTTCTGTATGTTATAAATATGACTAAACACGCTTTGTTGAATCAGTTATTAAACTCACTTAGAATGAAACACTTCTAATTATTGTATTATTCCTTTTCCAAGAGCCAACGTTGGCTCCATTAAATAAATAAATCCTTTTTAAAAAGTCACTCATGTAAACCGTGATCTAACATTGGCGCAGTCGGTAGGATCCGTAAACATCATCAGAACAAGAAGCCTAACTGGTAGTGAAGCGCAAAAGAACAAGGACAACATCTGCAAAAGGTGCCTAACTAGTGCGTGTATATCTGCAAGAACAAGGAGACCTTCCTCACTGGTGGTGGCGGATCCCAATCCCTTGACGGACGAAGAACCTACTCATGGAGATGAAATTAACGTAAGTCATTTTAAGAATCATCTCGTTATTTTATTTCATTTTTACAAATATTATTTATCACAATTATTTACGTGTATTATACCGCTAATACACTCGGCAAACAAAGCCAGTTCTGTTATCAAACAAATCCTATACAAGCTACAACGCAACAATTTTAATTTTAAGTTATTTATTTTCGTATTCACGAAACGACTGTGTATTATACAGTTAATACACAATTCATTTACGTACGCAACAAAACAAGCTAATTTTAAAATTTCCGTATCATACTGCTGATACGTAACCAATTTTAGTTCAAAAATATCTAAATAAAAAAGCAAAATGCCTGATAGAGCTCAACCAGAGACAGTTCAACCAGTGCCACCGGCACCAGCCGAACAACAACAGCAACAACAACAACAACCACAACAAATTGAGCCTTACAAGCTCTCTGAAATTTTTTCACTAATACCAGAATTCGATGGCAACGCCATAAATTTACAGACATTCCTAAACTCGTGTTCCTGTGCACAAAGTATGGCAATTCATGACCAAAAAATTCTATTAACCATGCACATCAAAAATAAATTAAAAGGCAGAGCCGCCGAACTTATAAATTCACGCAACCCTAGCACATGGCCAGAAATAAAGGCACTACTAGAAACTCATTTCGGAGACTCTCGAGATTTAACGTCCCTAATTCAGGACCTACAACGAATTCACCAATTACCCAGTGAATCCGCCTTAACATTCGTTTCGCGTTTACAAACGCACAATGCGAAAATGCACGCTGCAGTGCAAAAACAAAATTTAACTTCGGAGCAAAGAACCGCGCAAACAAACCTGATTGAAACTATGACATTAAATAATTTGTTAACGGGTCTAGAACCAAATCTAGGCAGAATAATACGTGCCAGTAACCCTCCGACTATAATGAACGCAATTATTAGAATTCGTAGAGAGCTACAACTCTCTTATTTTGAACAGCAAAAATTCCCAAAAAATAGTCCGGTCAAAAATCCAGTAATTCAACAAAAGCGACCACAAGGTTCCAATTTGCAACAAAAGTTTTGTTCCTTCTGTAAACGGAATGGACATGTAATAAGCGAATGCCGCACAAGGCAACAGTCTCAAAACTTTTTACAATTAATTATTTTTTATTTATTTGCTTTGATCATGATTAGAGAATATTATTTAGGTATTATGCAAATCACAACTTACACACTTTTTATTTATTATGAAAATACCTACTTTCTGTATATTGTTGCCCTAATCTGGGCACGCTAATATACTAGTCAGGTAAATACTTTAAAACACTCATTATTGGAGAATCAATCAAAACAACTACTCTTCTAGCTAATACTGACGAAGTATTGAATTACATGATAGGATTCTTAGCATTTTAAAGAAAAAAATATATTGAAAATACTTAAATCATTTATTCAAATTTAATCATTCACACTTTTTTATTTAATATGAAATTATCTACTTTCTGTATATTAGTGCCTTAATCGGGTCACGCTAATATACTACTTAGGAAAACACTTTAAAACACTCATTATTGGAAAACCAATCAAAACAACTACTCTTCTAGCTAATACTGACGAAGTATTGAATTACATGATATGATTCCTGGCATTTTAAGGCAAAAAAATATATTGAAAATAGTTAAATTATTTATTGAAATTCAGTCATTCACAACAATTATTGAACCATACATTCTATTTCAACTCTAGAAAAGTTGTAAAAGTTTTTTCGAACTCGTTAGTTCTCATCAGTAGAGTATAGAAACATTCATTCATTATTTACAAGCCTATTCTTGATTTATTTTTACAATTAATTATTTTTTATTTATTTGCTTTGATCATGATTAGAGAATATTATTTAGGTATTATGCAAATCAAAACTTCCAGAGACCAAAACACACACAAAATTTTTCTCATCAAAACTTCGCACAACCGAGTAATAATCAATTTAGTCAGAGGACATTCCCTCAAAGTAATCAGCCAAATCAATCACAGCAAAACAGGCCCTCAGCCATAAGACCGAACCCTAACTTTACACAACAACGGCCATCCGCTATTCAGTCTAACCCGAATTTTAACCGCTTTAATCAGCAAAAAGCTCATCATTTAAATTACGAACCTTACGATAATTATGCCGAACAATTTAACCAATACAATGACTACTCTTTCGACGATTACCAAAATTACCAAAGTCAAAATGAATCGTACGAAAATTACAATTTTGAAACCAACCAAAATTTTCAGGAGAATTATACTGCTAATTCTCAGAACGAGCAATACGAGGATTATACTGCTAATCCTCAGGATTTTCGTTTAGATCTGGAGTACCCCACGGATACTCCAACACAACAAATAGACCAATTCGACCAAATATCAAACCAAATACAAACAATGAATCTCAACGACAGTTTCGATCCAATGCTGAACTTCCCAGAACAGACGTTCATGTAAATACGCTTTCTCACACCCTATTAACCGTAAATTCAAAAAATCTCTATTACATCAAAGACGCAACCGGCAAATTTAAAATTTTGATTGACACAGGTGCAGGAATTTCAATTTTTAAACCTAAAACAGCTGAAAATTATAGACGTAGATCCCCTGAAAATGTAGTTATACAGGGTATTACTGATCAAAAAATCTATATCAACGAATCTGTTCTCATCCCCTTTTCAGATGAGTCACACAAGGTTTATATCTATAATCTAGATATAGATTTTGATGGACTACTAGACGCAGATTTTTTAGAACATTACGAATGCCGAGTAGATTTCAAAAATAAACAACTGGTCACAAATTTTAAAACCGTACCACTATTTAAAGTCACGGAAGAAACTACAGTAAATTTACCTGTACAACCAACTGGTAACCCTAACATCAAAAACCAAAATCCAAATTTAGGCAACATCAAAAATTTAATTTCTATCGAACCTCGCATGGAAAAAATATGTAAACTAAAATGTAACCTACGAAATACCGAGGCTATACTGTTAGCCCAGGAAAACGAGAAAGTACGCTTACCAAATGCTATTGTCAAAATCGATAACAATGGAGAATTTTTAACCTCAATTATAAACGCGAATGCAATACCAAAAACGGTAAATTTTTCTAACATAAAACTAGAGCCAGTACAAAAATTCAAATCAATTTTCAATTTAAACACTCAAAATTCTGACTCACACCTACAGACGGACAGATCCTTCGAAATTAGGAACGAATTGCGCTTGGATCATCTAAACGAAGAAGAGGCCGAAATAGTAACGCAGCTTTGTTTAGACTTTCAAGATATATTCTATTTGGAAGGAGACAATTTAACTTTTACTAACGAAATTAAGCATTCCATTGACACGAACGATTCAAAACCGGTTTTCACAAAGTCATATCGCTACCCTCATATCCATAAAGAGGAAGTCAAAACACAAGTCTCTAATATGCTTGATCAAGGCATCATTAGACCTTCGATTTCTCCCTGGTCCTCTCCGGTTTGGGTTGTACCTAAGAAACTCGACGCCTCCGGTAAACAAAAATGGCGAGTTGTAGTGGACTACAGAAAACTCAACGAACTGACTATTGACGATAAATACCCTCTACCCAATATTTCCGACCTCCTCGATCAATTAGGCAAATGTCAATATTTTACAACTTTAGACTTAGCCTCCGGATTTCAGCAAATCGAGATTGATGCGAAAGACATTCAAAAGACTGCTTTCACAGTTGAGAACGGTCATTACGAATTCATGCGAATGCCATTTGGACTCAAAAACGCTCCATCAACTTTTCAAAGAGTTATGGATAACATCCTGTTAGGTATTCAAAATGAACGATGTCTCGTCTACATGGACGATATTATTATTTACTCCCCTACAATTCACGAACACATTTCCCGTCTAACTGAAGTCTTTAAACGCCTTCAAAAAGCCAACCTCAAAATTCAACCAGACAAATGCGAATTTCTCCGCAAGGAAGTCGCTTATTTAGGACATCTCATTACAAAAGACGGCGTAAAACCGAACTCTTCGAAAGTTGACGCTATCTTAAATTTTCCTCAACCGAAAAATCCAAAAGAAATTAAATCATTTCTAGGCTTAGCCGGATATTATAGGCGCTTTATCCCCAATTTCTCCAAGATAACCAAGCCCCTAACAAAACTACTACAAAAAGACATACCATTTCTCTTCGACAATGATTGTGTAAATTCTTTTCAAAATTTGAAACAAACATTAACAACAACTCCGATATTAATTTACCCTAATTTTGATGAACCTGTCGTTCTAACCACTGATGCGAGCGCATTTGCCGTCGGCTTAGTGCTGAGCCAGGGGCCTATTGGCAAAGATTTACCCATTGCCTATGCTTCTAGAACTTTGTGCAGTGCAGAAACTAAGTATTCAACGATTGAACGCGAGCTTTTATCGATAGTATGGAGTGTAAAGCACTTTAGACCCTATCTGTACGGTAGAAAGTTCAAGCTTGTAACCGACCATAGACCACTCACCTGGCTATTCTCTATAAAAGATCCAGGAAGTAGACTTGCCCGTTGGCGACTCAAATTAGAAGAGTACGACTACGAAATAATTTATAAACCTGGTAAAATCAATAAGAACGCGGACGCACTTTCCAGAATCAAAATTAATCATTTTTTCGAATGTTCCAAATTCTATTCAAAGGTTCTAGCCGCGAACGACGAAGAGTCAGACGACGACAAAAACCCAGACGATAATAACGAAATCACTAACGAACAAATTTCCCAAGAATTTGAAACTTTCGCCAACTTATATAAAACAACATCTTTAATTGACTATTCGAAAATCAAAGCCTCAAACAACTTTTGTATCGAGAACATAAAGATATTATAACCTTTTTCCAACAAAACAACTTACAAGACCTACATCACAAAATTATCGAGGACATATTCGAAGAAAACCCCGAATTTCATAACGATAAAATCAATATTGTATCAAGCAAAACAGTCAGACATAGGAGATATTTTATCATCCCTCTACCTTTTGATATCGAATCTGTAATTGAACATCTATTTTTGGTACTATTTAAAAATCAAGATGTTCTAGATCTCTCTAAGACATACTTTGTCGAAAATAACCTAGACCTCCCCATACTCGAAATTCTATCATTCATTTTTGCAGAAAAAGACTTAAAAGTAGTAATTTGTCAAGATATCGTCAGAACTGCCGACGAAGATGAAATTCCAATTATATTCGAGCAAAATCATTTTGGTAAAAATAATCTACACCGCGGAATAAATGAAACGATTCGAAGAATTAGAGAAAAATACACTTGGCAAGGTTTAACTAAAGACGTCGAAAACTTTATAAAAAACTGCGAAACGTGCCAAAAGACTAAAGTATGCCGGAAAAATCTAAATAACCCTCTAGTAATCACGGAAACCCCAAGAACACCTTTCGAAAGAATTAATATCGATTTATTTGAATTCCCCACTCGAAATTACGCTTTAACCATTCGCGACGAATTAACTAAATTCACGCAAGCCTATGCAGTCCCAGACAAATCCGCAAAATCTGTCGTAAATACTTTGTTGTTGTACTTTCAACATTATGGTACCCCATTGAGAATCCATTGCGATTACGGTGGCGAATTTGACAACCATTTGCTCAAAGATCTCTGCACCCTCTACGACATAAAATTAACTTATTCAAGCGTAGGACATCCTTTCACAATTTTACCATATGCGGTAATATGCTATAAAAATTAGGTAAATAAAACACACGGTTTCACCCCATACGAACTTGTATTTGGGCATACGTCCAACAGACCACCCGAAACCTTATATAACCAAAAAGAATTAATAACTAAATACGTTAGAGATCTAAACAATAGAATATCTCACTATTATGAAATCGCCCGCAATCGAACACAAGCACAAAAGGAGAAAGCGAAAGTTCGTTTTGACAGAAATGTTCCCCAGAAACGATCTGAGTACAAAATAGGTGACTTAGTTTATGTAAAAGAATCACAAATTAAGAACAAACTACAAAATAAATTTAACGGTCCCTTTAAAATAAAAGAAATCTTTCAAAATTCTGCCACCCTATTAAATCTCGAAACAAAACAAGAGACTAAAGTAAATTTTGATAGAATGAAACCATATACTGAAAATTAAATTTATTTTCAGGTTTCTCCTGCTGTTCGGATCAGCACTACACTACACAATACAAAATTATCCAGATCAATAACCCTGTTGGTGTATACTATCACCAAGACACGGACATCGTGGTGACAAATGACAAATGGACTCTACTAGTGCATAAAAATATTTCATCCCTCAAACTAGCTTTTGACAAGAATCAAAATAATTTAGACAGAATCTTGAACACCCTCGATGGTGCTGATCAAAAATCAATCCTGTTTAGAAGCGAAGTTAAAACAGAGTTTAACCTTTTAATGCAAATAGCTAGTTCGATAAAAACAAAATTTGACGAAGTCTTTTCGGACACAAAGAGATATAAACGCGGAATACTTAACGGTTTTGGAACAATATTCAAATCAATCACCGGAAACTTAGACGCCGAAGATGGCGAGTACTACACTAACTGTATAAATAAATTAAATAATGACGAACATCAATTAGAAAACTTAATCAAAAATCAAATCTCAGTTACAACTTCTGTTATCAAAAATTTCAACTCAACTATACAAAAATTGCAAATTGATGAGGAAACATTTAACAAAGATATCAAAGAAATCGAGCACACAATTCAAACCATGACTCAAACGATCCAAGCTGCCGAAATAAAACTAAAATTTCTATACATTTCCGAACAACTAATGGCCAGCTATTTGTATATCGAAGACAATCTAAACGATATTTTAAATTCAATAACATTTGCCAGATTAGGAATTATTCATTCATCAATCATAACACCTGATCACTTAGTAACGGCGTTACAAGAGATTTCACAGAGTTTGCGAAGGAACAATTTACCTCTTCCAATTAAACTATCAGCAGTTGCTCAATATCTGGATATTATTGAACTAAAAGCTTTTCAACTAGATTCTAACCTAATATTTGTTTTAACAATACCTCTTATTGAACCTCAAAATTATAACACCTTTCGCCTATACCCCATACCTATACTTGATAACAGAACTGGTCTACATCACTTTTTATCTATTTCACAAAAGTTTATCGCGAGAGACGATGATTCTTTAATGTACATACCTATACAAAATTTGAAAGAATGCAAACCACTTTATTTTGGAACCAAACTATGTTCGAACCTGTTTGCATATCCTATCGACCAAAATGCCATTTGTGAAGCTAGAATATTAAAACCATTGCCGAAACTCCCAGAAAATTGTCAAACTTCCTTCATCATTAGTCAAGGATACAACGTCCAAGAACTTGAAGACAACACATGGCTAGTAATTAATTCCGAACCACTTCACATTACCATCAACTGCCCGAAGAGAGAATCCATAACAGAGCTAATTAACAAAAATTCCATCATAAAACTACAACCAGGATGTTACGCCTATGCAGGCATTACTCGAATACAAGCCAGTGCTAAAGACTTTTCCGAAATCAAGGACAATTCACATCCAATCCAAATTCCTTTTGAATGCTGCAATCACATGCCCGACAAAATCGAAATTCCAAAATTAAAACCGCTTAAATTAAACAGTCTCGACGTAGAAGATTTAGATATTGCTAAAAACAAACTAGAGCAATATTCCAAAGACCTAGATGACCTCATAAACGAACCTTTTGTGACCAAACATGTATCTTGGTTCACATACTTCATAATCACTCTCATCATCCTATTAGTTCTACTTTACATAACTTGTAAATGCAGAAGAAGAAGATGTGGAGCATTGCGAATCCAACCCTCAACGGATAACCCTCCTTCACCTCCTTCAGAGCGAAGCAGAGTATTTACCAAATTTCCTAGACTGATCCCTCCAAGAAAGCGACCCGGTATTAGACCTCAAGAAGAAGAGGACATCGAGTTAACATAGACTTTCATGTGGAGTTTTACCCTTGTCTATTAATTTAGACTATTGTATTTTATCCTTATTACGTTATGTAATGTTTTATTATCGCTTACCAATTTTAACTTTTACATTATTTTATTATTTTGCTTTGTATTCATTCAACATTGTTTCAATTTATTTTTGCATTATATTCATTTAACGTTTTAACAATTTTCAAAAGTTGCTGCATAAAATCAACTTTTTTATTAAGGGGGAAGTTGTTATATAAAATTATACGCTTATTACCAAGACTTAGTCGTAACAAACCTTCACAGGCATATCATATTACATGATAACGACTTCTCTTATTAATTGCTTATCTTCAAGATATCATATTACACCTTTGTTTCTCATAACTTGTGCAGACTGCAGAACTGCAATTCCTTTGTTATATATTTTGCTTACTCAGGTTCTGTATGTTATAAATATGACTAAACGCGCTTTGTTGAATCAGTTATTAAACTCACTTAGAATGAAACACTTCTAATTATTGTATTATTCCTTTTCCAAGAGCCAACGTTGGCTCCATTAAATAAATAAATCCTTTTTAAAAAGTCACTCATGTAAACCGTGATCTAACATATATAGTTGTTCATATAACCTGATTATAGTAAAGTTGTGAAGTTGCCAAATGAATAAAGTTAGTGTTAAACTGAACCTACAGCTTCGTGTGTGTCATTCCTTACTGCCTTACTCCCGAATAATAATAATTTACAAAAGAATAAATACAATTAACACACCATATATATTAAATCCTACCAGTGTTACACATGAAACTGAAACATGCTTAGATCACATCTTTTTAAAATATCCAGCTAATATTAACCCAAAATTAACTTTTAACTCTTACTCCTTAAGCGCCATATTACAGACCATTATCCAGTTTTTTTAAACATAAATTCAAAAGCAAGAAATAATATACTTGAAAATTAATAATAATGTTATCACGAAAACTAACATTTTTTTTCTTTTTTCCACCTTGTGTAGAGAGTAAAAGAATAAAATGTTTTCTTAATAATTTGTTTAAATAATGAAAAAAGGAAAAAAATGATTACAAAACAATTAAAAAAATTTTTTAAGAATTTTTTTTTATCATAATATTTTATAGCAAATAAAATGGCAAAACATTTTTTTTCAAAAATACGTAATTTATCTATTTGTCTATGAAATTTGTTTAAACAAATAGCAATAAAAAAATTAAAGTTTATGTAATCTTATAGTATTTTTTAATATAAAAACAGTAATAATAATTAAAATTAATAAAAAAAATTTTCAACCTCTCTATTTCATTTATTAGTTTTTTGCTAGGTTAAATAATTAATAACTAATAGAGTATAACAATTAAAAACATCGTAATGTCATAATCCCATAGTAATTTTAGTGGCTTTTGTTTAACAATTATCCGACTTGAAATATAAATGCAAACTCTAAAAAAATTTGTTAATTCACAATAGGCTTATTTTATGAAAAATCAGTGAAAAAATTTTTTCCAAAGGGATATTGTTCCTTTAAGTTCTCTTTTTACTTATTACGGCCGGTTTCAGAGCATCATAACGGCTTATTGTTCGCTCTATTTTCAACATTAAATTAAAATAATTATTAATAACAGAGATAGAGTTTCAGGGGTCGGGATTTTTTTATTGGAAATTTCTTCCTCTTTAAGAATCCTTCTTTAACATTTCTTAAATATTAATAGTATTCGAATTATTTGCAAAAAACGAAACTCGTTTTTTTAAATCTTCATTTGTTTATAACTTTTGCAATTGTTTATGTGCGGGTTTGAAACTTTTGTACATTTTTCTAGACATCATTCGGAATCCAATGAGGCCTCACTCATATTTTTACGAGTTTTATCAAGAATTAACACGGCCTTGAACTTGTGAACTAGTCCATATTTTTGTATCATCAGAATTTTGATTTTCACGGAAAAATTAAAAGCGGGGTAAAAAAGAGATTTAATTGGTAAGAATAATTGTTCTCATTTTATATTTTATAGGTATGTAAGCATTAGTCCAGTGTTTGACGGTTTTTCGCTCAGAATTCTTTCGGATAAAACCGATCGATGTGATATTTGGACAGTAATTAGGGAATGGCTCAAGGAACAAAAGTTATGTAGTGCCGATGTGTGCTTTTATCCTGGGTTGGACGCCACCTCTTCTCGGGGGTGGAAATTATTACATTCAAAATAACCACAGAAATCGATAGAGGAATAAATTCTAAGCAAAAAATGTTCTATGAAGTTTTTTCGATGAGTCAATACTTCTTGGGGGTGGAAATTATTACATTCAAAATAACCGCAGAAATCGATAGAGGAATAAATTCTAAGCAAAAAATGTTCTATGAAGTTTTTTCGATGAGTCAATGCTTTTTGAGTTATTCGTGACTGAAAATGCTGATTTTTCATCTAAAAGATGCATGTTTTAGAACGATTTTTCACGAATAACTCGAAAAATTTACGTTTTATCAAAAAAATTAAAATAAGCAAAAATGAAGCTTATAAAATAACAAATAGATTTTTTTTTTTTTATTTCTGTAGATGCAAGAGTTATGGCTCGTTGAAGGTGACTTTTTGTTTACCGAAAACTGAATTCGAACCTTTCAACGTTAAATAACGGAAAATTTTTGGAAGAAAACATATAAGATATTTTTAAAAGCACTTGAACAGGCCTTTAAAATGAGCTTTGCTAAAAGTCGTTAGCATAAAAATTAACAGAGTTATGATGAAAATAAAATGGCTGTCTCGTTTTTCGGAGAAAAAATCAGCAACAAAACCGATGACTTCACAGCAAGAATTGAAATTGAACGTAATCCATTTACAATTTACTTTATTTAATTAATAACTATATATTCTAGAAGTTTGGCCAGTTTGGGATGCCTAGATTTGAAAAAAATTTTGATTCAAATTTGAAATGATTTTTGAAATTTCTTAAAAAATTTTCATTTTGTCGCAATAATTCAAAAATTTTGTTTTTTTTTTACTGAAAATTTTGATTTTTTTTTTTATTTCTCTAGGATAAAAATTATAAGTTTGCATTTGAGTGCGAGGACCACCTTCCCCGGGTCCTTTAAACTCAAAAATCTCAAAAACCAAGAGTTCAAGGAAGTTCAATTTTACATGCCTTGCAGCCCTTAAAATTTCCTGCAAAATGGCTGTTGGAGCGATTGGATAGCTCGAAAATTAAGGAAGTTATCGTTGAAAAACCGATCGTATTTTTTCGGTGAAATTTTCGGAGCATGTAAATTGTTTTATTCTCGACAATTTTGGAGCATTTATAAATATATGTAAACACATATGCCGGTATATGTATAAGTATATCCTCATAATAGTACTTCAGAGATGGAAAAAAATTTAGAAGCCGGTAGGTATTGCACAATATTAGTGTACGTAGCTGCTAAAGAAGTTAAAAAAATTGAGCCGTGTCGAAGACTTATCTGCGTTTCTCAAGCAGATGCCTTTATTAAGGCTACCACTAAAAACAGCACTGCGAAATTATCATCCCTTGTTTTGATAGTTAATGCTCTGAATGAGCACATTAAGAGGGTTTATTTACAAACCCAGATGTGGCTTGGGAACAAAAATATTCGTCCAACTGATTGGGGATGGATTTATAATGAAGGAACTTTACTACCAATCAAAATGCTGAATATGCCTGCACTGGAAGAACTCCTCAAAATGATATTTTGTAATTACAAAAAAGGATGCGGCGCAACTTGTAGCTGCCGAAAAGTTGGACTTTTTTGTAATGCAACTGTCAAAATTGTCCTCCAATTACAGACCAAGAGGAGGAGGTCGATAGTGATGATAGTTCTTCTGATGATAAATCGATTTTCAATAATAAAACATGCTATTATAATGAACATAACATTTTTATTTTTCCCCTTTAAACTCATTTATTTAATAATTTCAGTTTTTAATTTTAAGTAAACATGGTAGTTAATTTTATTATGAAGGCGGATTGTAAGGGATGAAACGTTGCAATAAATCAGAAATGATATTATAAACAGTGACGGGATTTTAATTCATTATAAATGTACCATTAAAACATTTCAAGCTGTTGAAAACTATTTTTTTTTCACACGGGGGTAGTTTTAAAGAGTTGAAACGTTGTAGCACATCATAAATTATATTCCAGAACATGAAATAATGTTTATTCTACACATTTAAACATGATTTCAATCTATGTAACGCTTAAATCTATGGTTTTTAAATCTTTTGTCAGAAGGGGTAGTTTTCACCCCCAAAAAACAAAAAGCACACATCAGGAACATATAACTTTTGAAGAGGAGGGTAAGATAAGCTTAATTACAAATTTTCATTAAAATCGATGTTAACCGAAAGAATTCTGAGGAAATACCCTATTTTTACCGTCAAACACTGGATTATATGTATTATACAAAATCTTTACTCGGATAGTGAATTCGAAGTGATTAGCATGAAGAGTGTGCCTGGCACTAATTTGCAAATTATCAATTGGATGGTGTAAACAAAGCATTTGACTCATTCTACTCCATCTTTAAATATAATTTTTCCTCTTAAGAAATTTATAATCAGTAAAAACAAGAAACCATGGTTTAATACTGAGATTAAACAATTACATCAAACCATATGTGAAATAACTAAAATAGCAAAATCTACAAAAAATGAAATTGTGATCGAAAGATTAGGGCAGTTAGGAATTCTCTAGAATTTGGTAAATAAAAATAAATCAAATTATAATAATAACAGACTAAGTAATGCCTTCAATATCAGCAAAGAAAGCTGTAAAATAATAAACGAGAAAAAAAGGATCTAGAAATAGGACACCCATTGAACTAAATGTAAACTATACAATTATCTCAAACAGCACGCAAACCTGTGAGTACTTTAATGAGTTCTTCAAGAACAAAACAACGATTAAGCCAAATAGGAACAATTTAATATTAACCCCTATGGTAGCCTCAACCTTTTTTTCTCAATCCAACCACTCCCAACGAGACATAAGACACGAGACACTATCTCACATAATAAATGTCAGTTTCTATACGAGAAAATATCTTGAAGTACTAAAAGTGTCTAAATCAATTCCAATATTTAAAAACAAAGGCTCCATAAATAACGTAAACAACAATAGAAATCTATATTTGCTATAACAATTCACAAAAGTTATTGAATATGCTTATAACATCATGCCAAGTTCTTTCCTAGAACAAAAAAAAAACTATTACCGAACAACACGGATTTAGACAAAAATCTACAGAAACTGTCATAACAGAACTATATGAAAATATATTTAAATAATATAATTGCTTTATACTAGAGCATTCGATAAAATAGACCATAAATTGCTACTAGACAAGCTTTATTATAATAATAATAATGATTTATTATCCATCAGACCAAAATACAATAAGGTATTGGAGTTGTCAAAGTACAATAAGTAATAAAACAAACTAACAACACATCAGTAAATATAAAAAACGAAGGCAAACAGAAACAAATACTAACATATACATTTAGAATATTCACAACTCAATAAAATAAAATAACATTCAAAATGAATTATAATAAGTCGCATGTCGAGCTCAGATAAAATAGAATTTACAAAAAGATGTTTACATACTTATATTAATATAATGTACAAATGTGTGAGAATTATTATTCAAACGAGTGTTGCAAAAAATCATTGACTGCATAAAATACATATTTCAGTAACAAATTTTTTACTTGTCTGCGAAATATTTTTATACTACTAACTTGTTTAATACATTCTGGAAGCTTATTGTATAATTTTACTCCAGTGTATGTGGGACTTCTCTCGTACAATGATAGGTAGTGGCTAGGAGGCAATAGATTATTCTGTCTTCTAGTATTATATTCATGGCTGTGATTGTTTCTTAAAAATGTTTTTAAATTGGTCTTTACAAACACAACTATTTCTAAGATATAAATGCAAGCTAATGGTAGTAATTTAAGTTCCTTAAAATAAGTTTTACAAGAAGTACGCATACCGACTCCCATTATATTTCTTATTGCCTTCTTTTGTAATTTAAAAACTCTCTCAAAGTGGTGAGAGGAGCCCCAAAATACAATGCCATACGAAATTCTTGAGTAAAATTGCGCATAGTAGTAGGATAACATAACAGTCCTATTTGTAATATTTCTCAACCAAGGCAAAACAGACTGGAGACAATTTTTTACACAATATATTTATATGAGTTTGCCAATTTAGAGCATTGTCTATGTGTACACCCAAGAATTTTGTAGGTGAAACTTGTTCTAAAGATTTTCCATGGATTTTTAGTAGATAACTTTCGTTGTAATTAAGTAGTCTAGGAGTAAAATGAATGAACACCATTTTATCGCTATTTAGAATTAATTTTTCATTTTCAAATTTAGAAACAAATAGGTTAATTTTATTCTGTGTGTCAATTGTGAGATTATTTATATTTTCAATTACATTTAAAAATGAGTTGTCATCTGCATACATTACTAGGAGACATGAGTTTATTACATCCGGTAAGTCATTTATAAAAAGTATAAAAAGTTAGGGTCCCAGGATCGAGCCTTGAGGGACGCCGCGGGATACAGGTAATCTTCCGGATTTTGTGTTTCCAATTTCTGTTAACTGAGAACGATTAGAGAGGTAGGACTCAAGCCACTCACCAAGTTTTCCTCGAAATCCATATTTATTTAATTTTCGTAAGAGTAAAGCATGATCCACCAAATCAAATGCTTTACTCAGATCCATAAAAACTCCAAAACATTTTTTATTTTTATCTATATTGTCATAAAGTTTGTTAAGAAGACAAAGTATAGCGGACTGAGTCGACCTCCCTATCCGAAACCCATGTTGCTCGTTGCTCAGTATATTATATTTGTCACAAAACTTCAACATTCTATTATAAATAACTCTTTCCAGTATTTTTGATATAAATGAGAGCAATGAGATAGGCCTGTAATTGTTAAGCAATGATTTATCTCCTTTTTTATATAGGGGTGTAATTTTTGCTGTTTTAAAGATGTCTGGAAATACAGCTTCTTGTAAAGACTTATTGATCAAATATGTTAGGGGAAAAACTATGTATTGAACTATTGATTTTAACACGTTCTTATTAATGTTGTCAATCCCACAAGAATTAGATTTTTTAAGACATTATTATATTAAAAATTTCATTTTCCGACACCGGATCAAGGAATATTGTTGGAAATTCTTTGTTCAAATTAATAAAATAGTCCGTATTTTTAAAACATTCAGCTAAAATATTTGGTGAATTTACAAAATGAACATTTGCGCTATTAACAATTTCTTGCGGATCTGTAATTTTTCTACCATCAACTTTCAATTCCTCAATTCTGGTGGATTCTGAACAGTTTTTACCCAAGTCACTATTTATGATAGACCAGGCAGCTTTAGATTTATTAGAAGCGTTTTTATATTTATTTTCATTATATGAGCGTTTAGCCGCTATTACAACTCTATCGTATACCTTTCTATACAATTTATATGACTTTTCATCCTCAGGTCTCTTAGTAGCTAACATTATTCTATTCAATAATTTCAGTTTCTCACATGAAATTCGAATTCCTTGAGTTATCCACCTTTTTTTATCACAAGTTACCTTGACATTAGAAATGTATCGACATAGTAAAACAAATTCTCACTAAAAGCCTTAAAACCGTCATTTACAGTCTGGGCATCATATACATTACTCCAAAGTTCCTTACTTACATGATAAATAAAATTTTGATGATTACTATCTGAAAGTACCCTAGTTTTCTGATCTTTCCTATATGGTACAAAATTTGGTGCATTGAAGGATAGAATTTGGCATGTATGATCTGACAGTCCATTTGGCACCACATTACAGACAGCATCACAGCTATTGTTTAAAAAATTGCTACATATGTAATCAATACAAGTTGAAGAATTTGTACATATTCTTGTCGGCTCAGTAACATGAAAATCAAGATTATACATACTGAATAGATCAGACAGTCGATATTTATATACACTATTCGATAAATAATCAATATTAAAATCCCCGCACAATATAAGTAAAGATTTGTCTTTTAATAAGTCGTCAAGTAACTCATCCGTTTCGAAAAATATATTTACGTCTCCAGTAGGTGATCGGTACATAGTCACTATTTTAATTTTTTTGTGATCTACCTTAATTTCAATTCCTGCCAGTTCTATATCTTTATCTTTAGAAAACTTATTTAGTGAAGTAATTTCATCAATATACTTACATTGAGCGACGATTTATGAAAGACACTGACCCCGCCATTATGGTACACATTTCTACAATAACTTGATTTTTTAACATACCCATTGATGTGTAGGGTATCTAATTCAAATGGTTGAACCCATGTCTCTGTCAAACACAAGATATCAATGTTATGTTCATTGAGCTCGACCTCCAATTGATCAATCTTGTTTTTTATACACTGTATATTTTGATGATACTGATTGGATGATTATATTTAATTTTTTATTTTTATCATTGACTAGTTGCTATTCGCTATTTATGTTGTATTTGATTTTTTGTCTCTCAATATCCATTTTTTAAAGTAAAATGGGACAACTAGCATCATATATAGAGTGATTAATATCAAAATTTGTCTTTAATGCAGCATTAGCATCTATGCAGTTAATACATTTAGGAATGTTGCACTCACATTTTTTTCCATTTTCGTGTTCGCTTACTGGTTTTGCACAAGAGAGACATCTCAAGTCATTGGTACAGTGATCTGCTTTATGTCCAAAACCACCACACTTGAAGCACCTAAAAACACTTACGTACTCGTACTCTCGACAACGGGACCAATCGATAAATAATCCATTTTGCTCCATTATCCTCCTGAAGGATTCAGGATCACACTCCACAATAGCCATCCATTTGGTTCTCATTTTTTTAATAACTTTTAAATTTAAAGACACTGAATTATGGTTTAAAAATAAATTTTGCTTTTTTATAGTCATTCTCTGTCAATATCTATTATTTTAATGCAAGGGCTTTTTAGATCTGGTGCATTGATTTTATAATTTTTCCCCAATTTCTTCTCAGCTCCTATTTTAACTATTTATTTCTTCTTTACTGCCACATTTAATTACTACGCCACCTTCTTTTACTGTTCTAACCTCAGTTATGCCAACTTCTAATGTAGTAGGACTTACATATTTTTGCACTGCTTCCAGTGTTTTTTTGCTATCTTGCCCAGTATTCTTAGGCTTAATGATTACTTCTTCACTAGCAGCCTTTGCATAACTTTTTTTCTCTTTTAAATTGATGTCATCTCTTGGAACATTATGAATTTTATTTATCATACTTTTTAATTCTACCAATTGCTTTTGTAGGCCGGAAATATCATTTTTTAAACTCCGTACGTGCTCCAAGATGTCAACACATGTATCACAAAACCACTTTATTCCTCTACAATTTTGTACTGCATCATATTCAGCAGATTGAACATTTACACATTTTAAATGATAAGTCGTACAACAATCACCAGAGCATTTTATCATAGGGTCCTTATTCTTTTTTTTACCACATTGTTCATTCATGATTGTTTACTATGAGATCGACCGTTGGTGGAAAGAGACAATGCCAAGCGTAGAAAACTACTACCTATTATCGCCCACTGCAAGCGAAACTAGCCTTTATATTATCACACCTCGCGTTATCACGTTGCACACTGGTTTTTAGCGACAAACAAAATCACTTTTTAGTCTCTAAATATATCAACTAATCAGGTTTCATTAAAACTATATATTTGTAGTTTATCACAATTTAAATTTATAATTAACAACAATGTTTGTTAATACCACTTCGGTACACACATACACGTTGAGGTTGAGGTTAGAGGTACTACCAATGACTGGGCAGCATCCTACTTATAAAACAGGTACCAAAAAGTAATGATAGATAGAAATCAATCACATCCAAAGGAAGTACTTATGGGACCAATGCTCAATTCTGGGCCCATTAATCTTCATAATTTTTATGAGCGATATAGAATTCTCATGTAACAATCAAAATACAACTATTATATGAGCTGATGGTGATGACACAAACCAATTGATTGCCGAAAATACACTTCAGGAATCTATAATTAAAGCTAATCATTGTGCAAACAATTCTTACCAATGGTGTATAAACAATGGACTATCAGTAAACATAAGTAAAACTTTCTTTATGCTCTTCCGTCAAAAAAATATTAATCTCAATTTCTCACCACTTCTAAAGATTAATTACAAATCTATTGAACATGTCAATAGTACGAAATTTCTTGGCATTACGGTTGATCAAAAGTTAACCTGGGAAAAGCATATTGAAACTGTTATATCTAAATTAAGTAGCATAAATATGTTTTATAATTCGGCAATTAAGAGAAACGGTGTCTCTTGATGTGCTGAAGATGGCTTGGTTCATTGAGTATTGAGTGATGGTCTTATGTTTTGAGGAAGCTCATCACATATAGAAAAAGTATTTATTATTCAAAAGAAAATAATTAGATGCATGATGGGGGCAAAACCAAGAACTTGTTGTAAAGAATTATTCATTAATACTATTAAAGATTAAAAAAGAAGAATTAAATCATATCAGAAATAAAATGGTTCATAATTTGCTGCTCTCCAGATTTTAGTATGGTTAATCAATGATTTTTTTGAATCCGGCATATTTTTACTTTTTTAAAAACATCTATACTGATTCCCCGTACAGAAGTGGAAAAAAAATTAAGTCTCATTAAATAAAATGCTTAAGGTACGGATGGTTTAGATTTGATTATGTTATCTCTAGTTAATCCATGGTTGAGCGAGCACCTAACTTTCATAATCAACAAATGCTTACTAACTAGTACTTTTCCTCGCCAATAGAAAAGAGAAAATATTATCCCAAATCCCGAAACTAGCACTCCTACTGATATGTCACAATTTTGCCCTATTAGCATACTGCCTACTATATCCAAAAGTCTTGAAAAAATTGTCCATGAGCAACTTAGTAATTATTTGAGTATAAATAATATTTTACCTCCTACGTAGTCTAGTTTCCATCCCCATCATAGCACAATTACAGCAATGAAACAAGTTACTGACAACATATTTAGGGCATGCGACGCAAACAAAAATTTATGCTTGGTTCTCTTAGACTTCAGTAAGGCATTTGGCACTCTAACTTTGCACCAAATTATACTATTTTGGCCTTAGTACAATAGCTGTATCATTTTTTCAAAACTACCTTTATGGCAGATGCCAGAAGGTAGGAGTAAATAATAATTTTTCACAATTTATTGATACAAATCAAAGAGTTTCACAGGGGAGTATTCTTGAACCATTACTTTTCGATTTACAAGGCCGATTTCTATAAATATTTGAAATATTGTCAGTCACATCAATATGCAGATGATACACAAATTTATTACTCATTTTCGTTGATAGAATTCATTCAGGCTGCAAAAAATATTATTTATGAACTAGTATCCACTGTACTATTTGGTAAAAATAGGGAATTAATTTAATTTAGGACTTTAAAATAATTTTGAATAACTCAACTTTGAACCCTATTGATAATTGAAAAAACTTAGGTATTTGTTTAGATGTTCAACTCAGGTTTTCAAAAAGAGCAAGCGTAGAGGCTTTATCACTGTGCTGTATTTCGATACTCCAGAGAAGCAACTCTCAGCAAGGTTAGTACTTGGATGAGTGAAATCCATCTTGGGAAACACAGCGATCTCTTCCCACCTTTTGGCGGCTTGTATATCAGCGTATACGTAGAAGCTATGTAATTTCAAGACGAAGATTACGTAGTGGATATACCATCCTTCAGAGGAGATGTAAAGCAGGGTGTCCCTTATCTATTAAATGTTAGACAAGTAAAAGATTCCTATTCTTCTCAAGAGAAGAGGTTCGGCAAAATTTCCAGGTTGGGGGTAGCTCGTCTCCTGGCGTCAGTGATACGTCCTGGTAGCGGAAATAGGCTGACGTTAAATAAATCGTTATAAAACAAGTGTCTAATCTATTGTAAAAATCATTTGGCAAATTAAAAATTCTTTCGATTCATAAAGATATTTTGTGTAATGATATTAAATTAAAATCGTGTGACTCTCTGATTCTGTCATATTTATTGTATTGTGACATAGTATATTGACCTGCTTTATTGCAATGAGATAAATTTCAAAATATGTGTATAAGATTTTCTGACAATCTTTGCAAATTTGATCATGTTACGGATAAATTTAATGAGTGGTTAACACTTAGTGAAAGATTTCAAGTTTATATAGCTTGCCTTATTTTTAAAATTAATTCTACCCAGATGCCCTCATATCTACAAAATAAACTTATTAAAATTCTCCGCAAATTCTCTGAAAAAACTGCCTCTAAAACATTTCAAATCCAAATTAAAAATCACCTGTTAGCTAGTGCCTACTATGATATTTCGGATTTTAATTATTTGTAAAATTACTGATATGTCATAATATATTGTGTCTATGTCGTTGTTTTTAAATTGGACGATGTTAGGACTAGATTAATAATTAAACAAATGAGTGGAAGTTACTTAGCAGTGAACCTAGCAACAACATGGAACTGCAATTTTTAAACGATGACCCTATAGAACCACCAACGGTAGAAGAAGTCGAAAGTGCCATAAAAAAATTAAAAAACAATAAATCCTCAAAAAACTGATATGCCCAATAAAAATGATCATGGCAAAGATCTCATCGGCAGTAAAAGTACAAAATGACACGTCGACATCATTTGAATCACATAAAGGATTAAGACAAGGGGACGCGCTGGCACGTCAACATTTTAATACACCCCTGGAAAAAAATATCCGTGACGCAAATCTAGATGGTAGAGGAATAATCTTTAATAGGTCGGTTCGGATATTAGCATATGCAGATGATGTCTATATAATAACCAGAACCAGAAGAACGGCTAAGGAATCCATCTCTGATTTAATAGCAACGGCAGAGAGGATGGCTTGCAGATAAATCAAAATGTATGCCCTCAACTTCACGCTCCAGAGCAGGAAATGTCAAGGAAAATCTTTCTACTGAAGACGAAACTTTTGAAACAGTCTGGGAATTTGTCTACTTAGGCACACTGGTTAACCCGAATTACGATATATCTGAAGAAATAAAAAGGCGGATAATAACGGCTAACAGAACTTATTATAGCCTCGCGAAGTATCTTTCCAATAAGAACATATCACAATCAACTAAAATAAGGCTCTATAAGACACTCATAATATTCGTTGTTACATATGGATCGGGACCATGGACTCTGACTAAATCCGACGAATCCTCATTGCTCATTTTTGAAAGAAAAATACTTCGTAAGATTTTTGAAGCAGTCTGTGAGAACAAGGTGTGGAGACGCAGATGCAATTATGAATTGTAAGTAAGTAGTAAGAAGAAAGTAAGTAAGTAATTATATCTATGTTGTTTTTTTTTATATACATTTTGTAACTGTCTTGTCAAACACTAAGGTGTGTAAAATTGATCAATAAAGTGGTTCTATTCTATTTCTATTTTATTCTATAATGTCGTAAAACATGTTAACGATTTGTCTGAAAACTTAAAGAACTCACTTCCGTGATGAACTTCAGAAAACAGATCAAAACCTATCTACTCAGTAAAAGAAAATATGCTGTTTTATAAATTGTGAGTAAGCACTTATTATAAATAATGTACAAATACTAGGACAGCGGACGGTTTGCGAACCGTAGGGGGTTTGCGCATGATGATTTTCGATACTGTAAAATCATTGTGCATGGGCTCCTGATGGTTTGGGAATCGTTCGCTTACTTGTAGAAACCAACCTAATATTAAATTAGTTTATTCGTAGAGATGGTTATATTAGTCTAGGAAATAGCGTGCAAATTCGACGACGAGTGGTTACCATCTGCCAGTCGGTAATCGAAGAGACCATATAAATACAAAATTTTTTTTTCTCTGGGACTTTTTGGTATGGTGGGGGGATAGGGAGGGGGGGGGCATTTATTTTTAAATCGAATGATTATCGATATTTGTCCACATAGGTAGTTAGTATATGTACTTCACATACCCCAATTACGCTGGCAGACGAAACTTCTGCGGAAAAAGAAAAAAAAACGTTTAGTTTCTTTTTTCCGGTTAGCGCGCGCGCCGTTCGGAAGTTTCGTCTGCCAGCGTAATTGGGGTATGTGAAGTACATATACTAACTACCTACTATACTAAGTACAGTATAATTAGGAGTGAGCCACAATAGACCAGATGGTCGCAGTGGAGGGTCTGCTACTAGCCCACTCACATATCAACCTAACCTAACCTAACCTACTAAGTACATAGACAAGAGAGAAGAGAAAAGCAGCAAAATCCGTGAGTGTACAAATTGTGCTATTTCGCAGTGTTTAAAAAGTTTTTAAAAATCAAAAGTTTGTGCATAAAGTTCTACTGCCCTTAAACCTCAAATTTCTCTCTAAGAAGAAGTAAAATTGCATAAATAAATTAATTTAGATTCCTAATTTACAATTCTAAAAAGATTTCTTATCTAGTGATATATTATAAAAAACATTTAAAATTGATAAGTGAAAGCAGCGTTTTTTACAAACCTACCAGTGCAGTAGAAATATTTTATTCCTGCAATGATATAAATAAAAATAAATCTACATAATGGAGTGCAATGCATGCAATATTGCCAGTGATGAGCAACCGGTTTTTGCTTGTGATGCAAAATATTTCTATGCAAACCATGCTCGAATCTCACAGCATCAGAATCTAAAGTAATGCAACTAAAAGAAAGAACTATGATATTTTACTGCAAAGATTGCCTTAATTCTAACACAATAAAATTATAATTATCCACTGTAAATGACAAAACCACAATTATTGATAGTAAAAATAAGATTATCGAACTGTTAGAAAAACATGTGGAATCTTATAAACAAAGAAAAAATGCCTTAAATAATAAACTCGCTTCTATGCAAGTCCAAAATAACAGAGTACAACTACTACCCCCGACAACAGTTATAAGTGGCAAGACTACAAAAAATGACCTCAAGCCAAAATCTTCCGATCAACTTGAAACAGTCATACAAATTATGACAAACCAAACTATTCCACTGAAACCTACTTGTGCTGATATGGTTAAGTATGGATACCAACACAAAACTCAAACTTGGCAATTTCAACAAAACCAAGTCAAGTAAAAGATAACCTGAGAGAATTAGAAGAGAAGCAAAAAATCATTATGGAAGAATTTTTTTTTTTTTTAATGGCGTTAGGGCGATTGACCCACAGCCAGACACTAAACTGTTAACTATGTTAATATACCTAATTCTAACCTATTTGACGAGCTTAAACCATTTCGTAACACAAAAAGATATATAGACAGGGACACACTCTTCTCGCCCAGGGTTCGATCAGGGCAGTTTTTTTTGTTACACATACATATAGTAGACCACGGGTAATTAGGGTCGCTAAAACAATAGGACAAACATAAGGTGACAAAGCTAAACCTACTCTAGATATTTACATTTGTTGTATTTATGAATAAAATTATGCAATCCATTATGGGTTTTGTATTTAAAGCTAGAAGGTTCAGTAAATTAAATGGGGCTTCTACTTCGTGTTTGATTAAATTTTTATATAGTTCATTACTTTCTTGAGCGTATTTTTGACAATTAAAAAATATATGATCTAGATCCCCTATTTCATTACACTGCTCACACATATTTGATGGCAATATGCCTATTTTATGCAGGTGGTAAGGATAACAGCCATGGCCAAATTTAAGTCTGCTTATATGTGTTATGCTCCTTCTTGAATAATTAACTCCGTTATACCAATGTTCTTTTGGGATTTCTTGTTGGATACGTGTATACCTTGTTGGATTGGTGAAACAATATTCATTCCATTGTTGAGACCACTGTTTTTTTAATAAAGTTTTACATTTGCCAATGCCATCTTCTAGACATGGTACGTTATATAAGGGTATTCCTGAAGAGGTACTTTCTTTAGCCAGTTGGTCTACCTTTTCATTATTCTCAAGGCCGATGTGAGCTTTGACCCAAACAAATTTTATTATGTAATCTCTCTTAGTCAAGTTATTAAACATGGATTTAATTTTGAAAATGTACGGGTTACAAAAAGGGGAATTGATATCAATATTATTTTTAATAGACGTTAAAACAGACAGCGAATCAGAAGAATCAAAACCCTTTGGCAATCGTGGTACTCAATAAATTCTAGAGCTTTTATAATGCCCATAGACTCGGCAACGTATATCGAAGTATCTTGATTTAGTTTATATTTTTCATTAAAGTTGATGCTGGGTGCAAAAATTGCGCAACCCATCCCATTCTCATTTTTTGACGCGTCTGTATAAATGTGTAAATAATTATAATATTCAGATGTTATGTTTTTTAAAATAACTTTACTTACTTCTTGCAATTCACAATAATTAGGTGATATTACCGTTGGCTTATTAAAATAACTAAAATATTCCTCATCGGCCGGTCGTGTGTATAATTTATTGGGGGGCTATGTTGCTAGTATTTCGAAATCCTATGCACAAGGGTGGTGAGTTTTTTTTTGACCAGTATTTGTTGACAAGATCATAATTATTTAATATGCTAACTTTATCAATAATTGGTGACTTTTTAATTTGCGATTTGAGAATAAATTTCTCTGATAGAAGTTGGCGTCTCATTTGCAATGGAGGTTCGAGAGCTTCCACACGTAGGGGTTCAACGGGTGTAGATTTCATGGCACCTAAGCATAACCTTAATGCTTTATTTTGTATTAAATCTAACTGATGTAACAGAGTGTTACTTGCTGATCCATAGAGTATGCATCCATAGTCGATGATGGATCGAATGTACGATCTATAAAATATTATAGCAGTTTGTGGGTCAGCTCCCCACCAACTTCGCATAATCATTCTTAAAAAATTTAATCCCTTATTACATTTTGTTACTATGTGGTTTACAAAAGGTTTTCAGGTTAGTTTTTTTATCCAAAGTTGTGCCTAAATAAGTGACCAGCCTTTGCACGGGGAAGGGAACATTGTCCAGTTGTATGTAATCCATATCGGGGGTATTATGTCTTGTAAAAAATACAATAGATGATTTTTCTGGTGATAATTGAAATCCAAGGTTATTTATAGTGTTTAATATATCGGTCATACCCGTGTCCAGAAGTTTAATGCATTTCTCATATTTTTTATTCATGACATAGAAAGCGAAATCGTCTGCATATTGTATTACCTCCACATTTCTCCGAGTTAAATGCAATTCTGCTGTATACAAATTAAACATCAAAGGACTTAGCACCGATCCTTGGGGGAGGCCTATAGATGTGTACCGGGGTCCTAAATATTTATTATCCGGCTGTCGGACATATATTTTTCTATTAAAAAAGAGGTTTACTATGGTATTAGATATTTCCGGGGGCACTAAAAATGTATCTAATTTGTTTTTAAGTATAAAAAGGTCAAGAGTATCATATGCCCCTTTGATATCAAGAAAAACTGCCCCTAGATAACCATTTATTGAGTAACAATTCTGGATGTCTGTAGTTAAGTGAGAAATGGCATCGAGTGTGCCAAATCCCTTTTTAAACCCGTATTGAGCCAGTAGCCACCATTCCAATCTATACTTTTTAATTCTCTCAAATATTTTTAAGACGCATGATAAAAGTGATATAGGTCGGTACGATTCACTTATATTAGGGTCTTTATTTGGTTTTAAAATGGGGATTACAATTATATTTTTCCACTCCTCAATATTTTCGCCTCGAATCCAAATATCGTTAAAAATGTCGATTAGGAATATTTTTGCATTATTTGGCAAATTAGATATCATAGGGTATCTTACATCATCGAGCCCTGGAGACGTATTATTAGTAATTTTAAGAGTATATTCCAATTCTTCTAGTGTAATAGGGCAATGAAAAATGTCGTAATTTCTGTCTATCTGTCTTTCCCTTTGCAAATTGCTTGTTGTGTCGTTCGTTACTGATGCGGGGGCAATTTTATCAAGAAAATTGTCCATCCAGTTATAATCGTCGCATTTGGGGATATTACAAGTTGTTCGTTGCATTTGTTTAGCTTGATTCCACAGCTCTGTAGCTGGAGTATTTTTATTTAGTTGAGCACACCAGTTTTTCCAGTGTGATCTAGCTTTGTTTTTAAGAAATTTTTTTGTACGTGCCATTTCCCTTTTACATGTTAGAAAATTTTCCAAAGTACTAGAATGTTTATATGAATTTAGAGCCTCTTTTCGAGTACTGACAGAATCGTTGCATTCGGAATCCCACCAAGGCCGTAGTGGACGGCTTTTTCCTTTATATGCTTTATTGAGCGGTATGGATGATAATGCTGCTTGATTTATCCCTTCAATAAAGTGATTATATTTCTGATTTGTATCATGAAATTGTCGAATATTTGCAAAATACGTATTTGTCAAATTCTGATATAGAGGCCAATTAGCTCTGTTGATTTTCCACTTAGTTTTAGGATGTGTAATATTATTATTTACTGCAGTGCCTTTTATTTCCATCAGAATAAGAATATGGTCTGATCCTAAATTATCGGAAGTAATTTGCCAATTAATTTTTGAGGCTATATCTGGGGTGCTGATGGTAATATCTACAACTGAATTTTGCATATTATGGGTAAATCTAGTAGGTGAGCCGTTATTTAATATGATCAAATCTAAATTATCCAATGCACTTAGAATTTGTTTTCCTACCAAATTATTTTTATACGAACCCCAAGTAACATGGTGGGCATTGAAATCGCCTCCAATGATACCAGGAAGGTTAACCAAGTTGAGTAAATTTATCCAGTCGTTATTTCTCAGATTGTTTATATTAGGTGGACAATATACAGAGAAAAATTTCAAATTTGAGTTATTAGCGTATGGAATTTCTACCCCACATATTAATATCTCCTCTGGAATACAATTAGGTATTTGTAATTTCTTGTAATAAACTGATTTTTTAATTAATACTGCAACACCGGCTTTGCCATCCAGTCTGTCTTTACGTACTATATTATAGCCAGTAATGCTTATGTTAACGTTAGGTTTAAACCAGGTTTCAGAAATTAGTGCAATGTCAATTTCATTTTCATTCAGACACTTAATTAAACTATTTTTATTAGAGACAGCGGAACGTGCGTTCCACTGCAAAATTTTTAAACTGTTTAGGTTTACTACCCATTAAGAGGATTGGTATAAAAATTAATCATTTTATCTTCGAGGTATTGGTTAATTTGTTTTAATTTTTCGAACGATTCAATGTCAGTTAGCACACTTCGGAAAAAATTTAAAAAATTCTCAATGAACTGAATATTAAAATCCTCGTCTTGTACCTCACCGTGGTTGGTACTGTGAGGATTTGGGGGAAGAAGGTTTTTAGATCCGAAATTGAAAGGAAACAATGGATGTGTTTTTGTTACATTTATGGGTGATAGTATTTTTCGTTTTTTATTTGGTTGAGGCTGAGGATTAGGCTGTGAAGCCGAAGAATTGATGGGTGTATGTGCTTTAGATGTAGATGGTTGAGAAAAAGACTGTCTTCTAGATGGGTGTTTATTTGGTGTGGGAAGTGGGGGAAACTTATTTTCATTATGATTTTCTAAAGGTTCGAACCTATTACTTAATACAATTGAAGCATATGAGTTATTTATGGATCTCCTAGCTTCTAAATATGTTAAGTTAGAGGATGCCATTTGTTTTTTAATATTTTGTTGAGTTACATAAGATGGGCATTTCTTAGATATTGATTTTTGCTCATTAGTTTGACAGTATATACAATAACTATCTTGAGGTTCCCTACACTTATGGTAATTTTCTTTACTTTTACCACAGTTGATACATAAGTTGCTTGTACTGCGACACTGATTAGCAACATGCGCGTATCTTAGACATTTTAACATTGTATTACTCTTTAGACATAGGGCTCTACTGAACATGCTACACTATTGAGGAATATATAATTGGGTAATTCAAAAGTAACTACAACAGTTTGTCTAGGTACAAATGCCGGTTCTCCGTCGATTGAAATTCTGCACTTCATTCTTTTAACATCGATTATAGTGTTAGGAGATAATATATTTTCAAACAAATATTTCTCGTCAAATATAGTGTCAACATATCTTATAACTCCTTTTCTAGATAATAAATTATTAGGTATAAATGCTTTAAGATTTTCAGAATTAAGTAAATCGTTTTTAACCAAATTGTTGGCATCTTTAATGGTTTTTAATTGAACTTTAATTCGGTTTTTCCCTACTTTTTCTATTTTTATAATATTGGGAATCTTAAGTTTCTTGTGTAATATATGACCCACATACATGGGATGTAGTCTTCCTATGTTTTGATCATTCGTTTTCTCAATAAAAACATAAATATTTGTTGAATATAAACTCGGTTTTTGTAGATTAAAGACCTTACTTTTTTCCGGAGTACTATCACCTGTCACCGTATGAACAGAGCGGCTATTCTGTTCCAGCGTGTTAGAGCCATTATCATTTGGATTCATATCTTGCATTTCCGTATCGCTCAGGCATTGAACAAGATTACCATCACTAGAAACTAATTGTTTAACACTTAACCCCCCGCCCACATGGAGGGCTTACCTAACATTATAGTACTTTACACTGGTACTCTGATTATCAACACTTTTTATTAGAACTAAAAGTTTTATTTTAAAGAAAAACACTTTTATAGGCACTCGATACGTTCAATGCTTACCGATCTACGATCCACGGTGAACTGTGGAAGAACTAATAAACCTAGAAAAAAACAAAAACGTTATAAAAACAGGGATACCAGGAAGTACGTTACAGAAAAAGGAGGCCTAATATTGGGAATGGTGAATGTGATGGTGCATTTCATGGTAAAAAGGAAAAAGATAGGAAGATCTGGTTATTTATAACCAAGGTCCCGGACGATGTCAATGATGAGAAGATCAGACACTACATTAAAACCCGTGCAAACACCACCGAAGTACAAGTTCAAAAGCTACCTACTTTTAACTCAAATCCTGATAATCAGTCTTTTATGATAGGTGTGCTGCCCTATCTGCAGACCACTATCTACGACCCAAAATTCTAGCCGAGAAAGATAGCATTCGATCGTTTCGGTTCCTGAACTCATCACGTACTAGCATAGAACTGATGCTAGCTCTCAGCCTAATTCTTTATTATGTCTTACAACTTAAAACAGTCTTTCCCAAAATCACAGGAAGGCGTTAAAGAAAATGCAGCGAATAATAAAGTAATTTTAAAAGAGTCTAATTCAAATGGTATAAACAGCCCAAATAAAGAATATTGCACCTAAATATACAAAGCCTACGAAATAAATCAAATGAATTAGAAATCCTTTTAAATGACATTAAGTATAATTTTTTATTAATAAATGAACACTGGTGTACACATGACGAACTGACATATGTAAGTATCAACAATTACAGTCTTGCCTCTAAATTTTGTAGAACCAACTCCGCTCATGGTGGCGTGGCTGTGTATGCATACAATAACTATACAAATTATACAAGTTTGGAGCAGGTAAATAAATTATCAATTGAATCGCATTGCGAGATAGCGGCCATTGATTATGATAACATTACTCATGACAATTTACAGACCCTCCCAACGGAGATTTTGATCTTTTCTTAGAAACACTTACGTTTGCTCTCGATGCTTTCTCTAAAAGTAATAAGATAATGTTGGTATCGGGTGATTTTAATGTATATTTCCATAACGTAAAAGATCAGCGCACTGCACTGCTTATAAACACTTTTAAATCTTTTGGGTTAACGCTAAGTTACACTGGATTTATCAGAAATAACCACTGTCTTGATAACATTTTCACCAACCTCAACGCTGATAACCTCAAAACGCGATCAGTAGATACCGAACTATCAGATCACCTAGCTATACACTTGGAGACAAATATTAGTTATAAAACACCTTTAAAGACAATAATCTATAGACCCATTCATGATTGTGGTCTTATAGATTTAAATAACTACCTAGATACAGTTAATTGGAAATTTATCAATGACAACAATATAGATATAAACAGTCGCTTTTTAAGATTCATCAGTATTATAACTTGCTATGCTATAGATGCTGTTTTCCCACTAAAATCACGTGAGGTACGAAATTCGAACCCAACCAAAATAACGTGGTTTAATGATGACCTTCGGATCATGCGTGAGCAGCTACATTTCTTGTATGAATTTTATAAAAGGAATCCCATGTACAATAACAAGGTCATACTGAATAATTTCAAATCTGATTATCGCCGTCAAATAAACATAGCTAAAAAAGTTTCCCATGATAACTTTATAAGTAGTCATAGTAACCCCCAACAAGCTATGTGGAAAATTTTCAACAATTACAAAGTTAGATCAAATAACATATCTAATATTTCCTGTGAAGAATTCAACAACTATTTTGTAAACGTAGCTGATAAGATTATAGATGAGCTACCTCCATGTAACGTAGATTATACTGATTATCTAAGCGATTTCAGCCAGCCTCACCAATTTTATTTTACTCAAGTCACGTCTGGAAATATCTGATATAATTACTGGATTAAAAAATAAAAAAAGCTGCTTATGATATCTCAATTGATATTATAAAAGGCGTAAAGCATTCCATTTTAATTCCTCTCACAAATTTAATTAACATCAGTATAACAAATAGCATATTTCCTGAGCCTTTAAAAATTTCAAAAGTAGTACCAGTTCATAAAAGAGATAACATCGATGATCCCTCTAATCATAGACCAATTTCAGTTATTCCATGTATGGGTATTTTATGAAGTGATTCTAAAAAATCAGTTAACAACTTATCTAGAATACAACAAACTTCTTAACGCCAACCAGTTTGGTTTCCGAAATAAATAATCTACAACACTGGCAATTGATAAATTGACATCTGCTATCAATGCAGGATTAGAAGAAGGGAAATATATCGGTTCTTTGTTTTTAGATCTCACAAAAGCCTGTGTCCCACGATTTGCTTGTTAACAAATTAAATTACTATAGCCTTAAGTTCTTATCTTAGTAATAGACAGCAATTTGTCATCTATAATGGGAGAAAAGCCACCTTACAAAAGTTAAAACATGGTGTTCCCCAGGGCTCTGTACTGGGACCTGTGCTTCTTCTTATTTTTATTAATGATTTCTCAATTTCAGTTCAGGATAATGTACTTGCCATATTATTCGCCGATGACACTAGTTTCCCAGCTGCAATTTAAGATACCTGTTGAATGAGGTACCGCAAATCCAGTCAACTATACAGAACTGGTTTATGTCTAACAAGTTATGTCTGAATATATCAAAAACGGAAACCATGATATTCAGTTTGCGTAACATGGAGGAATCAAATAACCCTGCATCTATTAAATTCCTAGGTGTGAACTTAGACCCAAAGTTGTTGTGGGAAAATCATACAGCTTATGTTTGTACCAAAATCTCGAAATACACCTACCTGCTCCAAAACCTCGTTGGTAAAGTATCCGAAATTACCTTAAATACTGCATATCACAGTTTCATCCACTCTACAATTTCATACGCGATTCTAGTATGGGGGCATGCACGAACCTGTGCAGACATATTTTCAGCCCAAAGAAGAGTTATACGAATAATATCCGGATTAAAATTTAAAGAGTTTAAAAAATTGAGAATCATGACTGTATCCTGTACTTATGTATTTCAGTGTCTTCTATATATAAAAAAAAATCAGGATTCATTTAGCACCAGAAGTCAGGTTCATTGTTATAACACGAGAATTAAAGATAATCTAAACAATAATTTCCTATGACTAAGTAGAACCAGAGATAATAATAAGACCTTTATTTAGTATAATAATACTATTACAACCAAATTACAATGGTTAATAGACAAGTTTGTTTAATAGATGGCACTGGTTATCTAGGAATACAGTTTTTTAATGCTTTACCTCTTCAGGTAAGGATCTTAAATGAAATTCAATTTAAAAAGAAAATTAAAAATTATCTACTTAACGGCGCTTTCTACACCACAGATGAATTCTTATCTAGCGACTTTAATCTGATTTAACATAATTTTATATACACTAGGGCGACTCTCTAAACATGTCCATGTATCCATGTTTTTAAGGCACATACATTGTTTCTGTACTTACCTGTTTTGTATTAATTTTATTTGTCAACTTATACCCTGTCCTTGTAGTATATATTTTTATTATTCTACCATATTTATCTAGATGTTTTAGTACCTACTTGTACATTTGACGTGTGTAAACATTTTTATGTATTTTGACATGAATGACTATGCGGACAGATATCGATAATCATTCGATTTAAAAACAAATGCCCCCCAAAAGTTCCAGAGAGTCGATTACCGACTGGCAGACTTTAACCATTCATTGTCGAATTTGCACGCTATTTCCTACACTATATGGAAGAGCAACCCAGTTGAATATCGCCAATTCCTTTATTGTTTAACTGTAATATATTTTGGATCTGCAGAAATAAAGACATTTTTTTTTTTTTTAGCTAGCTAAAAACCAGTTCTCTGTGACTCCGATCCTCACAGAGGGGAGCTGGTAATACCGGTAGTCCCATGCCCGTGGGGTAAGTGACTACTGGGTCCGAGAATCGTGTACCCTGAGCAGATGTAATGAACCGAGGATGACGGCCTTCTGCATTCAGCCGGCTAAGACCTCTGCCGAATTTCGGCATGCCGGTATGATCTTCAGTTAAGAAAGTGATGTGTCTCGTTCCACCGAGGGCTCCTATAACCAGTACCACTATCTTAACAGTATGGTCTGGATAGAGTCTGCGGAGTTCGAAGAGCAAATCTCGATATTTTGTCCGTTTTTGCTCCTCCTTCAAGACAATGTTGTTTTCCGCGGGAGCCGAGTACTCCACGACGAACATTGTCTTGAGTTGATGGTCGCGGAGTACTACGTCAGGCTTGTTGGCTTGTATTTGCCCGACGGTGGGAAACAAGTAGTTCCAATAAATTAGACACTTCTCATTTCCCACAACGAACTCAATATCCCCCGGAGCGTAAGGCAGCACTGGTGTCTCATCTATCCCATACGAGTGCCTTAGGTGATAATAAAGCACTCGTAATGCCTCTGGATATAGGCCGAGACTGCATATGTCGGACACACCGTCAACAAGTGCATCAGAGTCTCTGGCGCCCTGCGGCAGGCCCTGCAACTGACATCAGGGACCTCTATACCCATGACACGACTACGATAGACGAGGGTATTAAATACACCATCCTGGCAAACCATTATGAATCCCTCGGTCTCAGACTTCAGCCCGGCTGACCTTGTCTCACATAAAATTCTCATAGACAAATTATTAGGTTATAATGTTCATCCTGACAGTGTGGCACTTATTAATTCCTACTTATCTAATAGATTCCAATATGTTAACTATAACCTATGCACTTCCCAAAACGCAGAGTTTCTCATGGTGTTCCTCAGGGTTCTGTATTGGGTCCCATACTATCTACGATATTCATCAATGACCTTGCCAATTCTGATGATAACACAAACTTTATACTGTTTGCAGATGATACCACTGCACTAAACACTAATTTCACACCTGATGAACTAACACAGACTGTCACAGAATCTAATAAACATATTTACGAATGGTTTTTAACTAATAGATTAAAACTGAATGATGACAAGACACAATCATTAACATTTACATTGCGAAACAGGGAACCAAAAGAACAAACCGATGCATCTGTAAAATTTCTAGGTGTGTACTTGGACTTAATATTATCCTGGGATGAACATGTTACAAAACTATCGACTAAACTCTCTAAAAATATTTATTTCCTTCGCAACCTTGTCAACACAGTATCCCTTAACTACCTACTCACAGCTTATTATGGTTCTTTTCATGCCAATATATTGTACGGAATTTTAAACTGGGAGCACTCAGCCCATGCTTCCAACATTTTTGGTTTACAACGTAGATGTGTTCGCATACTATCTCATCTTAGATACAGAGATGATTGTAAAGACCAATTCATTAATCTCAAGATATTAACTATGCCTTGTGTTTATATTCTCGAGTGTTTACTTTATCTTAAACAAAATGAACATCAATATGTAACGCACAGCCAAATCCATGAATATACCACAAGGAATAAGGATAAAATTAATGTCAATTTTCTTCAACTTACGAGATCTAGAAACGGAGCAGGTTATTATTCCGCCAAATTTTACAATACTCTTTCTCATTCAGTAAAAAACTTAAACTTTTTGCAATTTAAAAATAAAATTAAAGGTTACTTAAAAACTAAGGCCTTCTACAGTTTTGAAGAGTTTTTCGAGAACGATTTCTCAGATTTAATTTTTAACAAGGACCTAGGCACTGTACACTTACACTTATTAACACATATTACCCTTGCTTAATTTGTTAATTAGTTTAGATAATTTTATATTACTTTTAATTTGTTGTCATTCATTGTCTTATGTATCTATGTATCTATGTAGTTTACCTATTTTCAATATCTTTTATATATCTACTTTATTGTCTCACTGTTTTGACGTGTGTAAGCATTATTATGTATCTTGACACCAATAAATTATTATTATTATTATTATTAAGAAGGCAAAGGTCAGCCTCTCGGATAAGCCAAGGTGTTCTATATTTTTATAGAAAACTCCATGCATTGACTTATCCGTGTGAAGCTGCAGAAAGATTTTGTGTTCTGCAGCTTTAATTTGGGCTTTTCGCTGAGCAGGTTCCAACTCGGTGACAGAGTCGCGATTTACCCGCTCGACGTCGAAGGAGAGACCAAGTTCATCGGCTGCTCTCTGTGCTGCCTTAAACAGAAAGGCTCCTACCCCTGCATTTTCATGGTCCCGGACCATGCAGAGGAGGGGATCCGAACTCCTGATGACCTTACAGGCTCCATCCAGAACCATCCTATTATGGAGACTCTCCAAGCTCAAGAGTCCACGGCCTCCCCGACGTCGCGGGAGGTATAGCCGTGGAACGGACGTTTTAGGATGCAAACTCCTATTAAGATGCATCTTCTTGCGGGTTCCTACGTCGAGTTGACGCAACTCTTCTCGGCTTCATTTCACTACCCCAAAGGAGTAGAGAAGGATCGGAATGGCAAGCATATTGGTAGCAGACATTTTATTTTTATTATTATTATTATTATATTAAGTGAAATATTTGGCGCAGTCCCAGTAAAATAATCAGGCTGTATATAGAAATAATGTTTTTAACCCCCAATTAAAAGGGAGGGGTTAAGTCTTTGATCCGTACATTTGTTTGAACGTTCTCCTGTAGGTCTCTAATGAATCAACTGATTTCAATTCAGTTTTCTTTATATTAAAGTAGGTTTCCTCGAGATGGTTATAGAATACATTCTACTGTAAACTCAGTCGTCATATTGAATATGCCATATTGAACTTCGCCAATACTTGCCTGATTGAGTAAAATAGAAAATGCGATGACAGTTTTGAGAACTGGGTACGTGTCAGCCCCATTTTAGATTCGCTATCTTGGATTGGCCATAACGAACTTAAGGATTAATTACCTACTGATCGTGTAGCCATTGCAAGTCTTCCACTACCTTTGAATTACAAGGATTATGTGTTAGTAAATTTTCTAAAGATGGTTAAGGTATTGAGAATGTGTGAATATATATTAATATATTTTCATGCTATATCCTAGAGAAGAGAATTTCGTTTTTAACAATAGGGAACCTGCATATATTTTTTGAATTTCATTAGAGTGTTTATTTATTTGCAAAAATAGGCTATACCTATCATCCCTTAAATCGCAATATTAAATTTGTAACAAATAAATAAAGTTGTAATTGCTAGATATTAATTTTAAACGAGGCAATAGGTGTAGGAATGGCTCTGACATCACGTTATGTGTTGAACAGGAAACAAAAAATGGCAGCAATTGCTTTGGTGACATAGAGGTTGAAAATTGTAGCGGCGGCGTCTGTTTACATTTTTGCATTTATTTTACATTTTAAAAAGCACTAGTAATGAAAGATCTTAGAAAAATACACACTACAAATATTGTATAGTGTCAATATATAGCCTAATTTGTCTTGTGAAACGCCAAATAAAATATTTATTCGTGTACTTGAAAATATAACTCGTCGGTTAAAATACAAATATACATTTGAGCCTAATAGAAAATTAAATGGTTATGCAATTGTAAACACTACATAAAATTTATACAAAAACTACATAAAACAATATTTACACTTCTAAAGCCTCGATAATTAATAAATTAGCACACAATATTTGTAAACACATAAAGATCGACTACTACTCCAACAGCGCACAGGTTGACATCACAGTTAATAATGGCGCATATCAAGAATAGCTTAAATTATGCAAACTTTAAGAGCTTATATTATATATAAGGAATTTAATTTTTTTTTTTGCAACGTATGGGTTTTTCAATGACATTGCCTTACATTTGTGAGTATTATTTTTCAAATTTAATTTTTATGCAAGTTCCCTATTAGATATCACTTTATGCGCCCTCTGTGGTAGTTTGATAAATGGTTATAAAGTTACAAAAAATTCTAACGAGTATTTATTTAATTATTAGTGATTATTTTGTATTCCACAATATATTTTACTTTGAAATTCTGGCGCCATATTGGATTTCTTTAGACATTACTTACTTACATACCTCGAAACGATAATTATCTGCAGTACTGAATTTTTTAAAATAATATCAAATATACCGATACTAGAAATGACGTAACAAGTTTACATCATGCTCACAAAAAATTTTGCAGATGACTGACAGAAATTTCTTTTTTATCTCGACATTTCATGATATTCTAAGCCTATTTGAACAATAAAAATTTTCAAAATTTATATCGATAATACAACAATTATCTAGTAAAATATATGCTCAAAAATAATAAAAGTACATAAACTACTAGTCCACATTTACATGGCGTGTGAAAGTTACATGTGCACCAGACAAGGTAGCCAAGTTAGTAGGGAATCACATCCCCCTTCAATTGTACTTGATGCTAGTGCCGCTACCTTTTCATTTGTTTTGTGCGTGTTTCACGAGCCAGATAAATTTGGTCAGTTTGTACCTTAGTGTTTTCTTTTTTGATACGTCAGTAGTCTTTATTGGCCTATATGTTGTAGTGTCCTCATTTTTCTTTGTTCCAAGTGGGGCATTAGTGGGATTGGCCAATCTATCAGTATCATACTTTTCACTCTTCTGAAACTAATATCACTAGAATTAAAAATATTACTATATTATACCTATAATCACAGTTTTTACACCTCAAGTTTGGTTATGTCATATAATTATCACATTTCGAAGGATATGTAAGAGACCCTATTTTGCTATTAGCATCAGCACATACTAAAACAAATCAGATGTTTCACTCAATAGTATTCCCTATGTTACCAGTTTCATTTTTTGTGATGTGACGTATACCTGCCAGGATTCTGCGCAGAAGACATAAACAGAGAAATCTTGCGGTTGACATGGAAGTTAAGACCAGCGAGTATAATCTCACAGGAGCGAGTATTTAGTACTGAAATCTCAGAGACGGAAGTAGTCAACAGCTCCACCGGTGATATTAATTATTTTGGAATGTGGTGTATTGTATTGAAGGTTAGAGTTGTTACTGTTATACATTTAAGTGGTTTTTTGAGTATTTATTAGGTTACTTTACGCAGCATAAGGTCCCTCCTGTGACTATACTCGCTGGTTAAGACTGATTGGACAATGCGCAGATCACGACACAAATTGGTACCTGCTGGGAGTTGATTTATTATCTAAACCATGATACGTCATAAGTGAAATATCTGATTTGTTTTAGTCTGTGGCATCAGCATCCTAGGACAATTTTTCAATGTTATGCTTTTGTATAAATTCCCTTTCTGATCATTTGAAAACTATGGCCTCACATCAAGATATAACGACAAATATCCAAAACATCCAAATTTCAAATATTGCTCCCTAATGAATTCTAATTTGATAGAAAAAGAAAGAGTTATTTATATTTCTGGCACAGAGATTACTTAATAATTTTGAGGACGAGTATGGGTAAACTGGAATAACTACGACCATGACATCACATATAGTTATTGGATGTATGGAAATAAATTATTTGGTGTTTAGTTATGGTTTACATATTCATTTTAATTTAATAATACATAAATAATAGCATTAATCATTTTAAATTGTAATCAGTACTATTAGACAGATTGTAGTCTTTGTATTAACGCATTGGTAACACTCTTCTCTGAATCTGGAGGCAAAAGTACATAAAATTGGAGGTGATTAGATGTATATTTATCTATAACAGTGACAGCTGGTGACTTGACAAGCTGATGAGGCGGGCTCTAGATACCCAGATAAATATAGGTACCTAGTTAGGTTTGTTAAGAAATTCTCTACTTCGTCAGTTGAATAAATTTGTACTATTACTTTTCTAAACTAAACTGTTTTTACGTCAACATGAAAGGATTCATAGCAATTCTTCAAACTCAAATTCCCTGACTTTTCCAGATTTTCCAAGGCTCTTGGAAAGTTTTTCCAAGTCTAATAATTGAAGAGCGGAGGAGGGACACTACGGCGTCACTAAATAATCGGCACGAAACTAGAAGTACACAACTCAAAATTTTTTTTGGTGAAAAATTATTTTCAAATGCCCTAACTTTTTATGAAAATTACTAAAATTCTCCAACTTTCATTAAATTTTCCAAATTCCCTGACTTTTCCAGGTTTTCGAGGTTTCGAGGTCGCTATGAACCCTCCATGACAATTGTTTCCTTAAAATAACATTCTCACTATTATTTGCGAATAACATGGCCAACAAAATAATGTACTTAATTGTATGCTCCCGGTAAGCCAGTCGTATTTTTCGTACCAAGTTTTACCGAGCGTCCGATTTGATTTCCCACCTACACCTACGCGAGCAAAGTATTGGGCACAGGCGTACCCTCTAAAGGAATATCATGTTACATTATATACTGCATTACCGCATGTCTATCACTGTTGCTCCTTAGAGATTCAATGCGTATAAGGCATGTCTCAGATCGTACCTTTCAGCTCATTATTTATTATTATTATTATATTATTAATCACTTAATAACACATAACATATATCAGTAACAAAGTGTTGCACGATTGATTGATTTTCAGGGAAATTTTTCTTATGGACTCATCCTTAATTAAACTCACTCATTGAATTTGAATTAACTTGATATGAGAAATTTTTCTTATGCTTGCTCATATCCACCTCGTAATTATTCTCCACATTGTTGCAGCGGTGTATCTCGTAGGAGGGTTAAGGGAGATTAAATAAAAGTCTTTTGATATTTGATTAATTTACTGCAAATTCGAATTTAGTACAACTTCGTCAAAGTATTCCAATTAATTGAATCATGTAGTTAAAAACTAAACTGTTTTATACATATGATTCTGTACCGCGTCCCAATATTATTTATTGTGTTTATTATTCTCGACGGTTGACGCCTGCTTGTTTATAATATTTTTCTACGCACTTGTTGCTAGATTTTGTTTTGTCATTTTAATTGCCCTTTTTCAGATTATTTATTTTATGGAACACTAACGCTCCCACTCAAAATATTGGCAACAAGGAATCACTTATTGTTTATTAAAATAAACTTGATATTAGGGATGGGACGGATGTGCTTTTGGCCGGATAACCGGATACAGTATATCCGGTCCGGCCGGATATCTTGCCTTTTCAAGCAGTCGCTTTATCTACGCGATATTTACAATTAAATTCAAGTCGCTTCTGTATTGTCCTGTCCTGCCAATCTTGCACATTGCTGCAAGTAATTATAATTACACGAAATACGCATGGTACACCCTAACAGAACTAATAATAATTAATAATAAATATTTATATGTGTATACTTGATTCTATCCACAGTTATGGTGTTTTTGTATTTATTAATATTATGATTTTCTAAGGAACTTCATTCTCAGAAGAACCAGCAACCGGCATATGTATTTTGAAATTAGATGCATTTTGTGTAATTACACATCAAATTAAAAAGTAATTTCTCACGATCGTTAGTAGTTGCTTTTTTGTCATTAGCAATACAATGGAGAAAAATAGCTATACATACCACTACCACCACTACCACCACTACCACCACCATTGTATTCGCGAAGAATTTAATACTTATTTTTTTATATTTGTTATTTATTTTGATTGTAGTTTCTAGTAGTCTGTACGTGCACCCTCGATCTTTGGAGACAATGTTTTTCATAAAGATTAAAGCTTAAGGAACAATTTAAGACATGGCTGTACTTTCAAAATGGCGGCCATATGTTAAAAAAAACTGTTGCCAATGTTGTTTTTGTCATTTAACACAAGAACTAAAAAAGATGGACAAAAACTTTTTTCACAAAAAACAACGTGCATAAAATTTTCTACAATTTTGTTCCTATACAATATTTTGATAGGAGTAATTACCATTTTCCAGATAAATGAGTCCAAACTTAAGAAAACATGGAAATTCATATATCGGTAAATCACTTGGAGGAAATAACTGTGACAATTATTGTAAGACGTGTAATATAACTTTATATTATTAACATAACAAAAAATAAAATAAACTGAAAAGAATTAATAATAATAAGTAATAATAATATTATAATTTGCAGACATTTATCTCGAAAACGGTAACAATGGGTTATGAACAGATTAGGGTTAAAAGTGTTGATAATGACATCACGGGGGCACGGACATTTTATTTTATCATTTATCTGGAAAATGGTAGCGCTTATCCAAATATTGTATAGGAACAAAATTGTAGAAAATTTTATGCACTCTGTTTTTTGTGCAGAAAGTTTTTCTCCATCTTTTTTAGTTTTTGTGTTAAATGACAAAAACAATATTTGCAAATTTTTTTTTAAACGGACGCCATTTTGAAAGTACAACCAGTTTTTTTTTGTCTTGAATTGTTCCTTGGGCTTTAATCTTTATGAAAAACATTGTCCCCAAGGATTCGGGGGGGGGGGGGGTGTATGGACAGTTAGGGTAGTATAGTTCATTGTTATAATTTTATATATATCTTGATATATAACTGACAATTATTAATAAATAACATTTAAGTTTCATGCATTTCGGACAGTTTTTATTTGGCCGGATGTTGACCGGATATTTTTTCATATCCGGCCGGAGTCGAATATCCGGTTTGGAAGCCGGATTGGCCCGATGCAGTAGCCGGACCGGATATCCATCCCATCCCTACTTGATATTAACCTGGGAAAATAAGTAAAGGTCCAACATTTGTTGCATGGTTTGGGAAAACCCAGAAAATCCCAAACAGACCTAATAAAGAAATAGTCATAAGTGATTAATATTTCTAATATCTAGTTACTTAATTTTACATCTAGCTTACATAAATAAACAAAAAACTTCAAAAGTATCAGGTTACATAATACTTTACTTCAAGCCTATATTTATATTTGTTTCGTGAAACTTTGTTGGTGGTAATGGCTTTGTAAATCCATCGGCCAGCTGTTCACCTGTGGAAATATATTTAATTACCATATTTTTATTAGCTATTTGTTCTCTTGTAAAATGATATTTAATATCAATATGTTTAGTTTTTTTATGATTAATTGAGTTTGTTGCTATGTTGATACATCCAGTATTATCTTCGTAAATTAAAATTGGATTTTTAATAATTAAATTTAGACTGGTCAGTAGTGGCTTAAGCCATAAAGCCTCCCTTACACCTTCGAAAAGAGCCATATATTCAGTATCCGTGGAGGAAGCAGCTACAGATTGTTGTCTTTTAGTATTCCAGACAATTGGGTTGTTGCACTAATTTCAAATTTGAGGAGAATTTATGTTAAACAATAACAATTATTCATAAAAAATCATTAGGAACATGTAGAAGTTGATAAGAAAGCCTTATAATATTATAATATTAATTACAAAAGTACACGCATTTAAAACGGAGATGACATAATAACGGCAGTCTGTAGAGAAGTTAGTTATAAAACGACGAGAAACGCGTACTAATTTAGAAACTCGCTGATAGCGACGGAGAAAAAAGACAATCACGACAGTTTAATCTGACATTATATTTAACGTCAAATTCAACTGACGTTCATAGGTTACAATTCGGTATAGTTTAACCGCATCTAGTTATGGATAAATATAAGTACAGATAGTGTTTTCTGCCGTACTGTGTAAATAATATGACCGATTCGCCAGAAAAACTGTTGTGTTCCAATAATAAACGCTGAACGTAATAATGAATGATTCAAAACCACCAGAGGATCAAGTCTTCTTATTGTGGAGACCATTTCAATGTCAAGTAAAGTAACAAATTACAATGTATTCTAAGCGTTTTATTTATGGTAAGTTGTATTTTAATGTAGGAATTTGATTTTTAATATGGGTTTATGTTATAGGAAAAACGGCCGCATTACAAGACTTGTGTGGTGTTCTAGCTGTTACAAATTTAAATTACCCGCCAAACTGGTGGATAAAACAGGGTGTATTACCAGAGACAACTTTGTCTCTGGTATTACTGTATTTTTAACGGCTCTAGATTAGAATGTTATTAATGTTATTCATGCTTTGACTTCCTAAAAGAAGGAAAATTGCTTTAATCTGCTTTTATGTATTTTATCTAGTTTATGTTGGAATAAAGTGCAGTTGTTTTTGTTAGCTATTGATTATTTATGAAGCTCCCTAGACGCCCCATAATACTAGGATGATCAATAAATTAAGAAAGGAAATTTAAAAACTCGCCGTTGAAAAACTATATGAAACAAACTGTGAAAGTCATCTAAAGTCGGTGAACACAATCAGTCGGAAATGGCTACGAATGCGTTGGATTATAGTTATAAATGCCCTTTGAATTATGTGTGTTATAAATACATATCATTGTTTATTGCTTAGCTAGATACTAACATAAAGTACTTACATATTTATTATTTTTTGTTATAATACAGACCTTTCTGGCTTTTCTTAGAAGCGAGTATCAATGGATAATAAATAATTTCTTTAGTAGATAAACTTATTTTGTTGTTTTCAGTTAGATACGCATGTATATAGTTAATAGGAAATAAAACAATGAAAAGGAAATATTTAATAAAATACAAAGTATAGTTAACAAATTCATCTAAATTAAGTAATAAAATACATATTAGACATATTATGTAATATTAATAAGATAAGATAAAGGAAGTTCTTGCAGAAATTACAATAGTTTGTACTGTCTATAGCAGCTGTAACGTAAGTACCTTGCAGCTTTTGCACTTCCAACCATTGCAATGTCAAAACGATCGTCTCTTTAAAAATTCGCTGACCATAAATATATCTACCGCAAGTAGAATGTCAGAATTAGCTTTTACAGATATACTGCCTTAGTCGTTTTGTAAAAAAATATTAACAATAACTGCAAACATCAATCACTGCTAGCTAAATGTCAAATTTACTTTTGACATATGAAGTTATTTTCTTTCTTGTCAGCAATGTCAACTTATTCGTCTTCATCTGTTCTGCTTATAAGTTCACATCTAACTGCCGTTATGATGTCACTACCGTTTTCGCGGCACATTCAAATAGTCGAAGTTTAACAATTTTTTAAAATATGTTGCGCTAAGAATTTTTCTTCCAAATTAAATATATAACTAAATAAAGTCCTCCACTACCATATTTCACCATTTTTGAAAATTCGTCAACAACCCAATTGTACATGTTTCAAAACATTTAAATAAAAAGCCTGTTGTGCTTTTTCTGTCACTTTCATCTGAATCCCAGTCGGAATCAACATAACCCATTGTATAAACATAATTATTATTCTTGACAAAAGTTAATTTAAGTTCTAATGAGCCTTTAATGTATCTTAGAACTCTTTTTAAGCATTTCCAAAGTTCTATATTGTTTTTGCTCTGGTAACGACTTAAAATATTAAGAGAAGCACATAAACCTGGCCGTGTACACAACATTGCGTACATTAGACAGCCAATTAAATTTTTACATGGTGCTTTATAATATTCTTCAGACTGTAATGCCTGGTAATTTAATTTTATTGGTAATGGTGTTGCAATTGTTTTGCATTCAACCATGTTATATTTTTCTAGTATAGATTTTAAATATGTACTTCGGTCAAGTGTTATCGGATTTTGATTTCTTTCGATATTTATACTTAAGAATAATTTTATTTCTCCGAGATCGACCACTGAAAATTGTTTCATTAAGTATTCTTTGAATTTAATCACACAGGCCCACAAAAAAAAAAAGTTGTCTGCGCCGCGGTATTGACCATACCTATCCCTTGTATTTTGACCCGCTGAACACGAATCAGACCTTAGGTTTTCCCCTATACGTCAGGTTTTTTTTTTAAAGCAAAAAAGTCTAATATTTATATTTATTTGCTATTAAAAGAAAAACCTGACGTGCTGGTGAAAAACTAAGAACAAATTCGTGTTCAGCGGCTTAAAATACAAGGGATAGATGTGGTCAGTACCCCCGCGCAGATGACTTTTTTTTGTGGGATTGTGCCACACTCAGTGTGGCAACCAAAAAAAAGTGGTCTGCGCGGGGGTACTGACCACACCTATCCCTTGTATTTTGAGCCGCTGAACACGAATCTGACCTTAGTTTTTCCCCTACACGTCCGGTTTTTTTTTTAACAGCAAAAAAAGTCGTGTTGGGGAAAAACTAAGGTCAGATTCGTGTTCAGCGGCACAAAATACAAGGGATAGGTATGGTCAGTACCCCGGCGCAGACAACTTTTTTTTTTTGTGGGCCTGTGTCATTGTTGAATATTTTTTTGTAATAATCATTAGATCATCCACATAAAGAATTACGAAGATGTTCTCAGAGATATTACCTTTATTTAGTACATATAAACAGGGATCTACAGGATAAGCTTTAAATTGTAATACCTTTAATACTTGATCAAATTGTTCATACCAGCATTTGGCAGATTGTTTAAGCCCATATAGAGCTTTATTTAATTTGCAAACACAATTTGTAGGAGCTTGTACTCCTGGAGGAGCCCACATATAGATCTCTTCCTTTAAACTACCGTTTAAAAAGGCAGTTTTCACATCCATCTGATGGATTAATAAATCATATTGGTTTGCATATGCCAAAAGAAGGCGAAAAGTGACTAAACGCGCTACTGGTGCATAAGTTTCAGCATAATCTACTCTTGTTTAAAACCTCGTGCAACCAAGCGCGCTTTATATTTAGTTCTATTTCCATGTTTATCACCCTTTAATGTAAATACCCACTTAGAATCAATTATATTTTTATTTGTGGGTTTTGGTACAAAAGACCAAGTTTTATTAATTAACAGGGAGTTAACTTCTTCCCTAATTGCTTGCTCCCACTGAATTTTATCATCTCTTTCGTTAATTTCTTCGAAAGAGTTTGGAGCTTTGCAAATTACTGAATATACATGTAATAAATAATCTTCCTGACTATCCTCCTCCTCCTCTGTATATGAAACTGTCGGACGATCTTTAAGTCTTTCACTCCTTCTTTGTTTTGGAATGTTGTCTAATTTTATATTATCAGATTTTATTATGTTATCTGCAGTATTTAATACATTATCTGATTTTAATATATCAGGTTTAATTAGTATATATGATTTTAATTTATCAGATTTTAGTATGACATCCTCCGAATTTAAGATATCTAGTATGGGGGTGTTTATCATGGAATTTTCAGAATCCTCACTATTCACTAGCTTTGTCGGTCTGGACTTTTCAAAATTTATTTCGTCAAATATGACGTCACGTGCAACAATAAATTTTTCGGCTGCAACGTCCCACATTTTATAACCATTTAAGTCATAACCTACTAGAATTCCTTTGAATGATTTCTCATCAAATTTAGTTTTTCTAGTTTTCGAATGAATATAAACTGTGGCGCCGAAAACTCTTAAATGCTTAATATGTGGTTTCTTATTGTGCCACATTTCATATGGCGTTTTATTAAATTTTAACACTTTAGTTGGTGTTAAATTAATTAAATATGTGCTCGTAAGCACAGCTTCACCCCAAAATATTTTATTTAAATGGGCACCAATAAGCATAGATCGAGCTTTTTCTGTAATTGTACGCATCATTCGTTCTGCTACACCGTTTTGGTCAGGTGTATGAGGTACAATTAAATGATAGTGAAATATTCCGTACCTAGGTACGTTATTTTTAAAAGAATTTCCTAAATTATTAATATGAATTTACTTATTTCTGTACTTTAAAATAATTCTATACAAAATTAAATAACAATAGTGTTCCATGCAGAATTTTACTTGAAATGTTTTGTTCTAATAAATACGTAAATATTCAGTTCAGTATTTAGGGAAATAATATTTCATACAGTATATTATTATAACCACATCGACGTTAAAGTTGTGTCTCAAGCGAGAAAGTATTCCAACAAGAATGTGTCAAATAAATAAACAAATCATAAACGTAAGCGATAGAAGATCATATTCATAATATAGTTAGGGTTGAAATTCTTGTAAAGGTGTAATTTAAAGTGAAGATGCGTACGTGACAAACACTGCATCACGTTTAGGAACTTCGTGTTTGTCCATCGCACTCATGCTTTCGTTTGGCGTATTTTTGTCTCTTAAAATGGTAACTATAAAAAGGCCGAGCGGGCTCAATTTGGAAAAGCAGTTGAGGTGATCATCTAATTGGTAACTCGCTGATCTATAACGATTTAGGTACGAGAAGTGATGCCTGTATAGGCAACTGCTCATTATTTTATCCAAATTTAATTTTGAGATTTTAATTATTTCAATTGAAAATAGCAGTTAATTTTATTCTAATTTACAATTATATTATCTGGACGAGAAGTGGTGTCTATGTAGGCAACTGCTCGGTTCTTCTATTCAATTTCATTTTAAGATTTGCATTATTTTTAAAGCCAATATTTAAGGTCCAAATTTCATTTTGAAATTGCTATTATTTTATCAAGTCTGTAGAGCCACTTGTCCAGTCAAATATTTCTAATTATCATTTAAAGTCAATTTTCTGAGATTTTATTAAATTAACTTTTTGAGCAGAACCTTCAGGTTTCTCGTTACACAAACCATTAAATATGGAGACAAATTACGAGATTATTCTGGATACTGGGGGAGAGGAAATACTGGTAGTATAACAATGTATCCAATAATATTTATTTAAATATCAGCAAAGCAAACGACTTTATATCTTCGGCGGCGCGATTGCGACAATACTGTGGTACCTTTTTTATTAGCTAATTTATTTGGAATTATTATACTATATTGTTTAATTTCACCATTGCAGCTAATTATATTCAGAATTAACTTATTATTTTATTTGATTAATGAATGTGAAGTTTTCTTTGGGTTTTAAAATATGACTACAACGATTGTTGTTATAGTCCGGGCAATGTTCAGCTTAGCTATACAAACGATATTTGCACACCCGCGATGGTTTTAACTTTAGACTTAGCAATTATTTACTTTCGCAGTATTCTGCGTTACTGAGTTCTTAATTGCCATCTCTTTGGCTCCAACTGGAATATATATTTGTTACATATGATAAGATCTGAATACAGCTCTTTATTATCAATTATATCTTCGAATATTTTCGAAACGCAATCACAAGATTTTGTTGGTTGTCACCCCAACTAGAAATATATCAGATGTTAAATTTGAGATCCATTGATCTCGGCCAAGTACAATTGTAACTAGCCATACTACGAATCTTCGAAACACCGAAATAAACCTACGTCAGTTGACGTGGCAGTTAAACAGGATTTTGTTGATTGTTTCTTTTTACCATCATATCACTCCTGGGAAATTTCCCGAGTTTTGTGTCAGATTTTACGTATGCCGACTTCAATTATAAATATTTTAGAGTAATGACTATTGTCATTGTAAGCAATTTATTTAATTGTTTGCATAGCTGACCTGACTATTCTATGGAAGTAATAGTGATGATTTTTCACAAATAATACTTTCCATTATTTTTCTATGTGGCTTTTGCCCCAACGAATATTTAATTTATATTAAATTATTGTGACCATTGTCCCAACTTATATTTGTATTATTTTCATATAAAATGTGGCAGTTGCCCAACAAATGTGTAATCTATATTAATGAATATGACGATTGTCTTTAAATAAATGTATTAAAACATTTTCTGTATTTTCTTTCAATATTATACTTTTTAAGAAATAAGAACTTAAATAAAATTATAATTCTTTCGACAAATAAATCGATTACAAATAAAATTATAACCGCAGTGAAATCTTTATTAAGCAAAATACCAACAAATAAAAAGGTACCAAAAGTAAAGAGAATTAGTAAATTAACGTTTCAAAAATTAAGGTAAATAAATTAAGTCAGTAAACAGAAACAAGTAATATCAAACTTTAAAAAGAATCTGTTTAATAAAATTACTATCACAACGTAAATTTGGGTCCTAACTTCAAAAATCTAGACGATCACGTAAACTGTCAACTTTGTGTATTTTTCTGTCTCAACAAAAAGAGAGAGATAAATACACGACTGGGGTTGGTGCCGTTTCAATAGGTTATACCTTTTTCAACACAAATGTCCTTAAACTCATTCGACAAATATTCTCCTCCATTTGTCACTATAGAGATATACTATTTTAAAATTAAATCTGGTTTCGCTTTTACTTAAATACATTAATTACATCTGACTTATAGATCAGTAAATAAACTACAGTGTAGTGGGTATATTCATCAATAAATGTGATAAAATAATTTTTATTATTGATTGCGGGAGGAGTTATTGGCCCACAAACATCAGTATCATAAGGGTCTTTTAATATGGCTTTTATCTTTTGATTTTGCAAATGGTAATTTTGATTGCTTACCTTTTAGACAAGCCTCACATAACTGATTTGTTGGAGTAATTTGTGAGATTAACTCCGCATCATTAATTATCTGATTGTGTTTTAAATTTGAAAATTTATCTTTTCCTATATGACCCAATCGTTCATGCCATATTTTATAATCATTAATTTTATTGACAACATGCATTTGACGGTTTAAAAATGTCTGGTTTTCACTTAGTATTTTTAAGCATACTATTAATAAATCATTTAAGGGCTTACCTGTAAAAATGGTGTTTTCACCTTTTTTTATTTTGATACCAGTTTGGTTAAATATTACCATCATTCCTGCTTCCTGAATTCTTCGGACAGACATAATAGATTGTATGGTGCTTCAGGAACATTAAGGACATTTTCTAAACAGCCAGTCACTCCTAGATTGATCTTGACTTTAATGGTTCCCCTTTTTGTAGAGGTAATGAACTCATTTACTTTTGCAATGGCTATTTGAATTGGTTGAGTTAGGTCAGTTACTTCGTCAAAAATATTGAGACAATTAACAATATGATCGCATGCTCCAGAGTCAAGCAGAAAAACGATTTCATTGGATGCTGTGGAAGAAACTCTTGTGTATTTTGAGTTTAAGAGATTTGTAACCATAAAGGCAAAATTTGCACTTCCATCATCAATAGTATTTGTTGTTTCCACTTGTATTCCCAGCTTCCTCTGTTTCAGTTTGACTTCATGATCTAATAATCTGGTTTTGGTAAAGGCAAGTGTTAAGTTTTCTTCATTTAAAGTTTCCAGTGCTGTGATTACACCATCATACGCTTGTGGCATTGTTAATAAAAGATGGGAAACTTTATCGGTTTCTTCAATTTTTGCACCTGCCAAGATCAATTTGCTTACCAAGTCGTCGAATTTAGTAAAATGCTGTAGTAAGCTGGTGTCTCCTTGCACTTTTAAACTTAACAACCTTTTTCTTAAAGCGAGCTGAGTCGCCAGACTTCGTTGCTTATATATTTTGTCAAGGTTTTTCAAAATATCTTTGGCTGTGGTATCTTCTTTCTCAAATCCAAGGAAAGCATCACCCAAATATTCCACGATTATACTTTTCAAGGTAATTTCATTTTTGAGCCAAGCTTCTTGTTCTTCCTCGTTATGTACACTTATTTCTTGTGGTTCACTTTCGATCACTTTTAGAATGTTTAGTTCTGCAAGCGACGATTTAATGCGAAACTTCCACACTGCATATCGCTCACCGTTAAAAGGTTAATGTTCCGTTTATTAGGTGGCAAACTGTCCATTATTATTTTCGTTTATTTTATTATTACTCGCGAAACGATAGCTGGGCCCATAACCCGTAGGAGGGTTAAGGGAGATTAAATAAAAGTCTTTTGATATTTGATTAATTTACTGCAAATTCGAATTTAGCACAACTTCGTCTAAGTAGTCCAATTAATTGATTGTGTAAAAATTAAACTGTTTTATACATATGATTCTGTAACCGCGTCCCAACATTATTTATTGTGTTTATTATTCTCGACGTTTGACGCCTGCTTGTTTATAATATTTTTCTACGCACTTGTTGCTAAATTTTGTTTTGTAATTTTAATTGCCCTTTTTTCAGATTATTTATTTTATGGAACATTAACGTATATAGGTACATCAGTTTTTCTTTTCAAAACTCGTTGAAATCTGGTGCGTTCTTATTCCGTTGCTGAACTGTATTTTTTTTGTATTTTACAAAATTTAAATAAAAATTCTAACCTAAATGTTATTTACGTCAACATGAAAATATGCAGATAAAAAAAAATAATTTTTTTGCTCACATGATGCCCTTCTCTCATAAATGTTTTAATGAGTTTTGACGATAAATTACGTTTAGAGCAGCGATTTCTTAAGTCTATCGTGTCGTTTTTTTTTTTTTGGCGTAGAACCAGTTCAAACATATTAGGTTCCTTTGAGTATGTCACCGGGCATATGAAATCATATTTTACGACATTTTTTTGTGGTCTCGAACTTTTTAAATCAATAAAAAGTGAAAAAAATTGTTTGTTTCCACCGCCATCCATATCTTTAAAACTATTAAAGGTACCGAAATTTGTTTTGTGTCAAATTAAAGCACACACTGTAGCGCTTTTACCAATATAAACGGTTTGGGCACAATTCGCACTTTCATTTCTCTAAAAATCAAATAAACTAAAAATACATATTTTGTGTATTGAAATCTTCACCAATCGATAAACTTTTTTATTTTTGAAAATATTTGCATACATGCAGCGAAGAAATAATCACAAAAGTTTTTGAAAAAATATGTTTTTGCCTAAAGTGTACCGTTTGGCAACAGCGATTTTTTTTATCAGCGCTAAACGCGACATTGGGACGCAATTAATACACCTCGCATGCAGGTTGGTCAGATTCAGGGTTGCCAATCTGCGGGGAATTCCCCAAACTACGGGGAATTTGAAGCTCATTGGGGAATATTTGGGGAGAGCCGTTGTGAGGGGAAAATGCGGGGATTTTCGAATAAATACCATCAACTTAAGGCAAGACATATGCGCGTTTGTCGAGGAAAAATATATACCTTGACCTTATGTGATACGGTGATTGGGCAGCGGCAGCATCGAATCGCGCGTGAGTCCTTGCCTTGTGTGCGTGGGTGTAGGCGTGGGCCGTGCCGTGACTGCGAATGCGTATGCCCTCGACAGCTTAATTACTTCCACATCCAGTGGAAGTATAGTAACGACAAAATAATTTTTAAAAATTTTTATTGTTCAAATAGGCTTAGAATGTCATGAAACGTCGAGATTTTAAGTTTAAGCGAAAAAAAATTTTCTGTCTGTCTGTCGGTCTGTAACTTTTTTTTGTGCGCACGTTTACTCTGAAACCGTTTGAGATATTGACTTGAAATTTGGTCCACATATGTACTTTACCGAGATCTAGAACTAGATTATATTTTCATCTTGTTCCGTCGAAGGGTTGGGGGATAAATTGGGGTTAATTTGGGATAAATAGGTAAATCAAGCAGGTAATAGTCCATAAAATTGGTATTTAATATATACAAGAGAAGTTAAAGTCTCGAAAAAAATTTTGGCATTAGCCACCCCCATTACAACCCCCACCCCATTATTAAAGGGAATGAAAAAAAAATCGTGATTTATGTGCACAAGAACCAGAAACCTCAAAATATTTCTTTACTTCATCCACCCCCACTACCAACCACCCCCTATCACCACCCCCACCCCACTACCGATGTGGGGTATCGTTTTATGGGTTTTTGTGGTAGAGGATTTCAAATATTATATTATTAAAGTTCCATAAACAATTATTTCCACATACAAATTTTTTTCGTTGTGAGTGACTTGGATAGAAAATGCGGATGTGGAAGTAGTGATTCCTTGGGCAGCGGTTTTTTACAGTTGCAGTGTTGCGAGATGCTCGTTGCTCGTATTTCTTACTCTTCTTAACAGTCTTAACCGAGTTATGATATGATAATATAATATGACAAGAAAAGATTTATGTAGCATATGCATGAGACAAATTGGAACTTGTAGTTGTGATTCAAGCTAATTATTTTTGTATATCATTCGTTTAAATTAGGAGGACTTTTAGTGTAAAAGTGAACCTATTGTGCTTAGTTTTAAATAAGAAATAACTCTTTTTTTATATTTTTCTTAATAAACATTATACTATGTCTGCTTTTTATTTGATTTCTCTTTTATCATTTGTGGGGAAAACTGTGGGGAATAGGTTACTAAAATTCCCCGATTTTGGGGAATCTTGGCAACGTCTGTGGGTATTTTCGAACGCAGCCATTGGCAACCCCCCAGACAGCACGCTATGTCTTAAAGACGTCTTTTTTATGTCCATATTATGTCTGAACGCCTGAAGACCTTAAAAAAACGTCTTAAAGACATCTTTTTATAGATTTTTCAAAGACGACTAAAATAGATGTCTTTAGGATGTCCTTTAAATGTCTTTTACCTGCATATCCTCAAATTAAAATTAGATTACATAAAACTGTAGCAAATATTGGTTATCTGATTTACTTTTTTATTTTAAAACATGCTGATCCGGATCTATATTTACAAAATAACTCTCATTATATTTGTTTATGTCTATTTTTTTTATAGTTATATCTATTTTATTATGATTATCAAATCTTAATTTTCTGTTGAACGTAATTTTTGTTAAACTAAAGATAGAAAACTTCATCAATATAAATATTATATTACCATAGATTACATTTCAGCTTAATTTAAAATAATAAATTTAATTTAGGCGCCGTGCATTTTTGTTTCCTTTGTTACTCGAGATTCTTTCATACGTCGCTCTGTCCTTGTTTATCTTGAGTCATCGAGTTTTTAACAAACAACTTGTGGAACAGGAATGTGGACAACGCTGTGGCGCCGACAAGTTTCCAATTTTTGAGAAAATAGTATTAAATTTTCTTGATAAAAACTGTCAAGAATATGATGCTTGCATCTGCGTGTAGTTGTAGTTAGTGTTTTGTGAAATACTGTTAATTTCTACACGTCATGTTATGATCAATTTGTAAGGTTATGTTTTACTCTTGACCAGGTGGACGATTTTCGATTACATCACAGTTTTGAAATACGTAAGTAAAGCATCCCCACAAGTACCAGCAATATACTTGTGTGGAAAAAATACTGTAACACGTTGACTGCCATGCCACACCAAATTCAGTAGTTGGGTCCTCCAGGCCACGAGTATTTTTTGTCCTATATGTATAAACCGGTATTGTGTAATTCTAATACATACACGTGGCGCCTTGGACCCACCTAATGTGTATTCAATTGAATACTCATGGCAGTCAACGTGTTAATATAAGTATCGTTATATAGCCATTTGGATGTACCTGAATAAGTTTCGAACGTTCACTTGAACAAATTTCATATGAAAATTTCCAATTAATCGACTTAGGCGTACAATTTTTCTAGTAATATTTGCCGTTGCCAGCAAATATTACCAGAAAAATGGAACGCCTAAATCGATTCGTTCAAGTGAACGTTGGAAACTTCAGGTACATCCATTTGGGCAGTAACATTTTTAATAATTTAAAATAAATTTTAAGATGTAAATCAATATAAAATGTTTTTTTTTTTTTTAGATTCAGTGGAGCAAACGGCAGGACTTGCAAAATTAACGAGGCACAGAAAACACCATACAGGCGTGGCTAAGGAGAGCATCTGACCGAAGAACAAATTTACTTAAAAAAATTTAATGTTATTTGTACAAAATTGCAAAATTATAATAATCATACTTTTTAACTGATGAGGTGAATTACTTTATTTCATATACTTACCTAGCAGTTTCAAAAATTCCCAGAGATATGCCGAGGAAACTTTCCATATTTGATAAAAGCCTGTAAAAATCATGTAAGTAAATAATATTATTGTATGCACTTATTTGGTATCAAAATGAAGCTTACATCATCTCGAATCAGATTTCACCATAAAATAGCCTATCTATAAGCCCAATGGAAAGTTAGAAGGAAAACTTCCTGGAAACTTTCGGAGTTTTCAAACCGGAAAGTTTCCAGGAAGTTTTCCTTCTAACTTTCCATTGGCCATATTGATAGGCTATTTTATGGTGAAATCTGATTCGTGATGATGCAAGCTTCATTTTGATACTTACCAAATAAGTGCAAGCAATTAGGTATATTATTTACATGACTTTTACAGACTTTTATCAAATATGGAAAGTTTCCTCTGCACATATCTGAAAATTCCATATAAATGTTGTAGAAAGACATCGTAAAGATGTTGTAGAAAGACGTCATAAAGACGTTACCTTTTGTAACATCAGGGTTCTAAAAGATGTCTTACGGATGTCTTTCAGGCATAAACGGACATTCATAAGACGTCTTAAATATCGACGTCAGATGTCTTTTGGATGTCTCTAAGATGTTTTTGTGCTGTCTGGGCCTGGTCAGATTAGTCGCGTAGAAGTAGCGTTAGTTGAATCTAGGGATGGCTGATCCGAATATTTTTACGGATCAGTTCGAACCTAATCCAGTCCAGAGAAGAACCTAGTCCAAAGATCAGTTTCAGTTCCTAGTCCATGCTAACCAACTCGCACGGTGAACGGTTGAGTGGACCGGCAGACAAACTGAACTCAGTGGGCTGGACTGGTGCAAAGGGACTCGTAATCTTGTACTGTACACTGTACTAGTCGTACTCGTTTAGTTCAACCAGTCCATACGTCTATAAAGTGCACGCGCCGTACCGAGTCTAAAAAGTTCAGCCGGACTCGGCGTACTCGGACTAATATTCGTACCTGCCGTATTTATTAATTGAGATCAGTTCCACTAGTCCAACCCACTGGACCTGTTCCAAAGTATCAGTTCCAGTTCGGGTTAGCCAACCCTAGTTGAATCTAGATTAATATATGGCATTCTAGGTTGGGGTGGAGTTGCTTACTGTCATCTAAAAAATTAGATATCATTCTCAGGGGGGTGGCACTTAAAAAATATACATATTTATTGGAGCTGTAATAGAATCAAATTTTAAGAAGAAAAGGTTCCAAGCAATTTTTCACATAAATAGATAGTTTTTAAGTTATAACGACTTCAAAATTGCGATTTTAGCTTAAAATAAAAGCTTTTAAAAAAGGTATTTTCAAACGACTTTCGTCAAGTATCTCGAAAAGTATTACTTTATCGAAAAAATGTTATAGACCAATTACAGAAAGCACCCTACAAACTGGGAATTAATTATATTTTTTGTTTATTGATGTAGGATTAATAATTTCGGAAATATTTAAGTTTATATTTGGTATCCAAGGGTTTCGAAATTACCTTTAAAGTTTAAAATGCATTTTTTTCTAAAGCAAGTGCTTTAAATGAGCAAAAAAGAATTTGAGCATTTAGGTAATGCTACATTTTAACGAAAAACTGTATTTGAGATAATTTTTTTAGATTATTGGCTAATTAGAGTAACAAAACGAGTAAAAAATAATTTGAAAGCGCAATTAATTGTCTTTAATTTCCTTTCTTAGCATGCGTCACAATTTCTGAGGTATTTAACATTTAAACTGCATTTTTCGTCTTATGAACGTTCGGATGCCATTTGTAAACTCATATCTCCGAAACTATTAAATTTATGTAAATAAATAAACAAACGAAATTCATTATTATTAGTTTATGAGCTTTATTTTTGGTCTCTACACATTTTTGAACAAAACTAATATTTATTGAGATATTTGGAATAGGAAAAAAAAATACGTTTTATCGAAAATACCTTTATAGTTTAAACTGTATTTTTTCTAAAGCAAGTGCTGTATACGAACCAAAAAATTTGAGCATCTACGTCATGCTGTATATTAATGAGAAACCGTGTTTGAAATTAATTTTTTTTTTAATTACTGGCTAATTACAGTAACAAAATGGCGACGTTGTTATTAAAATAATGTGTAGACGGACATTGCTTCGCGCTTCGGTCATAATTTCTTTGTTTTTTATGCTACATAAACAAATAAAAAAATAGTTAAGAGCTTAATTAATAACCTATTATTGTATCTATTAGTATCCTTGGCGTAGGTGTCACAGTTTCTGAGATATTTAACTCTCACTCTAAATAGTTATCTTACGAACACTTGGATGCCAAATGTAAACTTAAATATCTCCGAAATTATTAATCCTACATCAATAAACAAAAAATATAATTAATTCCCAGTTTGTACTTTCTGTAATTGGTCTATAACGTTTTTTCGATAAAGTAATACTTTTTGAGATACTTGACCTTTTTTTAAGCTAAAATCGCAATTTTGAAGTCGTTATAACTTAAAAACTTAAATTTATGTGAAAAATTGCATAGAACCTTTGCTTCTTAAAATATGATTGTACTTCATATATTTTTTAAGTGCCGCCCCCTCAAAGGGGGTGGCATCCACCCCCTATAAATTAACAAGCCCCCGCTCAATATAGAAACTTTTCTGTGAAACATTTACTATTATACTGCCAAAAATGAACGAAATCCGTTCAATATGACATTACTTCGAAGTTTCTTTTACCTCTAGGTACTGTACTACTACCACCCTGTCTTTTTATTATTAAAAGGAGACTATTTAATATTTATCAGTGGCGCAGCCAGAAAATTCATCTGGGGGGGGGGGGCTCCCCAGAGGATGAGTAGTAGATTCCTCTACTAGATAAATATTGGTATTAATTACAAAATATTTATTTCAAGGGATAATTTGGATACTGCTTTGTACTGATAGAGATTATGCTTCTTTATTTTTTGTGGAAGAAGGCTTGGGGGGGGGGCGGGCCCCATGGCTCCCCCCCTGGCTGCGCCCATGATATTTATTATACAATTTCTTAATATTAACAACATATGATCAATACTACTGTACAATATATGAAATATTGAACAATAATATTGATCCCCTAGATGCTTTTGATCACTACTGGTTTTGTACCTACTGATATAAGTTAAACTATTATATACACCCCGACCGGGATCGTCAGATCGTTGCAGTCGGCAGGCTTGCTACAGCCGAGCGCGCAAGAATATGACTTTGGCCCGTTAAAAAAAATCGCTGACTCAATACTATGAACGGGACATAAAAAATTTTTATCCTAAAAACTTTTTTCAACTATTGGCTTCAATTTGTACGCAGCATGTATATACAAATTTTCATAAATAAACTTTTTTCTCGATTGCCTAAAATTACGTTACTGAAAATAACAAGTTTGAGTTTCCTATTATTTTACCAACTTAAAAAAAAATAAATCGGGTTCACGTGGGACGTTGTTCGAAGCGCTATTGTGTCTACTTTAATCTAAAAAAAAAAATAGCTTGATAGCACAAATATTTTCAGAGATATAGCGGTGGAGACGCTAAAAAACATATTTCATTAAAAATCTATTTTTTGAGTTTTTCCGAAATAAAAAAGTTCTCGACCACCGAAAAATGTCGTAAAAAACGATTTCGTGTGCACGATTATCTTACTAAAGAATCCCACTAAGTCTGGTTTGGTTCTACGCCGGTTTTTTTTTTCTCGAAAACTAAGCGACTTTACTTAGAGGATTTTACTCTACTACCCAGATAGCATTTATTATTCCACGAATGTACATTTTGCATTCCCAATGTTCTAATTGCATTCTGTACTTGCCATGTATGTTCCCTCAACATTCCCATATAAATAATATTTTCACATATACAATATGATTATACATACGATATAAATGGAATATACAGAAAAGTTTATGTTCACAGTCGCATATACTGTGTACACGTATCAGGGAACGTTCTTCTTATATGTGTTCATGTACATCGTATAAACATTCGTCAATGATTTTATCTGTATAATACAGGTATATTTTTTGTAGAAATATTTGCATCGCTCGAGCGCCGCGCAGACAGTAATATCATCAAAAGTTAAAAATAAACCTGCATCACAACTGATGAGACAGCAATGCTAGTTTTATAGTACCTATATCCACCATCTACCTACAAAAATAATTATGATATTTCTCTATCTATATAGATTTGGTTTAAGTACATTTATAATCATCTCCTGTGCGGTGTATGACGTTTTATAAATTTTAAATCGTTCGTCAATATTATTGTATATATGAAATATGTTTTAAATTTTGAATCCAGACTTTAGATTTGTGATCGAATATTAAATAATAATGAATATGAAATATTAAATAATAATGAATGAAATATTAAATAATAATGAATAATAACCCTTTTTTAATTTATGTACTGTGTGTTCAATTAATTAGTAACTATCTCGGTAACTAGAGGCATTTCTTAAGCAGACAGTTCAGACTTAGAATTGTTATTTAATTACATTTTATCTTTTATATTTAGATTTCCGTTTTCCATGTCATTACAATCCCCCTGTAGAATTTTTTAAATGCGCGCCACGGTCATTAGGTTAGTGCGCATGCTCATCGTGCTGCATTAGTACACGTCACGCTTCTGCTGTCAAATGTCGATTTCAATTTGTGTTTTGTTTTCCCGTGATTTACTATTATAATTATTCCAAGTATACATTAATTGCATTGCAGTAAGTATTTTACAATTGTATACAATATAACTACCACATAGTTTTGTTGTCATTTGCAGATATTTTATATTTAGACACTAGACTAGTATTACTATGAGAAGATGCCAGGGCGGAGCCAAAATGCGCGAATATATTTACCAGTGGCCTAGCTTTATCTGGGGTATGGGAATGTGTAATTGCAATAAAAGTTTCGCGGTCAAGGAACTGTGAAAATGGAGTAGTTTAAAACTTGCCAACTGTTACGAGTAACCTTTGTTCGGGAGAAGTGTAATAATAGTAAGTTCTACTAAACTTTGCTTAATAAAGTTGTTTTATTATTATTATTATCGTCGCCGCCGCTCTACTGCAGGGCACCGCCGCCACTGGTGTTGACATTGAATCTCACGTAATTCTTTCTCATTGGTTTAGAATGAAGGAGCGCACAAACTCGTTTCTGCGCATATTTTTTGCTGGCATCTTCTCATAGTAATACTACTTTACATATACTAAAGCATACCACCTATATTAGTTATAATAATTATGGCGTTTGTAGGTATCGATTTTTGGAAAAAAAACTGAGGTGGTTTTTGTAATGGTCTCGGTCCACGAAAAGGAAGCTTGGTGGTCACCATTCAAACGGAAACAATTTGACTGATCATTGAAAAACAGGAGACAACCCCCCCCCCCCCCCGTGGACACTTTACACGGGGTGTTTAAATCTCATTTTCAAGAAGGTAGGTTCGATCTATTTCAATATTAAGGAGCTTTTGTTTATTTAAATCACAATCATTGGATTTGATTACAACATACGAGTTGTGTTAGGTATTTATTTGTAGTAATTTGCTTTATACCTATTTCAGAGGATTATAGAAGAGCTGCAATTAATTGAAAAGGGCAGAGATCACATGTGATGTACAGAGTGAATAAAAATAAATCAAAGGGCTATGTACAAAAAGCACGTTATTCCTCCGGTCAGATGAACATAATGATATCGAAGAACATATTGGAAGCCGTCGACTTCCCAAGAAATTTTGTCTTTACTAGAAGTTGAAAGAAGATAGGTATGTTGTTCTTTTAATAACTCTGGTAGGCATTTAAAATCAAGTACCTGAAATTTCGAACGTTCACTTGAATGAATTTCATATGAAAAAGAAAAATTAATAAAAGCCACACTTCGATTTAGGTGTAAAAACAAGTATTGTGGATATTTATTGTCAGCAAATGTGGCAATGAAGTGTTTATGCCTAATAGTACGTTGGATGGCTGGCTCTAGCGTTCACTAACCCAATACCGAGGTATAACCAAATAAAACCTATTTCATTTTATTCAGTAGGTTTTTTTACATAGGAAATCACATTTGACGACACTCTCCATTGGTCGAGACTGAAGTTACAAGAAAAAAACAAAAAAAAATGAAAATAACAAAATTCAAATTCAACCACGAATAACTTTCAAACGAAAAAAGATAAAATTATATATTTTTTTAGTTCTATAGTATAAACGATTCTCTTTAATTTGATGTATAATTTATTACAAAAATAATAACTTTAACATTAGAAAATTGACGTTAATTTAGATGGTACACAAATTGTCAATTTTTTGAAAGCTCTAACTCGTTGTAACTCGCTTATGTATTGAGCTATTCGAATGTTTTTTTTTTGCCAAAAACTGCCAAATTTCATAGACTTCATTTTGTCTCAATTAATGCTGGGTCTAGCTCTGTAAATAAAAGCGGTACAGCCTTTTAAACGCAACGAAGCGCACTACGGCGGCGGAGTCGTGAGAATTCCCCTCTCGTTCCCGGTACATCCCGCGTTTGCCATAAATCGCGCAATGCTTCCATCAGTGGCCGTAACAAACGCTTTAGAATAATTTTCCTTTATTGTAAGATGATAAAATTAACAAATCAAATTGAATAATATTATATTACTTATAATAATCCATTATATATGGTGTCGTACAACTCGGTGGCGCAGTGCTTAAGGTGTTAGGTTTGCGACCACTGGGTCCCGGGTTCGAATCCTGGCTAGGGTATGGATGTGTTGTGGCGTTTTTCATGTGTTACCGAGATGGTAGCAGTGGACTAGACACTGCGGTTGTGTGAGAGACAACACGGTCTAGTCGCTCTCCTCTCCTGAGTTCGAGTCTCAGCTGCGGCAGATGGCAATGTTGCAGGTAATGGGTATTGTGATGTTGTCTATGTGTGTGTGGTCGTCCTGGTTGAGTGGTAGAATAGCCATCGGCTAAACTCCCCCAGGACATTAAAAAACCGCTGCCCAAGGAATCACTACTTCCACATCCAGATTCTCTATCCAAGTCACTCACAACGAAAAAACTGTATGTGGAAATAATTGTTCATGGAACTTTAATAATATAATATTTGAAATCCTCTACCCCAAAAACCCATAAAACGATACCCCACATCGGTAGTGGGGTGGGGGTGGTGATAGAGGGGTGGTAGTGGGGGTGGATGAAGTAAAAAAATATTTTGAGGTTTCTGGTTCTTGTACATACACCAAATCACATTTTTTTTTAATCCCCTTTAATAATGGGATGGGGGTGGTAATAGCGGTGGCTAATGCCAAAATTTTTTTTGAGACCTTAGCTTCTCTTGTAGATACTAAATACCAATTTTATGGACTCTTACCTGCTTGATTTACCCATTTACCCCAAATTTACCCCAATTTACCCCCCAACCCTTCGACGGAACAAGATGAAAATATAATCTAGTTCCAGATCTCGTTAAAGTACATATGCGTACCAAATTTCAAGTGTATATCTTAAACAGTTCCAGAGTAAATGTGCGCACAAAAAAAGTTACAGACAAACCGACAGACAGACCGACAGACAGACAGAATTTTTTTTTGCTCAAACTTAAAATCTCGACGTTTCATGACATTTTAAGCCTATTTGAACAATAAAAATTTTTAAAAATTTCTCTGTCGTTACTATACTTCCACTGGATGTGGAAGTAATAAATAAGGCGATTTAAAAAAAAAAGAAAAAAAAAATGGAAAATAATAGGTATCAGACAGATTAACTGATTTTCAGATATGTCATTGTTAAACTTATGCCAGCTAGTAAAGTTTTTACTTTGCCTCGTATATTTTAATATTTTCCATAAAATGTTAGAGGTAACCACATAATCAAAACAATTATTTGCCATGGTTTCACTAACTCGTAGAGGCTGTGAACGATTAGTCAGATTTTTGTACATAACTATATTTTTGTTTTCATGTAAACTGAAAGGGTTAAAATCGGTTAAAATTGGATAGACGATCTAAATGTGCCTGTGTAAATAGGCTGTTCTCTTTTTTAAATAATACTATTCCAAGTGGGATTTTTTCCATCTAGCATGTCTTCGTTTTAATCAAAATTATCGATGCTATGAATGTAATTGTTTTCTTCAGAACTTACTGGATGAACTCCAGGTGGTATAAAATGTCGTCACTAATTTTTACTAATACGTGACTAGCTAAAGACGTTAAAAATGTCCGTATTTCATCGTAGGAATAACCATAGCCAAAAGAATAAAGCAAATCATTAAGTTTTTTTTCTTCTGATGACACAATACACATGTAGTAATATGTAAAGGATGGTCTAAGGTGATCTTTTTTGTCATAACAATTATTAATATAAATTGCATTACTATAGGAATGACGTTTAAATCAAATTCGTCTGTCCTGACATATTTAGTATCCACGACATAAATGTTTATAACAAATCTGAAACTTCTTGTTTACATTTATGTTCATTCAGATTAGTAGTCGCGTTTTTTTTTAACCCCCGACCTCAAAAGAGAGGTGTTATAAGTTTGACGCGTATGTTTGTATGTTTGTTTGTCTGTCTGTCTGTCTGGCTTCATATCTCTTCAACGGGTGATCCGATTTTGACTTTTTTTTTATTTGAAAGAGTATTTTGTCGAGATGGTTATAGGCCATATTAGATTGGTTTGGTCGCCATGTTGAACTTCTCTAGAAATTGTCCGATTGAAGTAAAATTGAAAATGTGCAGACAATTATGGTAGCCGAACATGATTTAGGCCTCATTTTGATTCGGTCATATGAAACTGGTACGATTAGATACATTGATCGGGGGTTTTTAAAAATTTTTAATTTTACTTGCTATCGGTTTAAAATATCCAGCTGCAGCTTCACTTAAGATACCGGCAGCTTTATCAAGAATTGTCAATTCATTCTCATGAACCAAGTTTTCTTCGCCTGATTCAGTTGTGACTGACAACAAAAATCCTTTTAGCTTTATTATCACTTGAATGAACTGTTGCTGTATTTTCTTTGTGTTCGCAAAACACTTTGTTTGCTTAGATGTTTTTCTAATCTCTTTCTTATATTTCCGCTGCTATAATAATCTAATTTTTCTTCCGTCATTTCTTCAAATATATCATTAAGGCGTGCTTTTAGAAATGTTAAAGTTAAGAATTATTTTTTTGCAAAACAGCAAGATAAAACTCCCTATATAAGATGTTTAACACTACTTTATATTAATTTTTTTCTTTCAGTTGTTTAGTTTGTATACATTTAATTTTTTTTTTGCTAATATATTTTGCATAACAAATTTTATAATAATTTCCATCAGCCCAAATAAATCTGAATAAATGTGTAACCTTCCTTGTATTTCTGTATCACAATGTGACACTGCAGCTTTCTAGTTTCCGCACCCGTTCCTGTACAAATTGCTACTTAAAAATGTTCTTAATTTATTCTTAATTTTTCTGGATTTTCCAGAAATCAGACAATGACATTTTATTTTAAACTAATTTTTTTCTTCTTTATTATAACTACATGAAGGCTCACTTGCACTTTTTATCGCGTTACAAATATCACAGACAATACATATTACCTCTGCTAATATTATGAAATTATTAATAATGAAATCGGTATCGAAGGGTGTGCAAATAAGTGCCACCACTTTTATAAAAATTTTAATGAAACAGCATATTTTATTTCATTTGCACAATTTATAATAGACTTAATGCCAGTAACAGTTGGTTTTTTATCATTATATTTTTTTTCGCTGTTTTCAGCAATTTCGCAAAACAAACATGTAGTTTTTCTCCACTGATAAAAATGAATCTACCCTATACATAAACTGTAATAGCCTAAATGTAAATAAAATAGTATATACACTTATTAATACTTATCCAGACAATAATGAGGAGAGCAGCCGATACGTTTCTTGATGGGCCGAGAGAGTAGCGGGGGCGAGAGAGGAATACGCCTCCCGTCTTCGTCGCCGTAGTGTGCTTCGTTGTGTTTAAAGGGCTGTAGCGCTTTTAGTTAAAAAATTAGATCTAGCATTAATCGAGACAAAATGAAGCCTATTAAATTTGGCAGTTTTTGGTGAAAGAAAAAATTGAATAGCTCATTATATAAGCGAGCTATGACGAGTTAAGAATTAGAAAAATGCTGCTGATTTGTGTATCCTTTTGAATTTTGCCAGTTTTTTTATGTTAATTTTTTTATTATTGCAATAAATTATACTTCAAATTAAAAAGCAAGGTTTACTTGTCAAAACAAAACAACAATTTTATTTTTATCTGCTTTAGTTTTAAAGTTATATTTGATTGAAAATTAAATTTCTAAATTTCTTTTTTTTTAGTTTTTTTCTTATATCTTCGGTCTCGACCAATGGAGAGTGTCGTCAATTTTGATTTCCTATGTAAAATAACATGCTTTAATAAGTAGTGAAGGTCCCATCTGGTTATACTTCAGTATTGGGTAGGTCAAGAAAGAGAAGGCTTTTCACGCTCTGCCCGACGGGCTATAAATCGATGTGTGGTTTTTATTAACTTTTCTTTTTCATCTAAAATTCATTCAAGTGAATGTTCGAAACTTCAGGTACATTTAAAATCACAAGCATAAATAGTTCCGAATTCCAAAAAAATATCTATGTTTTGTAGGTAAAGGACACCGCACAAAACAAATGAAAAAGAGGGCACAGTCAAATGGGCTGAAAATCGCCAGTTTGAAAGGTCAAAGATCAGGAAGATCGGTACCCACTAATGTCATAGTTGAGAGTATTATGTGACAACGAGTTGTTGTTATTCATATTCATAAGACCAGAAATCCTGTAGGTTTCATGAATGAGGTGGTGATTTTTTTAAGGTCCTATGCTTACTTTAAAGTGAGGGTGTGTGTGGCTTTCTCATCCTTCTCACACAGTTCTTTCTCTCTTTGTCGCGCAGTACATGGAGGCTGTATTGCTTTGTAAAACAGAGTGGAGAGCAAAGGAGAGGGTACGAGATGTGCGACAAGGGCAAGGATGCTTGTGCCGCCCAGCAAATCAACGGCTTGTCTCCTTTAGTCAGAACTCTTTGGTTCATATGTGCAAACACATTAGAATAACAACGTTAAACAAATCCTCGTCATAATATGATACTCTCAACTGACAGCGGGTACCGATATTTCTGATCTTTGACCTTTCATATCTCAAAAACTGGCGATTTTCAGATATTGTGCCTATGAAAACTTTTGATCAGGATATTATGAAGTACAACATACTACATTTTCAGCCCATTTGACTGTACCTTCTTTTCCATTTATTTTGTGCCTGCCGTGTCCTTTATGATAATATCAATTTGTTTAATTTATGTTTGATCAGTTTTATTTTTTCTGTAAGATCTTTGTAAGATGTTTTTATATTTTTCAACTTTATCATGGCCAGTTTTTAAAGAGAAATAAGTACGTATTCAAATATAATACAATGTATTTTCTTTTGTAGTTGGACTAGCACCTGTATCTCCTCCTCTAGACAGGGAGGAAATAACTTCTCCTAAAAATTGGAAAAGCCAAAAGAAAGTATTCAGCCAATAGGATCAGTCACAGATGATGTGTTGAGAATGAAAAGTAGACTTTCGCAATTACAAGTATCACCATCGGCAACACCTGGACACTGGTTTTGAAAATGTAAGCCCTCCAATTTTGACTATTTTTTACTTACTGACAAAAAATTCGTTAGAGTAAAATATGACAGTTCATAAGTTGCAAAGAAAATTTTTTTGTTAAAAAAAATCTCAATTGAATTGAAATTTTTGTCACAATTGTTTTTTATTATTGCAATTCATTTTTGTAACAAAAAATAAAAATATATTTAAAGTAACACAACTGTTTTATTTATACCTCTTCCTATTTTATAATTTAAGATGCATACTTAATTGTTACAACAATGTAAAGTAATTAATAAACTAAAATCATGTTTTGTTCTTGGCAATTTAAAACACGATTTGAAATAGATAAAACTTTAAGGTAATGTAATATGATCATTAGATTTTTTCATAAATAACACGTTAAATATGATTTTTAAGCTGAAGTTTTAGAGTGATAAATGTTTGATCCATTTTAAAATGGTTTTTAACAGATCTTATTAACGTAAAACTATTTTTTTTATATATATTCTTGGACCTTTGTAAAGTACTTTGCTATAACAGTACTTTACAAAAGTTTATTTAGCATTTGTGTGCTCCATTCAATAAAATTTGATGAATAAAACATTTGACTTTAGTTGAAAACTAATGGTAAAAACAAATTTTCTGTGCATATATTCCACATTTACTTACATAATATTCTTCACAAGGAATGTGAAATGTGGAAAATTAGAATAAGTACCTAATAATTGACTGTAACAATTAAACTTTAAAATTAGATATTGGATTTATTATATGCAAGTACTTCACTCATATCATGTATTCTCTTGAGTTTAATTATTATAATAATTTATTATTTGCTATAATCATAGATGAGTCGCTACGTCATACTGAACATATTCAGAATGAAGCAGAGACTCATCAATGATTACAATAAGTAATAAATTTTATTATAATAATTAAACTTTGAAGAAAATACATGGCATAAGTGAAGTACTTATAGCTGCCACTGATACAATGTTCATTCCTACAATATACATGCATCATAGATTTATGATCCATGTGTAACATACCAGGCACCTACGGTTTAATTCCTACGAAGGTAGTACTCTTATACTGTGAACATGCAGTGTACATTGTGAATGTAGGATGGACCTTCCTCCTATATACCTCATGTATCTATCAGTATATCAATATACGTTTCTGGTTCATATCAAGTTCCGTTTTGGTCTATGGGTACGTTGTAGGAATCTTACTCGTATATCGAGAGGCGGTCATCTGTACGTCTCTCTGACATTCAGATTTTCTACATGGAATACAAAATGAATATTCATTCTTAGTTCCATGGGTACATAAAGTACGTTCCGAGCACATGCTCTGAATGTAAAAATGCTATCTGGGTAGTTCAAACAGTACAAGTATTTGGAAGCTGACTACCACTAAAACTTTAAAAAGTCAACCACCGATGGTGGCACTAGTTACAAATTCGCTCAGTGCCTGTAGGTATTACTTATATTGAACTGCTTTCTTGATTTTTATGTATTTTTTTTTTCAATCAAACATTTTCTTCTGCAGGAAATGATTAATTAAATAACATCAATAATACAGGACAAAGATAAAATTTGACGAAATTTGGGGCTTCGGCAATATAATTAAGTTATAAAATCTATATGCTGTGGTAATATTAGTTAAAAGCAGAAGGGATATTATTATGATCTACAATCTCTGTACAAAAATTCCCATACAAATCCTTTCTAAATAAAATAAATGCAACAAAAGAGACTACATAAACTAAAAAATCTACTATGAATTATAAACTTACCAGACTTTCCCCTTTTTTTGAAGTTTTGCTGAACATCAATATTAAATAAAGAACAATACACAGAAATAAGAACACCAAGAGAGCGCATATAAATGACTTAAAAGATGATTTTTTTGAGGCGTTTTCATTAACATTGTATGAACCTTGCTTGGTCATGTTGATTAATGTAGTGAGAATATTGCTAATCCAACTGTCTTAATTAAGCGAGGCTATAATAGGAAGGGAATAGGAAGGAAACAAAATTATCTTAAAATGATAAACAGTGGTTAAGTCTGACGTCTTATCAGTTTAAAATCCCAGTATATTATGATATAATTATGCAATTAATAATTGAACTGAACGTAATCCTAATTAAGTACAAATAATATTAAGATCTCAGTTGCTTCACAAATTACTAATTATTTAAGCACCCATATTAAATTACCAAAAAAAAAATCAACATACCCAATAAACAGAAAAGTTATTATTTTATAACTAGTCTAAAATAAATTATGTATGTATACGTTTATAGGCCAGGGGGGCAATAGTGCGTTGGACTTCGATAGCTCGAGTTCTATGATAGCTAGAAATTGTTTAAAAATATATAAGTAAACTAGACAAAAAAGTCTATAACCATAAATTATTTTCGAATATACAGGGCGAGCCAAGATGATTCTACAGGATCAAGTGCTTTTTTTAAAAATGGTATATGCTATATATATCATTTTTTAAAGCCTATTTCTATACCTTTCACTCCTATATTATTATTGACCATCTCCTAACCACTTGGATGTAATGAATGTTTTTGGCATTATATGAAGGATGAAAATCGACAACATAGAACAAACTCTCTTTAAAAATAAATGTTTTATTTCTGCTTATTACACAATTATTGAAAAAACATTATTTTTGGTATTCAGCAAATAACTTTCAAAGAAACTATTCGTTCCTTTCATATACTATTGATCCAAGTCTGATCATGTACAAGAAGTCTTCCTTATGCGGCATCTTATCAACTTTTTTCATACACTTAATATATCTAACATTCAATATGAAAAACAAGGAAATAACCATTCTTTCTATATACTGATGATCTAAGTCTGGGCATGCTAATATACCTCTTTCTTTGAAATTGTAGCGCTTTAAAAATACGTAATTTAGAAATTTAAACGTATGCATTGAGGCCTTCTAAAGATTTTTTGCCTCTTGGAATTTTTTTGTAACTTGCTAATTTTCCGAGTCATAGGCAGTTTTTCACGAGATAATTATACTACATTTTTTGCAAGAAAATATATGAAAATTCGAAAAATGAGCATGATTTATACATATTATTATAAAAAAATATGAAACCTATATAGTTATACCATTTTTGAAGGTTCAATATAATTTTACATTTTTTAATGTGCAACAAATGTAGTACATTATTTATCGTGAAAAACTGCTTGTAACTCTGAAAATTACAAAAAAATTCCAAGTAACAAAAAATCTTTAAAAGGCCTCAATGCATACGTTTGAATTTTTTCAGATTTTTAAATTACATATTTTTAAAGCGCTATAATTTCAAAGAAAAGGGTAGTTTTCAGGTTTTTTCGGAAAAACTCGGTGAAAACGTACTTTACAGAAGAGTTGCAAATAAAAAAAAGGCTTGTATTTCGATGATCCATTCAACTGAATTTTTTTAGACTTTTTTTTCAACTTTTACATTTTCCCTCCCCCACTTTTAGTAATTTTCGATATGCATTTTTAGAAAAAAATTACCAGAGCAAAAACATCTTATTTTGGTCCAAAAAAAGGTAAATATATTGTTTTTTTTTTTTCATTTTTGACCTAATTCTACAAGTTACGAAACCCATGATAAAAGGGTCTTTTTTCAACTTTTTTTATTAACGTCATTACAAACACATTGCACAAGGTTTCATCAAAATCCATTCATTAGCACTCAAAATAGAGGTGACTGGACTATAAACTTGGTTTGTCTTGTGACTAAGGACAAATAACCTTGTACAGTTTATACAAAAATAGCTGTTTTCTTTATTCGTGCTGAACAAAGTGAATGCAATCAGTAAGCAACCAATAGAGATCAAGAATTTTAAAAATATTTCGATTCAATTCTCAATTGTCTGTTTAGTGATTGTAATCACTTCATTCAGCACGAAAAAAAAATACTTAGAAAACTGGCAACAGATTTTAAAAAGATCAGAATTTTTGTGGAAAAAAGAATAACATTGCGTAACACTTGATGCAACCCCCCTCCCCCCATGTCACAAGATGTCATGCTTTTAAGTACCCCCCCTCCCCCCTAAGAGCGTTACGTAATTTTTGAACGGCCCCGAAGTCGTATTCTGAACATGTTTACTTATGTTCGTTTAGCCTTAAAAACGCGTACTTTTCGAGATATATACGTCTAAATGAAAAAAAAACACGAAAAAATATATGTATATATAAGTTGAATACTTACTTCCTATGTAGAGAAACTGCTGTTCAGAATTTTTCTCCGCTATTTTCCTAATTTGAGTGGACTATAAGTCGAAGTCAAAGTAAAAATTCGACTTAGGTAAAAATTTCATGTAAGGACATTTTCAAGAGCCACAAACCTGTCCAAAAAAGGACTGTTATGAGTTCGATAAGACTTTAGATAACCCGCTCAAAATAAACATTCAAGGTTACAATAATTCGCATTGAGTTGAAAATTGGTACGAATGTTGGGAACGCCATTATAAATGATATGTGAAAAGTCCCCAACGATCCCACATCTGCAAAAAAATTTATTCAAGGTCAAAGTTCGCAAATATGGGTTTTTTGCATTTTTCAGCCAAACGATAAGTTTTATCATAAAAATAGGTCAGACAAAAATGATCGTGCTATTATCTATAAAAATTGTTCTTAAACTTTTTTTCCTAAAAATCACCATTTCTGATATATAGCCACAGAAAAGAGAACTGTCATATAGCGATTCAAAAAGTTGAAAAAGTTGTGTTGTCCATAATATGCACGAGTACGCCGCGTATCTACATCACTGGACCCGTAATACAAGTAAAAAAACCGCTGCCCAAGGAATCACTACTTCCACATCCGGATTTTATATCCAAGTCACACAACGAAAAAATTTTGTATCTGGAAATAATTGTTTATGGAACTTTAATAATATAATATTTGAAATCCTCTACCCCAAAAACCCATAAAACGATACCCCACATCGGTAGTGGGGTGGGGGTGAGAGTGTGGGGTGGATAAAGTAAAAAAATATTTTGAGGTTTCTGGTTCTTGTACACACACTAAATCACATTTTTTTTTCATCCCCTTTAATAATGGGGTGGTAATGGGGGTGGCTAATGCCAAAATTTTGTTTGAGACCTTAGCTTCTCTTGTCTATATTAAATATCAATTTTATGAACTCTTACCTGCTTGATTTACCTGTTTACTCCAAATTTACTCCAATTTACCCCCCCCAACCCTTCGACGGAACAAGATGAAAATATAATCTAGTTCTAGATTTCGTTAAAGTACATATGTGTACCAAATTTCAAGTCAATATCTCAAACGGTTCCAGAGTAAACGTGCGCACAAAAAAAGTTACAGACCGACAGACAGAAAATTTTTTTTCGCTCAAACTTGAAATCTCGACGTTTCATGACATTCTAAGCCTATTTGAACAATACAAATTTAAACAATTTTTTTTGTCGTTACTGTGGTATAGTAGTGGATGTGGAAGTAATATTGGTCTGTGCAAGGGCGGATCTAGAAATTTCAATAATTTTTTTCTCCTCTGTGGCGCATGGGACCCATACGAAATATGGGAAATAACATCTAGAGAAGCACTCCTCTAACGGCCCCTAAAAAGTTTTGAAAAAGCAGTTTGCGAAAAATTTTTTCAAAATTCGAGTGCCCCCCCGAGTCAAGGGACTCCCGTTTAAAATTATTCTTTTTTGTCATATACATTTTACTTTTCATCAAAATCCAACAATAGGTTTTGGAGTTTATGAAAATATTTTCATTATTAACTGAAATACAATGAACTGAAATTTTGTAATTTACAATTTAACAAATTACAAAATTTCAATTCGTTGTATCTCAGTTATACTAAAATATTTTTATAAACTCTAAAACCTATTGTTGCATTTTTATGAAAAGTAAAATGTATATGACAAAAAATAATAATTTTAAACGGGAGTCCCTTGGCTCGGGGGGGGGGGGGTAGCACTCGAATTTTGAATTTTTTTTTCGCAAACTGCTTTTTCAAAATTTTTTAGGGGTCGTTAGAGGAGTGCTTCTCTAGATGTTATTTCCCATATTTCGTATGGGTCCCATGCGCCACAGACAAGAAAAAAGTTATTGAAATTTCTAGATACGCCCTTGGGTCTGTGTAACTTATAAGTACAAATTGTACGATTCTGAGAATATAAACACAAAAGAAACCCAGCCGTTCATTTTATATATACAGTGTGTCTCACTTTTCACAACTACACCCCAATATCTCGGCCATTTGTTGAACGATTTAGATCAAATTTGGTATACTTCTTTTGCTTCAGATTGTGATTAAAAAGTTATTTGATTTTTTTTTTCGAAATTAAATACGCCTACTATGATCAAAAGAAATTGGCAAAAATTGGGAATTTATATTAGCGATTGAGATAGAGTTTTTGTTGTTAGAGAATCTTGTTCGGCATAACCTAAAACCCCTGTATACCTTTCGTTAAAAAATATTCATTCCTTTAAAAGAAAATCATATCTAAGATTTCAATAATAATCACCCTACTATTCGAGTTATTTATTGTCGGATATTTACATAACTTGGCAGTCGTGTAATAAAGACGCTACTTAAGCATTAGGACACATTTTTTATCCAAAACACTATTATGAAATGAATATTTGAAAAATTGTAGCTATTTTTTAAAATACTTAGAACTCAGCATACCCAATATCTTTGATAACATGGGGTGCTTTGGAATAGATTTGACAATTGCATCGAATGTCAAATTAAACTTAAACATGGCTGCACAACAATTAATTATTGCTGATTAATATATTCTTACTTTATTAACCAATCAAAACGTACATTTTCAAAAAAATCGACCAATAGGATTTGTTTAAAGTGAGAAAAACGGCTATCGATAAGTGAAAAAAATCGAGAAAAATGTATGTTACTTTTTTCGTAGTTGCCATCTGTCAAACTAAAAAGGTCATTGAAATTACTAAAATCTGACATTTCACGTTTTGATTTCTGTACACAAAATGAATGAGAAAAAGCGATTTGGTGATGTTTCACAAGAAAATATTAACTAAGCTATGAATGATAGTGTCTCAGTTAAAACGAGAAACACTAAAAATTCTATATGGAAACAATTTAAACCTTTTTGCAAAGAGCATTATTTCCTCGAAAAAGATACGACTACTATGATGAACTTGCAAATATTTGACTGACTGGGGTTATAACATGATAAAAAACCATTAGAAAATGTTTTTATTTTTTTATTATAAATCGTTATTTTTAAAACATTAAATCAACAGTTTTGTTGTTTCAATAATTATTTTAGATAATATTTTTTAATCATATATTAATCTTCTGTAATACACACGAGGTTGATTTTCTACTTGGGTAAATTTTTTTTGAGTGACTCAAACCTGTTTTCCATGAAAATTATGCTCGAATTAAGGGACATAGGAAAAATCGCTCCACTTCGTGTCGCGATTTTTCCATGCCCTTAATTCTCGAATAATTTTCATGGGAAAACAGGTTTTTGTCCAAAAAAATTTACCCGGTAAAAAATCGACCTCTTGTGTATAATAACCGATAAAATTGAAATAATAAGAATTGTCAAATCCATTCCAAAGCACTCCATGTTAACAAAGATATTGGTATGCCGAGTTCTAAGTATTTTAAAAAATAGCCACCATTTTTCATATATTCATTTCATAATAGTGTTTTGGATAAAAAATGTGTCCTAATGCTTAATTAGCGTCATTATTACACCACTACCAAGTTATGTAAATATCCGACAATAAATAAATCGAATAGTAGGGTGATTATTATTGAAATCTTAGATATGATTTTTTTGTAGAGGAATGAATATATTTTAACGAAATTTGATATACAGGGGTTTTAGGTCATGCCGAACAAGATTCTGTAAGAACAAAAACCCTATCTCAATCCCTAATATAAATTCCTAATTTTTGCCAATTTTTTTTATCGTAGTAGACGTATTTAATTTCGAAAAAAAAATTTTTAAATAACTTTTTAACCACAATCTGAAGCAAAAGAAGTATACCAAATTTGATCTAAATCGATCAACAAATGGACGAGATATTAGTGTAGTGATGAAAAGTGAGACACACTGTATATAACCTTGAACAACATCTGTCTGCTATTCAATTGTCCGCGTGGCAACCAAATCAAATCATTTATTTAGTTCATCACAAAGTTAAGACTTCTGAACACGTCTAGTTACACAATACATTACAATACAGAAGATAATAAAAGTATTAAGCATTAAAAAAATACAGATTAAAATATCAAAAGAATAAAGCACATCAATTTGTATGACAATACTACAGTTTAAAATACACACAATATAAATATACACATATATAAATAATTAAGTAATGTTATTAGATATTTCTGTTCCGTGTTTGAGACATATATTCAAAAAACTCATCAATGCTATAGAAGGGGTTGTCAACGCTCGTATACCTGCTCCTTTTTCAAAGGCCTAAACGAAATACCATGTCTTGAACCTTCCTTCGTAGTGATAACACGTGGTTATTGCTAATATTTCCTAACAAAGTTTGCGCCGTTTTTAGTTTTTAAAATAAAATGTCGCAATTTTGCTTCATTTGTAGTAAACCTTTGACTGACAGTGAAATTGTTACTGTTGATCGTGGCATGAAGACGTTGATTGATGCAAGTGTTGGAAGAGGTGATGAATTTTCAAATACCTGAAAGACCAGAAATCTGTGACAATTCATGTGCAGTGTCGTAAAAAGTACACTCAAAAGAGTACTATTGCTGCAGTTAAAAGACAACATGAAGAAGAACAAGACAGTACATCTAAAATAAGTCTTCCTCGTACTAGAGCACGCGTAAGCGAATCAGCTTTTTGTTTTAACAATGTTGCTTAACAATTTTGCGGCAATGAATTGAATGAAGAGTATGAAAAGAAAAAAGCACTGGATTCTCGGCGTAAAATTTTTAAAGTAACTACACTTTCATCCAAAGAATCTATTCTGAAAGTAGCTCGGACTCGTTCTGATGATCTAGCAAAAGCTGTTACTGCTCGAATTGGGTTTGAATATGATTTAGCTTGTCTTCCCCCAACCTCTACTTCTGCTCATCAACATCTATTTCGAGTATATTATCAAGTTCAAGTGTGGCTTGGTAATCAACTGGACCCGAAGACAGGTTGGAAGTTAATTGACAATACATTGGAACCAATCCAGACTTTACTCCGACCTGCACCGGAAAAACTCCTCAATACAATTTTTTGCAATTGCAAAAAGGGGTGTAGTGCTAAGTGCGGCTGCAAAAAAGTTGGATTGTTTTGTTCATTAGCATGGGTTTCACAATAATTCACTACAACTTATAAACTCTTATCTCTCCAATAGGAAACAACAAGTAATTGTTAATGACATACATTCCAATGTTGATATCATCGAACATGGTGTTCCTCAGGGTTCGGTGTTGGGTCCTATCCTGTTTATAATATACGTCAACGATATAACATCAAGCGTACCCAACAATGACCTTATACTATTCGCGGATGATACCACTGTAGTATCCAGAAATAAACAGCTTTCCTTACTGCTTAAAAACATGGAGGATGCACAGTCGAAGATGACAAACTGGTTTGCAACTAATAAACTCAGTCTCAACAGCAGTAAATCTGAGACCATTATCTTTACACTTCGAGAGGCTAAGGAATGGAATAATCCTCAGTCAGTTCACTTTTTGGGTGTACACTTAGATCCTAAACTTACATGGGAGGCACATGTGAATCATGTAGCAAAAAGCCTGACAACTAATATCTTTGTCATAAGAAACTTGATAGGAATTGTAGCCCAGTCAGTACTTAAAACTGTCTACCATGCACTAATCCAAACTAAGCTAAGTTACGCAATTCTAGCCTGGGGCCATGCACCTTCGGCCTCAAGATTATTCAGTCTTCAACGCAGAGCTGTACGTTTAATTGATGGGCTAGGATATAGGGAAGACTGTAAAAAGAGTTTCATTGAGTTAAAGATTCTGTCCTTTCCATGTTTATTTATACTTGAATGCCTTATGTACGTAAAAAATAACAGCGAGCGGTATCTAATGCATAACGATGTACATAATTATGAAACTAGAAATAATTCCAGTATTTACTTAGATTATCATAGAGTATATAAATCACGTACAAGCATTTCCTATTTTGGACCTAAATTTTTCAATCTCCTCCCAAGTAATATCAAAAACCTACAACCAAGATTATTTAAAAATAAAATCAAGGAGTATTTGCTCAATAAATGTTTTTATTCACTAAATGAATTTTGTAATAACAATTTTTCAGATTTTGTAATAGGAACTTAAACAACTATTTCCATTTTATATTTTACATTAATTGTTTATTGTTAGTTTGTTCACATCATCGTTATTGTAGTTTATTACTTTTATTACTTTACTTACTAATTTGACATGTGTAAACAGTTTATTGTATTAACACGAATAAAGAATTGAATTGAATTGAATGTACCAGTTGTCAAGGCCAGTTATGCTCCAATGTTGAATCGCCATCAGAAGAGGATTCTTACGATATCTGGGGCCCTAATTCTCAAGTGTGAGAGAACGAGAACGGTCACATCACGAAAAGGATCATTCACATCCCTCGCTATTCTCTTGTGCTCTAAAATCGGTATTCTCGAACACATGGGATGTCGGTCACTCGATGAACAGATGATTCAACATTGCCACATATTTTACTGTAGAATCCACCAATAGAAGCAACGTATTTTTGGCACTTAAAAGGGAACATTAGTTTCATAACTAACCTAATTTTTATAAATGTTTATGCTATCATTTTATTGAAAATAAAATTGTATTATTTAAGTGCTACGAAGAAAAGCGAAAGTATTTAATTTGGAGGGCCGAATATGAAAGGAGAAATTACAATATTTAAAAAGATCTGTGGAAATGCATGAAAATATTTTGCAGAAAGTTAGAGATGTGAAAGAATATTTATTTATCGTAATTATGATAAATATTCATTTACAACAATTTAATTATACCAAAGTACCTTTGGACTAATTCATTATCAATACCTGCCATTTTCAGATGAAAAGAAGCATAACCTCAAAATTAAAAACTGTTAACTATTTACCGTTTGTAGAATGAAAAGTGAAACTTTTTCGTATTACCAATTAGTCTGGGGTCCAACAGCACGAAATCGCTCTAAATTCCAAGTAACCTGTCCCGACATGACGTACATTTTTCAACTGCAGATTTGCAAAAAGAGTTATATATGACACCAGAAATGACTTGTCGGATTCTTATCTGCTATTGCATAACTTCTTAAATGATAAGAAAAGAGAGGAAATGGTAATTCCAAAAAAAAAGTTTTTTAATACATAACGCGTCCTATAAAAAAAACTGTGCATGCTATTCATCTAATTTTTTTACAGTATTCACTAAAAACATAAGCGCTTGGATGAGACTCGATGGGATTGTTTAAATATTTTTAGTTTTTTTGGAAAAAAATATGAAACCTGTAACTATAAAATATTGTAATAAGAATTTCAACATACAAGCAAGTACTTTCATTTTAAATTTTTTGTTTATAAATTATGCTCACAAACATACCCAATATATTGAAAATGTTTTTAAGACAAGAACGAAGTTGATATTACATATACCATTCGAGTTATGAATTTTTAAAATGGGTGTACGGTGCGACGCATGTAATACGCCTTAAGACGACAGCTCTCTCGAAATTCATAAAGTGCATAAAAACAGTTTTCAGTAGAATTAGTTGATATGTTTACGTCTACTACGCGTATTTATCTTAACATTTTAACATTATAAAAGCTATTTGTGTTTGAGTATTTAAATTGATTGATTATTATTATTATTAATTGGTTCACATTTATTATTTGAAGTGTGGATTTTATATACTAGGTGCTATTGAGTGTTTGTGTGTACTAGTCAACCATCCTAGGATGGCCAGTAGCCGCGAAAAGAGAGAAGAAATATCGTCACTGTTGGACAGAGACAAACAAGCTTCTTAAGCTATGAAAGTACAGTCGGAGGAAGAAGTTGAAGTAAAACTTGAACTGCGCACCCTATTCACCGAGAATCCCGGCGTGTCATAGGCTAATTGGTGTTTTCGAATGAACATTTGAACAGTCATTTGTTTTTATATTTGATATATTTATTTACACTAATTATAATATTTAATTGTTTTAGTTTCAAGTAAACAAGGCGATATAGCAAATATACCAAACAAATATACATTAAATTAAATAGAACGAAAGTAAAATTATAAAAATTGAGATAAAAGCTTACACTATACTTTATTTACCTGCTCAACCCAACTTCCGAGGAAACCCAGTAGGTAAACAATATTAAATTATATTAGTAGTCAGAATACAAAATTATAAACTGATAATAGATTTGTACCCTTACTTTTGAAAATAGCATAAGAGGCTTCAACTATAGATTCCTACTTCATATATTATATTTTAAGATAGAACTTATAATTTCTCGACTTTGACCAGACAAAGCCTTATTTTTTACTTTGCTTTCAAACACCATGATATTTTCTTATAAATACTGCTAATGATAAATACTACTACTAATGCTCATATAAGTGGATACTTATAATGGGTACCTAAGTATGTATCAAATCTAATTTATATACTGCAAACACTTTTCTCGAGATTGTGCCGATCTTTACACAGAGAAGGAACATAAACAAATGAGCTTTGTAGCGGCGGACTGTGTCAACCACTGCGCATCCTAATCTCATCTCATCTGTCTTTCTAGGAAGGTTCACTAGTAAAAGGCAGTTTGACATTAGAATAAAACTAAGTGGACATTCAACAATGGCTAAACAATTATATTTTAATAAAAGTATAATATGCCAAAATGTATCATATGAAGCCAACACTTGCTAACACTTTCCCTGATTTTGGACAGAGAGCAATTCCAGTTTCGTCGCCATTTAGCATTCGGTCACGATCTTCAAGAATATCCAGTAAATTATTTTCCTTTAGGTAGCTTTTTAGCTCTTGAAATCACAATCTAATCATCTCTTCTGTGACGACAGCTCTAGCCTTATTAATACTTTCCGCCTCTCTTAGGGAAATTTCTGGATGTCTCCTAAGGAAATTGATGTACCATCTCTGGCCAGGTTTCCCATTTTTAAATAAATGCTGGATTCCTTCTTCTTTTGCTATTTTTGCTACAGTGTCAAGTAAATCAGCCTTGTTCACCGGAAAACCACATTTTGCTGTATTCACTACCCAATCAGCAATTTGTTTCTCTACTTTTCTCGTTAACAAAGGCTCAGGTCCAGTTTTTCTAGGATTTTCAGGGACTCTTCCACTTAACCTATCTAAAATTGTTGTTTTAGGTACACCAAAATCTCTACTTGCTTGTCTTATGCTTGTGTTATTCTCGCGAATCTCAAAAAGAGCTCTTTGGAGGGCATCTTCGGTATAATTGAATAGTTTCCTTTTCGCTCTTTTTTTCAGAACTTTTGAATTAATTCGTTCTTTCTTATCCACGGAATTTCTTTTAGGTTTCATCTGCAAAAAGGTTTAATTATTTTCAGGTGTCCGAAAACTAGTCTCTTTTTCGACCATATAAAATCCTCTTAAAATAATAGTTGGTCGACAACAAGTTTATCGAAAATTCCTGAAACTCCTTCTTGACCACTTCTATTATAACATCTTTACTAATTTTAAATAAGTGGTCGAAAACCGGCTATCTTAAAGATTATATTCTTTAGTGCGCCAGTCTAAAATGAAATAGATATATAGAGCGGTATAAATTAAAAAGAAGGATAGTGATAGAAAGTAACATCTCAACCGGTTCTCGACCACCGCGGTCGGCAAAGGGATTTTGAGAATTTTCTATGACCTGTTTTTCGACCACTTAATTCCTAACGGAAATTGAACGAAATATTGACTTATTCTAATAAAAAATGGTAAGTTTACGTATATATAATATGTCTAATCATCAAAAAGATGAGAAATTAATGTATTAATAATTGTACTTACTATTTTGAGGAGTAGATTCCACTAGTTTTTTTATAATTGTTATGCTAATCTAGTCAACACTACCGGCATGCACACTGTTTTTGAATTACTGGTTTACTTCACTATTATGCCGGAAGGTGGCAAAAACATCGATCAGCGCATAAAGAGTGGTCGAATATGGAACCTAGACTGGATACATATGAAATAGAATAATGTTACTATAGGCGTCTGAAAATAAGGAGTACGCCACCTGGTGATCTATAGTCAAACTAATTATAGGCCTGTCTGTCATTGTCTCTTTAGTGTACGATGATATCAACAATAAGTAAATAATGATAAACTGAGATGCTAAGTTTTTAAAAATATGATAGCGTTTAAAGGGGCTACACAAGATACAATTTGCTGGAGCCAACCTAGTCGGTATCCTTTGTAGATTGCAGGGATAACTCGTGAAAGTTGAATTGGCACGACAATGTTCACAGCATACCCCCTTTAACCAGGCATTGAGAGGGGAAAAGCTGGTGCAAATAACCGTGGCCCGAGTAGCAATAATAATGGCCCGAACAATCACACATTGTAAGTGAAATTTTTGAAATAAGTAAATATATGCAATTTCAGTATATTTATAAAAGTAATGTATACTATTGCATCATGCACTATTATGTTTTACCCCTGAATATTTCTATTTCATATTTTACAAAATACTGTTTCAGTTATTTAAAGAATTAATAAATATCTTTTCAGTTACCTATATTCAATGTAGGTACCACTAATTTCATGATCTGATACTTGTTTGTAAACATAGAGCATACACATTTATTAAGTTTTGTGTTGAATATGGGTTGTACCACACAAAATAATATGCCCTGCATTTAAAACATATTCCCCTTCATACACAAAATTAGAATTTTTAAATTTTTAGTGCTTCCCAAATGTTCCATACATTGCAATATGCTTAACCTAAATGTCACTCATTGTTTCCTGAAAAAAAAGTGATTTAAACTACAACTGTACATAAATTTAAAGAAATATTTGAGTTTATTATAATATTTAACTAGCGAGACACCGTTTATGTCGAAGAAACTGTACTTTTCAAAGGGAAAACCAGATAACCTAAAAGATATGAATTTTGCTGAATAATACCATTAACATCTTGCAAATCACTTACAACAAAATCTTGCAAACCTTTAGGTCATATATTATTAATGTTATTATTTTTAACGCCAAAAATAACAATAAACAGAAAAAAAATCGATAAAAGTATTCGCCAAATAAATAAACAAACGGCCTATAATTAGTTCACGAGTTCTCCACTTTGGCGCTGGCATCTTAAATTCAGACGCCTATTATAACTAACTGATTTTCTTCGAATGTGGTCGAAAACTAGAGGTGGTCGGCTAACGGGCGCATTCACCCTATTTTTTTTTTTTTTTGGGAAAATCCATTTAAAAAAATCATATATCTGCATAAAGCACAAATACACAAATATTGAACATTTTATCGTGATAAAAGTTGGTGCATAGAGAAAAAATGCTTTTGACATGAACAAAATTTTTTTTTCTTTCATTTTTTGATTTGAGTTTAGATGAATGGGGAAAATTTTTTTCCAACCTCGGGGGTGAAAACTACCCCTATATCGCATTTAAATTGAACTAATACTTTGAAAATAAGTAGAGATGTACACTTTTTAGTTTTCTTGTAATTTTTGATAAAGTTCCGTCGAAAAAATACTAAAAAATTTTGTCACCCCCAAGCTTGCAGAGAATTGAAAGAGAAGGTAGAAATATTGTTGATAAATGAACACTTCATACTTCATACATTCATAACATTATTTTACAGTATTATTCACATTACCGCGAAAAAAAAACCCAAAGGGCAATTGGCATTTTTAGGAGTGACGCACTGTTTTTAGAGCCGCGGGATCCCGATTTTCGTGATCCAGCAACCCAAAAAACATAAAATACAAGTGGTCCCGATGAGGGGAGCATTCTGAGCGTTTTACATGGACTACTGCGGCCGATCTTCACAGTAGATTACTACTTGTTACTTGTATCTATGTCCGGTAGTTGTTTGCTAAATAATGAGTATTTATTAGTATTATACTTGATATAAATAGTGTGTTAATAAGTTATAATAAGTGCATTGGATTATATTTGACAGAGTGATCGTTTAAAAATTTGTTATTTGTTGTTGTTCCTGGTAAATATTTTTAAGGCAATATGGAAGCTAATATGTGTATCTTATGCAATGTTATGGCTTTTAAAAAATGAGAGTGTATGTGTTAAATGTTAAATGCAAACAAAACGAGAAATGATTATAAGTGGAAACATTTTGAGGGTGTTGAACAAATTTCTGTACATAAAACATGTAGGAAAAATTATATTCGTCGCATAGTGGCACATTAAATATTAAGAACCAAGAACAACGAAAAAAATCTGTTAAAGTAAAATGTAACATCGAAATTGCTGTCACTGACGAGACAATGTCTTCAATTAATCAAGCCGATTTCGTCTCGAATAGGAAAAATAAGAAACATTATATTGAACAATGATTGACAATGATTTTAAGAAAATTTGGAATCTCCATTATACAGGCCCCAGATCATGCTGATACAGTAATTGTATCTACTGCTATAACACTGGCAGAAACCAATAAAAATGTCATTGTAGTAGGTGGTGATACTGATTAGATGATCCTTTTAATACACCATTGTAATAAAAACCTTCATATGCTAAGACCAGGTCAGCATCTAAATCGGATCGATTCACAAATATTTCGATGTGCAATGTTTGCTAGGCCCAATAAAGGAATTTTGCTCTTTCTACATGCCAGATCCGGTTGTGATACAACGTCTTGTTTTTATAAAAAAAGGTAAAAACGCTGCTATAAAACTTGTCCAAAGGAACGAGAATTTGATTAAGCATATTAAAATATTTAACAGACCTGATGAGGATGCAGATAAATTAATTACAGTTTGAGAAAATTTTATAATGCGACTCTATGGTAATAAAAAAGAAAATGTTAAAACTATTGATGAGTTGAGATTTTATACATACAACACCATTACGACGCATCACAATCTTCATGAAAATTTTGAACTTGCAAGTCTTTCACCCACCAAAGATGCTGCGAAATATCATAGGTATAATGAGTGCTTTTTATTAGATACAGAAGTGGATTATTAAATCCCAAAGATTGGGGCTGGAAAGGAATTGAAACAGATCTGGTTCCTATTACAACAGTGAGGCCTCCAGCTCCAAATTTCATTATGAATTTAATATTTTGTAGCTGCAAAATTGGTTGTGGATATTCTTGTAGCTAGAGAATCAACTTTGTGTTTTACGGCTTTATGTAAAATCTGCCAAGGAAATTCTTGTTCAAACATGACGGTTCAAGACGATGATGAACTAGAACTGCCTTAAGTTTTGTGGTAAAAGTTTTCTTTTACAGATAATGGCATATTGTTAATGAAATTTTTATCTTTTAGGTCTTTAAGTTGTTGAAAACCATATATTGCTATTTTTTAATCAAACTAACTAAACATATTTAAACTATTTATTTTTTTAATCTGTAGTCAATTTAATTGTGTTGTTTCGTTTATTATTAAAAAAAAGTATTGCAAACTTGGGTCATTTTACATATATTTCAATTTTAAGTAAATCTTCTGTCTTGTACAATTTTCAAAAAACTGACCGTTTATGAGAAAATCTCTAAAAACTATATAATCCAAGATGGAGACTGAATTTTATGAGTGTTCCGGCACCTCAATGTTCGGGGACTTTTAATATGGTAATAATACGGTTCCCTGGAATACATTGCCGTCAAGAACAGCTTTATGTAAATTTGTCCAAATTAAAATCTTAATTTCACTGTACTAAGGTGCAGGTCGATTCAAGACTAGTATAGGATTGTATAAATGCCCTTACAGACCTGTTACAGAATGTTTTCAAGGCCCTTGATTACGAATTTTTGGTCAAAAGTCATTAAGTATTAATATAAAATAAAATAATTAAGACTTAACTAAAAATTTAAAAATAAAATTAAATGTAAAAAAACTTTTTAAAAACACGCTTTTATTATTTAGGTGTACTAATAAAACGAAAAAAATAAAATAATTGTTTTAAGTTTTAAGACAATTAATTTCATTTTTTATATTTTATTCGTTTTAGTTCATCTAAATAATAAAAGTTTGTTTTTAAAAAGTTTTATTTTACATTTTATTTTATTTTTAAATTTTTAGTTACGTCTTAATTATTTTATTTTATATTCATACTTAATGACTTTTGACCAAGAATTCCTAATCTATGTCCATGAAAACATTTTGAATTTTCAATGTTGATCCAGAAATCGTAATCCGCGTCTCCGAAAACTAGAGATGCAATGGATAGTGTTTTGGCCGGATACCGAATACCGGATATTCGGCGTACTTCTTGTACCGGATACCAGATATCGGGCCAACCATCCGGATTACATTGAAAGTTTGATTAAAAACACGTTTTGAGAACCTCGACGACAAAAAATACTTACTGGCAACTCTTCGAGACCCCAGATTTAAAACAAGTTTTTTCGATAAAAATCAGGCTGAAGAATCCCCTCAAATTACTCTGCTAAAGGCTTTAAAAAATAGTTGTGATAAATTCATATTCAAGCAGTGATAGTGAAAGTGAGATATGCTGATATTCACAACACTTTTTGGAACTGTTTTGACGAAGTGGGAACAGGAAATAGTAGCATTAAGGATATAATTTTGCAGAGTGAGAGGGAAATATGCGTTTATTTTTGGATCATTATAAATATTTAAAAAGTCATAAATGGTATAATCTTTAAAATTGCTCTAAGGAATACAACTATCTACAATATTTATCATAAATTTTGTATATAGTTAAATTCCATGCTCTAATAATGGAATTGGGAACTATTTTCATTGACAAACTGCAATATTCAAATACAACAGAAATTTACAATAAAAAAAATGTAAAAGTAATATACATATTTGATTGCGTTAGAACAATAGCAAGTATCTAAAATAGTTTTAAAGATTATACTATGTTTGGTTTCTTAAATATTTATAATAAATCGAAAATAAACGCACATTTCCCATTTTGCAAAATCCCATCCTTAATGACATTGTTTCGGAGAAAACTTGGCCATGGAGATTGACTATTACTTGAAAGAAGCATGGATTCAAACTTCAAAGTAATAGTGACCCTTACGCATGGTGGTATACTAACTCAAACCAGCATAATAAAACTGTTTTATTTTTTTATACCACTTTTTATTTTTTAACTATCCGGTTTTGGCCGGATATCAGGTCACTATCCAGTGTCCAGCTGAATAGTAATAAGGTGGCCGGATAGGCCAGATACCGGATAGTAACCGTATATCGATTTTCAGTCGTATCGGATCATAAGTGAAAAAAATGGTCCGTCATCTTAACGCCGCCCCCCCCCCGGCTGCGATCATCCTTTGGTCACAAACACTTTGATTTTTCAATTTTGATAAAAAATCGGAACACGTATCAAAAACCCACAGATCTCAATTTTCAGTCGCATAAAAAAAATGGTCCGCCATCTTAGCGCCGACATTTTGATTTTTCAATTTTGATAAAAAAATTGGAATCCACGTTCCCGAAAAACCAAAGATCTCGATTTTTCAGTCGTATCGGATCATAAGTGAAAAAATGGTCTAAAAATAAAATTTGAAAAAAGTATAATCTCAAAAAGTGGAAAATATTTTTAAATATTTTTATTTAAATATTTATTATTTACTTGAATCTCTACCATTTTAGGAAAGGGAATCTATTTGCAATTTGACTCAATCAACTTCTCTCTGATATTTATTATTACTTTTTTATAGGTCAGCATCTAAGCCATATGCTTTTGACATTGGTTATGCTACACATAAAATAACATTAAAATTTATCGTGAAATCTGAAAATGTAAGAATACACAGGGTGGGTGTTCCATTTAAAATAATGAAGTTGGTTGCCTCTTCCAGTATAACTGGAAGTAGCAGAAAAATTAAAATATTTTAGTTGGATAGAGCACTATGGAAAGCTTATATATAACAAATTTTTTAGCTGTACTCTTAATAGTTGCAAAAATACAGATAATTTAAGGTCATACGCACACTCTTTATCTGTCTGTGACAAATCGTAAAAACACACTTTTATCATTTATGAATGACTTATCCTATTGTTATTTATCTATTTAATCAGTTAGTTTATCATGAGATTATATTGATACATTATTATTTTAAATTAAATCAAAAATATATCTACTTGTTTTGCAATGTGAAATGTTGATAACATTAAGATTAAGTGACATTTTGGAACATGAGTTGGTTACAAGAACAGAATAAAGCACGTGAGGATTACAAGAATGAAGGAAAATATCAACGAAAAGTAACATTAAAGAGTATATTTTGCAGTAAACCAGTTAAAGGTTGGATATTTTTAACTATATTTGCTAGTAGTGTACCTGTGTTAGTATATTATTTGGTTATAGACCAAGGTACATATAAAACTAAGGACTCATATACATGTTTAGTCCAAAATGCATTCAGGGTACCATGTGGTAAGACTAATATTACATCGAATGACTGTGAAAAGATCTACTGTTGTTTCGATCAATCTGCCCAACAATGCTATCATTATCTACCATCCAGATATTCCTACGATTTAAACAAAGACACTAAGGAATATATTGTGTCAGAAATTACCACACCCTATGGTACAAATTCTACAAAGAAATTACAAATTTCTATTAATGAAATCGACAAGGACAAAGTAAATATAATTTTGCACGAAACTAATATAAATGTTCAAGGTAATAATACAATTAGTGATAAAAATTATAAAGTGAAATTGATAGAAGAAAAACTGATGATTGAGATTTATAGAAGTAATAACGAGGATCTTTTATTAACTACTACAAAAGGTCCCTTAATTGCTTCAGAAAATTACTGGGAATGGTCTTTTTATTTAACAAATCAGTCCTTATTTGGCTTAAACCAAACTTTGATTAAAATAGATGAAAATTCGACCTTCACTAGGGTCGTTTATAAAAATAAAGATGACCATTTTACTTTACCTGTTATTTGGGCTTACCAAAATGAACAATTTCATGGTGTTACAATAAAACATGATGGTCCACTAGAAATCACAATTCTACCATCCAATTTAGTAATTTTAAAAAGTCTGACAGGTGAGAGAATTGAGCTAGAATTATCCATTGGACCTACACCAAAGCTTCTGCATGATCAACAATTAAATACATACAGTCTCCCTCCATATTGGGCTTTGAAAACACATATTTGCAGGTAACTAAATTATCTTAGTAAATATTATTATTACTTATACCTAGTCAAACGTTAACTCTGGAAATGTGGGCACAAACACTATATCTATCTACTAATATTTAATAAAAATCATTGTAGAGTGATTGATATCATGAATATGATCATGAATAGAAAATTTATTAAAAAAATCTTAATAGAAAAATGCAGCTTATTTTCAGTACTTATATTAGAAATGCGGATTTCATTAAATCTTTAAATGTTTTTTTTGTATGGAATAAAACTGCACGAGTCATAGACAACACAATAAATTTTAGTTTCTACAAAATCTATACAAATTTTTAAACAATAGAGCCATTGATAAAGTGATCATTTGTACCACATTAAGTGCGTCAGTCTGTTCTTTGAGGAGAATGTTCCAACCTTCAATTACTAGTATTATTGCATATGCTAGCCCTAAATGTTGTCGAGAAAAAGTGACCCATATTTTATTTAGCGTAAAAGGATGCTATACAAGTTTAATGATGCGAACCTGATCTAATTAATTACTGGTATAAAATACCTGAACAAAAGAAGGCACTAAGCAACTTACCCTTGGTGGATAAGGTTCCTGGGTCTCGACGAGGGGTGCTGGGTGAAAAGGCCTTTTCGTTGGACTCTTTTCGATCTCAATATATTCCAGTATATTGTAGCAGCGCCAATAATCGTTCACACACTCACTCTAATACACTGTATTTTAAAAGATGCAAGAATAATATAAAAAAGTACTGGGATGCGAACAATAATTATCTGAAAATAATATTATTTAGCGTAATTAAACCTTAAATCAACAGATTGAGAGTTTTTTTTTCTTAAAGATAGGATTTTGCAGAGTGAGAGGGAAATATGCATTTATTTTCGGTTTATTATACATACCTATTTAAAAAATCATAAATGATATAATCTTTAAAATAGTTTCAGATACTTCCCATTGCTCTAAGGAATACAACCTTATACAATTTTTATCATAAATTTTGTATATAGTTAAATGCCATACTCTAATAATGAAATTAGGAACAATTTTCATTGACAAACTACGATATTTAAGTATAACAGAAATTTACAATAAAAAAACATATATATAGTTGTATGCGTTAGAATAATGGCAATTATTTAAAACAGTTTTAAAGATTATGCTATGTTTGGTTTTTTAATTATTTATAATAAACCGAAAATAAATGAATATTTCCCTCACTCGGCAAAATCCTATCCTCAACAAAAAATGGCGCGAAGTATGCCACCTAGTGCTGAGAAATTTAAGTAATAAATTCTAATTTTAAGGACTGGTCTATATGCCACCAGCAATATGCGACAAGTATAGTAAGCTTACAAGTTGTTAGTGCAAATATTATAGTATAGATGAGTGGGTAATTTGTTTCAAGACAGAATCATGTACTAAACTGTGCTTATACACACCTCTTTCTATCAACATTAATCATGTAATCATAACTTGTTATAATCGATCCAAAAGATAAATAGAACTTGAGTAATTTAGAAAATACCTAATTTCTATTGGTGCTTTTTCTGATCATGATCCGATTTCTTAGAGCAAAAGAAAGCAACTACGTACCCGCTTACTACGTGACCTGTAATTTGTTTTTTTACAAAACAAAGAATTGTTAAAAAAAAGTTTCAAAAGTGCATTCTGATAAACTTCCATCATCCCATATTTTGGCAACAAAGCATTATCGGATCTACCTTTTTTCTTATTTTTGATGAATATATTCCTTAATTTATGCTGATATATTTAGAACACCCTCTCTCAGTTGAGTTCCAGAAAAATTAATAGTTGTGGGTTTAAAAGACCCACCAACATGCCAATGCTAAAACATAAATCTATAAAGATAATTCCAACATGGATTTTCAAAGTGCTCAATAGCTTATCGACCAAGTAACATTAAAAAAAAGTCGCTCCTAGGAGCTCATGATATCAAATTACTGGACAACTAACAAATTTTTTTTATACAAATTTTTGTTAGAATTCTTTTATTTCAGGAGAGGAGATAATGTAAATTTAACTGAATTAATCAATGAATATAAATTAGACAACCAAGCACATAGTGATTGTATACATGAAAATTTGGTGATGGCAATTATGAAAGATAATGGAAGAAATGTTAATGAAATAAAAAATATTTTGACACAAATAAAAGACCAAGGAATGAACTTCTTATTATCAGTACCACCTCATGTAAGTATATCATAAATATATTGATTATAAGAACACACAACATACCTCATTACATCTAAATATTTCAAAACAGTAAAGGATAAGTACACACAAATAAAATATATAATTAAGAGTACAAAAGATCATCCACAGAATAAAAGGCCTTACTTACTAAATAAATACACGGTGAATATTTAAAATCGGTAAAATTATCTATTTCACCAACAATACTGCTACAGCTTTATACCCCTATATACCGTCAAACGGGGCGAAGTGGGCCACATTTTAAGGGTTTTTTAATTATAACCTTTGTCAACATCAGCAAAATATTCTCAGATTTAAAATTTAAATAGTTCAACTCTTCGTACAAAATATACAATTTTAAAATTAGTCAAAAAAATTGTGCAACATTTTTTTTTTAATTTTCAAATCTGGTCCACTTCCTACCAAGGTTATGGTGAAGTGAACCACTGTGTATTATCAATAGATATGGTTAGATATTTTACTTCACTTCAGGCTAGAAGTCAAATGGACCATCAAAATAGTGTTTTTAAAAATAAAATGGCCCCTAAATGCCATATTTATATTAACAAATAAAATTCTCTTTGAAATTGTCCTCTTCTGAAATCACTTCATTTTTTCAATTTTTCCTCGTACACATTCCATGAACGTGTTGCAAGGTATTTTCTTCATACTGACGCTTTCGTTTGCCACCAAGTCGGGCTTATACGTCCTATAGGCATGGTTCACTACACCCCACGAATTTATGAATTTTTATAATTATCATAAAAAAAAATTAATAAAAATATTATTAATAACATTATATGATAATTTTAGTCTTAACATACGTACCTATCGTAATAATACAGCAAATGAACAGTAACACTTTAAACGAATGCACTGCAAGCGAGGTTCTACAGACTTTTGAAAAACAAACTAGTTTGCTCTATCTTCGAATAAACGAATTACGATCGTAAACAAAGAGGTACCAGTTATCTAGCCTAAAAAACAGACAGAAGGAAACTTTAGTAACAACACCATGTAAAGAAATTAATTTCTCTGCTCGCCAATAGTGTATAGCAGTGACTAATGATTCAGAAGTGCATGGTGGCTCAGTTCACCTGCCATGGTTCACCTCACCCCCTTTGATGGTACGTTTATAAGAATTTCCTCTAAGTTCCATTTATAAGTAACACAAAACTAAGTTAGTTAGTTAGTTCGGCAATCGTCCCAGAGATGGTGCATGGTGTCGATATCTAGAAATCATCCAGAAGCCGCTGTTCTTAAGCCTACTAGAAAATTACAGAATGATGGGAACATTCTAGAGCTCTCATCTTTAGATATATAAAGGAATGTAGAAGCCGAGTGGGTAGTTAAGTTCAGATAGGAGTTCAGAACAGATTTAGAAGTAAGCAAAGTGATAAAGTGACTGAATTATTGAATTATAGTACTCCGTGTTATATAAGTGAAGTAATTATTTGCTGTAATTAGTACGTAAGGTAATAAATTAGTGTTTAGTGTTACCATGGTGTTATAATTTCCGAACCCTCAGTACAGGGTGTTTACTAATGGGTGTAAATGAAGAAGAACCTTACACACAACATCTGATGGACGAGACACTAATTTATTAATTATGGACACCAGTCATGTTGATTGTGTGTGGTTGTTTCCACTCCTAGTTAAGTTTGATATGTTTAAGAAATGTTTGATAGACGAGAAAGGTAAAAGTTGTACTGACTTCCTTCTACCTCAATGTGGCTTCTCAAGCGATGCACTTTAGCTTATTTTTCTCTCACTGTAATGAATCTTTTGCTTAGAGATCTCTGATTCACTTTTATAGAAAATTCCTCTCGAACTTTCGTGATCCGATCGGGGTATTGTGGAGTCAGGAGACGCCTAATACTCAACCCCTATATAATACACAAAAGCCTTTGAGGGAAAAAACTTAAAGATAATCATTCAATCAATAAAATGCAACAGTTCAAATAATACCATTTACTGATTAGAATCAAAAATAAATACAATCAAGTTTATGCAATAGCCTTTCTAAAGAGAATATAAAGTTTTTAAATTGAACCTCCTCCCCAAGCAGGGCAAGGACGAATGCCTCTTATAGAAGATGTTAATAGAAAGCGTACAATAGCAATCGATTGGTAAAAAGACTCACACAACTTCCTCAGAAAATTATGAAGGCACTTTGGTTTTGGGACTGACTGAAAATAATATAAAAATATTATACTTAAAAAATGTTGGGCACTAATGGTTAGCTTTAAGGTTCCTTTAGTGATTATACCATTCACAAAAATGGAGTTCAACTTATAGCAAGGGCGGATCTAGAAATTTCAATAATTTCTTTCTCATCTGTGGCGCATGGGACCCATACGAAATATGGGAAATAACATCTCGAGAAGCACTTGTCTAACGACCCCTAAAAAATTTTGAAAAAGCAGTTTGCGAAAAATTTGTTAAATTGTAAATCACAAAATTTTAATTCGTTGTATTTCAGTTAGTAATGAAAATATTTTCATAAACTTCAAAGCATATTGTTGTATTTTTATGAAAAGTAAAATGCATATGACAAAAAAAATTAATTTTAAACAGGAGTCCCTAGACCTGGGGGAGGTAACCGAATTTTGAAAAAAAATTTTTGCAAACTGCTTTTTAAAAATTTTTTAGAGGTCGTTAGAGAAGTGCTTCTCGAGATGTTATTTCCCATATTTCGTATGGGTCCCATGCGCCACAGACGAGAAAAAAAATATTGAAATTTCTAGATCCGCCCTTGACTTATAGTGAGTTTATTTTGCTTTCCTGCCTCCTTTACGGTAACATACTGGCCCCATATAGGTTTGAATTATTATATGTAACATGACCTTTTTATCTTACTTATGCACAAGGCGGTTTTCTCTATAACTTTGCCATGTTTAAAGACCCGCATTTCGTTTGGCTACCACAGCTCTCTGACGATTCTCTAACGCACTCGTACAAGTGTAGTACAGTAATATTTTTACAGACTGAACTTTAATAATTTGAAAAGTTTTGCGTGAATAGTTTTATCCTCATTTTTTAATTTTTAGGTGTTTGTAAATTCGAGCACGTTATATAATATAGCAGAGAATTTAGGTATTTTTCATAAATACAATCAGTCAGTTTACAGGGGAATGTTCTTGAATGAAGAAGTTGCATATCCAGATTATAGTCATTCAGCTATACAGTCTTATATGGCTGAATTCAATACATTCCTCAGTCCATACATAGAGATGGATAATGTTGATGGATTCATTCTGTATGACAATTGGCCAGTAAACGATAATTATAAAATGGATAATACAACATTTCCATATCTTCCGCAGGTAAAAAATTCTCGATTTTGGGACAAATTCTTGTATTTACTTCATTTTTATAGGAACTAGAAAGTGCAATGTCAAATACCTTACCCTGGAATTCAACTATAAATAACGGATCCAGTTTTCATATACGAAACCACAATGCATATGGTTCTGCTCAAATTACAGCCATTGATAACTATTATAGCTCGACTAAACCTGAACTTTTTATCATGTCGGCTACAAAATTATTCGGACAAAATCAACCTTCTATTATTGAAAATATAAATGCATCATGGACAAATCTTCAGGAACACATAGATAACATATTATTTAATAGTATTATAGGCAATCATTTGGTGAGCATTCCAGTATGTGGAGATACAAAGAATTTCAGCAGTTCTTTGCAAGAAACATTGTGTATCCGTTGGTACTTGGTGGCGGTTACAATGCCAATCTTTAAAGTATCATCTATGCTACCGTGGAGGGACCCAAAGAATCTAAATACAATATTTGCACAAAAAGCAGCTCAATCTGCTATTGAAAGACGTAATATGTTACTCCCTTACTATTACACTTTGCTAAGTAAAAATGAACCCGTACTAAGGCCAATGTTCTATGATTACTATGAAAACACAACAACTTTTTCATTAGAAAATCAGTATATGGTTGGAGAAAATATTTTAGTTGCTCATCCATTTTCTACAGGTAGAACAAAACTTCACATTTACTTGCCAAGTAGAATTGGAATATGGTATGAGCTGTGGGCTGGAGAAATGTATAATTCTACGGATGATCCTTGGATAAATATTGATATAGTGGAAACGGACTTTGTGGGTTTCGTTTCACAAGGAAGTATTATACCGTTAAAGGTAATTTATTTTATTTTTTGTCAAACATTTATTTCCTCTAGTAATAAGGTGAATTAGTTATATTTTATGTCCTGGCCGACCAAATTAGTAATGAATTTTTCTTTTCATGGAATTGTTGCGATTATCTTCCTAAACTACCCATAAAAAATTCTCATAGAACCGCAGTCTGTACCAAGTCCATCCATCTTGAAAAAATAGCAGATCGATTAACTCGAAAACTACGCAAAGGATGTATAGGACTAAATTAAAAGAGCATAAAATTTGTTTGTCAATTTTCGAAGAAAAAATTTTACCCGTCGCGGGTGGATCCATTACGATTAGTTGATATATTATCATGTTATTATCAATTGTTGTTTTAGGGTTAGGTTTACTCTCAGTCTCTGTAATTTTTTTATGCAAATGTGTTTGCCATTTTGGACAATAAATTATTATTATTATTAGCCATGTAGTTAACACAATTGCTAAGAAAGAAACCTGTTTTAGTTTTAAAGATAACAGTGTCGTCGGTAAAAGAATATAATAATTCAGGCTAACCCCGACGTTAGATGGATGACGTATATTTGAAAATGTGAGTTCAAAGGTGTGCCTCTAAAGAATAATTGCTGGGATACATTTTTAAACATCCCCGCTCTGTCGAATCTCGACGGGGTTAGTCTGGTATATTATACTACTGTGTGCACCACCTTTTCAAAATCATTTTTGTTAGAGATTTAGAAAATACAGTGTATACATTTTGCTTGGAACCACCCCCATAAATAATTTATTTTGAATCCGATTTAGATCGTTTTTTTTTTAAAACGTAGGCCTCTGCAGTGCATTCTTGCGGTACATTACTTTTTATAAAACAAAAGCTCGGCCAACTACGGTATTTTTTCGGGGCAGAAAATGAAGAAATCTTAATAACAATTTTTTTATTTCAAATTTGAGAACTGCAATGAATTCGGCAACCTCTCAAATGGTTTGTCCTGAATTTCCTGAAAAAATTCTTATTATTGAATTTTCCTTGAGAGACACCAGTGTGTGCCATTTTGCTTGGAACCACCTACATAAAAGGTTTATTTTAGGTCCGATTAAAATTTTTTTTTTTTAATATTTAATTTTATAAAACATAAAAGCTCCGCCTTCTGCGGTCTTTTCTGGGGATGGAAAACGAAAAAATCTTGATCTTAATGATTTTTTTTATTTCAAATCTGAGTACTCCACTGGGTTTGTACCAAATTTCATGAAAAAATACCCATTTTTTGATTTTTCCCGTAAGAAATTTCAAAATTCTTATTTCCCAATGAAAATCCACTCATGCAACAGTGGATTTTCATGCAACAGTGGATTGTGTATTTAAAAGAGTGCCTTGACTCAAACAACTGACAAAGGAATGTTTATTTGTCAATTTGTGTAGGTTTTACTTTTTTGAGTTATCAAGATATTAATAAAATTGTTATTGATAATGCGAGATTATTAAGAGAATCAGCTCGAGAATTTAATATAAGATATCCAAGTCGTCCGTCGATTAATGTCAGCACCTTTAGAGAAATTAATGTTTTAATTACACACACACAGACAGCCCTTGCGCACCATAATTATTATTACAAGCAGAAGTTTAAAAAATGAACCTACACAAACTGACAATTAAACATTTCTTTATGAAAAAGAGCTAGAGCACGACACCATTTTGAGGCATCAGTGTCATTTATTAGTCGTGATTGTGGTTGTTTGAGTCAAGACACTCTTTTAAATGTACAATCCAGTGCAACATTGGATTTTCATTGGCAATTTCACAATTCTTATTTCTTACAGGAAAAATCCAAAAATAAGTAATTTTTCATGAAATTTGGTACAAACCCATTTAAGCGGTTGCCACATCCAGTGGAGTACTCAGGTTTGAAATAAAAAAATCACTAACAAGATTTCTTAATTTTTCACCCCAAAAAAAGACCGCAGTAGGTCAAACTTCAATGTTTTATAAAATTTAATGTATCGCAAGAATGCACTTTTAGAGATCTACGTTTAAAAAAAACTCGATCTAAATAGGGACTAAAATAAACTTTTTATAGGGATGGTTCCAAGCAAAATGGGACACACTGGTGTCTCTCGAGAAAAATCCAAAATTAAGAATTTTTTAGCGAAATTTGGTATAAACCCATTTGAGAGGTTGTCAAATCCGGTGGCGAACTCAAATTTGAATCAAAAATACCCCAATTAGATTTCTTAATGTTCCGCCGTGAAAAGAGACTGCAGTAGGCCGAACATTTATGTTTTATAAAATGTAACTTACCGCAAGAATGCACTTTTCAGAGATCTACTTAAAAAAAAACAATCTAAATCGGACTTAAAATAAACTGTTTATGGGAATGATTCCAAGCAAAATAGGACATAGAGGCAACGAATGCTCAAAAAAGGGTGTAGAGGGAAATTTTAGGGACAGAAAATTGACTTCGGAACTTTGTTTGGACTAGTCTGGAGATGAACATATCAAAAGTCCCCACTCCTAGGTGGTGAGCGGGAGGGAGGGGGTCACTTTAAAGGTCCCATTTTTTGGTTTTTCGCTTATATCTGGGAAACTATGCGTCATATGGAAAAAGGTAATCTATAAGAATGTCTATATTCATTTTCTTCTTATGTGTTATAGTTTACGAGATATTCTCCAGCCAAAATAGATAATTACAAAGAAAGTGTTAGGTACCTTGAATATTTCTATCAAAGCAGTTTACCGTGGTCTGCTAATAAATCACAATCACAAAACGACACTCGACGTATTTACTAACGTAATATTTTGTCGAAATCTATGCATTTCCTTAAATATACAGTGTGAGTCACTTAAAATGAAGACGCCCTTATAACTTTTTTATTTTGTTTCCGATTTGAAATATGCTGAAAAAAATAAAAACATTTCTAAAAAATGCATCGGATCGGCGCCACAACCATAAATATACCAAAATTTGATTTGGTTATGGATGGGGGATTTTTCATACATAAACTCATCTAGTAAAGTGGGTCGTCAGTTTCCTCAATTTGTGGTGGATACTTGAAATTCGTCAAGACCCATTAATATGATTTTTAATATTTTTCAACATATTTTGGTACCACAGGTGGCTTTGCCTTTGTAGCAGGTGAATGTTTTTCTGGTCATAAGTAGATCCTAATTTGTTCTATACTTGAGTAAAATTTGATTCAAATCAGAAACAAAATAAAAAGGTTATAAGGGCGTCTTCATTTTAAGTGAGTCACACTGTATATTTAAGGAAATGCATGGATTTCGACAAAATATTACGTTAGTAAATACGTCGAGTGTTGTAAAATGAATATTGTTTTGTGACTGTGATTTATTAGCAGACCACGGTAAACCGCTTTGATAGAAATTTTCAAGGTACATAATACTTTTTTTTTAAATTATCTATTTTGGCTGGTGAATATCTCGTAAACTATAACACACAGGAAGAAAATTAATATAGACATTCTTGTGGGAAATTTAATTATGTTTAATTTCGCATAGATTACCTTTTTCCATATGACGCATAGTCTCCGAGATATAAGCGAAAAACAAAAAAATGGGACCTTTAAAGTGCCCCCTCCGCCCCGCTCACCACCTAGGAACGGGAACTTTTGATATGTTCATCTCCAGACTAGTCCATACAAAGTTCCGAAGTCAAATTTTCTGTCCCTAAAATTTCTCTCTATAATCATTCGTTGCTTGGTCTAACACCCAATAAAAATAGATTATGTTATACAAAAATAACACATTTTGTGTAATTTCTAATTTGTTTAAATTTTCTTTTTTTCAGGTTGATAATATTTTGAATTTAATCATTGGACTGAATTGCACAGTCAGTTTTTGCGAAGCAAATGGAATATTATTTCAAGATAACTATTTGACTTTTTCTGCCGATGAAACTAAACTTACAATTACTGATATTCCACAATTAAATTGTAATTATACACTGGGAAATATAAGGCTATATTATTATACAAATGATACAGGTGGTGTGAAATACTATAATAAAAATGATGATTTATGTATTGGGGAAAACAGTATTACTTTAAATTTTGAAGACGAAAATGAGGTATTTACATAAACTACAACTTTAATAGGCAGAAGGACCTCGGCCAATAGCATGTTGTTGAATACAATACCCTCTTATTGACATTTTTTAAAATATGTTGTTTTTTCTATGTTCATATAATAAAGGACTTTTTTATCTAATTGTTTTTATTTCTATATTAACTACAATAAACAGAAATATTTAAGAAATTAAGAAGATTAAATAAATAAAGTAGTAGGGAAACTAAACGTCAAGTTTTATAATTTTCTAGATTTGGTAATAATAGTATATTATTCAATGAGCGGTAATGTAGGTAATGATGAATTACCGCACTCGCTTTCGGCTCGTGCTGTAAACTTCATCTGCGTGAGTTATTACCATTACTGAAGTTGAATACTTTACTTTATCTAAGATTATAACAATAAATATTAAATTGAGAAAATTTTATTTAAATTACTCAGTTTGTTTATTAATAAAATTAACTGTAAAATTTAATTTTTGTACACCCTTTTATATTTGTTGTCTTAGCCACCTTTAAGAGGTAGAATGTGATTTTTTAATCGAAATAGTGCATAAACTGCTTGTAGACAAAAAGAATCAGCTCTGTAGATTAATATTCCGCGGCGGAAAATGCAAAACTCCGCGAACTGCAAGTGGAGTGCGAATTCGGTCAGAAGTCTTGTTTTTTATGTTAGAGAAAAAATAAAAGCGTCGGAAAGCTCAATCAGTTCTCTTTACATAAGCTGTCTACAAATTTTTTGAAAAAAACGATAATTATCGAGATATTCGAGGAAATGTAGGAAATTACACGTTTTCCAATAGAGTATGTAAATCTTAAAAAAATAATTTTTCTCAGAAACCTTTGTTTCGAAGGGCCAAAATTAACGGAACGTCAAAGTAGTATATGATATTAAGTGAACATCGTATATGAGATCGATTTCAGTTAAATACCGATTAATTACAGTGACAAAAAGGAGAAATTTTACCGAAAAAAAAAGTCCCAAATCCCGCCCCCTCTAATTCCTTCATTTTTGTTGGAATTCAAAAAATAAATAAAATAGTTTTAACAAATTTAATTCCATTTAGATTAACCAGAGTAGTCTTTTGGCGTAGGAGCCAAAATTAAAATGTTGCCAACTGTAGAAGCTCAAAATTTGCAATTTTTTGCCGTACATGGCCAACATTTCAGTAGTTATCTCCGAAACGAAAAAAAAAATCAAAATTCTGATGGTAGCAAAAGATTCGTAGTGGAAAATACTCGTTTGATCTTGTTTTTTCTTTCGAGCTAACTCCCACTGAAAATATCTGCAAAAAATAACAAAAAACAGATTACATTTCGGAGCCGAAAAAATTGCAAAAACATGCAATCTTGACAAGTTCATATTTTTCGAAAAACACCATTGGGACGGCCGTACGATGTCGCGACGTAAAGAGAAAGTCTTCCAGATAAACCTGATCATAAATTGCACGGCGAAATTCGAAAATTCCGCTCGGCACGAACAAATCAAAAGTAGCATTTTGTGACATTTCAGAAAATCGATCTCTTTTTGTAACATGTTCAATTTTTTACTCATGTTTGCAACACTAAAAGTTTGGTAGACTTGCACTTTCATCATTGATACTGTCTTAGCTATTATGGGAAAAAAATCTAGCTTTATAGATATTAATGCGAAAAATCTGTCGCCACCTCCCTGGCTATCACCTTCGTGTGTCATGCTTTATGCCAATTGGACAGGCTAGGCATGAAGATAAAGGTGATTGTCTCTGTACTTAGCGTGAGTTATAATAACTCACGCTATTTGTTTATCGTACTATTAATTGTTCAAAAGCAGTACATTAATTAGTATATAACCTAATAAGAGTAGATAAAGAAAATTGAGAATTTAAAAGTTTGAATAAATTTTAAAAAGCTATTTTAATTCCTTTAGTTTTTTTTCTACTTTATCAAGACGTTCTTGAAATATGTAAGATTGTTTCTCCACAGGTTTTACTTAAATTATTTATACATTAATTAGTGAGCGCAGTATATGTGCGCATCATTGTTTGATATATGTCATGTATAGCGACTATAGCGACTCACTCACTGGAAATCGAGAAGTTTCCATGGAATCGCTAAGAAACAAAAAGGAAAACTCGATCCAAAATGGAGAAGTTTCCATGGAGTCGCTAAGAAAAAAAGAAAACCATTCGATAAAATATATAATAACATATATACTTAAAAATATATAAATCACATAAAACATGAACATGTATCAACAATAACAAATATACGTATATTTACTACAATTTTAATTTTATTTATAGCGACAACGCTATAAATTTGGTGACCCCGACGTGATAATATTATGTCCAACGTGATAAATATATGCCAGAAGTGAAAATTTTATGTCCAAAGTCATAAATATATGTCAGACGTGATAATTTCATCGCGAATGTCTTGATAATTAGTAAATTCATGACTCATTATTGTCAATAATGATCAGCTTTGTTGGTGCGCATATGAGATTATGACAAAAAAGGAAGAGATAGAGAGATGGAAGCATTTAACGACACTTTTTTTGGAGGCGGAAAATACCTATAAACATATGTAAACATACACCATAGTCCACTACATTTTTTTCCAGGTGGCGCTGCTGTTTTATACATTTGATGTATATAGGTATTAAATGCCTCCTTACAGTAAAGTAGCGATATCGCCTCATAAACTTGGCAACAGAGTAAAGAGGCATACTATTCCTATATACATCTGTAGATATGGTAACTAAAATTATCTTACTAAAAATATAAATAACTTTTATACACAGAAATAATACTTTCTAGAGATCAATGGGTTTTTTAAATTTTTTCAATTTGGGAATAAAAAACGTTTATTTTGTTCTGAAGGAAATATTTTTGTACCCCTTTATAGCTTAGAGCAAATTAAAAAAAGGTCTTTACCTTATTAAAAATGTATTTATTTAACAGGACACGAACAATACGAACATTCCTTAACGTAACTAGTTGCCCTTAATCCACTATTTGTCACTGCCGCTGGCCTTATATAATAAAAGTAAAAAAAAATTAGAAGACGATTTTTATTGGGGGGGGGGTCTAAAAAGCAGAAAATAAAAGAATAATAATAACACAGGTCAACATTTAGTTTAAAAAAATACACCGGACTCTACCTAGGTACCCAGGGGTTTTTGGGGTCGCTGATTCCGATGCCGAGGTCGGTTAAGTTCTATCACGTCAGGTTCAAGGACATCTGAAGGTCAAACTAAGAAAAGGTGATTGAAAAAATCTGAGAAAATTCACACATAGGTTTTTGGGATCGCTGAGTCCGAATTCGGTGTTCGCTTACCCTTAAAAGGCGTCCGGAGATATTTCAAAGTTAATTTGAGAAAAACGGAGAGGAAGCTGTTAAAAAATCTGAAAAAATTTACACATAGGTTTTTTGGGTCGCTGAGTTTGTATCCGATGCCGGTTGACCTCTATCACGTCAGTGTCAAGTTCACTTGAAGGTCAAACTAAGAAAAGGTGGTTGAAAAAAATCTGAAAAAATTCACTCATAGGTTTTTGGGGTCGCTGAGTCCGAATCGGGTGTTCGCTTACCCTTAAAAGGCATCCGGAGGTCATTTCAAGGTCATTCTGAGGTCATTTCAAGCCGGCATTCGTCCGCCAGCTTTAGCTGCACATGAAGATTCTTCGACTATCTCAATGCAAATATATTTAACTCAATGAATCACCTACTTATTTTCTTCTGTGAAAGGATGACCTTTAGTTATAGTTGCAGAAGCAGAGCGAACATGCATGTAGAGAGTACCTTGAGTATTCGATAGATGGCGCATGCCCACCGCAAGTGAGTTGGGGCAGAAGAGGGATATAAGTTCGGCGCGAATCACGGGCGTTGGCTTCACTCACGTGGAGCTTAATCAGTGCTGGTTTTGCCTATAAGCTGAGTAAGCGCCAGCTTAGGGCCTTGCATTTAGGGGGCCTCAGAACTCAGATTTCATACGCAGATATGCACGTTTATTTTATTAGAAGAGAAAGCTTCAACGAAAAACATACCTAGAGCTTGGGGCTTCCGGTTACCTAAAGCCGGCCCTGAGCTCAATCCTGTCAGGAACAAAGTAATTTAATGGTTTTTTGAGTCAGACAAACTGACAAGGAGGCAGACAAACTGTCAGATAGAAACATTTAGTCATTCAGTCAGATAGGAAGATAGACAGAATTACCGACAGAAAGGCAGGTAGAAAGGCAGGATGTCAAATAGATGGACAGAGAGAAAATGCAGGCGGATGATAAATACAGACTAACAAGCAAACAAACAGGTGTGCAGGTATAAAGGCAGACAGATAAACAGACAATAAGCAGGCAGGTGAGCATTCGTATAAATTTTTTCTAATTTTTTTCACCTCCTACCCTTACTTTAACCTTCAAATGACCTTGAACATGAGGTGATAAAGGTCAACCGACATCGGATTCGGAATCAGAGACCCCCAAGAACCTATGTGTGAATTTTTTTTAGATTTTTTCAAAAACCTTTTCTTAGGTTGACCTTCAAATGACCTTGAACATAACGTGATAGAGCTTAACCGACCTCGGCAACGGAATCAGCGACCCCAAAAACCTCTGGGTACCTAGGTAGAGTCCGGTGTATTTTTTCAAACTGAATGTTGACCAGTGTAATCTTCCACCTTCCAAAGATATTTTAAAAACCTAGATTATCCTGGAGCAAAAATGTAAATATTTCCCTCTAGCAAGAAATAAAAATGTTTTAAAAAGCATTCGAGACCAAAACTCTAGAATATATTTGTTTTATATATATATATATATATATATATATATATATATATATATATATATATATATATATATATATATCCTAAAATTCATAAACCCAACATTCCTTTAAGACCTATTGTTAGTGCCTTTCGGTCCCCAACCCACAAACTGGCTGGACACTTAGCCAGCATCCTTCAACCTATCGCCGAAAAGGCGTCATCCTATGTCAAAAACTCCGCTCATTTTATCGACCTCCTGCAACAATATCCTATTTCGCAGAATGACATATTAGTCAGTTTCGACATTGTATCATTATTTACGAATATCCCACTCTCTGAAGTCCTAAATATCCTTAAAACCAAACACAACATTTCTCCCTCCTAAAACATTGTTTGTCAAACACCTATTTTCTCTTCCAAAATAAATTCTATAAACAAATAAGTGGAGCCCCTATGGGATCACCTCTATCCCCCATCATAGCCAATATCTTCATGGACAACTTCGAAACTGAAGCCCTCAACACTTCCGACCTGAAACCCACGTGTTGGTTAAGATACGTTGATGACACCTTCGTTATCTGGCCGCACGGTAGGGATTCCCTAAATACCTTCTTGTCCCACTTAAACAACATCCATCCCAAAATACAGTTCACCATGGAAGTGGAGAATAATTCGTCCCTACCTTTCCTAGATGTCCTTATCACTAAAAATAACACACACCAATTCTCTTACTCTGTTTACCGAAAACCAACCCACACAAACCGTTACCTAAATGCAAATTATATATATATATATATATATATATATATATATATACATATATATATATATATATATACATATATATATATATACACATATATATATATATATATATATATATATATACATATATATATATATATATATAGACATATGAAGCCTCAATACGAAGCCCAAAAACAGTATATTCTGCCGCTTACTCGAAGCCCACAACACACATACGAAGCCCGCCCTCGGGCTTCGTAAAAATAAGCGTGTATAAAACCTAGACTATGTTATTCTCCACAAATCCCGCCAATTGGCAAAATTTCGCCCGGGCATCAAATTGCACCTCCTTTCTCTCAAAACATATGCGATGTAGTTGAACGAATAGATGTTCAGATGGCGCTACAGTTGTCGGTGTATAAGCGATATATACTGTGAATATATTCGACGCATTTTGCAATGCCCTATTTTATTCGATGCATTATACGAATCCCTAAGTCTTGGCAACACTGTACATCTGCTTGGTAAATATTATGCAGCCAACTAATGTGTTTGTATCTGTAATATTTTTGCTGTGGCAATGATAATTTGTGGCTATGATAATTAAATATTTTATGTTAATTGTGTTTATCTAATGGCTGACTTAGAACGACTCGTAACTAAATATTTATATCTGCTATAAGATGACAAAAAAACTGCTGTTATTTAACAAAAAATCTATTGATACTTTTTACTTTTTTACTTCACTAAGATTATATAGACTGTCTTTCTTTTCCGTGCGTTCAGCAGCAAAAATCGTAATTATAAATATAATTAATTTGTGATTTTATGTACACCTATACAGGGTATTAACTAAAATGTTGAGGATATTTCTAAGTAGATTCCTTGGCAAGAATTAAGGAAAATTTCTAGTATTAACTGTTCCAAAATTAGCCCTCCCTGGAAAGCTACCCCCTTTTAAAGGGGCGAGTCCAAATCTCCTCTACTTTATATTTGTTAAATATTTCCAATCTTCTTTGTTATTTCCGTTCATTTAGTTTACATTACTTTTAATCTGAAAAATTTTGAGAGAAGCGTATTAAATACATATGGAAGAAAACGGCTTATTTTTATGCATGTCAGGGTATTTTTTTTTTTAAGCAAGAAGCAAAAAGTTTTAAAATTTTTGCTTTATTTATTTAAGGAAAATTTCTAGTATTAACTGTTCCAAAATTAGCCCTCCCTGGAAAGCTACCCCCTTTTAAAGGGGCGAGTCCAAATCTCCTCTACTTTATATTTGTTAAATATTTCCCATCTTCTTTGTTATTTCCGTTCATTTAGTTTACATTACTTTTAATCTGAATAATTTTGAGAGAAGCGTATTAAATACATATGGAAGAAAACGGCTTATTTTTATGCATGTCAGGGTATTTTATTTTTTTTTAAGCAAGAAGCAAAAAGTTTTAAAATTTTCTGATGAAGTTATAAGCTAAGTTTCAACCGTTAAGAACTGTTGAAAAGTCATAAAGGGTGGTTTATTTGATACATTTAAGAGATGCCACGGAGGATGAAAAGACTTTATTTTTGTCAAGTAATCTAGTTACTTGCCGAATATATGGTAGATATATATTATTCCGTAGTGTGAAAATAATAGTATATTAAGTATCATCAGAACGGTAACGGACGTTTACCGCCGAAGACCGGTATAACCCTTAAGGTTCGCGATGCTTATACTGTTTTTTGTTCAATCGTATTAAATTCCAATTCAATTAAAATAATTTAATTTCTACTAGATAAACGAAAAGTCAAAAGCCACGTTTATATTTCGTGGCAAGTACAACTTGTCAAATATGATATTTGTATTTTGACATTTCGTTTATTTACTAGAAATTAAATTATTTTAATTGAAGTGTAATTAAAAACGATCGTGCAGAAAGTAATGTTATTTTCTTTTAAATACATAGAAATGGCCTTATTTTTTGTTCTTATTTTTGTGAAATAACAATATGACAATACATGTCAAAAGTCTAATTGTCAAACGTATAAAACGTGTATGAAACTTTTATAGTTTGTTAGTTATGGACATCGAAGACATATTATTAACCCCCCCAGAAGTGCTAGAAAGTGCAAATATAGCAACTCTAAATTTACTTCCAGATAAAAGCAGAAAACTTCACGAGAAAACTTATGCGGGTTTTATTTCATGGTGCAAGAAGAGAAGCAGGTATCGCGCTATTCGGAATCGGTGCTATTGGCATATTTCTCCGATGTTACAAAAAGAGGCCTAATGAATTTGTAATTGTATTTTTGATATTTTTTAAGTTCCATATGTGTTACCATAATTAAATAAATAAAGTAATACTTAGAATTCAATTTTGTGTTATAAAATAAAATAAGATTTTTTCCTATGTAAGTAATAATATACAATCAACGGAAAATTTTTATAACTTACTTGTGTGTTAATCGGCGATTAATAATCTCGACAAATAATGCGCTCGCTACCGCTCGCACGTTAAAATGTCTCAATTTATTAATCGCTCTCATTAACATACTTGTTTGTTACATAACTATTATCTTATAGGTGTGTATCGTCTCTAGATATATGGTGGAGTGAGGTGAGAACAAATAGCAAAATAAATCATGTACTTATTTTATTTTTAAATTTTTAATTAATTTTGTTTGAAAAGAAATTCTGTTTGAAAAGAAATTGACAATATTTATTTTATATTTATTGCGGACAAGGAAAAGTGGTAGAAAACTTCATATTTGATTATAGAAAGCCATTAAATCAGTTTTCAGGGAAATTCATTCAAATCCAATCGATTTTCTAATAACTTACTTTTTTCGTCTAAGAGCACCCCACACTATTAGTGGAATGAAAATAAATTTTGAATGAAGCTGTTTGGCTGCAGGAATTTTATTGTTTTAATTTGTTTTATGTATAATAACAAGTGCTATGAGCAGTTTTGGATTAAATGGGTCCATTGCTTATTGTAATATTTTAACAATTTACCTATTTTTAAACACTGGCTGTTATTTTCATTAGTACCTCCGGTCCTAGTAATCGTATCGTAAAAATAAAAATAGCGAATTATTCGCAATAAAATCTTGAATAAGACTAGGCCTATGCAAAAGATGATAGTTTGTTAATCAGTAAAAAAAATAAAAACCACCAAAAATTGCCTTTTTTGATAATAATTTAATAAATATAACATAATAATGCATCAATTTTAACGAAAGTCCGTGGAACTAAGCCTTTTATTGAACTAAACCTGTGCTAAATTTTAGCTCAAAATAAATATTGTTGAACAAATCTCAAACGACTAAAAACCAATAATAATTTCGAAATTTTTATCGCTTATTGTTTAAGTGCAGTGACTCGTGCGCGGTAAATTTTTGTTCAAAATGTAGGTTTTTACATGTATTTTCCAACAGTGTTAAGAAAAAAGAATTCTCACTTAATCCGTTTTTTCTTGAAATTTATTTATTATTTTCAAAGTTACAGTTGTAAACAAATTCAAATAACTCTGGATTTTTTTATGAAACCAAAAGCGGGAAATGAATTATGAAAATAGATGAAATATCTAACATTTTTCTAAAAAAATTAGTGATCTATTTGCATTTGGGGCCGAAAAACGTCAGTTTCTGTGTTTAGGTCGCTTATAAATAAACAAGTCGATATTTTTTCTAGAAATTTGGATTGATTGTTTTTCGATACTTATGTTTTTGTCTCCGCTGTTTGAAAATGAGTCAAAACTATAATTTTTAGAATTACAATAATTAGAATAAAGCGGTTTTGACACATAGTCAATTTTTTTTTACTTTCTTATCCATTTTTGTCACGGAAGGGAAAACAAACCTAACTTGAACAGTTATTCTTATGTCTATGTACACAGTTTTGTAACTTTTAATTTTACTGATACAATAAAAAAATGGCAGTTAGTTATTTGAACCAGAGACGTTACATCCTGGAAAAAAAAGTGCTGGTCGTCTTACACACTGAACTATCTTACGACTGAAGTATGATCTGTAAAACTATAATAAACCTTTAGAGCTATTTGGCGATTTTTGGATCTCTAACATAATTGCTAAAAGCCCGACTATCGGGTCTCTGTGTTTTTTAACAATTGTGCTTCTGGATTGTTCTCAACTAGGTGAGACTAATATTATTGAAGAATAACCAGTCCAAATTTTAAGAACATATATCAGTTTGCTTATTTATAAGCGACTGAGATGCAAACACTGACGTATCTCGGCCCCAAATGCAAGTAGATCATTATTTTTTTAAGAAATATTTCATCTATTTTCATAATTCGTTGCCTGTTCTTGGTTTGATAAAAAATCCAGTTATCTGAATATGTTTATACCTATAATTTTGAAAATTATAAACAGATTTAAAAAATGGTCTAAATGAAGATACTATCATTGTAAAATTCATGTAAAAAAACTACATTTTGAAATAAAAATGTTCTACGAATCGATGTACTTAAACAGTAAGCGATTAAATTTTCCAAATTTTTTTTATTTTTAGCCGTTTGAATAAATATTTTATGCTAAAATTTGGCACGAAGGTTTAGTTCAATAAAGTGCCTATAGTTCCTCCAACTTTCGTTAAAATGGATGCATTATTACGTTATATTTCTAAATTGTCAAAAAAGGCAATTTTTGGTGGTTTTTATTTTCTTACAAATTAACGAATTGTCAGAAAGTTTTTTCATAGCCACTCGCTATTTTTATTTTTGCGATACAATTATTAGGACCGAAGATAATAAGGAAAAGAGCAGAAAATATCAGCATTGAAAAATAAATTGTTAAAAATTTTTTTACGCCGGACCGCTGAATTAAAAACTTCTCGGTGGCACTTATATCTACGACAAATATAAATAATAAACTTGCTGCAGCCAGAGAATTCCTTATTCACCTATTTTGTTACTTAATTTGACTTCACTATATATGATTTAAAATGTTAACATTTAAAAACTAAATTAAATAACTAAAAAATCAGAACGTGAAAAATGTATAATACTGTACATTACAGCAAACTGAGGAAGTATTAGTCACATATTTAAAATTACTAACTATAACAGCCCATTGTAGTGCCTGGCCGACCAGATGGTAGGTCGACACTTTCTATGAAATTCCCGCTAAAATTTTAGGTACCTACCTGATATATGTTCACTGGTCAGTACCACTTGTTTACGAAATGTTAAAATCCACTTTTAAACCATTTAGAAATATTGTCATATGGATTAAATTTCGTTTACTTCCCTCGCTAACCGAAGGGAAGTAGGGTATTGTAATCGTAAAAAAATTACTCTCCGAGATTTCTTCGCGTTTCAGACTATGCAGATTACGAAAATTAAAGCCATTTAATTTCATCAGTCTGTCTGTCTGTCGGTCTGGTGTCTGTCTGTTGGCGCTATATCTACAAGAGCCAGAAGTATGTATCTATTTCTACCAATACACATAACAATTATTGTAGTTTATAAGATATATATTGTGGGGAAAATATTACAAAACCATTTGACGCAGAAGAAAAATATTTGGTGGTTAGTTGACGCTACTGTCAACGAAGAATAGTGGACACCTGAAAAAATAATGAGGAAAAAAATGTGACGAAAGACAGTTATATTTTGCGTGTAGTTAACACAAATGTCAGGGCAAAAAATATGTACAGGGTGTTTACTCTAAAAAAATAATGAAAAAATGGATTGGGGACAATAATGTTTCGCATATAGTTAACACAACTGTCAAAGAAAAATATGAAAAAATATATAGGGTGGTCGCCCCAAAAATAATAATAAAAAATGAGACGAAGGAAGATATTATTTCACATGCAGATATCACAACTGCCAAGTAAGAAAAATATGAAAATATAGAAAAAAACTAGAGGAAGCATTATACTCTTCGCCGATTTACTGAGCTTTTTATATAATTGTTACACATTCTATAGGATACTCTTCGCATTTTTCTTGTAAATAATGTTAGTTTTTGGATATTCTAAATTTTGTGATACCAACTTTGTTGTGAAAAAAAAAATATATGAAAAAAAAAAATCACTATGTGAGGGATCGAATCCGCGACCCTTAGATTGCGAGACAACAACAACAACAACAACAAGCATTTATTAATGTTTCACAAGGTACAATAATGCGCCATTCCGGAGTCCGGCCCGGAGCCAGCCAGACAACCACGGAGATTGCGAGACGAAACTCTTGCCGCTACACCACCACTTCTTAATACTAAAATTGTTAATGAGTGTAATATATACGATTAGAAAATTTATTGTGATTATTAGGAAACACATTAGTAAAATGTATTAAAAAAAAAAATAGTGATAGGAAATAACATTTCGCAAGGTTTCTATTTATTACAAACCATAAAAAAAAATGTAAAAAATATTTTTTTTTAATTTTAAATTGGTAATAACTTTTTTATTTACCAATCTATTTTGTTAAAAAACAATAGAGTTCTTCCTCTAGCTAACACTAAGTTACTCTCCAAATTTCAATACAATCGGATTTTTCTTTCTTGAGTTATCGTGCTTACAAGAAACGTGACGGACGGACAGACGGACGGACATACGTACAGACGGACATTTTGAAAGTTGTTCAGAATTCGTTCACTAACATAACGATATAAAAAATTTTTCTCTACGAGCGATATTTACTGATTTAGAAATGTGCCGATCAAATACATTATACTCTTCGTTTTTGTGAAGAGTAGGTATAATAATGAAAGAAGATGGCGGTGATTTCGCATGTAGGTAACATAACTGTCAAAGAAGAAAAAATATGAAAAATTTACAGGGTGGCCACTTTAAAAAATAAGAAACGACACAGTAAAATGATATTTGAAATGTAGTTGTCAGTCGTTATTGCCAGGAAAAAAATCTGATATAGTTTTTATAAGAAAAATATGCAGGGTCGTCATCCAACAGAAAAAATAATTCAGAAATAAAGGAGTCAATCAAAGGGGGAAGAAAATTTTAGTACGTTCCAATATGGTAGAAAATTGACCGAGAGGTGATTTTTTTTAAGATTAAGTGTTTTTTTTTCCTGCTCTCCAAAAGTCAAATTTCGACGCTCGTTTTTCGCGATTAACTCAAAAAAACCGCTGCCCAAGGAGTCACTATTCACTTCCAGATTTTCTAACCAAGTCTCTCACAACGAAAAAATTTTGTATGTGGGAATAATTGTTTATGGAACTTTAATAATATAATATTTGAAATCTCTACCCCAAAAACCCATAAAACGATATCCCACATCGGTAGTGGGATGGGGGTGGAGATAGGGAAATGGTAATAGGGGTGGATGAAGTAAAAAAATATTTTGAGATTTTTGGTTCTTGTACACACACTAAATCACAATTTTTTTATCCCCTTTAATAATGGGGTGGGGGTGGTAATGGGGGTGACTAATGCCAAAAGGTTTTTGAGACCTTAGCTTCTCTTACATATACTACATACAAATTTTATGGACTCTTACCTGTTTGATTTACCTACCTACATATCCCCCATTTACCCCAATTTACCACCCAACCCTTCGACGGAAGAGGATAAAAATATAATTTATTTCCAGATCTCGTTAAAATACATACGTGTACCAAATTTTAAGTCAATATCTTAAACAGTTCCAGAGTAATCGTGAGCACAAAAAAAGTTACCGACGGACCGACAGACAGGATTTTTTTCGCTCAAACTAAAAATCACGACGTTTCATGACATTCTAAGCCTATTTGAACAATAAAAATTTTCAAAATTTTTTTGTCGTTACTATACTAAAGTGGAAGTAATTAAGACTTGAGAAGAAGAACGTTGACCACAATGTTGAAAGATATTTTAATTCTCTACAATTTCTACAAGTTATGTCTATTCTTTGTTCAAAAATTCGTATATATGAAAATGGAATTTTGCGAAAATGTTTTCTTTTAAATTGCATTCTAATAAAAAAGTTCATTTAAAGTTTTTTTAAGCTTTTTAAATGATTAATAAATGGTTTAGATGCCTACATTATTTTCCTTAAAAATAATTTATAACCTAAAAAATCCAACCTTATTGTAAAAAAACATTTTATACATTTGTAAGGAAACAAAATATTAGAAATTTTTGTTGGAAAATAAAGTTTATTCAATTACCTTTCAACTGGGACCAACCGATTTCATTTACCCTAATTATAGCTTCTTCTGTGAACACCCCCTATAGACAAGGCCGACGCACAAAATCGATGAGTCATCAACACAAGACTGCAGTTTTGGTTGCTTCATAAAAATTTTAACAATTTATGAAGCAAAATTAAATTTCTGCTATTACTTCACATCCAGTGGAAGTATAGTAACGACAAAAAAATTTTTAAAAATTTTTATTGTTCAAATAGGCTTAAAATGTCATGAAACGTCGAGATTATAAGTTTAAGCGAAAAAAAAAATTTCTGTCTGTCTGTCGGTCTGTCTGTCTTTTTGTGCGCACGTTTACTCTGGAACCGTTTAAGATATTGACTTGAAATTTGGTACACGTATGTACTTTAACGAGATCTGGAACTAGATTATATTTTCATGTTGTTCCGACGAAGGGTTGGGGGGGTAAATTTGGGGTAAATGGGTAAATCAAGCAGGTAAGAGTCGATAAAATTGGTATTTAGTATATACAAGAGAAGCTAGGGTCTCAAAAAAATTTTTGGCATTAGCCACCCCCATTACCACCCCCACCCCCTTATTAAAGGGGATGAAAAAAAATTGTGATTTAGTGTATGTACAAGAACCAGAAACCTCAAAATATTTTTTTACTTCATCCACCCCCACTACCACCCCCCTATCACCACACCCACCCCACTGCCGATGTGGGGTATCGTTTTGTGGGTTTTTGGGGTAGAGGATTTCAAATATTATAGTATTAAAGTTCCATAAACAATTATTTCCACATGCAAACTTTTTTCGTTGCGAGTGACTTGGATAGAGAATCTCGATGTGGAAGTAGTGATTCCTTGGACAGCGGTTTTTTTCTTATTATGGTCATAGTCTCCATATCGCAAATAATAAAAAAACTAATTTTAAATAAAAATAGACATAAAAAAAACTTTCAGATAATTTGTTACCTTGCAAAAAAATAGGCACCATTAAAAATTGCCCTCTTCGTATAATTGGGGTGAAATTATGATATTTATTGCTTTATTTTTCAAGTTATGTTTACTTACTTTTTTTTGATAAAATAATAAAGTTAAAAACATGGTGCGTCTATTCAAATTATAAAGAAAATAAAAATTGAAGATAATTGTATCATCTACAAACAATTTTTTTCGTAAAGTATGTATTTTTACGTAATTGAGAATTACTTTTTCTGCACTAAAACATTCTTATAAACAATGACTTTCATGTTATTTTAAGTTTCCAACTGATCAGGTAATTTGTTGTAATACGCAGTATTATGTATTTCTCATATTCTAATGTTTTGGTTATTAATTTTAACGAATTATAAAATAATTTTTCCGCTCTATTTATACATTTTTTTCGTCATAATAATAGGATTTATGACTAAGTACTGTCTTGCTTCAAAGAGGTGTAGCTTTACCATTGGCAACAGTTCTTTTGACTATTCACGAAAACGCCATGTGCTTTGTAAGCATGATAACTGAAGGACCAAGAGTCCGGTCGTATTTAAATTTGGACAATAAGTTAAAGTTAGCTAGAGGAAGAGCCACGTTGTTATTAAAAAAAGTCCAATCTGCAAATACAACAGTTAAGACATCTTAAGCAAAAAATGCAAATATAAACTGTTGTAACTCTTGATAAGATTTGACAATAACAAAAATTCTGCAGAATGTAGCTAGAAGCTCTTCGCCAACCAAGCTGGCATCATCAGGAGATGACTAGAATTACAAATATAGCAATTATATCTAGAAAAATCAACTTATTTTCAACAAACTGCAGAATGTCATATAGAATGTTTAACAGTTATGTAAAAACTTCAGAAAACTGGCGAACAATAATATTTACATTCAGTTATTTCTTTTTGCTTTCTATTGACTTTGACTTTTATCATGTGGGTAGTTCCAATAGAAAAAAGAACAGTTACATTAATTCTTCAACGTTTTATATAACATTATTCTATTTTCAAACTTCTCAAACAGTCTAGTTCACAAGTTCACATGTTAATTCTTGATAAAGCTCTTAAAAATCTGGGCGAGGGTTCATTGAATTCGGAATGACGTCTACAAAAATGTGCAAAAGTTTCAAACCCGCACATAAACAATTGCAAAAGTTATAAACAAATTAAGATTGAAAAAACAACGAGATTCGTTTTTTGCAAATAACTCGAAAACTATTAATAGTTAAGAAATTAAAAGAAAAAGATTCTTAAAGAAATTTCCAATAAAAAACTCCCGGTACTCTATCTCTATTATTGATAATTTTAATTTAATGTTGAAAACAGAGCTACAATGCTCTGAAACCGACCGTAGCAAGTAAAAACATTTTTTTATATTATTAAATATTAATTTAGAAATTAAAAAAAATTATGGTATTATTTAGACACTTAAAGGAACAATTTCTCGTTGGAAACAAAATATTTTTTGCCGATTTTTCATAAAATGAGCCTATTGTTAGTTTATACATTTTTTAGAGTTTGTGTTTGTTTTATATTTCAAGTCGGATAATTGTTAAACAAAAGCCACTAAAACTATTTCGCTCCGTGGAGACCCTATGTCAACTATACTTTATGGGATTATGACATTGCGATGATTTTAATTATTATGGTCTATTAGTTATTAATTATTTAAGATAACAAAAAACTAAAAAATGAAAAAGAGAGGTTGAAATTTTTATTTTATTAATTTTAATTATTACTGTTATTAAATTTAAAAATACTATAAGATTACATAAACTTTAAATTTTTGGTGCTATTTGTTTAAACAAATTTTATAGACAAATATATAAATTACGTATTTTTGAAAAACATTTTTTGCCATTTTATTTGTTATAAAATATTATGTGATTTAATTTTTTTTTCAACTGTTTACAATCAATTTTTTTTCTGTTTTCATTATTTAAATATATTATAAAAAAAATGATTCTTAAAATTTATTATTTGCAATTTTCTACAAGGGAAAATTTTTGTTGTTGTTAATTTATTTGTTTATTTATTAATAAACAACTTGTTATTAACAATCGCTGAACGTGTTTATATTTTTTTTTATAGAAAAAAAAACAAAAACAACCTTATACATAAACATGTAAAAAAAATAATATTTAAAATTTAAAATTCTATAAAAAAAATATTAAAAATTTTTATGTATACAGTTGTATACGTTATTTTTTTCCATAAAAAAATATAAACACATTCGGCGATTGTTAATAACAAATTGTTTATTAAATAAACAAATGAATTAACAATAAATAAAAATTTCCCACCTTGAAGAGAATTGCAAATAAAAAATTTTAAGAATAAATGTTTTTCTTAATAATTTGTTTAACTAATGAAAAAAGAAATAATTGGTTATAAACCGTTAAAAAATTGTTTTAGGAATTTTTTTTTAAATCATTTTATAACAAAATGGCAAAAATTTTTTTTTTTCAAAAATACGCAAATTATCTATTTGTTCATAAAATTTGTTTAAACAAACAGCACTAAAAATTTAAGGTTTATGTAATCTTATAGTATTTTTGAGTATAAAAACAGTATTAATAATTAAAATTAATAAATTTTCAACCTCTCTTTTCCATTTTTTAGTTTTTTGTTAGCTTGAATAATTAATAACTAATAGATTGTAACAATTAAAAACATCGCAATATCATAATCTCATAAAGTATAGTTGACATAAGGTGTCCACGAAGCGAAATAATAATAAATTTAGTGGCTTTTGTTTAACAATTATCCGACTTGAAATATAAAGGCAAACTCTAAAAATATTTGTTAATTCACAATAGGCTCATTTTATGAAAAACGAGGATCCAACGGGATATTGTTCCTTTAAGTATCTAAATAGTAGGTACCATAATTTAAAAAATTATTAAATTAATATTTAATAACATAAAAAAATGTTTTTACTTGCCAAGGTCGGTTTCAGAGCATCACAACAGCTTTGCGTTCACTGCGCGGATCTCTATTTTCAACATCAAATTAAAATTATTAATAAAAGAGATAGAGTTCCGGGAGTCGGGAGTTCTTTATTGGAAATTTCTTCCTTTTTAAGAATCTTTTTTTTTGAATTTCTTATATATTAATAGTATTCGAGTTATTTGCAAAAAACAAAACTCATTATTTTTTTCAATTTAAATTTGTTTATAACTTTTGCAATGGTTTATGTGCGGGTTTGAAACTTTTGCACATTTTTCTAGACGTCATTCTAAATCTAATGAGACCTCACTCATATTTTCACGAGATTTATCAAGAATTAACATGTGTTTGAACGTGTGAACTTGTCTAAATGAACAAGTAGGTACATAAAATAATTAATTTAATAATCATCATAAATTGAAAAATGTTTATAAATAACATAGGCAGGGTGTGGGCTTCAAGTATGCGAGGAATATGCTACTTTGGGCTTTATTTTGAGGCTTCATATTTGTACAAAAAACCTATTTTAGTCAAACGTCAATAATGGAATGAATACCTTGTATCTGTTACCTATTTTGCATTAGAATAAATATAAACTATATCAATTATCACTTTTAACATGCATACCCTAAACATAATTATTTATATTAGGGCGGCCCCTTTGGTGCCATGCGGCCATGACCTACAACAATGCAATTATATTATTAACACATCGACTACGCAATTATATTGTCGCACACAGTTATATCATTTAGTTAAAGAATTAGAAGAGAAGTGGCAACTATGTATGGCTTCGTGTAATCTGAAACATGTATACAATTTATACAACGGGCTTCGTAATGTACCATAATTATAAAAGGCTTCCTATGACATGTCGTGTTGTTTTTGATCTGCATGTCCAAAAAAGTTCCCCCCTCTCATGTTGCTCGCGTTATTATTCCCACTTAAAACATTATTAACAGATGTACACACTATTTAAATTACAAATAAGGCTGGGCTTTTGGTACCCTGTAGTGTATGGTGGGCTTCGTTTCATGCGTACCATACGTATAATTTATTCAAGATGGTGGAAAGTAAAGATGTGTTAGTTAAAGAGCTGTGCACTTATTGTAAAAAACCAGCCTCTAAAAAGATAATCAAATGTACAAAGTGCGAAAAAGTGTATCATACTGGCTGTTCTTCCAGAATTGTGTGTTGTGATATCAAACTTAGTGATGATCTATTATCTCAATCAAAAGAGGTTAGTTGGTATCATTAACATTATCAAATGAAGAATTAAAAATTGAAAATAATCATCTGAAAATTGAAAACGAAAAATTGAACCAAAAAATAGTTCAATTGGAAGAAAAAATAAAAGAGTTACCCAAAGAATACATCTTAAATCAAAAAAAAATACAATATGACCACTGCTCCATGGAGAATTTGAATTGTAACAAAGAACTAAAGACACTCATAGCAGTCGAAGTTGAAAGGAGATTATCCACTGTTTTAGATGATTTGTTACAGATAAAAGTTAAAATAAATAATTTTGAAACCATAAACAGAACAGGACAAGCAACTGAAAAAGAGGTAACAAAAAAAGTCAATACATTCCATCAAACAAAAACTTATCTCAAGACAAATAAATCAGTGACCCCCAAACAAAAATCAGATCAGTCAATTCAAAATGAACTGGAAGTTAAATAGAGAATGATAATGAATGATTTAATTAACTTAAACCCAAACATTCCGGAAAGTACCCCAATAAATGAGTCATCAGTGTCTGCTGAAATCTCTAACTCTAATTCACTATCTACTGAGGAAAATGAAAACTTCATTACAGTTCCATCTAAGAGAGGAAAAAAACCGAAACAACTTAACATAAATCAATATTCAAATAAAACGACTGGCAATAATACCAAAGGTACTGGTAGTCTTCTTGCGCCTGCCCCCACCACAAATTGGATATGGGTAGGAGGTCTGAGAGAAACAGTCACTCTCGAGCACATGAAGGAGTACATCTCACTAAAGTGGCCAAACTCATCGATTTTATGCTACGACCTAAAGTCCAAGGGACGTAAGAAGTGCTTCAAAGTTGGTAGTTCTAAAATGTCTACCGAGGAGCTTATGAAGTCGGAAAATTGGCCTGAGGAGGTATTAATTCATCCCTTTCTCGCCAGATCAAAAGCAGACCATGCTGGATAATTTGCAACAATCCTGTACTTCAAAATCTTGTTTTAAAATAGCTCATGTCAATGTACAATGTTTAAGTAATAAGTTAAACATTATTGATGTTTTTAATCACACTGAGAATATAAACATTTTATGTATATCAGAGCATTGGGCTACTTCCGATGAAATCGAGAATCTAACTTTATCCAATTTAAACCTGATGGCTAGCTATTGTAGAATTAATAGACGTCATGGTGGTGTTGCTATTTATGTTGACAATATTGTTAAATCAAAAATTAATACTGCTACATTTTTGAGTAACTTTAACTCTTGAGATGAATATAGAGCTTTGTGGCTTAGTTTTGTGTCTTAAAAGAAAAATATTGTTATTAGTCATTTATAGGCCTCCTTCTGGAGACTTCAATATTTTTTTGGATAAATTGCAGGGATGTTTAATCCTTCTCAACAAAAAATACGACCACATAATTCTTTGTGGGGATCTTAATGTAGATTTTCGCTCAAATTCACATAATAGACAACTACTATCTGACATTTTTGAATCATTTAATATCTCCACGTATCTCAATGAACCCACTCGCGTAGTAAGTAATATATATGGCATGTTGTCTGAATCTGCCATCGATTACATGGTCACTGATCTTCCAAGTAATATGGTTGACATATATATGAGCTACCCTTGCATTGCGGACCACGCTGCCCAAATTATGTGTGTTAAAGATTTTTTACCATATTCCAACCAATTTATTAAGCAAACTATTACTATTCGCTATATTACTGAGGTTAACATAGCCAAATTTCAATATCTTTTATATAATACAAATTGGGATTTTATTTACAGTATGGACCCAATAAATGTTGATGAAGCCTTTATTATTTTTTTGGGAATTATGATTAACAAATTAGATGCTTCTTTTCCTCTTGAAACTAAGCAGATCACTAAGAATTATCACAACAATATTACAAACACAAAAAACTGGGTTACGTCAAACATCAAACGTGAAAGTGAATACCTCAAAAATTTGCATTGGCTCATCCAACGTTATAGCTCTCCTGACCTTGTTAACCTCTATAAATGTAAGAAACGTGAATACAATAACAATATAAGAAACGCCAAGCATGAGTATTTCTCAAATAGAATTTTAAATGCCCCAAATCCCACAAAGGAAATCTGGCGGCTCATTAAATCTGAACTACATACCAATCATTCTTCTCCTGTAGATGTTAAGTTAAACATAAATGGCAAAGTCACAGACAATCCTAATGATGTTGCAGAACATTTTGCAAACTATTTCGCGTCAGTCACTGTAGGCAAAGTAAAAAATCACTTTGGGGCTAATTTATCACATACTTGCACTTCCAGTGAACTCAATGATCAGTCCATCTTTATTTATCCAGTTACACCCGATGAAATAAGGCAAATTATATTTGAATTAAAAAATAAACAAGCTCTCGGTCCCGATGGATTGTCCACTAAGTTTATCAAGTATGCATGTGATTTCATAATTGAACCATTGTGCATTTTGATCAACGCATCTTTTCAATCGGGTGTTTTTCCATCCCTATTAAAAATAGCTACTGTTATCCCTATATTTAAAAAAAATGATTCTTTGGAACCAGAAAATTACAGACCAATATCCATCTTAAGTGTTATTTCTAAAATAATGGAAAGAATTGCGTTAAACCGAATAATGGCATTTTTTAATTCTTTCAAAATACTAACAGATCGCCAACATGGTTTTCGCAAAAATCATTCTACTGACACTGCTACAATTCAGCTTTTACAATTTGTTTATAATGAAATGGACAAAAGTAACCTCGTCATGGGATTGTTCTTTGACCTATCACGAGCGTTTGACTCTCTCAATCTGTCTTTTGTTAAAGAAAAATTATTTAAGGTAGGCATTCGAGGAGTTTTTCTACAGTGGATCATGTCATATTTAACGGACAGATCTCTTCAGGTAAAAATAAACCAAACGATTTCAAATGAACATGACGTTAGTCTTGGAGTGCCACAGGGCTCGGTGCTGGGCCCTTTGATTTTTTTGATTTTTGTAAACCGTCATTCATATCAAAAGGTAACATCACCATGTTTGCCGATGATAACTCCTTTGGCATATCTGCACCGAGCCTTGTGGAGCTCCTTGATGATGCTATGGCTGTTATGACAGAATTTGGTGACTATTGCTGCAGAAATAATCTCATATTAAACCTTGAGAAAACTGTGTGCATGTATTTCTCACAAAGAAAATCATTACCTTCCAACACTCAGTTAAATTTTAACAACATGACCCTGCCATTTAGCTCGAATACAAGATTTTTAGGTATTTCAATAGACACAAAACTAAGCTGGGATATTCAAATCGAAGAAGTATGTAAAAAACTTAACAAAGCGTATTACTGCATACGCCAGCTCAAGAACTCCCTGGATACCGAGGCTTTATTGCAACTGTACTATTCAATGGCTTATTGCCATATATCCTACAATATTATAATGTGGGGACGTGCGAATAATTTGCAGCGAGTTTTTGTCTGCCAAAAGCGCATAATTAGATTAATTTTTAATCTTGATTTCACCACATCGTGTAAAAACTCTTTTAAAAGTCACAGAATATTAACGGTACCGTCCATATATCTTTTTTCCTTGCTAAAGTACATTAAAAGTAACATTAACCAATTTAAAACTACTGCTAGCTACCATAATTATAATACTCGTCATGACGACTTGTTAGCTCTTCCTCATCATAATACGTCTCATTTTGAAAAATCACCTTATTACTCTGGTATTAGTTTTTACAACAAATTACCTAGTGAGATTAAAGATGTCAACAATTTTAATAAATACAAATCTAGTCTCAAACAATTTTTACTTGAGAAATGTTTATATTCATACAAAGAATTTTAATCTGTATTTGTCATATGTCTTGTTTATTGTGTTTTAAATTTACTACTTATTGTCTCACCTTGTAAACTAAATTTTGTATTTTTTTATCTTATTGACGTTCACATCTGTATTGTAACAGCCCAAGTGATTATATATATAAATAAATAAATAAATAAATGAATATATATATATATATATATATATATATATATATATATATATGCATTTGTATCGTGTCCGCCTCCTTACAAATTTGTGGCGCCCGCACCTCCACTAGAAATAATATAGATAGATTAGTTCTGTTAAACAAAAGGCGGCGGATCTAGACCGGGAGGTCAATAAACATTCTCCAAGCCCAGGTGTAAGCTATCGTGCCGAGGGCTGTATGGTACCAGGGTCATGGTATCTCTAACGATGCCTATGGGAAACCGGGCGATCTCCCATAGTATCTAGCCTTGCCCCCGCAACAGGCTCTGCGGGGGTCGACAACACTTCCTGTTCACTCGTGGGAAAAATAATGAACCCCTCACCACCCACCTCATCCGGGGAGAGTTCCTGCACAGGGACCTCCCCAATCCTTATCAAGAGAGGCTCCAAAGTTGGAGCCTCCTACCATTTTCACCGGGGAAGGCTCCTCTCAAGGAGCCTTCCACAACCTCCTCTGTACCAACCCCACCCAAGAAGGGAGCTCCGATTCTGGTGCTCCCTCATATTTCCCTGGCACCGGGGAAGGCTCCTCACAAGGAGCCTTCCCCAATTCCAACCCCTCCCATGAAGGGAGCTCCACTTCTGGGGCTCCCTTATATTTCCCTGGCACCGGGGAAGGCTCCTCACAAGGAGCCTTCTCCAATTCCAACCCCACCCATGAAGGGAGCTCCGCTTCTGGGGCTCCCTCAACTTCAGCCGTCGCCGGAGGGCTCAACTTCTCAGATGGGCAACCCAAGCGACGGAATTGCAAAATAGAAATACTCCAAATTAATCTGCAACACAGTGAGCCGCCCTCCGCAATCGTGAGTCGGCAGGCCGCTGTGGGGCAGACACAAATAGCCCTGATACAGGAGCCTTGGGTCCGCCAAGGCTCCATTAGGGGCTTAGACAAACGGAATGGGGTTATTTACTCCTCCACACACAACATACCTAGGGCATGTATTTATGTCTCGAAAGAGATACAAGCAACAGCACTCCCCGATCTCTGCTCCAGAGATGTCGCTGCAATTAAGGTGAGTCTCAAGAGGGGATCCGAGAGAGTAGAGATCGTTTTCGGCTCTGTCTACCTCCCTTATGACTCGCCAACACCACCACCCTCAACTGAACTTGAGGAGTTGGTTCAATTTTGTACTGACAGACGGTTGCCTCTCATTATAGGATGTGACGCCAATGCGCACCACATTTGCTGGGGCAGCACAGGGGTTAATCCTAGAGGCAGCAGTCTACTACAATACTTGTACACTACCGATTTAGAAATAATAAATCGGGGTAATGCGCCCACCTTCGTTACTCAACGAAGGCAGGAGGTCATTGATATCACGCTGGGATCCAGACTTGCGATCCCACTGATAAAAAATTGGAATGTATCGGCGGAACCTTCTTTATCGGATCACCGTCACATTAGATTCAAACTGGACTTAGCTCCCTCCTCAGAGAAGAGCTGGTACAGGAATCCCAGAGAGACCGACTGGGACGCCTATAGGCGAGCCCTCTCGAGCAAAATAACGAGGGTTATTATACCCAGGAATATAGGGGATATAGAATCCTCCACCAAGCTTCTTAATGGAGCGATCACTGCCTCATATGAGAGCAGTTGTCCTCTTAAAAGAAGAAAGGAAAGGAAAAACGTTCCCTGGTGGAACAGGGAGCTCCAAAACATACGCAAAGAGACACGCAGGCTCTTCAATAGGGCAATGCGTACTCAGCATCCAGAGGACTGGGACAGCTACAAACAGTCCCAGCGCCTCTACAAAAGTTACATTCGTAACAGCAAGAGGGCAGCCTGGAAGGACTTCTGCGAAAGCATAGAAGATCTTCCAGAAGCCGCAAGGCTCTGCAAAGCCCTCAAAAAAGACAGTCCATCACGACTAGAGAATTTGAGGCTTCCCTCTGGTAGACTAACAACTACCACTGAGGAGTGCCTCAAGTATCTACTAGAAACTCATTTCCCTGAATCCGTTGAGGACACGGAGGAAATGCCAGCCCCTCGGCCTCCCCGCGCTGCTGTCACGGCAGCGGATTGGAGGACGGCCTCAAGGGTGGTAACAGTGGAAAGGGTCAAGTGGGCTATTTCCACCTTTGAACCATTCAAAAGCCCAGGACCGGACGGAGTGTTTCCGGCACTTCTCCAGGAAGGGCTGGAGACACTCATACGTCCGGTCTATCACTTGCTGAGAACCTGTCTGGCCATCGGGTATATTCCCATACCCTGGAGGGCCGTCAAAGTTGTTTTCATACCTAAAGCAGGACGTACATCGTACGATACTGCCAAATCCTACAGAGCAATCAGCCTTACATCCTTCCTGCTCAAAACATTAGAGAGGTTGGTTGAAAGGTTTGTTAAAGACGGGGCACTGACCTTAGCGCCTCTGCATCCGTCGCAACACGCTTACCAGGCCGGGAAGTCAGTGGAGACAGCCCTTCACCCGATCGTTTCCAGGATCGAGAAGGCGCTGCACCTCAAGGAACTTGCGGCCGGTGCTTTTTTGGACATCGAGGGACCATTTGATAATACCTCCTTCGACTCAATCTGCGCCGCGGCCGCCTATCATGGCATCGATGACACCATCATTAGATGGTTGAGGGCCATGTTGGCGGGAAGGCAAATTATAGCTGCCAACGAGGAAACGGCAGTAAAAGTTTCGGTAAGGAGAGGCTGCCCACAAGGAGGCGTCCTTTCCCCTCTGCTATGGAACCTTGTTCTCGATGGTCTACTCCAGGAACTCGAGAACGGGGTCTTTTTGCTCAAGGTTACGCAGATGACCTAGCAATTATCATCTCGGGAAAATTCCCAAATACGGTTAGCGGGCTCTTGCAAAGGGCCTTGCAGATCGTACAGAGATGGTGTAATGACCAGGGCCTTAGAGTCAACCCCTCTAAGGCAGTACTGGTAATTTTCACTAGGAGGCGCAGGCTAGACGGTTTCATCGAGCCAGTACTCTATGACACGACTCTAACGATCTCCAGGACGGTGAAGTATCTGGGTGTTATCCTGGACTCTAAGCTGACCTGGAAAGATCACATAGAGAGACAAATATAAAGGGCCACTACAACCCTCTGGGTATGTAGAAGGACCTTTGGAAAAACATGGGGGTTAAACCCCAGGGTAACAATGTGGTACTATACTGTGATAGTAAGACCAATGATTACTTATGCTTCTGTTGTGTGGTGGCCTGCTGTAACCAGGCTTTACATTCAACAGAAGCTAAGACAACTCCAAAGACTCGCCTGTTTGGGAGTCACAGGAGCAATACGCACAACCCCCACAGCAGCTCTGGAGGTCCTTCTGGACCTCATGCCCCTTCACTTGGTGATTGAGGCCGAGGCTCGGAAAGCGGCCTACAGGCTGAGGTGCGGTGGTCAGTGGAAGGCCGGAGGAGAACAATTAGGACACACTAGAGCCCTTTCCAACGCGATAGGGACTCACTCACTTCTGGAGGCCAGGAGTGATGATATGGTGCCTTCCTTCTCCTTCTCAGAACCCTTTGAGGTTGTCATCCCCAACAAAAGGGAAGACTGGAACCCACTCGAGGACATACTTAAGCCCGCCGATATCGTCTGGTTTACAGACGGATCGAGGTTTGAGGAAAGTGCTGGAGCGGGGATATATGGTGAAAGGCCCAGGGCTGAAGCTTCTTATGCTTTGGGCAAATTCGCCACGGTATTCCAGACCGAAATTTTTGCTATTTTGGTCTGTGCACAGGAGAATATCCGAAGGAAATATTCCAACAGGCACATATATATATGTAGCGACAGTCAAGCGGCCCTCAAGGCCCTTGCATCAGTCCGGACCAAGTCAATCCTGGTTCAAAACTGTAGAGAGGCTCTCTGTGAACTTGGCTCATCCAACTGGGTCAAGCTTCTCTGGGTGCCAGGACACAGCAACATCGAGGGTAACGAGCGGGCAGACGCTCTGGCCAGAGGGGGCTCTCAGAGGCCCCTACTGGGTCCGGAGCCAGCTCTTGGTTACCCTAGATCAAATGCCAAGAACAGGTCAGAACCGTGGTAGGTCTTTTGACTGGACACAGCTCTTTCAGAAAACACCTGCACACTATGGGGGTGGTTGACAACCCCGACTGCAGGTTCTGCGGAGACGAGGAGGAGACTTCCATCCACGTCCTTACTTCCTGCCCTAGTCTTATGTACTTGAGGCACAAACACTTCGGCATTGGCTTTCCGGTGCCGGAGGAAATAAGGAATACCCCTATAGGAAGGGTTTTGGCCTTTGGGTTAGAATCCGGCCTAAATGGGGGAATTCAATAAATTCGTAGCGGTAGCACAATGGGCCACAAGGCCTGAGTGCGGCGACTCTCAGTCGCCCCGCTAACAGAAGAAGAAGAAGAAGAAGTTCTGTTTACATATACATAACCGCCAAATTTCACTTACCAAGGGCACGCGGAGTGGGGAAAGGATTTTTATCTTTTTCTACATACACTTTTTGTTCATACGATTGGTATGTTTACACCTCGTTATATAAATAGTACCTCTCTGACTCAATGTATTTAAAACTGTTATATATAACGGTAGACTTTGCCTCCTTCGAGGTTGCCAGACTTCTATAGTGTAAAATGCTCTAGCGCTTGCGCAATTAGTTGCGCTATGCAATCGTGTGCGTTTGTTATTATGATGATTAATATTGTGTAAGTTGTACATTGTACATTGGTGTTTTACCCGATAATGTGCGATTATCTGTTTTAAAATGAGCCGTTCACGCTAAATATCTATTGTAGAATAATGTATGTAATTCAAAATATGTTCTTAAGGGAATTATTATTACTATTTAAAATGCTTTTCAAAAGGCATCACTGAATCAGTTCAATTTTGTAACACAATTGTTACATATATTAGTCCACGTAAATTAGATATTTTAGAAGAAATAATTTATAAAGTAATAATATTTGGGATGCGTAATCTAGACAGGGTTCGAAATAGATACCCGAAAAGTTCCCCACAATTTAGGGGTGAAACGTCCGTAATGATTATGAATAGAGCTTCTTCGGCCATATTACGGGGACTTAACGATGGTTTTTCACTTTTATCTTGTAAACCGTTCGTGGAAAGAGAAAAAAGTATAAGAAATAAAAAATTTGTCGCATTAAATTCTGCATAAAAAATGTACTATTAACCTTGTAGCTTATCCTCAGCTATTTCGCGCTAACAGCATCCGAACAGAGAGGTAGGTTGAGGCGCAGAGGTAAAAATCCATCCTATTCCAAGTTTGACTTCGAATATTTTAAAACCGGTTACTTTAACGAGAAAAATGCTCAGGAATGAATTTATTGAGCAGAATTTTCTCTATTAGATGCATATATAGAGGGTTTTGTCGCAAGTAGTTAATGTATTTTCCCCTTCTTTGCAATTATATTAGAGGATAATCTGTACTGTTCACACAAAAGAAAATTTGGAGTCATATTTCAACTTTGAGCTTGCTTCAATTCTACTTCTTCTCTTCAATAAAAAAGGGTTAATGAGGAAAATTAAGAAATCGTCTGTATGATATTTTCAATGCTGTACGAGAGAGGCCAATAGATTTTTCCGATTGTCAGTTCATTGTTGATGGCGGCAATTTGATTCATCGTGTAGTATGGCCGAAGCAGCTTTATTCGTGACTGAAACGCAAAATAAAATGATAAACAATCACACAAAAAGGAACGTTTTATTTCACAATTGGTGGAGAGATTTAAAAACGAGGGAATCAAAACAATTACTGCTGTAGACGACGTTGACGTACTCATAGTTCAAACCGCCTTAAACGAATCTCATGAAAACGATACAGTGGTCATCCTCGGATAAGATATTGATCTTCTCGCATTGATTATCGCTCTCGCACCTGAAGATAAAGATATCCGTTTCTTAAGAGAGGCTCAGAGAAAAATAAAAAATAAAGATTACAGTTCTCGTGACTTGCAGTCCTCAGAAGTTTTAAAAAGCTGTATGGCCACACGTTCAGTGGATGCGATAACACTTCAGCTTTCTTTGGTAAAGGAAAAGTGCAAACGGTGGAATGCGTCAATAAAAGAAAAGATCTCGAAGAGGTTGTCCGTATATTCAACAACCGTAGCTCAACGAAAAAATAAATTACGAGTGCTGGAGAGAAATTCGCGCTAGCAGTATACAAAGCCCCCAAAAAAGAGACATCTTTGAATCATCAAAGATTCATTATCTTCAATAAGTTAGTCGGCCAATCTAGTACTACCGGGATTCTACAAAGACTGCCAGCAACATCCGAGGCATTACGTCAACATTCTTACAGAGTATTTCTCCAAATTCATGTTTGGCGAGGAGAAAAATTGGAACCAACGGAATGCAGAAAAGCAGAAAATAATATAAAATATTTCAAGGAGATGATATACTTAAAGAAGTAAAATGTTCAAAACTTAATCATTTTGGAGCAAAAATGTAAATATTTCCTTCCAGCAAGAGAAAAATTTTTTAAATGTTTAAAAATTTTTGAAAAGCATTCGAGATGACTCCAACAAACTATCATTAATTAGTATAGCAAAATTTATGATTAACCAACAAATATATTCTAGAGTTTTGGTCTCGAATGCTTTTTAAAACATTTTTATTTCTTGCTAGAGGGAAATATTTACATTTTTGCTCGAGAATAATCTAGGTTTTTAAAATATCTTTGGAAGGTGGAAGATTACACTGGTCAACATTCAGTTTGAAAAAATACACCGGACTCTACCTAGGTACCCAGGGGTTTTGGGGTTGCTGATTCTGTTGCCGAGGTCGGTTAAGCTCTATCACGTCAGGTTCAAAGTCATTTGAAGGTCAACCTAAGAAAAGGTTTTTGAAAAAATCTAAAAAAATTCACACATGAGTTCTTGGGGTCTCTGAGTCCGAATCCGATGTCGGTTGACCTTTATCACCTCATGTTCAAGGTCATTTGAAGGTTAAAATAAGAATAGGAGGTGGAAAAAATTAGAAAAAATTTATACGAATGCTCACCTGCCTACTTATTGTCTGTTTATCTGTCTGCCTTTATACCTGCACACCTGTTTGCTTGTTAGTCTGTATTTATCATCCGCCTGCATTTTCTCTCTGTCCATCTATTTGACATCCTGCCTTTCTACCTGCCTTTCTGTCTATCTTCCTGTCTGACTGAATGACTAAATGTTTCTATCTGACAGTCTGTCTGCCTCCTTGTCAGTTTGTCTGACTCAAAAAACCATTAAATTACTTTTATCCTGTCAGGATTGAGCTCAGGGCCGGTTTTAGGTAACCGGAGGCCCTAAGCTCTAGGTATGTTTTTCGTTGAAGCTTTCTCTTCTAATAAAATAAACGTGCATATCTGCGTATGAAATCTGAGTTCTGAGGCCCCCTAAATGCGAGACCCTAAGCTGGCGATTACTCAGCTTATAGGCAAAACCAGCACTGATTGAGCTCCAAATGAGTGAAGCCAACGCCCGTGATTCGCGCCGAACTTATATCCCTCTTCTGCCCCAACTCACTTGCGGTGGGCATGCGCCATCTATCGGTACTTTCTACTTGCATGTTCGCTCTGCTTCTTCAACTGTACCTAAAGGCCATCCTTTCACAGAAGAAAATAAGTAGGTGATTCATTGAGTTAAATATATTTGCACTGAGATAGCCGAAGAATTTTCATGTGCAGCTAAAGTTGGCGGACGAATGCCGGCTTGAAATGACCTCAGAATGACCTTGAAATGAACTCTGGATGTCGCTTTTTAAGGGTAAGCGAACACCGGATTCGGACTCAGCGACCCGAAGAACCTGCGTGAATTTTTTCAGATTCTTTCAACCACCTTTTCTTACTTTAACCTTCAAATGACCTTGAAACTGACGTGGTAAAGATCAACCCACATCGAATGCAGACTCAGCGACCCAAAAAACCTATATATAAATTTTTTCAGATTTTTGACAGCTTCTCTGTTTTTCTCAAATTAACCTTGAAATGACCTCCGGATGCCTTTTAAGGGTAAGCTAACGCCGGATTCGGACTCAGCGACCCCAAAAACCTATGCGTAAATTTATTCAGATTTTTTTAACCACCTTTTCTTATTTTGACCTTTAGGTGACCTTGAAACTGACGTGATAGATGTCAACCGGCATCGGATACAGGCTCAGCGACCCAAAAAACCTATATGTAAATTTTTTCAGATTTTTTAACAGCTTCCCCTCCGTTTTTCTCAAATTAACCTTGAAATGACCTCCGGATGCCTTCTAAGGGTAAGCGAACACCGAATTCGAACTCAGCGACCCCAAAAACCTGTGTGAATTTTCTCAGATTTTTTCAACCACCTTTTCTTAGTTTGACCTTCAGATAGATGTCCTTGAACCTGACGTGATAGAGCTTAACCGACCTCGGCATCGGAATCAGTGACCCCAAAAACTCCTGGGTACCTAGGTAGAGTCCTGTGTATTTTTTTAAACTAAATGTTGACCTGTGATTATTATTCTTTAGACCCCCCCCCCCCCCCCCCAATAAAAATCGTCTTCTAATTTTTTTTTACTTTTATTATATAACACCAGCGGCAGTGACAAATAGTGGATTAAGGGCAACTAGCTACGTTAAGGAATGTTCGAGTCCTGTTAAATAAATACATTTTGAATAAGGTAAAGACTTTTTTACTTTGGTCTAAGCTATAAAGGGTACAAAAATATTTCCTTCAGAACAAAATAAACGTTTTTTATTCCCAAATTGAAAAAATTTAAAAAACCCATTGATCTCTAGAAAGTATTATTTCTGTGTATAAAAGTTATTTATATTTTTAGTAAGATAATTTTAGTTACCATATCTACAGATGTATATAGGAATAGTATGCCTCTTTACTCTGTTGCCAAGTTTATGAGGCGATATCGCTACTTTACTGTAAGGAGGCATTTAATACCTATATACATCAAATGTTTAAAACAGCAGCGCCACCTGGTAAAAAATGTAGTGGACTATGGTGTATGTTTATATATGTTTATAGGTATTTTCCACCTCCAAAAAAAATGTCGTTAAATGCTTCTATTTCTCTATCTCTTCCTCTTTTGTCATAATCTTATATGCGCACCAATAAAGCTGATCGTTATTGATAATAATGAGTCATGAATTTACTAATTATCAAGACATTCGCGATGAAAACAACACAAAACGTCTCCGCCTCCGAAATCGGAGGCGAACTCGTAAAATCGGGCACATGCATTTAGTACTTATACACCTCCGAATGTTATACGGTTAGGTGGTGTTTGCCTCCGATTTCGGAGGCGGAGACGTTTTGTGTTGTTTTCATCGCGAATGTCTTGATAATTAGTAAATTCATGACTCATTATTATCAATAACGATCAGCTTTATTGGTGCGCATATAAGATTATGACAAAAGAAGAAGAGATAGAGAAATAGAAGCATTTAAAGACATTTTTTTTGGAGGCGGAAAATACCTATAAACATATATAAACATACACCATAGTCCACTACATTTTTTTACCAGGTGGCGCTGCTGTTTTAAACATTTGATGTATACAACGTGATCTACCAAGAAATGCGGAAAATAAAATGGTGTGCTAGTCTTCAATGTGGGAAAGCCCCTGCAAAATTTTAGAGGATTCTGAGGTAATTTAGTATATTAAATTATTAGTCAATTTGCGAAGGTACACTGCTGATGTTGAGTAAGTCCTGACCTAATTCTGAAGAGGTCGACGAACTTACTGGCGAAATAACGTATTCGAGTTTTTTACATTTCCTTAATTGGCATAAAAAGTGAGCCGGCCGGCGAGATCAAAAAAAGAGGTCTACACACGATCTAGCGGCAGGTAGTCAACATTGTTGGTACGCTTTGAAGAGAATTGGAATTCCAGCGGACCAATTCACTTTTACAAATGAGTTCAAAGCATGCCGACAAGGCTGGCTCCGTGCCACTGGATCGTGTGTAGACCCCTAGACAGCCGCGTTTTTTGCTTCCGCTCGAACAATAGTTATACGGCCGTGTCATTGACCGGTTTAACTAAATATCTCGTATATCTGCTTTTCATTTCAGCATAAGATCAACGTCTTCGATTTATTTCAGTATTTTTGTAGTGTGATTTGATTAAAACCAAAAGTCAATTCTATCTAATGATCCAGCTTTGCTGTCAGTAGTGTCAATCCCAAGTCTGATAAAGTGATATGGTTGTACCGCGTTACGTTAGATTAGTTGAAGTCATTGGCGGCGCATTCCTACAAAAAAAATAAGGTAATTTTTTTGGTCATTTTTTAAAAAAATTTTCATTTTTTTACTCCTTTCGGTGGGGACAACCTACTGTTAAATTTTCCGCATGTCCTGGTAGATCACGTTATATAGGTATTAAATGCCTCCTTACAGTAAAGTAGCGATATCGCCTCATAAACTTGGCAACAGAGTAAAGAGGCATACTATTCCTATATACATCTGTAGATATGGTAACTAAAATTATCTTACTAAAAATATAAATAACTTTTATACACAGAAATAATACTTTCTAGAGATCAATGGGTTTTTTAAATTTTTTCAATTTGGGAATAAAAAACGTTTATTTTGTTCTGAAGGAAATATTTTTGTACCCCTTTATAGCTTAGAGCAAATTAAAAAAAGGTCTTTACCTTATTAAAAATGTATTTATTTAACAGGACACGAACATTCCTTAACGTAACTAGTTGCCCTTAATCCACTATTTGTCACTGCCGCTGGTCTTATATAATAAAAGTAAAAAAGAAAAAATTAGAAGACGATTTTTATTGGGGGGGTGGTCTAAAGAATAATAATAACACAGGTCAACATTTAGTTTAAAAAAATACACAGGACTCTACCTAGGTACCCAGGAGTTTTTGGGGTCGCTGATTCTGATGCCGAGGTCGGTTAAGCTCTATCACGTCAGGTTCAAGGACATCTATCTGAAGGTCAAACTAAGAAAAGGTGGTTGAAAAAATCTGAGAAAATTCACACAGGTTTTTTCGCTGAGTTCGAATTCGGTGTTCGCTTACCCTTTGAAGGCATCCGGAGGTCATTTCAAGGTTAATTTGAGAAAAACGGAGAGGAAGCTGTTAAAAAATCTGAAAAAATTTACGTATAGGTTTTTTGGGTCGCTGAGCCTGTATCCGATGCCGGTCGACCTCCATCACGTCAGTTTCAAGATCACTTGAAGGTTAAACTAAGAAAAGGTGGTTGAAAAAATCTGAAAAAATTCACGCATAGGTTTTTGGGGTCGCTGAGTCCGAATCCGGCGTTTGCTTACCCTCAAAAGGCATCCGGAGGTCATTTCAAGGTTAATTTGGGAAAAACAGAGGAGAAGCTGTCAAAAAATCTGAAAAAATTTATATATAGGTTCTTTGGGTCGCTGAGTCTGCATTCGATGTCGGTTGACCTCTACCACGTCAGTTTCATTTGAAGGTTAAAGTAAGAAAAGGTGGTTGAAAAAATCTGAAAAAATTCACACAGGTTCTTCGGGTCGCTGAGTCCGAATCCGGTGTTCGCTTCCCCTTAAAAAGCGACATCCAGAGGTCATTTCAAGCCGGCATTCATCCGCCAACTTTAGCTGCACATGAAAATTCTTCGGCTATCTCAGTGCAAATATATTTAACTCAATGAATCACCTATTTATTTTCTTCGGTGAAAGGATGGCCTTTAGGTACAGTTGCAGAAGCAGAGCAAACATGCATGTAGAGAGTACCTTGAGTATTCGATAGATGGCGCATGCCCACCGCAAGTGAGTTGGGGCAGAAGAGGGATATAAGTTCGGCGCGATTCACGGGCGTTGGCTTCACTCACTTGGAGCTCAAAGCTCAATCCTGTCAGGAAAAAAGTAATTTAATGGTTTTTTGAGTCAGACAAACTGACAAGGAGGCAGACAGACTGTCAATAGAAACATTTAGTCATTCAGTCAGACAGGAAGATAGACAGAATTACCGACAGAAAGGCAGGTAGAAAGGCAGGATGTCAAATAGATGGACAGAGAGAAAATGCAGGCGGATGATAAATACAGACTAACAAGCAAACAAACAGGTGTGCAGGTATAAAGGCAGACAGATAAACAGACAATAAGTAGGCAGGTGAGCATTCGTATAAATTTTTTCTAATTTTTTTCACCTCCTATTCTTACTTTAACCTTCAAATTACCTTGAACATGAGGTGATAAAGGTCCACCGACATCAGATTCGGACTCAGAGACCCCCAAGAACCTGTGTGAATTTTTTTAGATTTTTTCAAAAACCTTTTCTTAAGTTGACCCTCAAATGACCTTGGACCTGACGTGATAGAGCTTAACCGACCTCGGCAACGGAATCGGCGACCCCAAAAACCCCTGGGTACCTAGGTAGAGTCCAGTGTATTTTTTCAAACTGAATGTTGACCAGTGTAATCTTCCACCTTCCAAAGATATTTTAAAAATCTAGATTATTCTGGAGCAAAAATGTAAATATTTCCCTCTAGCAAGAAATAAAAATATTTTAGAAAGCATTCGAGACCAAAATTCTAGAATATATTTGTTGGTTAATCATAAATTTTGCTATACTAATTAATGATAGTTTGTTGGAGTCATCTCGAATGCTTTTCAAAAATTTTTAAACATTTCAAAAATTTTTCTCTTGCTGGACGGAAATATTTACATTTTTGCTCCAAAATGATTAAGTTTTGAACATTTTACTTCTTTCAGTACATCATCTCTTTGAAATATTTTATATTATTTTCTGCTTTTCTGCATTCCGTTGATTCCAAGTTTTCTCCTCGCCAAACATGAATTTGGAGAAATACTCTGTCAGAATGTTGACGTAATGCCTCGGATGTTGCTGGCAGTCTTGGTAGAATCCTGGTAGTACTAGATTGGCCGACTAACTTATTGAAGATAATGAATCTTTGATGATTCAAAGATGTCTCTTTTTTGGTTGCTTTGTATACTGCTAGCGCGAATTTCTCTCCAGCACTCGTAATTTCTTTTTTCGTTGAGCTACGGTTGTTGAATATACGGACAACCTTTTCGAGATCTTTTCTTTTATTGACGCATTCCACCGTTTGCACTTTTCCTTTACCAAAGAAAGCTGAAGTGTTATCGCATCCACTGAACGTGTGGCTATACAGCTTTTTAAAATTTCCGAGGACTGCAAGTCACGAGAACGGTAATCTTTATTTTTTATTTTTCTCTGAGCCTCTCTTAAGAAACGGATAACTTTATCTTCAGGTGCGAGAGCCATCTCCCCCCTCTGCCGGCAGAGAAAGTGGCGGAAGTCGTGGCTGCCCTATTTCCAGAAAGGGATATAGTCAGATGGAGAGCGGTAGAAGTGGATGTAGTCCCCCCACTCACGGAGGAGGAGCTGGAGGCAGCATGTGCCAGACTTAAAAGTGGAAAAGCTTCAGATTTAGACGAGATTCCGCCTGAAATAGTCAAGCTAGTTGCAGAAGAATACCCGGGAGACATCTTAAGAGTAATGAATCGTGCCCTAGAGAGTGGGGATTTCCCGAGCAGATGGAGGAAGGCCAGAGTCGTCCTGATCCAGAAAGGGAACAAGCCGCCGGAGGACCCATCATCCCACCGACCGCTATGTTTACTTGACGCGATGGGCAAGCTCCTCGAGTATCTGATACTGGGGAGATTAGAGAAGGAGATAGCCGAGAAGGGTGGCTTATCTGAAAGCCAGTTCGGTTTTCGGAAACGACGATCAACGGTAGGAGCCATTAGGCTGTTAAAGGAAACGGCAGAGGAAGCCCTAGCCACGAAACAGATATGTGCTGTTGTGACCCTTGATGTCAAAAACGCGTTTAACACAGCGGGATGGGAGATGATTGTCGGGAAGGTGCAGAGCTAAGGGGTGGCTCCGTACCTCGTCAGAGTGATGATGAGCTACTTCCAAGACAGGATGATCGGATTCGAATCAGAGGGAGAGATAACCTGGAAAAGCATCACGTGTGGGGTTCCACAAGGGTCGGTGCTCGGTCCGACCTTGTGGAATGTGATGTTTGACGACATATTTCGATTACCTTGGGAGGAGGGTGTAAAGGTCATCGGGTATGCCGACGACTTGGCCATAACGGTGACTGGAAGGTGGACTGTCCAAATAATGGAAGCAGCCAACGAGGCCATCAGGAATATTGAGAGGTGGCTAGGAAGAATGCAGCTCGAGCTAGCTGCCGGGAAAACGGAGCTCCTGGTTATCACGAGGAAAAGAAATCTTCCACCCATGAAAGTTAGGGTGGGCCAGGTGGAGATATCCTCAGGGAACCACCTGAAATACCTATGGGTTTGGCTGGACACCAGGCTGAACTTCGGTGTCCATGCCACAAAGACGGCCGAGAAGGCGGGAAAAGCAGCCACAGCCATTGGGAGGCTTATGGCCAATACGCACGGACCAAGGGCGAGCAAGAGGAGACTGCTGTGCAGTGTCGTGCACTCTATCCTCTTGTATGCAGCTCCGGTCTGGGAAAGTGCGATGAAGGTGGATAGGACGAGAGGGAAGATGGCTAGGATTCAGCGATGTGCCGCACTAAAGGCATGCAGTGCATACAAAACGATTTCGTACGAGGCGGCGTTGGTAGTGGCGGGGATCCCCCCTTTGGATCTGATGGCCAAAGAACGGCTGGAAATCTTTGAAGGAGCCGGGAAGGCAGAGGCCAGGGACAGGCTGTTTGAAAGATGGCAGAGGCGGTGGGACACTGGAGACAAGGGAAGGTGGACGATACGCCTCATCCCGAACATCAGAGCGTGGATGGAATGGAGGCATGGTGAAGTAGGCTATTACCTCACCCAAGCCCTGAGCGGACATGGGTGCTTCATGGAGTGCTTATACGATATTGGCAAGACTGACAGCAGAGAGTGCGCATACTGTGGAGAGGTCGATGACGTGGAGCACACCGTGTTTGCATGCAACAGATGGAGAGAAAAGAGACGAGACGGTGGGGCATCGTTATTGTCTCCATAAGATATGGTAGGGAGGATGTTAGAAACTGAAGAGAATTGGAGAAGTGCGGAGGAGGCAATAACCCGCATTATGAAAAAGAAGTAAGAGGAGGAAAGAGCGATGGGTTTGAACCCATGGAGAAACGCCAATTAACACCGACAATCTTAAATGACCTGTGGGTCCGATGAAAAGCGAAAGCAGTCCCAGGCCAACAGGAAACACTAAAGAGATGGAGGGGTTTTAGCTGGTTAGAGTCCAGCACTACCCGTTCGCGATAGACTCTAAGCGACGGGTGTCCATGAGAATTTCCCCTCTCACGAAAAAAAAAAAAAAAAAAAAGGTGCGAGAGCCATAATCAATGAGAGAAGATCAATATCTTGTCTGAGGATGACCACTGTATCGTTTTCATGAGATTCGTTTAAGGCGGTTTGAACTATGTAATCTGTATTTTTTTAATGCTTAATACTTTTATTATCTTCTGTATTGTAATGTATAATGTAACTTGACGTGTTCAGAAGTCTTAGCTTTGTGATGAACTAAATAAATGATTTGATTTGATTATGAGTACGTCAACGTCGTCTACAGCAGTAATTATTTTGATTCCCTCGTTTTTAAATCTCTCCACCAATTGCGAAATAAACCGTTCCTTTTTGTGTGATTGTTTATCATTTTATTTTGCGTTTCAGTCAGTGGCGCGTTCTCATGAAAAATAATTTCCGGTGGAATGCGTTTCAAAAGTCGCTGCTGTCTTTCGATGCTCTTCATACTGCAGTCAGCATATCCGTCAAACACTACAGTCACTTTTTACAGCATTGAAAATATCATACAGACGATTTCTTAATTTTCCTCATTAACCCTTTTTTATTAAAGAGAAGAAGTGGAATTGAAGCAAGCTCAAAGTTGAAACATTACTCGAAATCTTCTTTTGTGTGAACAATACAGATTATCCTCTAATATAATTGCAAAGAAGGGGAAAATACATAAACTACTAGCGACAAGACCCTTTATATATGCATCTAATAGAGAAAATTCTGCTCAATAAATTCATTCCTGAGCATTTTTCTCGTTAAAGTAACCGGTTTTAAGATATTCGGAGTCAAACTTGGAATAGGATGGATTTTTACCTCTGCGCCCCAAACTACCTCTCTGTTCGGACGCTGTTAGCGCGAAATAGCGGAGGATAAGCTACAGGGTTAATAGTACATTTTTTTATGCAGAATTTAATGCGACAAATTTTTTATTTCTTATACTTTTTTCTCTTTCGACGAACGGTTTACAAGATAAAAGTGAAAAACCAGCGTTAAGTCCCCGTAATATGGCCGACGTTTCACCCCTGAATTGTGGGGAACTTTTCGGGTATCTATTTCGAACCCTATCTAGATTATGCATCCAAATTATTATTACTTTATAAATTATTTCTTCTAAAATATCTAATTTACGTGGACTAATATGTAACAATTGTGTTACAAAATTGAACTGATTCAGTGATGTCTTTTGAAAAGCATTTTAGATAGTAATAATAATTCCCTTAAGAACATATTTTGAATTACATGCATTATTCTACAATAGATATTTAGCGTGAATGGCTCATTTTAAAACAGATAATCGCACATTATCGGGTAAAACACCAATGTAATCTGATAGAGTACAACTTACACAATATTAATCATCATAATAACAAACGCACACGATTGCATAGTGCAACTAATTGCGCAAGCGCTAGAGCATTTTACACTATAGAAATCTGGCAAACAATACCATTTGTTACTACCATCAACTTTATGGTGCCAATGCCTATCGTTGTGGAGGTGAATGGGGCAAATTCAGTAAGAATTGTCAAAAATCTGATAATCCTCAAAGATGACTGAAGTTTGATAATTTTATGACGTCTGATTTTGACATTTCTAACAGCAAACGTCGACTTTTTATTTACGATAGATCTAACAACCTGAACTTCCTAATCGACACTGGTGCCGATTTATCTGTGGTGCCACATAATGCTTTCACAGATTTAAAAAAGAATTTTGATACGATATTAACCGCGGCTAAAGGTTCAACCATTTTTACATATGGTAAGAAATTGTTAAAAGTCAATCTAAACTTACGTAGATTATTTCCTTTCGTTTTCAACCTCGCAGACATTGACATTCCAGTCGTGGGAGAAGATTTCTTGTCTCATTTCGGTTTAATTGTCGATCTTAAAGGAGCTCGAATAATTGGTAACAAGACTAATTTGTCAATTAATTGTTTTATTAAAAATAGTCCTTTAGACAATTATAGATTAGATACACTTAAATTATTTCCTTTGACAGATAAATATAACAAATTACTTTTACAATTCCCTAATTTAATTAGTTCACCAGATTACAATTTACCTATTAAACATTCTATTGTACATCATATAGTTACTGAAGGTCATTTACCTTTTTCACGTCCTCGTAGATTAGACAATCTTAAATTTAAAATAGCTCAAACAGAATTTAACAACATGGTAGAATTAGGTATCTGCAAACCATCATCTTCTCAAGTTTCCTCTCCACTCCATCTAGTGGCGAAAAAAGAGAAGAATGACTGGAGACCTTGTGGAGATTATCAACAACTAAATATAATTACCATTCCAGACAGATATCCGTTACCTCATATCCACGACTTTAGCTCCCAGTTGCACGGTTGCACTATTTTCTCAAAGATTGATTTAGTGCGAGTGTACCATCAGATAACTGTCGCTGAAAATGACGTTTATAAGACAGCTATAACAACTCCTTTCGGACTGTTTGAATTTTCTCGCATGCCTTTTGGTCTACGCAATGCCGGTCAAACTTTCCAACGTTTTATGAATGAAGTACTTGTCAATTTACCTTTCGTTTTCGTCTATTTGGATGATATATTAATCGCAAGTCAATCAGATGTACAACATTTGGAACATTTGGAAATAGTATTCAAAAGATTAGACACATACGGAATTAACATTAAACCATCTAAATGTATCTTAGGAGTTGACAATTTAACCTTTTTAGGTCATCACATCTCTTCATCAGGTATTTTACCATCAACTGAGAGAGTCGAAGTCATTAATAATTTCCCTTTACCGACAACTCTCAAACAACTACAACGTTTCATAGGTATGGTGAATTTTTATCATCGTTTCATACCTCATTTTGCTGAAATTTTACTTCCCCTATATTCTCTTTGTAACAGTTTATCTCATGATAAAATTACAAAGATAAATAGTTGGTCTGATGAATGTTTAGATGGATTTTCGAAAGCCAAGGACGCTATAAGTAATGCAGTAGTTTTAGCTCATCCTTGCAATAATGACGATACTATCTTATCTCTCTCAGTCGATTGTTCTAACCTTGCTATGGATGCAGTTTTAGAGCAAAAAGATAATAAGGGATTACTTGTTCCTTTAGCATTCTTTTCCTGTAAATTAACTACAGCACAAACCAATTATTCGGTTTTCGACAAAGAGCTTTTAGCATTATATACTGCAATTAAACATTTCAAATTTATACTTGGTCGAAAGTTTAATTGTTTTACAGATCACAAACCTTTAATCAACGCTTTATTCACAAAAGCAGAAAGATCTCCTCGTCAAATACGTCATTTAGAATACATAGCTAGTTTTCTTGTAAAATACAACATGTTAAAGGAAAACATAATGTAATAGAATAGAATAGAATAGAATAGAATAGAAAAATGTTTATTGTGTAAAATATATATGTATAAAAGAATACAACATACAAACACAAATGGTGGTGTTCGTAAAGACGTTCTTCCACACCACCTTACAAAAAACAAATTAACAAGCAGTTTAATAGAATACAAAAAGTCCACAAATTTGACGGCACCTTAATATATAACACAATTTTTAGAACAACCTTAATATATATTAATTAATCACAATTCCAGCTCTTGTAAAAGCTGCCTTTAATAATGTATTTTAAAGTTTTTAATTGATCTACCTTGTATTGTATCAAAATATATCGAGTTGTTTAACATCTCCATTGCTAAATAGGCGAAACAATTTTCAAACTTTGCTGTTTTGTGTTGTGGTATTGTATATCTCACTAGTTCCCTAAGCTGTAGGTTATGTATTTGTCTCCTAGATATTAGGTAATTATATAGATATTTAGGTTCCCCGCCAGACAATATTTTAAATAGGTAAACTCCAAACATTAATCTGTGTCGATACTCCACTTTTAAGATACCTCTATTTATGTAGAGGGGGGTGATATGATCATATTTCCCGATATTGAAAGCAAATCGCAAACAAGAATTTTGAGCTAGCTGCAACTTATTTCTGTACTCTAGTGTAAGGAAACTATAATAAACAGTGATACAATAATCAAATTGAGTAAACACCAGACATTCAACTAACTTAAATTTAGTTTTCTCATCTAATATAAATTTAAACTTATATAGTGATTTTAGCTTCATGTACAGACCTCTTAATTTATTATTTACATGAATCTCAAATTTAAGTTCCGCATCAATAGCTTTCGCCCATTCCTTTTGGGGCACCTCTACATCTTTGATATTGATAGTTGTGAAATTATATCGGTGAAATTTACTAATTAAATGTTTTGTTCCTAAGATCAGAAAACAACTCTTATTCGCATTTAATATAAGGCCATGGTCCTTTGACCAATCCGCTATCCTGTCTAGATCTAAATTTACTTTATGTAATGCCGAACTTGCATCACGAGGATCAAATGATTTAAGCAGTTGTGTGTCATCTGCGTATAGATGAATATTACAATATTTAATAACCTCGGTTAAATTTGCGGTGTATATGCTAAATAGAATAGGTCCTAAGATGCTGCCTTGGGCGACACCATGTTTTATGTTTGCTGGATTTGATCTAATGCCATCTATTTCTACTACTTGCGTTCTACCCTTTAAATAATTTCTAAACCACTGACATGCCAACTCCGAGAGGCCATAGTACCGTAATTTATTAATTAGTAACTCCTGGTTCAATAGGTCAAATGCTTTACTATAGTCTAGTAAAACTAAGCAAGATACTTTTGATTCATCAATACCTTGAGTTATATCTGTTGTTACTTTATGCATTGCTGTGGTGGTGCTGAAATTAGCTCTGAACCCTGATTGCACATTTGGTAGTATGCTATTTGTATTGACAAATTCTAAGAACATTTCACACACTAAAATTTCACACATTTTGGAAAATATGGGTAGGATGTTAATTGGTCGCAGGTCATTGAGCGTTTGTGCATTTGAGGTTTTAGGAATCGGCTTTACTATCGAAGTTTTCCAGATATTTGGGTATTCCCCATACTCTAGTGACAGATTTATTATGTCTTTTATCACATTCTCAATATATGGCATACTCCATTCAATCATTGCATAGCCGATATTATCGTTACCCATAGCATTCGACTTTAGCTTTTTAAAAGCTTTCCGTATATCCTCTGCTGACACCGGTCTAAATGTGAACTCGATATTTGGGTTAAATCTAGCGGTTTCATAATAGTTTAACACGGCCTCTTCAATTGGTGTAGCCATATGGCTTACACTATTGAAATGTTCATTTATTTGGTTAACATTTTTTAACTGACTTGGTATTTCTTCATTAATTTTAGTATTTATACCCCACTGTGAATTTAGCCCACAACGTTTTTGCATCCTTGTTATTTCTTTTAATTTCGAGCTTCATGTAAGTTTCTTTCTCAGTTTTAATGTTAAACGACAAATAATTTTTCAAATCAAGATATAGATTTTTATCAACTGGATTATGAGTTCTCTTAAATTTATTAAAAGCTTTCTTTTTTAACTTTATAATTTCTTTGATGGTATCAGTTATGTAAGGCTTATATGGGCGTTTCAGTATTACTTTCTTCACAGGGGCGTGTGTATCAAATATATCAATTAGTATCCCATTTAACTTTTCAATCCTAGCGTTAATGTCTTGTGTTTCCGACAGAAGTTGCCAATTTATTTGCTGCATGTCAAAATTAAAACTATCAATATCAAAATCCCTAAAATTTCTGTAGCAAAGTGATTTATGCGTTTGCTTAGGTGCATCCAGTTTTATATTACAGTATGTAAGCCTATGATCAGTGATATTATACATTTCACAAGTACCTGTTTCTAGAATGTTTAGCTTTGCATCTACGCATATAATATCTAATAAGCTCGAAGATGTTCTGGTCACCCTTGTTGGATCCGCGATTACTTGTGTCATGTCGAACGTTTCTAGCATATTTCTAACAAAAGCTACCTCTCTATCATCATTAAAAAAATTTACATTCAGGTCACCTAAGACGATAGTATAATCAAATTGTATTGCAAGAGTAGACAGTACATCTTCTACACATTTCAACTTGTGGTAGGCTACATGAGGTGGTTTGTATACAATTCCCATTAATATATTATTTTTCTTAAAACTAATACCTAACCACAGCTGCTCTACATCATTATCACTATCTGAGACTAAAAAAGTAACATCTAATACCTTAACACTAATAGTAGTGGCTACAAAAGCTGCAACTCCACCCCCTCTTGACATTCTATCTTTCCTGAACAGTGCGTAACCCGGAATCTGTAATAGTTGACTAGGATAGTCAGGTGGCAGCCACGTTTCGCTTAGGCACAGCACTTGGAAGTTGTTTTCCTGGATTACATCTTTTACTTCCACAGAGGATGGAATTAGAGAACGGATATTTACCTGCGCAATTGATAAATAGTCTTTTGGTCTCTTTGGTGTACTAACTGCACTTTTATCCTCTTCTGTGTTTGTTTGAACTTTGACCTTTAATTGCTATATAAAGATGTCTGACTTGAATTCTTTCAGTTTCTGTTTGAATACATGACATCTGTGGTCCCATGCTGCATGGTTTGTGTCTATATTTGGATTCAACTTTTTATAGTTCTCACAGTTTATGCACTTTAGAGTTGTAGCCTTACAATCCTTCACATTATGCTTTTCAGAGCATCGTGGGCAAATAATGTCTTTGGTGCAATATGCCGAGATATGATGAAAGCCACAGCATTTGAAACATCTTTTTAAATCCAAACCCTCAAAGACAGCACAATGATCATATCCTATGAATAAATAACCTCTTTCCATAGGTTTTTCTGTATGTTTTTAAGTCTACTTGTAGTACACATTGGAATATTGTCGTTTTATTTTTTACTGGCTTGTAGCTGATAAGTTTCATTGGGGCCCCTTTTTCAATCATGGATCTATTTTGTTCTTTAATTAAGTTTAATAGCTCATCTTCACCATGTTTTTCCGTAATACCTGTAACTCTAATTCTTGGATGGAAATTGGTAAGTGTTTTCACTTCGTATTTGTCTGTCATTTTATTTGTTACAAGGTCTTTGAATTTGTTTGCTTCCTCCTCCGTTGAGCAGTCTACTACTATTGCGCCTTTACTAGCATTTTTTAACTTGTTTATAGAGATGTTTTCATTCACTGGGTTTACATTCTGAAGTAGTTCAGATTTAGTTGTCATCACAGGTTGATTACTGTTTTTCGGCTTAATAATGATTGTATTTTTCTTTGCCACTACATTTGAATATAGAACAGGGTCATCTTTTCTACATTTAACTTCTGCAAGTTTATTCTGTATTTCATCAAACTTAGGGCAAATATTGGAAATTATTTTCTCTTCATCTTCTTTCGTTGGTAGCACTTCCTTAAGTTCACTTATTTCGGCAATCAAAAAATCAATCTTTTCCGCTTGCTCTTTTATTATGCCCATGCATTCCTTTATGCAGGTTTTAACCACACTAGTAATTTCACCCTTAAACTTATTTATATTATCTTCCAGCTGACCTGACTCCTTTTTTCTAAATTTTTCTTGGCATTCATCACAATAATAACACAGTATTCTATTTTTCCTAAGTTCCATACATTTTACTTCCGAGGCTGTTAATCTTACACAGTTTTGACAAGATTTCTTGTTGCACAAGTCACAAGTCCATAATTGTACCTTCTCCTCTGCAGTATTACAGAGGAGGCAGGCTGTCATGTTTTTGTTTTCACTTTAAAACTTTTTGAATAGCTGACAGCTTGTCACGTATTTACGACACTTCTTCCTTAAAACAAGATATTTTACCACTTCAACTTAAAAATTCTCCCTTCCTTAATGTTAACTTTGACCTAAAGTTGCTTAGTGAAGCTCAGGAGAAAGATTCAAATCTCAACTATTTATTGTCAGATAAATCATCACTAACTAAAACCAATTTCATTTTAAAAAAGATACAAATTCCAGATTCAAATGATTTTATTTGGTGTGATGTTTCTCGTGCAAAAGTCAGACCTTTTGTTCCACTTGTTTACAGACGAACGATATTCGATATTTTCCACAACTTAGCTCATCCTGGTATTAAAGCCACTAGACTGTTGATTTCAAATAACTATTTTTGGCCGAAAATGAACACAGATTGCAATTTATGGTCAAAATCGTGCATTAACTGTCAAGCTGTCAAAGTCAGTAGACATACGCGTAGTCCTCTTGGGAACTTCACCATCCCGAAAATCAGATTCGACCACATCCACATAGATTTGGTAGGACCATTACCTCCATCCAAAGGTAACTTTTAGATTCTTACGGTGATTGAACGATTCACTAGGTGGTCGGAAGCGTACCCTCTTCGCGACATCACAGCAGAAACAGTTGCGCATACTTTCTTTCAAAACTTTGTTTGTCGATTCGGTGTTCCCTTGTCAGTAACAACTGATCAAGAAGTACAATTCGAGTCAAGATTATTTAATGAATGAATTTGCAAAGTTTTTAGGTTTTCATAGGATACGTACAACTGCATATCACCCAGAGGGCAACTCTTTAGTTGAAAGATTTCATCGCTCACTTAAAACTTCCTTGTTAACTAGAGCCAATACATCACATTGGACAGATGAATTACCCATCATTTTATTAGCATTTAGAACAACTCCCAAGAAAGATCTGCAATGTTCACCTGCTGAACTCATTTATGGTCAAACCCTTCGTTTACCTGGCGAATTTTTCGTTGAATCGTATAATTCCCCAGATATTCCTTATTTCATTGACAAATTACGCATTTATTTTAATAATTTAAAATTTGTTCCTCCAACTTCACATGGCAATTACAAAACTTTTGTTAGTTCTGATCTTGCCTCTTGCGATTTTATTTTCGTTCGCATTGAACGGTTAAAACGTTCATTTGCTCCTTTATATGAAGGACCGTTTAAAGTTTTATCTCGTTCAGATAAGTTATTTACCTTTAAGAAAGGAACCAAAGTCATAACTGTCAATTTGGTAGGGTTAAACCAGCTTTTGAATTAGTTGACAGATGTGACACCTTGCCTACCCCGATTAAAAAAGTACGTTTTGCAATCGACATGTTGATTGATTGATTCTTTTCTTTTTTAACGAGGGGGTGTATATAGCGACTATAGCGACTCTCACTGGAAATCGAGAAGTTCCAAAATCAAGAAGTTTCCATGGAGCCGCTAAGAAACAAAAAGGAAAACTCGATCCAAAATGGAGAAGTTTCCATGGAGTCGCTAAGAAAAAAAGAAAAACATTCGACAAAATATATAATATATACTTAAAAATATATAAATCACATAAAACATGAACAACAATAACAAATATACGTATATTTACTACAATTTTAATTTTATTTATAGCGACAACGCTATATCATGTTATTAATGTCTGCGTTAACGAAGGTTATAGCAGTTTATAACAGTTTTGTTTTGAGTAATCTGTGTCTCTTATTATTTATGATGTTTTCATAATGGTCCAGCTGTCATTAAATTTATTATACTAAATGTTCATAAACTAAATACTAATGGCGAACAAAACTAACAAATACATATTTAGAACATGAGAAACACAAAACAAACACTATATACCCAGAGCAGAAACTAGGGGATTGCATCTTTGGCATGCTTGGTTTTGGTGCTTCTCAGTGGGTACTGGTCTAGAAATCTTGCTGGTCTAGGACTGAAGAATGAAGTGTGGCAGTGAATAAAATTTTACATTCCTCGAAGGTTTGCCAACCCTCTAGTTACAGCTCTGTACAGAACATAATCTTGATGATATCAATATGCTTGATAACCTGGCGGTGACTGACCATGCCCCATAAAATTTAAATACATATTGATGATAATTATTGTTGAGATATGTATCACACCATGTTATTAATATTCTTAAAAATTTTTATTAAGTGAGTTCTTAAGTAAAATATGATACCATGTTCAAGGGTAATTTTTCTTGCTTTTAGTAACAGAATATATTAGGTTAAAATTCGAATACCTTTGAAATCTAATTTCTTTATGACAGTTGTTTATATTAGTTCCTAATTCGTGATGTTACATTAAATGAGTCCATTGCACAGCATTAAATAGAGTAGAACAAACCTTGCAGCAATTTAATCCATTAAGGACTAATAACGTACATGTACGTTTTCATTAAGCTGCTGTTGACGGCCGAGTGCCGTACTAGAATGATATGATCCTATGAATGTGTCCTAGTGTCATATACAAAATAATTTTATATTTTATAGCTTTCCTGCCCTCGGCTGGCACAATCAGGAGTATCATTCCCTGCCTCGTCACGAAAGGGTTAAATTTCTTAAATAAAAGTAGTTGAAAGGCTAATAGTAGAGTTTAAAACAAGACGGAACGTTGAAAGGTAAAAATGTTCTGATTACGCCAATACATTATACTTGATGTGTATATACACCCCCTAAATTCGTCTGGCAATAATAATAATGTTTATTATGTTACAAAAAGGTGGGAGTTCGGCTAAGCCGTTCTTCTACTCCCCGACAGAAAATAAATACACAGTATTTAATATAAAATTAATACTATACAACATATAAATAAATAAAAATGATGAACTATCATCTATGGATGGGTTGTATCGACCAATCAGCCCTATCCCCTACCAAATCGATTCTAGTCCGTTTCCCGCCGATACAAGCCATTCTAAATAAGTGTTATAACCCAGTTATTGAATGCCATTTAATAATCTATTCTTAATGGACATAGTAAATGAATGGCTAGATAAACCCGACAAATTTCATTTAACAAGTGAGGAGCCATATATGTAAACCAATTTACTTGTGGAGTATTGTGGAACACAAAAAGAGTTGATTCTTATGTTGACATTGTGGATATTAGATCTCTTCTGTAATAAAACATACTCAGGTTGTTGGTATGTTATGGCCTTGAAAAAGAATGTGTAATAAAGGTAACGTGTCTTGCTGGCAGCATTAAGTTCTTTTAGTCTATTTAAATAAGGAGTAACATGATTCCGAAATGGGATACAACAGACAAATTGCACGCATGAATTTTGTATTTTTTGTAATTTGATTTTATTATCATTTGTTAGAAAGTAATAAAATACAGTGCAACAGTATGTGTGGGGATAGAGAAGAGATTTTACTAATTTTAGTTTTGTTTGCTCGCTTAACAGATGTTTTAGATGATACAATGATTTGAGCTTAAAGTAAGATGTACTGAGAATATGATTGACATGATGATTAAAACTTAGACTTTGATCAAAAAACAAGCCAAGATTTTTAGCTGATTCAATTAATTTGAATACTATTGATAGTTAACTTCTCTCGATAAATGACGTCTCTTTGGCGTTCATTCCCAATACATAGTGCATTTGTTTTGATGGGATTAATCTTTAGACCATTATTAGAGCACCACACCGTAATTGAATGTAAGTCCATATTAATAAAGTTGAAGGATTCCTCCTACTTGTGATATGGAACAAGCTTTATATAATTGGACGTCGTCTGCATATAAGTGTATGTTACAGTATTTTATACAGGTGGGTAGGTCAAAAGTATACATAGAAAATAATATAGGCCCGAGAATGCTGCCCTGTAGTACCTCCTTACTAGTAGTACCTAATTGCGATATATTGTTATATCCTAATACAATCTTTTGGATGCAGTTTTTTAAATAGCTACAAAACCATTTTAGTGCAACACTGTCAAAGCCCATATATTTTAATTTTGCCACTAATAAATTAGGGTCTACTAAGTCAAATGCCTTACTTTGGTCTAAAAGGATTAATATTGATGGAGTTGATTTATCTGAATCCAATCCATTTAATACCTTTAGAAGAGCAGTGGAAGTTCTATGCTTTTCTCTAAATCCTGATTGGACGACAGGTAAAATGTCATAGGCACGTAAAAAAGGTTTCAAGTTAGTGGATACGATTTTTTCTAATATTTTCCCAAATGATGGTAGTATTGAAATAGGTCGTAGGTCATTTAGAGTTAAAGGAACGGATATTTTAGAGATAGGTAGAACATTAGCAGATTTCCACACTTCTGGAAAGATGCCGTATATCGGTGTCCAAGCAACCCCCCAGGGGTGAAAAATCGAAAAAAACGCAAAATTAGATATTTGTCTCATGTTTCTAGCGGTTTTTTAATTTTTGATGAATATATATAATAAAAATATTGATTTAATGAATTGTCCATAACAAAGTTATGGCTATATATATGCAAAAGAAATGCATTGTTTAAACCGTAAAATATTTCCTAAATCCTTGCGTGGCTCTCTTATTATGTGAATATTTGTTTTGTTATTTTTGCAAATTCGTTCCACCCGTGACCAACGAAAATTTTAATAATTTAATAAGAACACAAAAGTTGTAACGTATACTATCATGCAAGATTCGATTACTTTTATCAGTTTTAAATTTCGATCATAAATAAGCGAGTTATGAATTAAATAGTTGGGTGTTGTCAAAATTATGTCTCAACCCCAGTTGCATCTGTCTCAGCGTCTACGTTTTCCGTCGCACTTGATGCTTCCCCGCTCGTCACCTGGCCCGTGAAGATCTATATACCCACGCGTGAATGCATACTGGCATGTAGAAAATTGTTAATTACATGTTTTTAATGTTTTTTTGATTAAGTACTCATATATTTATACAATAGGGTCGTTGACCATTTTTTAAAAATTTTATGTTCAAATACTTTATTAAATTTTATTTGACCCGTATTTTTTTATTTTACAATCTAAAGTCATTTTAATAGTGAAATTAATTATTTAAATTAAGAAATTTTGAATTCGCGCCCATCGCACGTCAGATGTGAGCGCATGCGCAGTTAGATAAAGGAATAATCGACGGGCGTCGTTTGTTTTGCTTATTTGCTGTTAGCATATAGTCCAGTCAACTTCCCCTCTAATTTGAGTGCTAATGAATGGATTTTGACGAAACCTTGTGCACTGCGTTTGTAGTGACGTTAAATAAAGAGTTAAAAAAATATCAGAGTAGGAAATGGTCGGAAGAGGTAGAAAACACCCCTTTTATTATGGGTTCCGTAACTTGTAGAATTAGGTCAAAAATGAAAAAGACAATGAATTTACCTTTTCTTGCCAAAAATAAGATGTTTTTACTCTTGTGAATATTTTCGAAAAATGCATATTTTTCGAGATATGGCCACTCGAAAATTCCTGAAAGCGGAGGAGAGGAAATGTAGAAGTTGAAAAAAAAATCTGAAACAATTTAGGTGAATATGTTATCGAAATTCAAGACTTTTTTATTTGCAACTTGTCTGTAAAGTGCGTTTCCACCGAGTTATTCCAGAAAAACATGAAACACTACCCCTTTCTTTAAAATTGTAGCACTTTAAAAATATGTAATTTATAAATTTGAAAAAATTCAGACGTATGGATTGAGGCCTTCTAAACATTTTTGGTCTCTTGGAATTTTTTTGTAACTTGCTAATTTTTCGAGTTACAGGCAATTTTTTTACAAAACAGATAATGTACCATATTTTTTGCACAAAAAATACATGAAAATTCGAAAAATGAACGTCATTTATATATATTATTATAAAAAAGTATGGAACCTATATAGTTATACCATTTTTAAAAGTTCAATATGATTTTTAAATTTTCATGTATTTTTAATGTGCAAAAAATGTAGTACATTAGTTATCGTGAAAAACTGCCTGTAACTCGGAAAATTAGCAAGTTACAAAAAAATTCCAAGAGACAAAAAACGTTTAGAAGGCCTCAATGCATACATCTGATTTTTAAAATTTTTTAACTACATATTTTTAAAGTGCTACAATTTCAAAGAAAGTGGTAGTTTTTCATGTTTTTCCGGAATAACTCGGTAAAAACGCACTTTATAGAAAAGTTGCAAATAAAAAAAGTCTTGTATTTCGATGATACATTCACCTGAATTTTTTCAGATTTTTTTCAACTTTTACATTTCCCCTCCCCCACTTTTAGGAATTTTCGACTGGCCATATCTCCAAAAATATGCATTTCTCGAAAAAATTCGCAGGAGTAAAAACATCTTATTTTGAGCCAAAAAAGGTAAATTTATTGTTTCTTTTCTATTTTTGACCTAATCCTACAAGTTACGGAACCCGTGATAAAAGGAGTGTTTTCTACCCTTTCCGATCATTTCTTACTCTAATCATTTTTTCAACTTTTTTACTAACGTCATTACAAACACATTGCACAAGGTTTTATCAAAATCCATTCATTAGCACTCAAATTAGAGATTTTGGTCATTTTAGCGCTCTGTTGACTGGACTAATAGACCAAAGTTAGTATCGACGTGAGTCATATAGTATGTATTTTAAAGAATTACTAACCTCAAATGTTTAACATTTCGGGATTCGGCACTTAAATAGTTCAAATTGTCCACATAAAACTCGTGTACCATGTAAAAATCCACTATAGGTAAATTCTCTGAAGTACCTTTCACAAAATTAGGTTCCATTATAAACAAATATTAAATATTAAACACACAATGTAAATGTAAACAAATATTGAATGTAAACAACAAATCAACAGAGCACCACTACCAACATGAGAATTCTCTAGAATTGAATGATCATCAGATACGTCACCGTTTACCGCCTTTTTATTTTCATAACCAATTTGTTCTTGCATGTGATGATTAGAACTTTTTTTAATATGATATATGCAATGTATATTTAATATACTTTTTGATCATGTAACAATATTTTGTAAATTTTGTTGAAGGAAACGACCCTATTATTGTAAAATGTCATCTACCAATACGGATTAAATGTCAAATGTATGTAAATCAAATTGTATAATTTGTAACTAAACTACTAAATTATGTAAAAGTGCTGACTAAAATTGTTTAAAAATAATAATTTTAGTAAACAATGAGGAGTAAAATTATTATGGATATTGAAAACTAAACTCTCTTTTCAAAGAGACGTTACAGCAATCAGAACTAGTGGAAAAAATTACGGAATTGTTGTAAAGCAGATAATGCCGTAAATCGATTCAATTACATTTTTTTAAATAAATATCATTTTAGGGTGCACAATAGGGCAGTTCAAGTTTATACCAGAGAAAATATAGGTTCAACTTTTTCCGAGGGGGCAATCATTTGAAATTATGCACAATTGCAATATTGCACACATATACCTGTCCCACATATTGCATAAGTGATTACCCCTTGGATTTTTCTGTCTTACCTCCAGATTCATTCAAAATCTCAAAAAATTGATCTCCTGATTTGAGCACAATCGGTATCGGTTAATATAAGCACTGAGAATTTTTTCCATATATTTCTTATGAGAAAAGATATTTTTTCGTAAAGAGAATCATGAAAATGTAGCAAAATAAAAATTGCACACTTTCCTCTCCTCAAAATTTCTCAAATAATAGAAATGAACGGACTCTTCAGATTTAACCCCCATAAGACTCTTTTATAGGGTCCCAAAGATGACCCCATAGTGCAATAGAGTATCACGAAATTCCTGGTTGAGTGGTGGAGTAGCTATGCTAAGCTCTGCCAGGACTTAGATATAAATAAAATTGTTATTGCGCATACTATTGTTTATTTGCGATTTCATTGTGCAAATTATTATTAAACTCTTCGCAAATACGAAAACGAAGAGTGTATTGCATTTGATCGGCACATTTATAAAACCGGAAATATTGCTCTCAGACCAAAAATTTTCATATCATTGAGTTAGTGAACGAATTCTGAACAAATTTCAAAATGTTTGTCCGTCATGTTTCTTGTAAGCACGATAACTCAAGAAAGAAAAATCCGATTGTACTGAAATTTGGACAGAAAATTAGTGTTAGCTAGAGGAAGAATCCCATTGTTTTTTAACAAAATCGATCGGTAAATAAAAATATTGATTTAAATTTGAAAAAAAAAAATTTTGATTTTTATGTTTTTGTAATTGAATAGAAATCTGGTGGAATGATATTTCATTTTAGTATCTAAATATTTATATATTTTACAAATATACATTTCATAATGTAATATACAACCGTGAAAATATGATTTTAGTTCGTGTCTTATAAAGTAAAAATTTGCATATTTTTACTTGTAAGGTGGTGGTGTAGGGTTCGAAACCCAAATGGTAGGGTATGGTATAGTTTTTTCCTATTTTTACTTTATTTTACACTGAGTTTTTTATCAACTAAGTTCGTACTATAAAATTAAAAATGTCTAAAACTAACATTATTACAAAAAACTGCGAAGAGTACGTTTTTAGCTTGTTAATTAATCACATTCTAATTTCTGGTAACATTTTAATGTTTATGATCAAACAATTCGTCCCTAAAAACACGAACTGGCGTAACCAACATTTTATGAATTTTGCAGGAAGCTAAATTGCTAAGAAGCTAAGTTTGTGAAAACAAAAAAATAAATATTCGCATAATAAAAGAGCCAAGCACTGTTTTAGGAAATATTTTACACTTTAAACAATACAGTTATTTTGCATATAAATAACCATAACTTTGTTATGATGGATAATTCATCAAAAATTAAAAAACTGCTAGAAAGATGAAGCAAATATCTAGTTTTTTTTTTTAGTTTTTCACCCCAGGGTTGTTTGGACACCGATATCGCCAGACGAATTTAGGGTGTGTATATACATGTCAAGTACATTAGGATATTCTTACCTTTCAATGTTTCACGGGGGACACGTTTCTAGATAACTATTTCGAATTCTGAACCTCTACTATAATAGTAATTACAGTAATTAGATATTCTAACTTCAGAATAATGTCATATGAGTTAGATTTCGTTAATTTTTGGCAACTTAATTATAAATGCATCAAGTAAAAGTTTTCATATTATGAGGGAGTTACTAAATAGGAGATGGCCCCTAAAAAAAAAAACAAAGACATTGATAATCAAATATTGAGAAGAAAATGTTCTATCAGGGTGACCACTTTTTCTCCACAACAAATTTCCCTGATTTTTCCCGGTTTTCCAGGCGACTTGTCCAATATGTGTAGGAGAACATAAATCTGAAGAATGTAAAGCAGAACAAGAAACTTGTGTAAATTGTAAACATGCAGTCGAAATACTAAAAATACCGAATATTAACTTCAATCATAGAGCATATAATAATAATAATAATAATAATAATCATTTATTCATGTCACTATGCACAAAACATTTACATATAATAAAGAATGTGAGGCATATAAAAGAATTTTTCACCAGCTACAACAAAAAATAAATTGTCCAGACATTTATCAAAATAAGAATACATAGCAATTAAATCATACAATATTATATTTAAACATACAGGGCTTAGACAATAATAAAACACAATTAACATGAGTTATATCGCAATGGAAACCCTCTATTGTATGTGTCACAGAGACGCATATAACTAGGGATTTTCAAAGTAATGAAATAGAGATTGACGTCACATTGTGTTCGTATTCTGACAGTAGACATACAGGAGGAGCAATAATCTACACAGGAGGAGCAATAATCTACATTAAACAGGAATATAAACATAAAGAGATCCTGAACCAAGCCTTCAATTTGAATATGTGGATAGTTGGAACTGAATGTATGTTAAATGGAGTAAAACTCTTTATATATTGTTTGTATCATTCCCCAAGTGCTAGTGATGCCGAATTCTTAGAAAAACTTGAGGAAATTATAGAAGAGTGTACTAAAAAAAATGGTCTACTGATATTGATAGGTGATTTTAACATAGATATGGCAAAAAAAACAAATTCTAACAAATTAAACAAAAGTATAAAAAATCATGGACTTTATCAAGTCTCAAACATAGGACAAGGGTAGATAAGGGCCTTTTTCCGCCCATCGGCCATGTTGTATGTCATTATATTTTCCGAGTAGTATATGTCTTGACGAATAATAAAAAACTGTTCTTTGGAATAGTAGATTATTCAGTGAGCGTATAATGATGGCTATTACTCGCGGGGTGATGTTTACGGCACAAGACGAAGGCGTGTCGTAAATCATCCGAGTGTGTAATAGCCATTATACGCGAACTGAATACTATAATTTATCCACGACTATCGCATATTTTAACTGTTTTAATCGTTTAAAACTGAGAAAATAAAGTTCATTTACAGTAAAACGTTGACGTGTTAAACGTCAAACACGAAAATATGCACGAAAACATGGAAAAATGGATTCGCCGTTTCCTTATGAATATTGCTAGTTCCTGATTGGTCAAAGGTGCGTTAGAATGAAAATAACTAGTTCCTGGTTGGTTAAATATGGGTTAGAATCAGATTATGTTCATTATACGTTTGGTTGGAATAATGACTATCATTATTTGACAATTGTTAAATGTAGAATGCAATGATTATACGATGGTCGTGGATAAACATATTCTTATTCAATACATACCACAATATGTCGTTCTGAGCGCTGACACGTTTAAATTCGCACGAAACGTCGACACTACTACGACTCCCGCGGAAACGATTTTGTTTTTTATACATTGAAGCGCTTGATGAAACAATATAAATTAACCATTATTTAAAAGCTTATATGCTCAACAATGAAATGAGGTACAGTTTATCTTGTTTCATCGAGCGCATCTAACATTAAAAGTTCGGAAAAAGGTCAAAAATTACTAAAAAACTGCAAACATGCCCACTTTGAAATGATATTACTATGACCTACTGTTGTTTTTCAAAATGTAAAACATATAGAAACATAAAGATCATATCATATCATATAAGGTACCTAACGGACTTATTTTCCCCTTCATGATAAGTGACGGGGGAAGTAAATGCTGGCATGAGCTTGGGGTTCACGCACCGGTACTGACGCCCTGTGATATTGGTCTGCAACTGTAGATGGGTATCACAGGACGCAACAAGCTCCATTCAGGCCTGCACAACCTGCAGGAAGGGAGGTAGCGAACCTTCGTCCTGAAGCTATACCAGGACCAAGAGCGTGGAGGCAGGGGCACAGCCCTCGGGCGCCGGGGGCATCTGATCTTTCAGGATCTGATGGGTCGGGCGCGCGGGAACTTTGTCTCAGCCGTGGAAACCTACCTGGTATAAACCGTGTAGAGCAAGTGGGTGGTTGCTGAGGAATACTTGCTCTACGTGGAGGTCTGCCTTAACCAGCCAACCAAGTGGATGGGAGCCACAATAAAACTTCCCCCAAGTCAAAGTGGAACAGCATAAGCCGAGGACTGCATGGCTAAGGGGAATCTTAGTCGAGATTATGCGGACTCCAGGGCACCTGACGCACCCTGGTTTAAACAAATGTTTGCCTGGGGTATGCGGGGCACTGCCTCAGGTAAACTACTCTTCCTCCGCTACTCGTGGGACTAATATGGAGACCAGTGACAACCAAAACCAAGGGGCTAGTACACCCCCAATTGTACCAACAAAGGCTGCAGAGCCTACGGAACAGGGTACTCTAGGTCCTGACCAATCAGAGGAAGCTCTCCTCCAAAGCAGCGGTGACGAACTCGACCAAACCCTACAGGCTCCAAAACTTCAGGAGCCAAAGGTAAAGTTGGGCGGAGCGGCAAGGAAAAGGTTCAAATACCTGTTGGCAAAGGGCCTAAAGACGAAGCCCGGCTACAGGCTTCGAAGCCTTCAAATACAGGGGCTGCAAGCTCTGGAAAAGGACCGAAAAGGGTCCGTTCAGAGGAAAACACCCCAGAAGGAAATCCGCACAAGCGGACAAAAACAAAAGAAAGGGCCACACCAGGGCCCTCCACTCCTGCCACAAGGCCCTCCTACAACCAAGTTGCTGGAGGCACCAGGGTTGGAATTCTCTCCACCAACTTCCCAGAAGAACTGTTGACTGTGGAGCAGATGAATATAATCCAGGAAGCACTCCTGGACAAAATGCTAGAGTTGAACAAAGAGGCTACCATAGCGCCTCAGTTCTATAGCTCTCATTTCAGGCCAGGTTGGCTGGCGCTCATTTGTGCTGATAAAGCCACAATTCAGTGGCTAAAAAGCATAATAAGTGAGCTAAAGCCTTGGGAAAATGCGTCACTAAGGGTCGCTGAAGAGGCAGAAATGCCTCACACAGAATCCATCTACCACCTGGCAGTCAGGACTACTCGAACGAGAAAATCCTGAAGCTTTTTGAGGTACAAAATTTAGGCCTCAACTGTTCCAACTGGAGGTTGCTCAGAAGGGAAACCAAAGGCCCCACAGTAGAATTAATTTTATCGGCAGACTTACAGTCTGTCGAGAAACTAAAAAAGAAGGGCTATAGGATTAGCTACAAGTTCAGTCAGCTACAGCTGAAGACGAGGAGCAAAAATTCTAAGAAAGCCCAAGTCCAAGCTGGCACTACCCAAAGGAAAACACCTGAAAAACAGGACGATCCTAGGGAAGATTCCAGCGGACCCACAGGTAAGCCCGAGGATGAAGGTAATAACAGTGCCTTGCCGGAAGGTGTACCAGGGTCTAATGTCAAGCCTTACACAGGTAAGGGCAAGGGGACAGGCAAAAAGGGCCACCAAAAGGGCCCCAAGCCGCCAAAATGACCCCCAACAATTTGAAGTTCCTCCAAATAAATCTCCACCATGCAAAAGCAGCCTCGAGCATGCTTAGCAGGAGTTTTATTAGGGGGAAAATCAACATAGGGCTAATCCAAGAGCCCTGGGTATTTAGAGGACATATCAAAGGACTCCCCACACAATCATGTAAATTAATTTATTATACTTTGCATGAAAACCCTAGAGCAGCTCTGCTGTTCGATAAAAACACTAATTTTGTTCTCCTTTCAGAGTTTATAACAAGAGACTTAGTTGCAGCAGCGGTGAATGTGCCTACGGAAAGAGGAAAAAGGCAGATCCTAGTGGCCTCGGCCTACTTTCCAGGTGAAGACCGAAGTCCACCTCCAGAGGAAGTTAAGAGCCTCATCAACTGGTGCAAGAGGAGAAACAAACACTACATCATCGGTAGCGACGCCAATGCGCACCATCATATGTGGGGCAGCACAAACAATAATACTAGAGGTGAGTACCTTTTTGAATATTTGTCTGCAAATAATATCGACATTATCAATAAAGGTAATGAACCCACCTTTATAAATGCGGTTAGAAAAGAGGTTCTAGACGTAACTCTGGCGGATCCATTTATAACTGACTCCATAAAAAACTGGCATGTTACAGATGAGCCCTCAATGTCGGACCATAGGCACATTCGGTTCGACTTGGAGGCGTCTGTAACAAACATCGAGGAGTGTAGAATACCTAGACTGACCGACTGGAGTGTTTATAAAGAGCTCTTAAAGTCGGAAGTTGAAGGTGTCGCACACTCCATCGTCACAATAGAGGATTTAGATATAACCTCATATCAATTACAAAACCTCATGACCTCGTGTTATGAAAATAGCTGCCCTGTGAAACAAAAGGCGGTCCAAAGAGACGTGCCTTGGTGGAATAGGGATCTCAGGCGCCTTAAGGCTGAGACCAGAAAAGCTTTCAATAGAACCAAAAAGTCTGGAAACTGGGAGGACTATAAAAAAGCCCTCACGGAGTACAACAAAGAATTGAGAAGGTCTAAAAGAAGATCATGGAGACGGTTCTGCGAGGGGATAGATGAATTAGCCCCAGCAGTCCGTCTCCAAAAAGTCCTTGCAAAAGACCACTCAAATGGAATAGGGCTACTCAAAAAGCCCGATGGCCAACATACAGAGAGTCAGCAGGAAAACATAAGAGTACTTTTAGGTACTCACTTCCCTGGCTCCCATGTAATCGAAGGTGAACTTCCACAGGCCTCCCTGGAAGAGGATGCACATCGTCCTACCAGGGAAGGGAAAAGGCTAGCTGGAAAAATATTCACTCCTAGTAGAATTAAATGGGCGGTATCGACCTTCAAGCCCTTTAAATCACCGGGCAGGGACGGTATTTTTCCTGCCCTGCTTCAACATGGAATTGAGGAACTTATCCCATGCCTGAGAAGCATATTCATAGCAAGCTACTCTTGGGTATATTCCCCAAGCTTGGAGGGAAGTTAAGGTGGCGTTTATCCCAAAGATAGGCAGACGTCCACCAGACGAGCCAAAATCTTATCGCCCCATCAACTTAACCTCTTTTCTCCTTAAGACAATGGAGAAAATATTAGATCAACAGATTTTAGAAGCGAAATCATTACAGTGAAACCGCTTCACTCGAAACAATTTGCCTATCAACCTGGCAAATCAACAATAAATGCTCTACATGGCCTGGTTAAAGGCATCGAAAAGACATTTACTGCCAAGGAACTGGCTCTGTGTGCTTTCATAGATATAGAGGGTGCTTTTGATAACACCTCCTATGAATCCATACAAAGAGCCGCGGAAAAAAAGGGTATACAATCCCCAACAATCAAATGGATACAATCCATGCTAAGAAGCAGAATAATTACCACAGATATGGGTGGGTGAGTCGGCCACCGTGACTGCAGTTAGGGGCTGTCCACAAGGTGGAGTCTTATCGCCCTTGCTGTGGTCAATGGTGGTCGACGATCTCCTCCATAAGCTGAGCAATTATGGCTTCAACGTTCAGGGCTACGCTGATGACCTGGTCGTTACTGTCAGGGGCAGGCATGAGGTTATGATCTCAAACCACATGCAAATTGCCCTAAACATAATATCCAAATGGTGCTCGTCAGAGGGTCTTAGTGTCAATCCGAGCAAAACAGTTATTGTTCCATTCACCAAAAGGAGAAAACTCAACTTGAGAGCTCCTATGTTGAATGGAACAGTACTGACCTTTTCCAGTGAGGTCAAGTATCTAGGAGTAATTCTGGACCAACAACTCACCTGGAAGTCACATTTAGAAAGGACACTTACCAAGGCAACAACGGCCATTTGGACGTGCCTTAGGCTGTTTGGTAAGACTTGGGGTCTAAAGCCGAAAATCATACATTGGTCATACCTATCGGTTGTGAGACCTATGGTTACCTACGCATCATGCATATGGTGGCCAAAAACAGAAGAAAAAGTAGCACAAGGAAAATTGCAGAAATTGCAACGCCTTGCCTGTCTAGGGACTACAGGAGCAATGCGCTCGTGTCCCACAGCAGCTATGGAGGCAATGCTGGACTTACTTCCTCTGCATTTGCATGTGAGGAAGGGGGCAGCACTTAGTGCCTTAAGGCTGCATCAGGCACTTAAATTCAGACCAGGCGACCTGGTTGGTCACTTAAGGATTCTGGAGTTAATCCAATTCAAATCCATGACCAAACCCACTGACTCAATGCCAATCAAATATGACTTTGACTGCCCGTTTGATGTGCTGATTGAAAGCCGTCAGGCAGGCAGGGCCGGAGCATTGCGGTTGGAGAAAGAGTCACACATCTGGTACACAGACGGATCCAAGATGGATGAAGGGGTTGGTGTGGGCGTAGCAGGGCCTAAATGCAGGCTATCTAAAACCCTTGGTAACACCCCAACCATCTTCCAAGCAGAAATTTATGCTATAGATCTATGCGCCCAGGAATGCCTAAATAGAGGCACTCGAAGGGCAAAGATCTATATACTTTCAGATAGTCAGGCAGCATTAAAGGCTCTTGCCTGGGAATGCAGACAATCCCTGAGGCAACTGGCAAAAAACAACAAGGTTACCTTGATGTGGGTGCCAGGGCATGAGGGGATAGAAGGCAACGAATTAGCTGATAGCCTCGCAAGAAAAGGGGCTGAAGCCCCGTTTTTTGGACCCGAACCGTTCTGTGGCCTATCCAGGGGACACATAACGGAGGAGGTCCTAAAATGGGAAAAGGAACAAAAAGAGTCCTACTGGAGGAACACTCCAGGACAAAGACAAGCAAAAAGGTTTATAACCTATTCTACAAAGAATGCCACAAGGCTTCTCGAACTGGAAAAGTCCGATTTAAGGCTGATCACAGGCCTTCTAACTGGCCATTGCCCCTTGAGATACCATCTCAAGAACATGGGCATGGCAGAAGATGACAAATGCAGATACTGTGAAGCTGCAACCGAAACTGCGGAACATATACTTTGTGAATGCAAGGTGTTAATCCGTATTAGGCTAAAGTACCTAGAACAGGCGGAATTAACGCCTGAAGACATAGGGAAATTAGCCCCCAGGAAAATCGCAAGCTTTGCAAAAAGTCTTGGAATCCTGGGTAACAACTAGATGCAGGGTAATTTACAAAAGACCTTTTAGGTCGAGGTGAAGAAAGGCCAACCCAGGGCCAAGCGACCCCTTAAACAATCTACAATCTAAAGATTATATGTTCAACTATATATAAATAACGCTTAATGACTTTAAGGAAAGCTTTTCTTTTTTATGAAATTAGTGGGCGAAAATTATATAGCTTATCTACCCTTGTGCTTTACTCAAATAACAAAAGAAAGCGCACCCATAATAGATTTAATAATTACAAATGATAAGGACCTTAAACATGATGTACATTTGACACCTAAAATTAGTGATCATAGCATAATATCAATTTGTTTGGCAGGAAAACAAAATATTGAAGCAGAAAAGAAGTTAGTCAGAAATTTAAAAAATATAAATGATTTTCAGTCAGACATTATGGATACCGATTGGCTACCAGACAGTGCAGATGTGGATCTACTAGCAGTAACTCTGGTAGATTCACTTCATAAAACCTTAAATAAACATGCCCCTTTGGAAGAAATAAAAAATGCAGTAAATGGGGACACAAAGAATGGTGGAATCATGAAATAGGAAAAGAAATAAATGAAAGAGATCGCATGTACAAAAGAGCTATTATTACTGGACAAGAGGAGGACTGGAAAAATTTTAAACGACAAAGAAACGAAGTTGTTGCAATGATAAAACACCAAAAACAGAAATATTATGAAGAAAAAATAGATGAAGTTAAAGATGACCTAATGAAATGTGGAAAACCCTAAAACAGATAGTGAGTGCTAAAAAGAACAACAAAACAAAAAAAGGTATTACATTTGAAAACGAATTAGTGACTTGCGAAGAAGAAATTGCAGAAAGATTTAACACATTCTTCTTAGAGAGTATCGAACAAATCGCCGTTTCATTTCAACGAGATAATGAAAGATATAAACATATCATAAATAATATTAAAGTACCAAACCGATCGAATTTATGGAGCTCAAAGAAATACTGAGGGACATACCAAATAAAAACAGTAGTACTGATGGCATAACAATGAAAATTCTAAAGTTGTCATTTGAAGTTATAGGGGAGAGATTTTTGCAAGTAATAAACGCAAGTCTAGAATACGGTAAATTTCCAAACACCTGGAAAACTTCAACTATAATACCAGTTGAAAAAAAACCTAACACGATCAGGAGTGAAGAACACAGACCAATAAATATGGTACCCTCGTATGAAAAACTGCTCGAAGTCACTGTAAACAAACAAATTATTAACTATATAGAATCAAACAATATATTGTCAGAATATCAAGCAGGATTTCGCAAGCAGCACTCTTGCGAAAGTGCCCTGCAAACAATTTTAGCAAACTGGAAAAGTGCTCTGAATAAAAAACTTATTATAGGCGTTGTTTTTCTTGACTTCCGCAGAGCTTTTGAAACAATAAACAGTGAGTTGCTTTTGATGAAATTAAAGACATATGGATGTGGACCTACAGTTTTGCAGTGGTATGGTGAATATTTGGAAAACAGGCATCAGGTTACCAAATATAATAATAGTGTGTCATCACAGAAACAATCTACCTATGGAGTACCACATGGGACAGTCATGGGACCAAATTTATTTGTTATTTATATCAGCGATATTCTACAATGTGTAAAAAAATGTAGTATTCAACTCTTTGCAGATGATACCTTAATTTATTTAGTTGGTGAAAACATTGATGATATAATATCAGTGATAAATGAGGAATTAAATTTGATAATGTCGTGGTTAAATGAGAACAGTCTACAAGTTAATATTGAAAAAACAAAATGTATGGTCATCAAAAATAAATATAATTCAATCGACACCAACAGTCACAATGGAATAAGAATAAACAGGGAAAGAGTAGAACAAGTGAACGAAATTAAATATCTGGGAGTAGTTATAAATGATAATTTGACATTTTCAAGTCATGCTGAATACATAACCAATAAAATAGCCAAAAAAGTTAATCTATTAGGTCGCTGTGGAAGTGATCTCAGCTCATGGACAAAGCTAACAATTTATAAATCAATTATATTGCCTCATCTTAATTTCTGCTCCTCCATTCTTTTTTTATTAAATAATACTGACATACAAAAAAAGCAAAACCAGGCACTTCGTATAATTCTTAAATGTAACAGATATGTTAGTATCCACTCTATGCTTTCCACTACTGAATTGCTTAGTGTTAAACAAACAATATTTTTAAATACCATGACGTTTGTGTTCAAACTCCTACGAGGTCTACTACCACATCACTTATCAACATTCTTTTTTTTTTTTCCTTATGGGTTGCGGTGCCGAAGTCCCGCTGTACTGAAGCTTGAGCTTATTGTACCCCATAATCTCGTTATCCCATTAATCCCGTTCCTCTCCAAAAGGAGAGTATACGGTCAATGGGAGCTCTGGCTATTTCTTCCGGGGTTACGGTTAGTCCCCCGAAGCGTGAGAACCTCCCAGCCACTAAGGCTGGGCATTCACATAGTATGTGGTGAGGAGTTTCTTCATCCTCACCACACATCCTACATTCTGGATTATCTTTCGCACCTATGTTAGTTAGGTGTCTATTCAGTGTGCAGTGTCCTGTTAGGATTCCCACTGCACATCTCAGCTGTTTTCTGCTCAGTTTTAGCAATTCGTTGGTCTTTGTCATGGATGGCCCGCCGGTGATGAACATGCGTGACTGCCTCATCCCCAGCACGCCAGTCTAGTACAAGATATGTTTCTGACTCAATAGTTCCTTTACCATTCCTCTTGCGGTATTGTATGATATCCCGCAGGATGGCTCAGGTCCCATCAAGGTTGTTTTTGCACCTTCTTTGGCCAGCTTATCTGCTTTTTCGTTGCCTTCATTGCCCTGGTGTCCTCGCGTCCACTCCAGTTGTATACTGTTGTGTTCCGCCAGTTTCGCCAGGGATTCAAGGCAGTCTTTTACAGTTTTGGAACGTATCTCTACTGTATTCAGAGCTTTAAGAGCTGCTTGACTGTCAGTGATGATGCGGATTCTTTTGTCAGTATATGACCTCCGTATCATTTCCTGTGCACAGATTTCTATGGCTGTGACCTCTGCTTGGAACACCGTTGCGGTACTGCCCAGGTTCAGACTGATGTCTGTCCCTGGTTGATCCCCCGTAACACCTGCTCCAGTACTACTTGACGTTTTCGATCCGTCAGTATACCATATGGTATCATTTGGATGTCTTCGCAGTTGCCTTGTTCCTTCCTCTTCCCTATCGGGTATGTATACCCTGAAGGTCTTTGTGAAGTTGTGGCTTATGCTGATTCTATCTGACTGCATATCTAGTAGTCGATTTTTCCCTATTTGTTGGAATATTTCGGTGTGGTATCCTATTCTTGGAATGGTCCCATGTCCGTTTATTTTCAGCCTGTACGCCGCCAACAGTGCCTCACTCTCCACCACTAGCTGTAGTGGAGGCAGGCAAAGTAGTGCTTCCTTGGCTGCGGTAGGCGTTGTTGACATTGCTCCCGTTATGCCTAGACATGCTAGTCTTTGTACTTTCCGTAGTTTTCTCATTGCCTCTCCTTTTCCGGCTTTATGCCACCAGATCAGGGAGGCATAGGTTATTATTGGTACTACAACCCTTTGGTACAGCCAGTGCACCATTCTTGGTTGTAGTCCCCAGTTTTTACCTACCATTCTTCTGCTGGCCCATAAGGCCCGCGTAACTTCGGTAGTCACTCTGTCTAGATGTGCATTGAAGTTTAATTTGGTATCTAGAATCAGTCCCAAATATTTCACTTCGTTGCTCACCTGCAGTTCGTTTCCCCGGAGATACAATCTTCCCAGGTTGAGTTTTCTCTTTCTTGTGAAGGCGACCACAGTGGTCTTCCTTGGATTCACGGAAAGACCTTCCTGGGTACACCATCTGTCTACCATGACGCTCTTTTCTGATGCAGCGGCCTCGTGTTTTCCTGTTACCAGGATGGCAACATTCTATCAACATTCTTAGTGTTTATAGAAGACATACACGATTATAATACGAGATCGAGAGGAAATTTTTATGTTGAAACAGTTGCAACATCTTACAGCCAGAATAATCTATTTCATAATGGTCTTCTCCAATACAACAACCTACCTATTGACGTAAAAAACTGTGTATCAGTTCAAACATTTAAAATTGCCTGTTCTAAATATATAAAAAACAATATAGTTAATTTTTAATGTCTTCCTTTTTTTTTAAACGTCTTTATGTGTATTATATTATTGTAGTATTTATTTATTTTTTTAATGTCTTTTATATGCATTGTAATTATATGTATATTATATTAGCGACTGCTATTAAATAAACAATTCAATTCAATTCATTTGTTAGTTTTTCCCTGACTATTGTCATTCCATTTTGTCATATGTTATTTTCTTTACAACTGCTCGTTAAGTGAACGTGATTAGTTGTATGATTTATCCCATTGACTTGAGCAGTTTTAAATAAAAACCAGTCCTTTTACCCATATTTTAAAAGTATATATGAATAGAAAAGGTACATATTATCAAAAAGAACAAACAAATCAATAAAATATTAAGCACTTTAATGACCTAACAATCAGTGCACGAGTTTGATTCGGCATTGACTGGATTTTCACAAAAATCCCTGACTCACCAAAATTCCCTGACATTTCCCTGACTTTTCCCGATTTTCCAGAAAGTGGCCACACTATCTATGCAACTTTTCATATAAGTTGATAGCCTTTAAGTTATAATTAACTTGAAAATTGGGATTTTAGCTTGAAGAGGAGATATTTAAAAAGGATTTTCATCAAATGACTTGAAAAATATCACATTGAGTGTTGGAGACAAATAAGAAAGCTAGTAAATTGAGGATGAATTTCGTTTTTTTTTTTTAATTTCTGTAGAATAATTGGAGATCTGGAAGTATAAAGATGATGTCCGAACGTTTATAAGACGAACTATTTAGTTTAAATGTTAAATGTCTTAGAAACTATGACACATTTATCAAAAGTTTTAAGGAACAGAATTAAAGACAATTTATCAGTCTTTCAAATGATTATTTATTTGTACATTTGCTTATAGAAATTGAGTAATTTTGAATAAAAAATTCAAATTGAAAAAATTACTCTATTGCTTTGTAGTATGGTGGGATAAATACTGGCTCCGCTAATTTGGATAATGTTATAGCTTTGTACCCCATCTATAAGAATTCTCTCTAAGTTTCATGAATAAGTAACAGAAAATCTAAGTTAAGTTGTTAGTTTGGCAATCGCCTGAGAGATAGCGTACGTGGTGTCATAATCCAGAAACGTAGAAAGATTCAGTCAATTACCCAGCAGAATAAATAGAGAGCGAGTGGCCGCACAGGCAGTACAGTTCGGTAGACAATTCAGTTCAGCTAGCAAGTTCAGAAAGATAAAGTAGTGAACTGAATTATTGAATTATAGTACTCAGTGTAAGTTAATAAATTAGTGCTTAGCGTTACCCTGGTGTTATAATTTCCCGATCCACAATACAGAGTGTTTAATGTAGAAAAACTTATTATTCTGCGTCTGAGTGACGCGACACCAATTTATTTATCAAGGGCGCCAGTCGCGTTCTCCCCTTGTTCTTCCACTGCCAGGCGGGTTCGAGATAAGATAGAACTTGATAGAGCAAGTAATAGGCCAAGGCTGCACTACCTTAGATTATTAACGACGCTCTCTCTCTAATAAAAATTTGGTCTTCCTCTCTGACGGGATTTTACTTATTTACCTAATAGTAATAGATTTTATGCCTAAAGATTTCTGAAACGTTTTCATAAAAAAATCCATATCGAGCTTCCGTAATATAACCAGTGAATTGAGATTTTCAAACTAGTGGGGTCTAGAGACACCCAATTTACTCAATTCCGAACTTTTAAATGGAAAGCCTCAAGGGATTGATCTTACAAGTCATATCACCTCTTTAAGAGAGTTTTTTTAATAGAGAGCGTGTGTTGATAATCGATTTGGTAGAAAAGATTCATGCAATTTCCCCAGAAATTAATGAAAGCATATTTTGGTTTTTAATGGCTGACTTGAAATAATATAAAAATATTTAAAAAAATTTTGGTTCACTTATGATCAGTGATGCAAAATTTCATGAAACTTAAAATTTGTGAAATTTCAATGACATTTTTGTGAAAGTTTCAAAATTCATCTGAAATTTATGAAATTTCTGAAATATAAAATTGAGCATAAGTATCATGAAACTTCCATTTTATGAAATTTAAATGAATAATTTCCTAATATTATGAGTTAAGGGCGCCGGAAATATAGGTTAAATTTACTTAAAAACATGACTTCGTAGTTCGAGAATTTCTTCTAAATCTCTGAACTGATTAAAAAGAAATTTCACAGGCTTTGAGAAAAAACTCTATAGAATGTGTCTGGACTATTGCAAACTCACGAAAAGTAATATTTTTTTCTTGTCAAGCTGCTAAACATCCTCTAACTTTCAACCCAATTTTAAAATAATAAAAAAGATACTGTCTTATTGATATTAGTCTGGACTCATCTGCTATAGTATATTAAACCTATTAATATTTAAATTTCAATTTTTTATTCAGTAGTTTTTGAAAAATTCTCGAACTACTAAAGTAACTCACTGAATACAAAAATGTTGTAAAATGTAAACAAACCAGTAGCCGGTTTCTAGCACCACTAAGAGAAAGTTACGAAGAACTTTAGCACCTATCTTATAGATGGCGTCTACGTGAGACAGTTTTAACATTGATTTATTATCGATTGAGCAGGTATATTTACTAGCCATTCTTCCTAGGACAGCGCGTAAGTGGAAGGAGAAAGGAAACCAATTGTACGTCCTTGTCTATTAATTCTGCATCTGCAATAACATTTTATTATTTGGCATGTTGACTTTCACTCTTCGAGTAATAGCGCCAATACATCGTTAAACAAGGAAGGATAAACTTTGATTTTCTTTCTCTTTTATTTCATAGCCACTTTTTTTTACCGATTCATAAAGACACCGCTCGAGGTATCGATAATGAGGCATAGCAACGAAAACGCGTCTTTTTAACTGATTTCATAAAATTTAATTGTCTATGGCCTTTGTATCTGATTCGCACGAATACCTATGTGAAAATTACAAAATGATAAGAATTTGTGAAAAAGCTTAATATTATATGTACAGAGGGTGAGTCAGTATAGCGTGTGGGCGATTAATATCTTTTCATCGTTTGAAAAAATATATGATAAAATCAAGAGTGTTATGTTCTAAAATTATTTGCAATCTACAGGGTGTTTCACAGAATGGTGGCAATCAAATAGTAATAATTTTTTGAATGGAACAACAATTTCTTATACAGTGTGTCCCCAGATAGTGTTTGCGATCGGTGTAATATACCAAAAAAAAATTAGTATGTTTCATTTTCTGCAGTCTCGGTCTGCTTGACGTAAAATGGATTTTTACCAAATTTTAGTTAAAATGGGATTTATAATCTAAGAAGAAAATAAAAGAAAACCATTGCAGGTAAATTGGTCTTTCTATTAATTTTACGGAAAAATTCTATTTGGATAAAATATTTGGCATTGAGAAGTTAGAACCATATTTATTTTATTTTATTTTCTTCTTAGATTAACTCCGCGAGTTAGATCCTATTTGAACTACTAACTTTGACTATTAATAATTATGTATGTAAGCATATATTATTACTTCGACGTCCAGTGGAAGTAGGACAGTGATGCAAAAAAAACCTGAAAATTTGTATTGTCCAAATAGGCTTAGAACGTGATGAAAAGTCGAGATTTTAAGTTGGGGCAAAAAAAATTTCTGTCGGGCGGTCTGTCGGTATGTCTGTAACAATTTTTGTGCGCACGATTACTATGGAACCGTTTAAGATATTGCCTTGAAATTTGATACACAGTATTTTAACGAGATCTGAAACTAGATTATATTTTCATCTTATTCCTTTGAAGGGTTGAGAGTAAATAGGGGTAAATAGGTAAATTAAGCAAATGAGAGTTCATAAAATTGATATTTAGTATATATAAGAGAAGCTACAAGGTCTCAAAAAAATTTTTGGCACCACCTGACCACCCCCACCTCGTCATAAAATGAGGTGAAAAAAATTAAATTGTGATTTAGTGTGTGTACAAGAATCGTAGGCCTCAAAAATTATTTTTACTTCATCCACCATAATTGGGCTCAATTCTGAAGGAAAGATGCATGAAGATTTAGTACAAAAAGAAAATCGCGTCATGTAGGTACCAAAACAAATATAGCGGAGCAGATACGGATACGTAGCTGCACGTGGTATGTGGATTTCCTCTTTTATTTATTATCTAATCCTGTATTTCCCATTTATTTATAAAAATTTTATTTGGTCCAACAATACTCAAATTTTATGTGTCATTGTGTCATCATTAAAATATTTGTAACAAAAGCAGTAGGTGATTAAGGGGAAGAGAATAAAAACCTTGTTACCAAATAAATAATTAAATTTTTACTTTTATTTTTATTTTGCGCATCTAAGATATACGGTGGATCATAACATATTTCATTTCGGCTAAGTCTTTTAAGTCTTTTTCTAATAATTTCTCCCAATACACAATCCTCATAAAATGGTCATTGTGCGAATTGAGATATAAATGGCCTCTTCTAATAAGAAGAATTGACATTTTATTAATAATGTAAATAAAAATCCTTTTAAAACTATTTTATACCTGGTAGGAGCATAACAGTTTATGTTAGTGGGGGTGTAAAGATTTTCTCCCCCCGCTCATCAACTTTTATTTCAGCGGAACTTGGGAAAAGTTGGAATCTCGAGATGTAAGTTGCCAATTAGAATTTCTCCCCCCCGGCTCATCAATTTTCTAGAAAATAGCGTGAAAATTCGACGACGAGTGGTTGCCGTCTGCCAGACGGTAATCGAAGAGACCATATAAATACAAAATTTTTTTCTCTCTGGAACTTTTTGGTATGGTGGGGGGATAGGGGGGGGGGCATTTATTTTTAAATCGAATGATTATCGATATCTGTCCGCATAGGTAGTTAGTATATGTACTTCACATATCCCAATTACGCTGGCAGACGAAACTTCCGAACGGCGCGCGCGCTAACCGGAAAAAGAAAAAAAAATTTTAATTTCGGATGAAGTAAAAAAAATTTGAGGCCTTTGGTTCTTGTACACTCACTAACAATTTTAATTTTTTTACTCCCTTTAATAGTGGGGTGGAGGTGGTAATTGGGGTGGCTAATGCCAAAAAAAATTTTGAGACCTTGGCTTCTCTTATAATATATTAAATACCAATTTTATGGACTCTTACTTGCTTGGTTTACCTATTTACCCCCATTCACCCCAATTTACCCCCCAACCTTTCAACGGAATAAGATCAAAATATAATCTAGTTCCATATCTCATCAAAAAACACGTGTACCAAATTTCAAGTCAATATCGTATACGGTTCCAGAGCAATCGTGCACACAAAAAAGTTACAGACAGACCTTTTTTTTTTTCTCGAACCTAAAATATTGACGTTTCATGACGTTCTAAGCCCATTTGAACAATTAAAAAATGTTAATTTTTTTTTGCGTTACTATACAACGTGATCTACCATGACATGCAGAAAATTTAACAGTAGGCTGTCCCCACCGAAAGGAGTTAAAAAATGAAAAATAAAAAAAATTATCAAAAAAATTACCTTATTTTTTCGTAGAAATGCGCCGCAATGACTTTAATGAATCTGACGTAACGTGGTACAACCATATCACTTTATCAGACTTGGGATTGACACTATTGACAGCAAAGCTGGAGAGGGTAGAAGTGACTTTTTGGTTTTAATCAAATCACACTACAAAAATAGCGAAATAAATCGAAAAGACGTTGACCCTATGCAAGTCAACTCTGCAAAAACTAGTAGATATATGAGTAGATATATGAGATATTTACTTAAACCCATCGGTGTGCTGATTGTTCGATCGAAAGCAAAAACGCAGCACTTTGATCGCAGTTGCGATGCCAATTAAGGAAATGTAAACATCTCCAATACGCTCTTTCACAAATAAGTTCGTCGACCTATTACTGACCTAGTCAACAACAGTAATGTATCTTCGCAAATCTACTAATAATTTAATATACTAAATTACCTCAGACTCTCTAAAATTTTGCAGGGGCTTTCCCACATTGAAGACTAGTACACCATTTTATTTTCCGCATATCATCGTAGATCACGTTGTTTGTTTGTATACTTCCATTGGATCTAGAAGTAATTAAGTAAACATTCATGTTTTATGTTTTGAAATAAATTTGTTTCATTACTACCTAAAGCAGTGTGATTCACTATGAAAAATGATCCAAAGGACATCTTGTCTAAAATTTATTTTAAAAAAGTTTATGGCAGTTTTTCTACTTAAAAAAAATAATATTGAAGTTCAAATATTTCGAAAACCAGAGATTTGTAGAAAATTGTTATTATCATAAAAGTTGCCTCGAGTGTAATATCTCATCGCATCGCTTCTCATTTCAAGAGTGAATATACCTTTTACGGAATTCAAATATCTGTTTTAGTTATATATTTTTCGCCAACATAATAATAATAATAAAATAATAATAATAAACGCCTTTATTTGTTGAGGGCGAAGTTTTTCTATACGACACTCTTCCACTCAACCCTCAACATCAAAGAACACTGTTTATAGCAAATATAGAGTAAAAAAAATCTCCAAACATATTTACACAATACTTTCCCCCTTTTATTTATTAATTATTTTTTTGTTGGATGACCACTTTGTATATTGTTATACTTTTAGACTTTTTAGTAAAAATAAAGTTTTTTTCTGGCAATAGTATAACAACTACATTGCAAATATTATTTTCCTCTATCGTTTCCTAATTATTTTTTTAGAGCGACCACCCTGTATAATTGTTCACTAAAAGTATATCGAGTTTCCCCTTCGGTTACATCGTGTCAACTATATTTCAAATATTATTTTCCACCACCGTTTCTTAATTATTTTTTAGAGTGCAACCCTGTATATTTTTCACAAAAAGTATAACTGGTGCCATTTTTTGGCATAATTATATATACTTTTATATATTTCACCCTGTATATTTTTCACTATTTCTTCGTTGACAATAGCGTTAACTATACCTACCATGTATTATTTTTCTCCATCAAAGAGTTTTGTAGATATAGCGCCATATTATTAGGCAGACAGGCATATAGAGACAGGCATCTACATAGCCTGAAATGTGAAAATCTGAAAAGAGTGATTTTTTCACGATTACAATACTTACTATTCGGTGAGCAAGGAAGCAAAAAACCTTTTGCTTTTAGACAGTGTTCTTGTAATGTCTCCACCTATCTCCTGGAAGAGAAATTACAATATAAAACGAATACAGTCTGAGCATGTTGCTATGAAATAATTGGTTGAAATCCACGATGTAATATTACCAAAAGCTACACGCAGTTCCATCCGTTCAAATTTGTAAGGTTGGTGATGCGCGCCGGAACCCTTAAGTTAAATTTCATTGAAATATTTCATGAAATGATAATACTTAAGTTCTGTATAACATTCATAATCAGCGATGCAAAATTTCATGAAATTAAAATTTGTGAAATTTCAATGGCATTTTTGTGAAACTTTCGAAATTCATCTGAAATTTACGAAATTTTTGAAATATAAAATTAAACATAAGTATCATGAAACTTTCATTTTATGAAATTTAAATGAATAATTTCCTATTATGAAAGTTAAGTGAAATTTCATTGCAATATTTCATGAAATGATGAAACTTAAGTTCTGTGTAACATTCGTAATGTTTTAAACTTCCGAGAGATAATGACTAATAAATCCCATTTTTGAAAAATGTTTTATTACAAAATCGACAAGTCTCATTGATATTATTTTGGGAACACGAAAAATATTTCCAAGTAGCATTTTTTGGTTTCATTTTGTTAATTATTATGGGTTTTAACTTTTAACACTTTTAACGCACTGGTCTCTATATAAACTGGATAGACAAAGCAATAGTTTAATTTCTGCAGCAAATTGAAACTGCGCAAGTCGCACGTTGGCCGGAACAGTGGCACAAGCATATCCAGCTGTTTGTTGGGAAACTGCATTGCAACATTTTAACGCAGTGTTAAAAATATATCTTTGCAGATTTTTATTTCTTGTTATTTTTTAACATAAATTATATGTACTAAAATTACTTATATTATTGTTAAAAGTTTTAAAATGATCTCATTGACGAATATAGAGCTAAATGTGCCATTGTATTTGCAAAAATATATATTTCTCAAGATGTGATATTGGCCGGAACAATGGCACAAGCTAATCCAATTGTGTTTTGGGAAACTATGTTGCAATATTTTAAAGTAGTTTTAAAAATATGCCTTTGCAGATTATTATTTCTTGTTATCTTTTGATGTAAACTTTACGTACTAAACTTACTAATATTATTGTTAAAAATTTTAAAATGGCCTCATTGACGAATATGAAGCTAATATGTGTCGTTGTTCTTGTAAAATCATATATATATTTTTTCATATTTTTTAAAGCAAACACATGGTGGAAAAGTATAAAATTTATTTATTCAGGTTCAAAAATGCCGTATACTATTTTTTTATTACTTATTTTTATTTGATGTGGTTTGTTTACCTCCTGTTTTTTTCTTATTTCCTGCGATTTTATTAGATCTTGTGTTTTTCTTAATTCCAGTGTTCTTCTTAATTCCTTTGTTTTTCTTTACTTTGGTATTATTTAGAACTCTTGTTTTTTTCTTACCTCTTGTGTTTTTCTTAGTTTCTTTCTTTTTGTTGTCTTCTACTGTCAAATCTTTATAAAAATTAGGGTACTTCGGCAAAATCAAATTTTTGTCACACAATTCCATCAAGTGTTTATACTTTAATTTAGAAATAGTATGTCCGTTTTTTTTTTTGTATACTGGTTTTAAGTCACCTTCAAATATTCTGTTGTTTGGCCGTCCTTTCATTTTCTCTCTAATATTTATTGATTTATAATCTTCATCTTGATAACTGTTTTTATATTTTATTATGAATGAAGCACCTTTTTTCTACTTTTAGGGAACAAATTCTATTCCATAATACCTTCTCTTCTGATACATTTAATGTAAAATTTTCTCCCAACTCTTCAGTTAATGTTTTAGAATCCTTAAAGTCCGAAAAATCTAACTCGGTGACCAAAAATGGTTTTCCTTTTTTTTTTAGCAGACTTAATAATTGAGACCCATTGGGCAGGTATGTATATTGGTCCCGATTTTAAGGCAAGTTTTTTCTGTTTTTCTATTAAGGAATGCATCATATCTTCTTCATTTTGAGTATGTCCAACAACCAGAAAATTAAGTGTTATCGACGGTATATCTAAGGTTTGTACTGCATACAGCAACATACAAGCCATGAATTTATTTTTATTCTGCCCTGAACAATTGTCGGAAAAAAAAATCACTGGCTTCTTTTCCTGGCAATGATTTTTTAAAAACTGATATAAACAGGTAGAAATTTCGTTAACACCTCTGTTGCCCTCACTTTCATTCCATACAAAACAATGTCCAGTTTTTCTACCACAATCATAAATAGTAGAATTATATGTGGCTAGTTTTGATTTGTAATAGAAGCTATTTATGTCTCCAGATGGTGATGGTAATACTGCCTCTAAGTCGAAGCAACATGTAATATAATTTCCAGCCTTTGCTTCTTGAATGTCTATCTCTTTTTGCATTCTTGAGAACACTTTTTCCAACAAATGGTCCTCGATATCTTCTATCATTTCTGATTTACGATCCTCTGATGAATTTTCATATTCTGCACACTTGTTACACTGATCCTTTTTCGGAACCAGAGCTGGGCAAATATGTACTTACAAATACCTCATAAGTATTTAAATACTAGAAAGTATTTAAATACCAAGTATTTAAATACTTCTTGCAACAAGTATTTGTATTTATACTTGCAAATACTTTATCTGAAATATTTACTACTTAGTATTTGTGAAAATGATCCTAAAGTATTTATAAATACTTAAACTAAATAAATAACTGAGAAGTATTTAAATACTTCTAAAAAAGTATTTAAATCCTTTTCTGACAGTATTTAAATATTTTAAGAAGTATTTGAACCTCAAAAGTATTTAAATAAATGCAACAAATATAATCAAATACACCAGGGAGACAGGCAGATACTCGTCAAGAATCAAGACATGTACCATACTATGTAGTTAATAAACACATTGCATCATTCAGTCTTCAGTCATTCACGTCTTAATTCTCAGAAAGTTGATTGAGAGCAGACATAGATAGTAAGTGTTAACTGTTAAGATTAGGCTTTTGCAGAGTGAGAGGGAAATATGCGTTTATTTTCGGTTTATTATAAATAATTAAATAACCAAATATACTATAATCTTTAAAACTATTTTAAATAATTGCTATTGTTCTAACGAATACAACTATATATTTTTTTTATTGTAAATTTCTGTTGTACTTGAATATCGTAGTTTATCAATGAAAATAGTTCCTAATTTCATTATTAAAGTATGGCATTAACTATATACAAAGTTTATGATAAAAACTGTATATGGTTGTATTCCTAAGAGCAATGGGGAGTATTTGAAACTATTTTAAGGATTATACCATTTACAATTTTTTTAATATTTATAATAAACCGAAAATAAACGCATGTTTCCCTCTCACTCTGCATGTATATGTTTTGTGATTGTGACACAGTTAGTTGTGAGAACAGTTGAACTAGTGCCATAGTATCTGTGCTTTATTTGGGTATTTGCAGAAGACGCAAAGGTCTAGCTCTACGGATAAGTAAAAGTCCAATACCCAACTAGAACTGATTAAGTATAGAGGTATTAAAATAGTGTTGTAGAAGTTTATGAAAGTCATGAAACCTAAAATTTTGACACCTCAAATAGTCAAATAGTATTTAATATAATAACAATAATGATAATGATAATGATAATATTAAGTCTTTATTGATTTCTACAAAAATAGAAAATACAATTTGGCGAAGTTTAGCCATTAAAGGCTATTTTTATTACACTTAACTATGCTTCAAAATATTTCAGAGTTATCAAAGTATTTAAATATTCAGAAAGTATTTAAATACTAAGTTTAAACTATTTAATTACTTTTGTTATTTATTATTTAAATACTTTTATCTATTGAAAATACTTAGTATTTAAATACTTTCAATTTTCTGAAAGTATTTGGTATTTAATATTTAAATACTTTTTAAAAGTATTTGCCCAGCTCTGTTCGGAACAAAAAAGGAGATATTGAAATTTTGCTTAAAAATTCTATTGTATAATGTGTAATTTCCATGTGGTTCCTTTTTTGATTTACACAGCTCCACGTAAATGTGTAAATCCATGAGAGTTTTTCCGCCTTCTATAAATTCACGTGTTGTTTGGGCTCTTAAATAATGTGATTCAATTCGGGGAATTGAATTTATGTGAGAACATATTCCATCTTTAATAGCTTGGTCAATCTTTTTATGATGTCCATGTCTTCCCCGCATGTCCTTTTCTAAAAATCCTCCGTTCATTTTCTCAAGCACTGTTCTAATAACTCTTAAACTTATTCCCAAAGTATTAATAAAAAATACTTTACAGACTCGTATCATGTTATTGTCCTGATTAAAATAAAAAGCATTGTTTTCCCTTCTCATGCTCTTAGAACCACTTTCATGACTTTTGTGCTTTATTTGGACCAAATGTTTGACTATAAAGCTCCTTTCATCTTGTAAATTCCCCAAAGCCCAAAACCTCTGAAACAATTCTTTTCGTCGAGTGTCATCGATTTTTTCACTACATTTGAATTTACAAGATTTACACGGTGGTCTCATTTCTCTTTCTGGAATTTTTTTTTTTTTCGAGAACTCATAACTTTTTCCCAAATTTCTCAAATGCTTAGATTCATCCTTTATTTTGTTTTCTGTATTTTTTTTATATCCCCTTTTGCCGATTTTTTTTTCTTGTGGGACTGTTGCACTTGGGACAGGGGCGTTTTTCTCACCTTCAGCAATTAAAATATGTTTTGTAATTTCGTCATAAATTAACGGTGTACTGTTCCGATTGATAATTATTTCATGAGACATAATAATGTCATCCTAAAATAATTCAATAAAAAAATAAACTTTAAATCTCATAAAAAATAAAGAAAGCTTACATTGCACAGCTGCATTGTTTCCACTTCATGATTAACTTCAATACACAGTTCAGATATTTCATTCTCATTAATAATAATGTTGTTATCTTCAAGAACCTCAGGTAATATTTCAACAGACTTATTTAAATGAAGAGGGACCTATTGTGAAATAATCTCAATTAGAATAGAATATACCAAATAAAAATAAAAAATACATACATTTTCACTCATAAAAATTATGTCGTTTTCTAGAGCTTCCTCAATATTATCAGGCACAAAATAATGTTCAGGAATTTGAGCCTTCGCTATTTTCTTTTAATAATAACATATTATTTCCAGTACAGTCATTTAAGTCAGTTGTTACTAATCTCGTTAGTGTTGTTAAAACAGGAGAGTTCTCTATGTAATAATCACTAGATGGTACGTCTTGCTGTAAAGAAACACAGAAAAGTTAGGTTATGGTTATTTGAAAAGTTTCGTTTTCTTACCCTCTGTAAATTAGCATCATCATCTTTTTTTGCTAGAGCAAGTTGTAGTAGTCTATTAGTTCGCGACGACATTGTTACTTATTAACAGGCTTAATAATTACACCTTATTTACACTAAAACACAGCGTGAATTGCTAACTACTAAGTTGTGTATTTAAACCAAAATTAGATTGTATTTACAAGAACAACGACACATTACAAATATGCCTATGTTGTTGCCACCGATAGAGTTCTTCCGAGCAAAATTTTGCTGGAACAAGGAGCTAAATAAAATGTGCCACTGTTTATAATTAAATTAAAGTAACTTTTCTTCGCCAATAATATAGGCACAAATAACTTAAAACAGTTTTAAATCCAATCTAGAGATGTGCCGTTGTTTTCATTAAATTCAGTTTCCAAAAAGCTACTTAAGTCGATTAAAATATAAAAACAGGATTTTTCCGACTTGTGCCACTGTTCCGGCCAAGGTGCGAAGTACTCTACGCACATGCGCATTACCGATAAACTGTTTACAGGCAAACATGAGCGTCACTGTTGTGTTTCAAAGTTAGGAGTTACATATAATCATTTATTTTACGAAAATTAAAATCAGAAATGTTTAAGTGAAAATAAATCAAAAGAATTATTTTTAGATTTATGTGAGCTAAATGCATATACAAGAAAGAAAACTAGTAACCAACTTACACCACTTGATTGAACACAGAATTATTAGTTCTCACTACGCATATGCTAGAAACGATTAAATTTGACAGTTTAGATGGGTTTGAGCATGCGCAATAGCTATTTCATGAGCTCCTTTGTGTCTTATTATTTCCACGCACAGCCCGTTAGTATTGGCAGTCCAGTTTATATAGAGGTCAGTGTTTTAACGGCGTTTCTTCACTTTCCTCCCTGAGACTTTTAGCTAACCTAACCTCTAAAATAAATGTCAAAACCAGACTTTAATCCTTATTGGTTGAAAACAAGCTAAAAAGGCGCTCGAAATTCAAACTTCATTTGACGCAAGGGAAATACAGATTTTGTGGCTGAAACTTTCATGAAAGTTTCAAAAACATCGTAATTTTCAGATTAATCTGAAACTTTCATCAAATTCAGATATTTCAGAAATTTATGAGGGTACGTTGAAACCTTCAGAAATTTCAAATTGAAACATTCGAAATGAAATTTGAAATTTTGCATCACTGCTTATGATTAGCTTTAAGGTTCTCATTCGTGATCATATCATTCACAAGAACGGAGTTCAAAAATGAGTTCAATTAATACAGGAGTTAGATAACTTTGTCAGTCTCGCGACGTACTGGTTCCCATATACGACTTCGCTTTCGAGCGACTTTTTGGCAAAACTGTTTTTTGTCATATTTATGCACAAGGCGGTTTTCTGTATTACTTTAGAAAGACCTGCATTTGGTTTTTCTACTGTCGCTTTCTACTGATTATCCAACGCATTCGTCCAAATTACCTTTATCTGTTTTGCTCTTTTGGCAAGTTGCATCGTTAAAACTTTATATTCATTATTTTGAATGATACCCATAATGACTGTATCTTCACTTTCATTGACTTTTGTGAAATATTCATAATTACTTTCAAAGTACTTCGTAAAAAGTATATTGTTTCTTTTTCCTTGACCAAAAATTATACTTTTATTTCTGGTACATTTTTCCATGACTTTCACTCCCATGTCCTGGACATAAACATATTTTCCCAAGTAAAAATTTGGTGTTTCTTCGAATTTTCACCTGATATACCTTACATTTAAACGAACGTATACAAATCCTTTTGTGCTAGTTTTCAGCTCTGATAACTTCCAAACTTGTATGTTACGTTCAAAAATGCCTTTAAATGAACTTTTTACCTATAAGTCAAAATTTTATTTCGTCTTCGACTTACTTAAAGATTCTGGGAGGTTCTATAACATAAACACTTAACAAAATTTTTTGCAGAGTCCCACTTCATCCTAGAGTACGATATAAGAACTATTGCTTAATATTATTAAAAACTACTAATTTCAATATTCTTTTAACCACTTTTGGAAGTCTGCGGCCCTTTATTCCTCCCCAAGGCGCGCTAATGAGGTAAGCTCGTATATCGCTAACTCCTAGACTGTAAGTTTATGTCTTCTACGTAAAATTTTACTTGGTCAGAAAAAGCAGATAGCTTAAAATAAAGAAATAATGGTACTACTTACTAATAATAATCAGTTTACTTAAAATGTGTAGAAAAGATAATCATCAATAAAAAATATATTTTATTTCAACAACAAAATAAACATTTTTATTTTTAAACATCTAATGTCTATAAAATTTCTCGAACATATAATATATTGTATAACTAATATTGTTCATATTAATATAAATAAAATAAGTAGACAGCAATTTAATTTACACAATATCACTCTTGAGTCTTCTAAACCTTGGCCAAGACAATTGCAGTTCTCGAAGGAATATAAACCTAAAAATACAAATATCGCAATTAACCATTTTTCAGACATTTTCTTGTAAAAAAAAATGTCCAATGCAACCGTATCTAGCCATGTTTTGTAAAGAGAAAAATATCAAGCAAATATATTGCTATAATCTGCAACAAATGATTTCAGAATTACTTTGTTGTGAATGGTATTGGTACGGTGTAGCTAATAGAGAACATCCCAGGTAAAACAATTAAATAAAGTAGAATAGGCATTTATTCATCAATTACATATACATTTTGTACATTTGGCAAGTCAATATAAAAACGGACATCAAGTGCATAAAGTACTTGATACTTTTTTCAGGAATGGAAAGTATGACCGCATGAGCTGTAGACGTGTGGTAATCCCATGAGTGAAAAAAAAAACACTTTATGAATTCGATATAATATATTTTTTTAAGGATGTTTTATATTTATACAGTGTGTGCTATATAATATCACAACACCCTGTTATTGTCTGATTTTAAGATTTTTTTTTTTAACATAGAGAAGAGAAATTAATATTACTTTAAATTTTACCCCTACAACCTCCCTCAGGGTTCACAGCAATTTTTCAAACTTAAATTTCCTGACTTTTCCAGGACTATTGGAAGATTTTTTCCAGGACTTTTCATTAAATTTTTCAAATTCTCCGACTTTTCCCTGACCAACTTCAAATTCCCTGACTTTTCAGGTTTTCCAGGTCGCTAAGAACCCTGCCCCTCACTGAATTTTCTAGGAGGCCATCACGCCATATCATACTAGTACTAATGGAGTATCCTTGTATTCAATTTGATCAATATCGTTAAGAGTGATTTTAGAGAAACACATTATTTCCACTTTTTACTTCTACATCCATGTACTGGAGTGAAAATGTAGCAAAGCTAATAAAAAATTTGGAATTCTTTTTGTTAAAATAGGCTTAAAATGTCATGAAACGTTGAGATTTTAGGTTTGAGCAAAAAAAATTCTGTCTAACTTTTTTTTATAAATTGGGATAAATGGGTAAGCAAGCAAGCAACTTCATAAAGTTGTGATTTAGTGTATGTACAAGAAGCCAAGGTCCAATAAGTTTTTTGGCATCAGCCACCCCACTCCCTCCCCATTATTAAATGGAGTAAAAAAATAAAACTGTGATTTAGTGTCTGTACAAGAACCAAAGGCCTCATTTTTTTTTTTTTTTTTTTTGGCATCAACCTCCCCTTCTAACTACTCCCACTACTGTGTGACATATCATTTTATAGGTTTTTGGGGTAGACGATATAGCAAAATCGGTCTCAAATGTAGGAAGAACCACTTCTTTCACATTTGATCTGGTACTAATTTTGCAACTGCGTCTCAAGGTGTGGCCGTCCTGAACACACATACAAAATTTGAACAAAATCGATCCACTGATTTAGGCATTTAGATAGGCATTTTTTTTTAAACCATTTTTTCGCATGGGACTTGAAAACGTGTTAATTCACCAAAAATTCAAAATCAAATTACTTCCATATGATTTCCTATATGTAAAATATAAAAGTGATCCACTTCAAGTTGAAAATCATCAACCTTCGACTAATTCGCAGTTTTATATTCAAATATTTTTGGAGAGTTTGATTGAAAATGGCTCAAATATGAAATATTAAAAATAAGTAAGTAAAGGTGCTTTTTCGTTGGGGGTGAGTTTCACCCCAACTAAGGGGTTTCGAAAAAAAAAAAGTGACTATTGGAACATGTAGACTGTTGAATTCTACCCCAAAAAACCCCCATAACATTATTTTACAGGAGGTTGAAAATGTTGATTTTTAAGCAAAAAAACACTGATTTTTCAAAGGTTTTAAGCAAATTACTCAAAGATCACATTTTCGAAAAAGTTTGTCATAACAAAAAAGTTAGCTTATGAAATAACAAAAATCCATGAACTAAACATTTGTTAAGGCTCATCATTGCCGAGATGTAGTTAATGTTAGGTGCATTTGAAAGTAGTCATGAAAAGGTCACGCTCTTCAAACAGTCATAACTATGGTTTAAAAAAACCTTTTAACATGTACCTTGAACCAAATTAAAGCTTATTATAGTAGCATAATTTTCTGTTGTCAAATTTTAATATATGCAAATCGTGTTTTTTGTTAGTCCTAATTATTATGTATATGCTCAAACTAAGGAAAATGTTCCTTTTTAAATTTTTTTGATAAAGATAATAGCTTAGGATATATCTGTACTTTGGAATGAAAAGGGCGGGTGTCCATTTTTTGTGAATTTTATGTAAGAACTGTTTCAAATAAAGAAAAGCCTTATATTTCTATAATTAAAGGCCAGAAGTTCATATATGTAATGTTTTAATATATTTTCAACTTTAAATAGACGGTTGTCCAATACTTGCTCCACATGTCTTACAAAAATGACCGTTTCTAAAAAATATGATTTTGTGACAACCGCCCTTTTCATTCCAAAGTACAGATATAAGTGTTTGAAGTTAACTCTTAAGGTTACGCTACGCTAAAGGATTAACCACACATTTGGCTAGCATAGGACAGCGATAGCTTTGGAGGCCCCGAGAGGTACTGGGTCTTTAACATCAAATATCCGAACTTCTTGCTTTCTAGTCGAGTAACAGAAAATTGGTGTATTTATGGACTCGCCGCGGTTGTGCATCTAATTGTACAGAATCGGTTGCAGGATAATTTAAATTTAATATATCACCTTTTTATTCTTCATGCGTAGGTAATAAATGCAAATTAATGTTTTTTAACTTTTAGGCTTTTTAGTCACATAAAGTGTAAATTTGTTAAATAAATGTTACCTATTAATTATAACAACAGTAATATATTAATATAAAATAATAATTATTTTATACGCTATAAAGTATATACCTAATAAAATTTTAAATAGGGTAAATATAGATTATATTTAAAAGGTATCTATTGTCATTATTACAATGATATAAAATCATAAGGTAGAAACACCATAGTCCACAGACTTTTTAACTTTTTAATTAATATATTTATTATTAGTAAAGTTATAAATAAATATTAAAAGAAAAACCAACAAAACAAATAAATGAAATATGTCAAAGTAAAAAGAAAATATTATAACATCACTTTAAGTTGAACCATAAATATTTTAGTATTTTCAAAAGGAAAATAATTCCGGTCTATCGACATTTCGGTCTAATAATAATCAACCAGTCAGTAAATTATTATTATTGTAGGAGATGTGAATTTTATTCATTTATTTTTTCGAGAACGAAAATTTAGTAACAATTTTATTTATACAAGATACCTACTTATAATATAGGGACTAGAGGTTTTAATTTCGGAATAATGTCATATAAATTAGATTACGTTTTTTTTTTTTGACAATTTAATAGTAAATGCATCAGAGAAAAATTTCTATATTATGCGGGCTTGCTGATAACATTTCATGACAGACTTGCAAGTTAGCCAAGTTCATTTTTATCAAAATTTATCAGCTACCCAAACTTTACAAAAACGACGCTAGGCGTCGGTCAGCGTCGAGACGTAAAAATGTAAGAATATGAATCTAGGTATCAAAATTTATCAAATATACAAGTTTTACAAAAACGACGCTAGGCATCGGTCGGCGCCGAGACGTAAAATGCAAGAATATGAATCTAGATATCAAAATTTATCAAATACCCAAGTTTTCCAAAAACGGCGTTAGGCGTCGGTCGGCGTCGAGACGTAAAAATGCAGGAATATGAAAGTAAGTATCAAAATTTATCAAATACACAAGTTTTTCCAAAAGCGACGCAGGGCGTCAGTCGGCGTCGAGAGGCAAAAATGCAAGAATATGAATCTAAGTATCAAAATTTATCAAATATACAAGTTTTCCAATAACGACGCTAGGCGTCGGTCGGCGTCGAGACGCAAAAATACTAGAATATGAATCTAGGTATCAATGTTATCAAATACAGAAGTTTTCCAAAAACGACGCTGGGCGTCAGTCGGCGTCGAGACGCAAAAAAGCAACAATAGTAGGTACCAAACCAGTAGGTACCAAAATTTATCAAATACACAAGTTTTCCAAAAACGACGCTAGGCGTCGGTCAGCGTCGAGACGCAAAAATGCGAGAATATGAATCTAGGTATCAAGGTTATCAAATACAGAAGTTTTCCAAAAACGACGCTGGGCGTCAGTCGGCGTCGAGACGCTAAAATGCAACAATATGAATCTAGGTATCAAGATTTATCAAATACACAAGTTTTCCAAAAAGGACGCTAGGCGTCGGTCGTCGTCGAGACGCAAAAATGCGAGAATATGAATCTAGGTATCAAAGTTATCAAACACAGAAGTTTTCCAAAAACGACGCTGGGCGTCAGTCGGCGTCGAGACGCAAAAAAGCAACAATATGAATCTAGGTATCAAAATTTATCAAACTCACAAGTTTTACAAAAACGACGCCAGGCGTCGAAACAGAAAAACAAATAATAATTATTATTATTTGAGGAAATCTAGTCGCCCTTCCCTCTATCTCCGATATCAGAGAGGGTATGCTGGTAATACCTACTCCCTATGCTAGGCATTGGTCGGCGTCAAGATGAGAAAATAAATTTCACCCCCGACCTCCGATAAGAGATATTTGAAATTATTGTCACTATTTCCAGAGAAAAACTGACAAAATTTGAATAACAAAAATAAGCATGGCTGTCATCCAACAGAAATAATAATTTATAAATAAAGGATGCCAAACGGAGAGGGAAGTTTTGTGTAAATACCTTTACAGATTTTTTTTTAATACCTTAAAGGGTATCTATTCGAATTTCAAGAATTCTACTTATTTTTCATGTTAACTGAAATTTTATTCATGAAAAAAATTATTTTGGAATTTTTGTTCTTTTGATCCCCGAACTCTAAAATATCAGTCAACATCTTTGACAGTATACACAATTCAGTCCTAATAGAATGGAGCACTACTATATTTATTTCTAATCTATAAAGTGCATTTTCAATTAACAAACTTGCCATGATTTTTTAAACCTAACTGGTTTAATTATCCATCTCAATCAGATTTAGCTAAATTATCTTGAGACTATCTAAAACTTAATAACATACAAATTATTATCATATTTCATTATGTAATTTAAATCATATCTTTACTACACAATTCATCATAAAATAATATCGGAAATATTCTACTACGGCTCTGCGCGTGTATATATATATTTGTTTTTACGATTTTATGGCCTGCTACCTATTAGACAATTTCCAAACTAAATTTCAGTTGCGTTTTACCGACATCATAACAGACAGTGACTTATGGGTAACCCCGCTAGAATGGCAGTCGTGTGCATTGCATTATTTCCCAGAAAATTTGTTTAATTATCGTTTACAAAAAATATGTATTTATGTGGTTTAAACATTACATGAAAATTATGCTAAATATCCATGCTATTATATGAAGTAATAGTGTGATGATTTGTGTTCCCGGTGTATTTTATTTTTGATAGATTTTTGAGAGATAGGACGGTAGAGAATACGGTACTTTATTTAATTATTTGTCCAAAATTCCCAAGATATTTCAGTTTCATTTTTCTTCGGATAATACTCCAAACCTTTAACTAATTATGTGTGTAGCGTTTTTTAAATTTAATTTAATATTCTTCATGAACGATAATATTGTATCACGGCGTGTCCTACGTAAACAAACACGTACCTAAATCCTAGCCTTAACATTTTATTTTTATTGACGCATTTAAGACGAATATAGAAACACTAACCTCTGTACTGTTTTGACCCACCTACCGGCGCGGTAGCTCAGTCGGTTAAGGCGTATTGAGTGGCGAATATGCTGATCGACTGCCTACCGCGCTCTGGGTTCGACCCCCAGCCCCGGTATTGACAATACCGGTGGGTGTGGATGTATGTCTGCATTTTTCCAAATGTGTAACCCAATTCCGCACAGCTTTGGCTATGGATTTGGCTGTCTACTATTGTCTACTATCTGTGGTGTGTGGTGTGTTTATGTATTAAGAGACCTTCAAAATGCTTTTTTTTTGGATGATTACTTGCAAAGGAGATATGACCGAAATAAGGAGCATGTCTCGTTTTAGTAAATTACGATATTGCTCATTTGGTGGTAAAATTTCATATTTTCAATTATAAAGGAATAATCACAATTTTTTTATATTCACACACATTTCTTAAGTCATTGGACATCGCATGCATATATGTACTTGTGTAAATATGTAAAGTAGTATTACTATGAGAAGATGCCAGCAAAAAATATGCGCAGAAACGAGTTTGTGCACTCCATCATTCTAAGCCAATGAGAAAGAATTACGTGACATTCAATGTCAACACCAGTGGCGGCGGTGCCCTGCAGTAGAGCGGCGGCGACGATAATAATAATAATAAAACAACTTTATTAGGCAAAGTTTAGTAGAACTTACTATTCTTACACTTCTCCTGAACAAAGGTTACTCGTAACAGTTGGCAAGTTTTAATCTACTCCATTTTCACAGTTCCTTGACCGCGAAACTTTTATTGCAATTACACATCCCTATACCCCCAGATAAAGCTATGCCACTGGTAAAAATATTCGCGCATTTTGGCTCCGCCCTGGCATCTTCTCATAGTAATACTAGTCTATAAAGATGAAAATGACTCATGACTCAAACATTGATGAAGATAATTAATTATATTGAATTTAGGTTAAATCTCTATATAGCTAATAAAATTGAAAAATATGAATTATTGTTTTATTAATTTGCTACACCTTAACACAAAAGCCCGATCCAAATTCGTAATCAGCAACCCCAAAATCATAAATATTAGCTTCATTAATAAACTCCCAGTACTTCCTTTATACTTATTTTTTAACTTTAGGAGTGGTTTTCACCCTCTTATTTAATATAGAATGTTGTAATAAATAAAAAATCTGGCTCTTTTGGGTCGTATGCCGGAGCACTCAGTGACCCCCATCCCAACAAACTTGGCTGCAACTCATAGTCACATAGATACAATCTTGATACATACACAAAAGTTTCACGGAATATAGGAAGAAGTGACTTCTTGTAATAAGTGTTTTTAGTAAATTCGTATAGCACAAAAAATAAAATTCGTCAAAAGCATAGTCAAATAGTCATAGTCAAATTAAACATCAAAATATGTAAACAGGTTCTTCCACACCACCTGCCATACAAAATACCATAACTAATAAAAACCCTTATCAAATAATGTGCAAAAAAATATTAGCTAACTTCTAGTGTTTCATATTTCTTAATTGTTCGCCACAAAGTAGTCTTTTTAAATGTTTCTTAAAACTTACAATATCTTATATGCTATTGCTATTTAAGAACTGTACTGCTACATATGCAAAACAACATTCAAATTTAGTAGTCCTATGCTGCGAAATTTCATAATTCGTATGGTTTCTAAGCTGCAAGTTGTGTATTTGATGCCTAGGTATTAAATAATTAACCAAATAGTTGGGTCCCCATCTTGATGAAAGTACATTTATTTTTTAAATCCTGGGGTAGATTGTTAATTTTATTTTGGATTTCATTTTGGAGGAATTCAATATGCCTTTCGCCAGTTAAAGAACCATAAAAAAATATGGGACCAATAATTCTGTTTCCAATTATCCCAACCCAAACGTTAAAACTGAATCTATCTTGGAAACGTCCTTGCCTTAATAATATCAGATTTTATTGAGCCCAGTAGCATGTTGTTTCGGTTAAAGATACCATTATTATTAAATCCTCTTTCGTCGGTGAACAAAATTTTGGCAAGAAAGTTATTGTCGTCAACTTGTTTACGTAATAACCAATTGCAATACACTAATCTTCGATCTGAATCATTTTCGTATATATGGTGGTGTAGGTTATACTTATTTGAACGGTATTTATGTTTCTTTAAAATTTTTCTCGCACTGTCCTTGCTAACGTTACATTCTATTTCGAGTTGTCGAATTGAAGCAGACGTAGAAAAATGTATGTACGCCAACACAATAAAGTAATTTTCAACGTTATTTGGTTCTTCTATTAATTTAATTTCTACTCTTTTAAAGTATGTCCTGTCTGAATGATGGCTCTCGGGAAATGTGCAGCATATTGGGCACATATGCATTGATCGAATTTTTCAGACATTCCCCGTATATTAATGTCAGTTTGTTCATTTCTGGTATACCTGTACTGATTATTTTTTATTATTGCTTAAAACACAACTTAAAGCTCACACTTTTAATAAAACGTCAAATGAAATTGTAGTTTTCTGATTGCTACGACATTTAATATTTGTTTCCAGGCCTGCTATGTTTCTAATTCAAATAAGCAAAATGAAACAAAGGTATGCAATGAAGAATAAGGTACCTATTTTTGAGTTATTTCATTTTTTTAGTGTTAATTAGAAATAAAACTAGAGAATACTGTCGTATTCGAAATAAAATTCTCTATCTACTATTGTGGATGGTACATAACGTTCCATTTAAAAAAATTGACTTTCTTATCAAAAACTTTAAAATTTATTGGCCCACAATACACTTAATAATTACTTACTACCAAGAATTATCATTTGTGTGGATGAAAGAGTGGAGATAGATAAATTTTACCCGTCACAGCCCTTTGGATTGAAAAATGAAATTAAAAATTTTAAAATTATTTTTGAAAAAAAAATGAAAATTTCGCAACGTGATTAGATAGAATTTGATCCGTAGATTCAAACATACCAAAATATACAGTGTTCCATTTAAAAAATCAAATTTGATGTTATTTCCGTCGAAACCGGAAGTAGGCCTTTTTGACTACACATCACTAAATCAGAAAATAAGTGTTATATACATGTTCCCAATTTCAAAACAGTTGGTTCATAAACAAAGAAGTTATAAGCCTGGGCCGGTTCTCGTTGCCACCCGATATATATATATATATATATATAAAAAAAAGCAATATAATAAATATTTCAAAACCCTAATATTTACTTTTAAATAAAGTGATTAATATTACCTGAACATAATTTCTTCGACCGGAGTACCCCTCCGGAACAGTAAAGAACTTAACTGAGGTATCAATTCTACTATAACCTCCAAATTCCTTTTCATCTGAACACAACACAATATGATACTCTCCAGCTTCCTCAACACCAATCCTATAATCGGCAAAACTCTTTGTAGGGTGGAAATTAAAAACAAATAACAATCCAGCTCTTTCAAAACCTATTGTTTTATCATCTTCATGTTTCATACTGACATAAGCAGGCTGAGAACTTAACCACCCATATTTACTCTCTGCATGGTTCATGGCAGCGTCCCAAGCATTTAAATATTTATATTTGAGTAAATCATCATCTACCAGATTCCACTGTCTTCTGGCATAGTGGTAGGAACTGTTATTACCTGCACGTGGAAAATCCAACCATTCTGGATGGCCAAATTCATTGCCCATAAAATTCAAGTATGCTTCTCCACCAAGAGCGTGAGTTAAGAAACGTATTAGTTTATGTAAAGCAATACCTCGATCAATGATTGATGAAGGATCTGATACGGTACTCATGTGAGTGTACATTTCTTTATCCATCAACCTAAAAATATATATTATGAATTAATAATGATGATAATAATAATAATAATAATAATAATAATAATAATAATAATAATATTAATAACAATAATAACAACAATAATAATAATAATAATAAAGCAGGAGGGGCTGACTTTCATCTATCAAGCCTTTAGTGAGTAGCGTCACCACTTACTCCAGCTGGGGGTGCAAAACCAAACCGGCAGCCCTAGTGCACCCGGGAGGGGAAAGCTCATTCCCCTCTGGTGTCGGTCGTGGGTTTGTTGGGCTAACCACCCACAAGCCCTGACTTCTGGTTCCCGTAAACAGAAGAGAGGGCCCCCACAATCGACCTCGTCCGGATAGGGGTCAAGGGCAAGGTGGTGGGGCCCAACTGGATGGAGCGCCCGTTGATGACGAACGCTATGGACAAGGACGCTTTGAGTGGATGGATGAGCTAAGGGACGACCTTCTGCAATGCTACGAAAGCAGTGAGCTCGCACGAAGGGGATACATGGGGCGGATGCATGCTCTGTGGTGTGACAGGCATCCAGAGCATGGCGCCTTCACGCCACAAAATCTGCGTGACTATGTATCCCATCTTCCAAGAAGGGGCTACGTGAGGGCTGCTCCTGGACCGGTGAATGAGGTGGCTGAAAAACCGCCGCATTCACCGGTTGAGGAAGTGGTTCTCCTTGTTCCACCAGTACCAGAGGGCCTCAGTACCAGACACCACCACATAAAAGCCCCCGGGCCACAAGACTGGCCAGAGTGGATGAAGAACTTCGTGATGCGCTACCAAAACGGGCTGACATCTGGCACATTAACTGTGCCGTGTATGCCCCTGTTCAACGCTTTTCTCGGACGGAGAGGCATAATACTGCCCCCCCACAGGAGAGGGCGGAGCGGCGCATACAAAAGATGGAAGCCAAGATCCGGTCGGCGAGGCAACACGCATCCCGTATCCAATGTGTGATGGACTACATGGCGGCCAATAGGCCGTTTACACCTAAAGTGCGTCGAATAGCCGCCAACTTAAGACGCGTCCATCACACACTCAATGAGGCAGTGCTGCGAACCACCAAACAGCATTGCCTCGGCAGGATACGGATGCTAGTGGTTTGTAAAAAATCACTAGTGAGGCGGGCGAGGGGGCTGGCGGAAAATAAACTCTTCCGCCAAAAGCCCTCGCGCCTTTTCGAACCGCCTCCGCGCGTTGCAGAGAATCCGCCGACTGTAGATGAGGTGGAAAACGCTGTACGAGGAGAAGCTTCCACTCAATCGAGACTCTCCGGCCTTTGCACACTTTGAAACCTTTTGTCAAAGGTTTCAACAACCACAGCAAGTGTGCCAACCAATAACCCCAGAAGAGGTTCGAAGAGCTCTCGAGGGCTCTAAGAACTTTGCTGCTCCAGGTCCCGATGGAATAAATAACTTTTGGTGGAAAAAGTTACCGAGCACCCACCACCATTTGGCCAGAATTTTTAATGCCTGGCTAAATGGGGAGCAGCAAATTCCTTCTTGGGTGGTTGAAGGGCGGACAGTGCTGATCCCCAAGAACGGAGATTTGTCCAACCCAAAGAACTACCGACCGATAACATGTTTAAACGCATGTTACAAGGTGTTTACGCGCATCTTGTACATGCGAGTGCTCCGCGCAGTTGAACCGGTTTACAAACGGATATATGAGCAACGAGGGTCGAAGAGAGGTGTCGCTGGCTGCAAGGAGAATCTGTTGATTGACAGATGTGTCACACAGGACTCCGTGCAGCGTAACCTCTCCATGGCCTGGATCGACTACCGCAAGGCATTTGATATGACATCGCATGAGCTTATTGTTCACTTGCTCCAATGTCTTGCGGTACCCGATCCCGTAGTGAGATGCATCGAAGAACTGATGCCGCTCTGGAGGACTCGCTTTACCATTACATCGGGTAATGATAGAGTCCAGACGGAGTCGGTAACTTTCACAAGGGGAGTATTTCAGGGAGACTCCCTCAGCCCCCTTCCGTTTTGCATCTCACTACTGCCATTATCCGTTTCGCTCCGGAAAACCCGTGGATACAACTGCGGTACCCCCGGCGATAGGAGGCATAAGGTCACTCATCTGTTCTGCATGGATGACCTTAAACTTTATGCCTCCGGAGAGAGGGACCTACACCAGTCCCTCAGGGTGGTACAGGAGTACACGCAGGCTGTCGGCATGGAGTTCGGGCTGGACAAATGTGCACTGGTCCATCTCAAGAGAGGACGATGCGGGAACTACGGAGAGGACGCGCAGCTCGTGGACGGAAGCATCTTACATCATCTAGATGCCGGAGAGTCGTACACTTACTTGGGTGTCGAGCAACGCTCCACCCAAGAAGTGAGTGTAGTGAAAAACGCTCTCCGCGGCAAGTATCAGCACCGACTCCGACAGATCTGGTCTTCAGAACTGTTGGGGAAGAACAAGGTGTCTGCTACTAACATGCTTGCCGTTCCGGTCCTTCTCTACTCCTTTGGAGTAGTGAAATATACTCAAGAAGAGTTGCGTCAACTCGACGTAGGTTCTCGCAAGAAGATGCATCTCAATAGGAGTTTGCATCCTAAATCGTCCGTTCCACGGCTATACCTCCCACGACATCGGGGAGGCCGTGGACTCTTGAGTTTGGAGAGTCTCCATAATAGGATGGTTCTGGATGGAGCCTGTAATGTCATCAGGAGTTCGGATCCCCTCCTCTGCATGGTCCGAGACCATGAAAATGCAGGGGTAGGAGCCTTTCTGTTTAAGGCAGCACAGAGAGCAGCCGATGAACTTGGTCTCTCCTTCGACGTCGAGCGGGTAAATCGCGACTCTGTCACCGAGTTGGAACCTGCTCGGCGAAAAGCCGAAATTAAAGCTGCAGAACACAACAACTTTGCATGGAGTTTTCTATAAAAATATAGAAAACCTTGGCTTATCCGAAAGGCTGACCTTTGCCTTCTTAAGGTCAGCCGGGCTGAAGTCTGAGACCGAGGGATTCATAATGGCTTGCCAGGATGGTGTATTTAACACCCTCGTCTATCATAGTCGTGTCATGGGTATGGAGGTCCCGGATGTCAGCTGCAGGGCCTGCCGCAGGGCGCCAGAAACTCTTATGCACTTGCTGTCGGCTTGCCCAACATATGCAGTCTCGGCCTATATCCAAAGGCACGACGGAGCATTACGAGTGCTTTATTACCATTTAAGGCACTCGTATGGGATAGACGAAACACCAGTGCTGCCTTACGCTCCGGGGGATATTGAGTCAGTTGTGGTACATGAGAAGTGTCTAATTTATTGGAACTACTCTTTTCCCACCGTCAGGCAAATACAAGCCAACAAGCCTGACGTAGTACTCCTCGACCATCAACACAAGACAATGTTCGTCGTGGAGTTCTCGGCTCCCGCGGAGAACAACATTGTCTTGAAGGAGGAAAAACGGACAAAATATCGAGATCTGCTCTTCGAACTCCGCAGACTGTATCCAGACCATACTGTTAAGATAGTGGTACTGATTATAGGAGCCCTCGGTGGAACGAGACACACACTGCTTTCGGAACTCAAGATCATACCGGCATGCCGAAATTCGGCAGAGATCTTAGCCGGCAGAATGCAGAAGGCCGTCATTCTCGGTTCATTACGTCTGCTCAGGGCACACGATTCCCGGACCCAGTAGTCACTTACCCCACGGGCGTGGGGAGTGGCTACCGGTACTACCAGCTCCCCTCTGTAAGGGTCGGAGCCACAGAGAAGGGTAAATGGTTTTTAGAAAAAAAAAAAAAAAAAATGCTTATGCTCCGGGGGATATTGAGTCCGTGGTGGGGAACGAGCAGTGCCTAATTTATTGGAACTACTCTTTTCCCACCCTCAGGCAAATACAGGCCAATAAACCTGATATAGTCCTCCTCGCCACCAAAGACAATGTTTGTTATTGAGGTCTCCGCTCCAGCGGAAACAAACATTGTTTTGAAAGAGAAGGAAAACCGGACTAAATATCGAGATCTTCTCTTCGAACTCCGCAGACTCTATCCAGACCACACCGTTAAGCTAGTGGTATTAATTATAGGATCCCTCGGTGGGGTGAGGCATACACTGCTTTCGGAACTGAAGACGATACCGGCATGCCGAAACTCGGCAGAAATCTTAGCTGGAAGAATGCAGAAAGCCGTTTATCCTTGGCTCGTTACGCCTGCTCAGAGCACACGATTTGCGGACTCAGTGATCACTGACTCTACGGCGTAGGGAGTGGTCTCTGGTATTACCAGCGTACCCTCTCTGGCATCGGAGACAGAGAGAAGGGCGACTGACCTCACAAAAAAAAAAAAATAATATTTATTTATTTATTTATTTATACTGCATACAAACAGACAGAGTCCACTTACATGTATACAGTGTTAGGTAAAAATTTGACATACATGTGCTATATAATAAAGAGAAAAACATTTAAAACAAATATATGTATATATACAATATCACAAAAATATATCAACCTAACGACAAAAGAATATTTTGTCACAGATGGGAGTGTAGCCTATTTTTATTAATATCAAAAATATCTATATCACAGGTTTTTAAAAAATTATTGACAGTAATTAAACAATTCTCAATAGGGGAATTTACATTAAATATTTTGAATACATTATCTCTAACTCTTAATCTAACATCAGGTACGTTAATATTTATAGCCGATAATATATCAGATGCAACAATATGGCCATGTAACACATTAAAAACCGCTGCCTAAGGAATCACTACTTCCACATCCAGATTCTCTATCCGAGTCACTCACAACGAAAAAACTTTGTATGTGAAAATAATTGTTTATGGAACTTTAATAATATAATATTTGAAATCCTCTACCCCAAAAACCCATAAAACGATACCCCATATCGGTAGTGGGGTGGGGGTGGTGATAGGGGGGTAGTAGTGGGGGGTGGATGAAGTAAAAAAATATTTTGAGGTTTCTGATTCCTGTACATGCACTAAATCACATTTTTTTTCATCCCCTTTAATAAGGAGGTGGGGGTGGTAATGGGGGTGGCTAATGCCAAAAATGTTTTTGAGACCTCAGCTTCTCTTGTATATATAAATATAATCTAGTTCTAGATCTCGTTAAAGTACATATGTGTACCAAATTTCAAGTCAATATCTTAAACGGTTTCAGAGTAAACGTGTGCACAAAAAAAAGTTACAGACAGACAGACAGACCGACAGACAGACAGAAATTTTCGCTCAAACTTAAAATCTCGACGTTTCATGACATTTTAAGCCTATTTGGACAATAAAAATTTTTTAAAATTTTTTTGTCGTTACTATACTTCCACTGGACGTGGAAGTAAAATGAACAAAATTTGAACATTTTCACGGCGCTTACTTAAGAGAGTTACATTAAATTCAATTCTTTGATATTCATATGATATTAAAAGAGGATATGTCCCATGTTTTTTTAGATACATGGATCTTAAAAAATTTTTTTGGATTTTTTCCAACATATCAGTGTATGTCAGAGTTCTAGGATGCCAAATAACACAACAGTATTCTAATTTAGATCGGACATAAAAATTGAAGAGAATAATGGATGTATTATAATTAAGATCCTGACTGGCTCTAAGAATGAAACCCAGTTTTCTGTAACACTCAGCAGTTAACTTTATAATATGGTCATTAAATGAAAAGTTTTTAGTGAATACTATACCCAGATCTTTAATTTCATTTAGTGGTTCGATTTGAACATCATTCACAGCATATGATCCTATCAAAGGATTCTTCTTTCTTGTATAAGATACAACTTTACATTTAGATTCATTTAGAACCAGGTCATTATCCTCGCAAAATTCAGAAAAGGCTCTGATATCACATTGGAGCTTATCAATATCTTCATTAGACCTTATCGTGTAATAGAGTTTTAAATCATCTGCGTACAGCAGAAATTTGGCATACCTAATATAATCAGATATATTATTAATAAACAGTACAAAAAGCAATGGTCCTAGTATGAAGCCCTGGGGCACGCTTGAAGTGGAAATAAAGATGTCTGAATTGCTAGTGTCAAATCTCACAAAATTAGGACGGTTGGTTAGATATGACTCTAAGAATTTCAATAAGTTGTTACTAAAAGAAAATGATTTTAGTTTCTCTAACAAGACTTTATGATTTACTCGATCAAATGCCTTTGCTAGATCAGTGTATATGGTATCAATTTGATGTTTATTTATATTTATATAATATTAATAATAAAGGAAGGAAAAAATGAACCGGCAACCTCCGACGGTGCACTCTGGTATCTGCTTGACAGTCGTCGGACATGGCTCTGGGCTAAGTATACCAAGCTCTCAACACAGACATTCTAGACCAGAGCCATTGAGTACGTAACATAGACAAGATGGCCGGCGGAATTCTTTTGATGTCTGGGCCTTTCGCCTCTATGACATCATCAATTTAAATCAGAAGTATGCCAAGCTGTCAATTTAAAAAAAAACTCAAAAGTGGAGTCCGGATCTCTGCGGTAAATGTCAATACCAGGACTGGCTTTAACTAATGTCACCATGTAAAAATTTTCATGCACGTGTCACAATCAGTATCTTGTAGTTTTTTTGGTAAATCCCGTAAAACTTCAAAAGTTAATACATTGTTTCTCTTTCTCAAAGGTGGCAGGATGTAACACTTACACACACTCGTATTTTTAACTATTTATTAAGAGCAAAAATATATATTACTAATATTTGTAGTTAAACTACATTAACAAACAATTTATTTACCTCTTTGCCATTTAACACGTTTGCTGCTGACCTGACTTGATCTGACAGCAGAGATGGGCCGAGGAAACTTTCCATATTTGATAAAAGTCTGTAAAAGTCATGTAAATAATATAATTGTATGCACCAGTGGCGTCCTGGCAAATTTTAGTTGGGTCCGTGATTTGGGTTTAGAGGGGCCCAATTTTTTCTTTGCAGTGAGCATAATTTTAAAATTGTAACACCTATCCCTAAAAAGGACAACCCAACCATAAATGATTTGAGACCCATCAGCGTCTTACCTGCTCCTTCTAAGATACTAGAAAGAGTAGTAAATAGTCAGGTTGTCGACTATCTTAACAACAATAACATTTTACCAACTTGCCAGTCGGGTTTCAGGAAAGGTTTTAGTTGTACTACAGCACTTCTCAAGATTACCGATGATATAACAAGGGGTTTTGATAATGGCCAGTGCACACCACTGGTTTTAATTGATATGTCAAAAGCATTTGACTCAATTAATATAGAGTTGCTTCTTGCAAAGCTATCTTTTTATAAAATTACGAATGTCGCATTAGACTGGTTCTCTAGCTACCTTCTAGGTAGACAGCAAGCCGTAAAAGTGTGTAAACAAGGCGAAATATTACTATCTGATTTTAAAACCACCCAAACAGGCGTTCCCCAAGGGTCAATTCTTGGTCCGCTTCTATTCTCAGTCTACACAGCAGATATATGCTCAATAATTCTAAATTGTTCAGTACACATGTATGCTGATGACCTACAGATTTATCTCAATTTCTCGGCAGATTCATTAGAATCTACTAATTTGGCAAACTTACATTTAAATCAAGATTTACAACATGTGTATCACTGGGCCACAGATAATTCATTGGTGATAAATCCTAAAAAGTCTCAAGCAATTATGTTTAGTCGGTCTGGTTTCGACACTAATAATTTCAACATTAAGCTGAACAACAATGAAATTGAATGGAAAGAATCTGTCTCAAATTTGGGTTTAATTATGGATACTAAATTAAACTTTGATAATGTCAGTAAGATTTGCCAGTCAAGTTTCTTCAAATTAAAAAGTATTTATGAATTTCGGGATAGCCTACCAATATCAACAAAATTGATGTTATCCGACATGATTGTATTATCTATTGCCAATTACATGGATGTTGTTTATGGACCTTACTTAACAGTTTCTAACGTATACAGACTACAAAAAATACAAAATTCTTGCATAAGATTTGTGATGTCCTTACCAAGACGAGAGCATACCAGTCAACATATCAGAGAATCATGTTGGCTTACAATGGAACAACGGAGACTCCTACATATGAGCTGCCTAATACATAAAATATTAAAAACTAACAGTCCGACATACCTTCGAGACCTAATGATACGTCGTAGAGAATTGCATAATATAGAAGTTAGAAACAACAATATGCTGTCTATTCCCCAGCATAAGACAGAGTTTTATAAAAACGGTTTTAGTTATCAGGCACCCCATATTTTTAATAAAATGCCATGCTTACACAACAATACAACAATCAGTACTGCCTCGCTCAAAAAGCAAGCCAAAGATTATATACTTCACATGTGATAACCAGCGATTTTTATTTATTTTTATTTTCTAATGTAAGATTATATCTAATATTTTATTACTTGATGTCATGTCATAATATATACATGTAATATTAATATTAATGTAAATGTTGTCCATTAATATTTTATATACTAGGTGTTAGTGAAAAAACGTTATGCGGTATCTTTCACCTTTTGCCTGTAATTTTTTTTCTTTCTGGCAATAAATGTGTATTTATTTATTTATTTATTTATTTATTTAATATCACCGTTATAGCACAGACAGCGTGTGACAGTGTAGTTGCCTGGCAAAGACGCAAAGGTAAGTTTCATATTCTGTAGAATGTAGTGACAAATTATAGACAATGTTGGAGTCCTAAATAAGAGACAAATCACAAATTTTTCGATTGTTTATTGCCATGTTTTATTGATCGGATGGGGAGGGCCTAAAAGATCTAGGGCCCAGTCCGCATTTGCGGACCCGCGGACCTAGCCAGGACGCCACTGATACGTACTTATTTGGTATCACAATGCAGCTTGCATCATCATGAATCAGATTTGACCATAAAATAGGCTATCAATATACCCAATGGAAAGTTAGAAGGAAAACTTCCTGGAAACTTTCAGAGTTTTCAGGAAGTTTTCCTTCTAATTTTCCACTGCGTATATTGATAGGCTATTTTATGGTGAAATCTGATTCGTGATGATGCAAGCTTCATTGTGATACCAAATAAGTGCATACAATTATATTATTTACATGACTTTTACAGACTTTTATCAAATATGGAAAGTTTCCTCGACCCATCTCTGCCTGACAAGTACCATGGTGCTGATGCTAACCTGGCATTTTATACTTTCTTAAATGATGATATTCACATGCATACGGTTCAGATGACACATCTATAAGTCACACGCTCACGACAGCTATAGCTCAGGACTCATTAGTGAGCCATGCGCAGTGAACGTGCTAAAAGATTTACCCGACATAAAAAAAAATCTGGGTTGGAGTTTTATAATAGTTTTGAATTTCTGTTTTACAGTCTCAGGAATGCCTCCCAATAATTCAAATTAACCTCTCAAAAAAAGATCTCATAAACTCAAACTCATATTCATCTAATACGGAATCTGATGAACTATGCTAGCCAAGAAAGCATAACAGCAGCACACTATGGATATATTTATTCCAACATAAGTCACGCAATTCTGAACGGGTGGCATTGTTTAAATTGAATTTGGGCACTAATGACAATTACAAAAACCTTGATTATGCAAGCAAGGAGCATGGAACAAAACTGATTATTCCAAACAAACCATGAAGCTACGAGTCCATTAATGTTTACACTCTAATAACACACTTCAAGAACCTTTGTCACATAAAGAACCAGGCGAAGTGTGTCCAACAATCAAAACAGAGGAAGGGCAACAAAAGCATTTGTAGGCAACAAGAACTTCATTGCCGAGGCCCGGATGGCATAACAGCTTGGTGGTGGAAAAAATTATATCCATCCATCGCCACCCAAGCTCAAATTTTCAACTCTTTTTTAAAGGTGGAGCAGGCATATTCCAGGCTGGCTTGTTGAAAAGGATGGACTGTGTTAATGCCCAAAAGGGGAAATTTGCCCGATCCAAGGAATTACAGGCCGATCACATTTTTCCTACTACAATCTTTACATGTATGTTGGGACATTAAAGTTAGTTGATCTAATTTTCCAACAGATACACGACAGTGTCATGGTAAGAAGAATCAAGAACTTGTGCAACTTCGTACAGGATATTCTGCAAAAAACGATCCAAGCCGTTGATATATCTTGCTTATATTGTACAGAGCCTTGTGTACCACTGTAACGTGCTAATTTTCGTAGGCCCTTCAAATATAGTCTATTTAAGTTAATTTGTACCATTCTCGTTTAGTAACTAAATTATTTAAATTTATTTTTGCTGAATTACATTATTTATTTATTGTCCTGAAGAAATATAGTACCCACGCCACTGCGCTGTCTGAAGTTTTCATATTTTTCCAAGTTAGTCCTGACCTGTGTGTGGTGAAAAGTCATCAAAATTGTGCTCTAAGTTTATACTCAAATAATCTTCTAAAACATCAAAATTAATTTTTAAAAAGACTCCAGCTAATCATTAATAGTGATTGTGATCTAATTCAATGCACAAATATAATAAAATAAAGTTATAATAACAGTTATTAGTGTGTTTACAGTTTTTCAATGGAAAAAACTGGTATTGTGATAAGAATTAATTTGTACAGAGCTGGACTCATAATTTTTAATAGCTACTGAGAACAGTGTTCTTACAGTATGAACTGGACCGACAATAAATGTATTAAATGTTTAAGCAGTTTTGAGGAAGGTGATGATGCTTATACATGTTATGTCTGCAAACAGAATTTGCATAAAAAGTGTGCCAATTTAACAGCATCTGAACAAAAATGCATGCCCTTACAGAAAAGGTCATTACGACTCATATGTACGGTCTGTGACAATTTTATCAGGAAGCTACCTGAATTGTTAAACGTGGTTGAGGGAATCCAAAAAGATGTGGCGCAAATGAAGGACAATGTGTCTAGAATTAAAAGCGAGGAAAGTAATAACACCACCAGTCGTAACTATGCCAACGTTTTAAAACAAGTCAGAACCTGTACTAGTGATCAAGCTAGCAACTTAACCAGAAGTGAAATAAAGCAAGCAATAGACCCAGTTGATATTGGAGTAAACATCTCTCAGCTTAAACAAGTCTCTGAGGGTGCAGTTGTCATTGGTTGTGAAAATAAGGCTGAAATGAATTTATTGAAGACAAAAATATCTGAAAAAATTGGAGATAAATATAATGCAGAAATACCTATACTGAAAAAACCAAAACTAAAAATAATGAATATTCATAATGAGGATATTGATATTGAGGATACGGAGATAGTTAATAAAATTATAAAACAAAACAGAATAAACAGTGAGAGAAATGATGTACATATTAGAATTGCAAAGAAAATTGAAAATAAGCAATACAGAAGCTCAACGCTAATTGTAGAAACTGACCAGTTAACTCACAAGTGTCTTTTAGCTAATGAAAAGGTCAACATAGGATGGTCCAGAGGTAATGCCTATAATCACATCAATTTATTGCAGTGTTTTAAATGTTATGGATATAATCATGTTGCTAATGATTGTCAGTCAACGCCAGTCTGCTCACTATGTTCAGGTAACCATAATTATAAAGCATGTAAATCCCAGGAGTATAAACTGTATTAAAGCTTAGAAAAATTTAAACATAGTTTTGGATACAAATCATAAAGCGGTTTCTAAGGACTGTTCATGCTACTTGAGACTGGTAAATAAACGAAGCCAGAAAATTGATTACCATAGGGAATAGCAATTAAAAACCAACAGTGAAACAAAAAATTCTGAACCAAGAGCTCTTCGTATTTGTCATGTCAACATTAGATCAATTATTAACTGTTTCGATGACTTTTCTAATTTTATTATTAATGAAAGCTTTGATATTATTGCACTCTCAGAGACATGGTTGTCACCCGAATTCCCATCCACATTGATATCTCTGCCGCATTACACCATTATTAGAGCAGATCGGCCATCTAGAGGAGGCGGCTTATGTTTCTATGTAAAAAATAACTTACAATACAAAATAATCTTCACTGACTAAAACATAAAAGTTAATAAGAGTAATATTGCATTTGGAGCAGTATATAGAACACCATCTACACATATTTCTTGTTTTCAGGAGTTGGAAACAGTTCTATCAAATATTTACGTTGAGTCTGAAGATATTATCCTCATGGGGGATATGAATGTTGATTTCCTAAAACCTAATTCTCACACCAATATTTTAAATTTTCTACTGGACTCTTTTAACTTAAAACAAATTGTTGACCAGCCAACTAGAACTACCAACAGTTGGTCAACTCTCATAAACATAATTTGTACAAGCAGTAACATGAAAATTAATAAGTGTGATACATTAGACCTGTTAAACATGACCGATCACAGAATGGTATTTTGCGAAGTATATCTTGCCATGGGTATATCATTGCCAAAAATAATCACTTACAGAAACTTTAAACATTTCGATTTTAACAGCTTTTCTGAAGATGCACTGCTCATAAACTGGAATGCAATTATAGATATCCCTGATACAACAAATAAAGTAAATTACTTGAATGAAGCAATTATTGGTCTCTTCGATATTCATGCTCCAATCTGTACTAGAAAAGTAAGAAAGTGTACATCTCCGTTTATTACCGACACCATCAAATATATGGTTAAGTTAAAAAATAAGGCATACAGAAAATACCTGGTAACAAAAAGTAGTATGGACCATGCATATTACAAAGATTTAAAAAACTATGTAACATTAGCCATAAAAAATGAAAAAATAGCATATTTTAAATATCGACTTAATGTTGACAGGAAAAACCCCAAGAAACTTTGGCAGCTATTTGAAAATAATAATGTTCATGTTAAAAGTAGAAATGAAATATCCCCAGATCTGGTCAATGCTGATAATATAAATAATTTCTTTATGCACTCAATAAACTATCCGACAGTTACCCAAGATAAAATGCAACATTTTCTTATGAACAAATACCCACAACTTGATCATGATTTAACTCTACACACTGTGACATCCGAGGAGGTAGAAAAAATTGTTTATACGCTAAAATCTGAAGCAACTGGCGTAGATGGGGTAAACCTTAAAATGTTAAAATATGTTTTACCGTTTTGCTTGAATATGTTTACTCATATCTTAAATACTTCAATGCAGACCAGTAAAATACCAGATTTATGGAAAAATTCTTAAATCATACCTTTACCCAAGGTTCCCAAAACTGTGACCTTGTCGGAGCTTCGGCCAATTAGCATACTTCCAACTATGTCAAAGGTGCTAGAACTGATCATCTATTGACAACTTTCTGAACACACGAGAATATCAACCATCTTACCTCAGATTCAATCAGGATTTCGACCAAAACACAGCACCACTACAGCTCTAACAAAAATAAGTAACGGTGTTGCCCGAAATATTGATAACTCCAAAGTAACCTATCTGGTAGTGCTCGACTATAGCAAAGCATTTGATGTCATTAATACAGAATTACTTTTGGCCAAATTAAACTACTATGGTTGTCACACTAATGCACTGAACTAGTTCAATAGTTACTTAAATGGTAGAAAACAGCGAGTAAAAATTAATGGCATGACATCTAATCAATTACCTATAACACATGGGGTGCCTCAAGGTAGCATACTAGGACCGCTACTGTTTTCAATATTCACAGCAGATCTACCAACTATATTAACAGCAGACTTCTCTATCCACATGTATGCAGACGACACCGAACTCTACATGTGCAGTTCTACATCAACTGTCGATTCTACCATTAGTGAACTAAATATAGTTAGTTTAATTAACCAGTGGTCCTGTGAAAATGGTTTGATTCTTAACCCTAATAAAAGTACAGCACTGTGTATCGGTACTAATTCCGCTTGTGCAAAAGCAAGTTCTTCTGCTTCTGTCGAATTAAAACTGAGCGACTCCATAATTAAGATGACTGAAGAGGCGAAAAACCTTGGACTTCTTATTGACAATAGACCTTCCTTTGAAAAACACATAAATAAAAAAACCAGTATTTGTTACTTGAAAATTGAAATCCCTTTATAAATTTAAATATGTCCTTCCATCTGATACAAAATGGAATCTTGTAAATAGCCTGGTTTTGAGTCATTTAGATTATTGTAGTCCCGTTTATTATAACTTTCTCACAGCTGCTATTAAAAATAGGCTGCAAATTATTCAAAATACCTGTCTCAGATTTGCCTATAATAATATTCATTACAGAGACCATGTCACACCATTTTATAATAGTCTGGGTATATTAAAAATGAATGGTAGATTTGAATTGCAATTTTCCCTTATGTTATACAATGTCACTATTTACCTTATTTACATACTTTGCTAATTGAACGCTCTGATGTGCATGGCCTATACACAACAAGCCACTTACCATCCCTAAACACAATACGGTTAAATTCGAGGGTTCCTTTGAATATATGTCAAGCACAATCTATAATAAATATGTCTCCCTGTTTGTTTCATGCCAAAGTAAATATACGTTTCACTCAAAAATTAAAGATAGTTTGCTGCATAATAAACAAGTACTGGTTTAAATTAATTTTGTGTCGTGTTTGTGTAATCTTTTTGGATAAAATTTGTTACATTTATTTGTTTATTTATTTTTCTTTTCTGTCTACATATAATTTTACACAATTTTTAGCATGTTAGGGTATAATTGAAAATCAGCTCTGCTGAATTATACCCATTGAATGATATTTTTAATATTTCTATATATGTATTCCTATTTTATTTACTTTACTTTATATATTATGTTTACTACCTACTGTAATATTTATCATTCAATAAACCTATTCTATTCTATTCGATATTATCTAAAAGCTATATACTAAACTAGAGAATATTTCATGGTTATCCCGGTCCGTTATAGTCTGATGTCATACTTTTAAAACTACGAGTTCCGATTGGACAAAGACAAATATTCTATTGTTCGCAGTAAAATGTTTGGCTAGGGGAAGGGATAGTAACGAGATGATTTTTAAGTAGAGTCGGGGGGGCTCCAGTAACTGTGTAATTTGGGTTAATTATTTAACTGCGATTTGAATTTGAAATAATGTACAGTAAAGTCCTGTGATTAAACTACGAAGAATTTGTTCTAAGTTTAGTATCAGACGATTGCAGTTCCTAACACTAGTTAACAAATAGCTGTCTACGAATTTGAATTTGATTTGTTAATTTGAGTATGGTGTAAAGTGCTTCGTATTAAAGATTCGACTTCTGTGACTGTAAGTACATGTTTTTCCTTTTCTTCCGGCATCCAGAGACCTGTTGCTGCAGTATTCGACAACTTATGTTATACCCAGCGGTGGTTATTGTGCAGTGTCGGTGTAATGATTTCGTTACCTTTCGTTCTTGAGTAAAAGAAATTTAACTTTTATCGATTTCCACATGACACAAACTATTATACTAGTGTCTATGTGTTAAAAGCTTTTGTTCATTACGCAGACGATGTCTGCAAATTTTGTATATAACTGATAGAGTTTTTTGATTTGCCTTTTTTGTACTTAAACTTTTATGATACATGTTATAATTAAATTTTGTTTAATGAATGAGTAAATTAACTTTAAGTTAATACGAGTTTCTGCAGGTCGGCCGGCCATTATTAATATTTTTGTATACTTGTGTATCATATGGCATTATGTTAATATCTTGTGTATTTGTCTCTTTATGGTAAAAGCGATATTTATTTCTTTTCTCCCACACCCTGATGTCAATTGCTCTTTGTGGTATTTTGTAATATATTTTTGTTATTAATTATGATTTTATTTCTAACTCCTTATAATTAATGAGCTAGTCGTGCACCTTTTGTAGAGTAAACTTTATCTTTAAAAATAACGTAGGGCTAATTAGCTTCGTTATACCACAGCAGTCTATCAATTTTATTTATTTATTTATTTATTTGATTTATACTGCATATATACAGAAACAATTTCCAATTACATATACATAGTAGGCATAGGTGTCGACACATTTGATGTGGCATCTTCATGTGTGTAAAAGTACAATAAAGATATACATAGATACAAAATGTACCAGCTAAAATATAAAAAATGTAAATTGGTATTTCTTATCACCATGCTGCTAGTGTATATGCTAGAAGACCAGCCAAACTCATTGCCTTGGTATACAGTGCTGTATACATGTTATAACTTAAAGCAGAAGTTAAGACAAATAAATTAGAGAATATTATTTAGATATTAAGCAAATCACATCTTACAACTTTTTTATTACACTTTTCGCAAAAACGAAGAGTATATTGTATTTGATTAGCACATTTCTAACTGAGTAAATATCGCTCGTAGAGAAAACATTTTAGTGAACGAATTCTGAACAACTTTCAAAATGTCCGTCTGCCTGTCCGTCCGTCACGTTTCTTGTAAGCACGATAACTTAAGAAAGAAAAGTCCGATTGTATGGAAATTTGGAAAGTAAGTTACTGTTAGCTAGAGGAAGACCCTATTGTTTTTGAAAAAAATCAATCAATAAATAAAAGTTATTAATCAGTTAAATTAAAAAAATATATTTTCTTAATTTTTGTCATTTTGTACTTAAATAGAAATCTTGCGAAATTTAATTCTCCATAATTTTTTTTGTTTATATATTTTACTAATAAATATATTTCATAATAATATCTAATTCGTTGAAATATAATACTAGAATGATATACAGGGTGTCCCACTTAAAACTCCCGGAGCCATTTTCTCGATAAAAAAAAGCAATATTTGAATTCTGTAAAACGTATCTACTAGAATATATAAGTGACTTCAGTTTTGAGTAAAAATTGTTATTTTACACATTGAGGTATAGATGGCGTTGCGATGTAAAGAACTTTTTCGATTATCAATATAATTTTTTTGAATATAAAAATCGTCATAACTTTTTTAAAATACATTTTAGACAATAAGTCCTTTGGGACATTTTTCATAGTGAATCAGGCTGATTTAGATGGTAATGAAACATTTATTTCAAAACAAAATAATTTTTTGGAAATTAAAGATTTTGACATTTTTGTTTATTGTGTATTGTCTAATGTTTGCGTCATGTTTATGTTGTATGTTCTACTAAATTTTACACTATAAATCGTAGACATATGAAAAAAATGGGATTTTTGTTACTTGAAAAATTACATTGAAGTTCAAATATCTCGAAAACCAGTGATTTTTCGAAAATTGTTCATATAAAAAAAGTTGCTTAGAATATAATTCTCCATCTCATGCAAGTAATTTCATCGTTTCTAGGACCAAAAAATGTCTTTGCATCGCAACGCCATCTATACCTCAATGTGTATCATAACCATTTCTACTCAAAACTGAAGTCATTTATATATTCTAGTAGATACCTTTTACAGAATTCAAATATCGCTTTTGGTTATCGAGAAAATGGCGCCGGAAGTTTTAAATGGGACGTCCTGTATATACTACAGACATTCAATTGTTGTAATGATGTCTGATGGTCCAATGGCTAAAGCTTTTTCTCGCAATCCAAAGGTATTGTGTTAGAATCCCTGACGGGATGTTTTCTTTCATTTTTTTTTTCATATATTTTTTTTTCACAACAAAGTTGGTATCAAAAAATTTAGAATGTCCAAAAACTAACATTATTTACAAGAGAACTGCGAAGAGTATCCTATAGAATGTGTAACAATTACATAAAAAGCTCAGTAAATCGGCGAGGAGTATAATGCTTGAACTAGTTTATTATGAAATTACCTACTTTCTTTATATAGTTGCCCTAATCTAGGTACGCTAATATATTAGTTAGGGAAATACTGTAAAACACTCATTATTGGAAAACCAATCAAAACAACTACTTAAATCATTTATTTAAATAAATGATTTAAGTATTTTCAATATATTTTTCGCTTTAAAATGCTAGGATCCTATCTAGTCCAATTAAATAAGTCGGCAAATCAAAATTTTGAGGTAAATACTTGAATTTTTGATATAACTTACTTTGATGTATTAGAACACGATTAATGAAAGAAATTTTTTTCTGAACCCCCGGGAAGGGGTGAAAAAAAATAAAATAAAGTGTTTTTTCAAAATTACTCAAAATGTGTAAAAGCTAGTAAAGAAAGTTTCAAACAAAAATTGTAAAGCATGAAATTTTATATAAAAATGATCTCTAGACTTTTTTTGGTATTACTAAAATTAACGGAGTTAGGCTGGTTAGAAATTAAGGGATGGTATGTACAACTTTAAAAAATCATAGCGTGCTGAAAAGTTAATGTATTTAAAAATTATTTTTTTCTATTTACTCAGAAAAATATAAACATTCGTTTCAGAGAAATGTATTTTTTTTAAATTGTTAATAAAAAAGTTATAAAAATTTTAATTTTTTTATTTTCAATTAAAACCACTTTGAACGGTGAAACGAAATTTTTTTTATACCATTCTGTTCATTATTTAATATATTGAACATTTGCTTTTGAAATTTTTTTTTACCCATCATTTTCGAGCAGGTATGAATTTATTTACCTGTTTAATTTTTTTCCAAACGTAAGACACTGCTCTTGTGACGTCACGATAACTGAAAAGAAATAAAGAATGCGTACGACAAAGATAAAATGGTTTCGTAGCTGCTGCGTTGCCTACAAGACGCGTATACGTCACATCTATACTGCCGTCATAAGTCATAAGGAGAATAGCCCATCTGTAAATTGTTGGTTGGCGAGGAAAGTAACAAACGCGTTTGTTTTTTTCCCAACTAGTAAATATTAATTAAGAAAATCATGTAGCTGCTTTTTATCCATTTATGTTTTTGTACTTTATAATTTTTTAATAATATTTTTAACTGCAGAACTCTTGGGTGCTCATATATTATTAGAATCTCATTTATGACAAATATCTAGATGCTGCTTTTCACCTTATGACGGCAGTAAGGGCATCTGCGAGTGACGTACAACTAACCTCAAAAATATGTGTTTCTTAAGATTTAAGGGTATTACGCAACTATTATTAAAATTTCTGCCTGGTTCCCGTATTTTCAACTAAAATCTAGTTCAGTGTAATGTTTATGAAGTTCTAAATACTTTGTCCCAATAAAATAGGACTCTTTTTGTAGGTTGGAAATCTAACCTGTAATTAGCAGTCTATTTCTATTAATCAACAATATTGAAAAACTATTTACGCGAATTTTTAAATATTTGCTTAGAGCCAGTACCGGCTCCAAGCTAAAAATGCGTATACAAATATTAAAAATGAGAATAAACTTGAAAAAACTTAAAATTTAAGGTTATGTTGGTTACATGATGCAGATGCCCGATATCTCAATGCAGCGGTTGTGAATGTTTTGGTGAATAAATGCTCCTACAAATCGTTAACAAAATTTTTAATTGTGGTCAAGTATAATAAGAGTGTATTGCGAAATCTACATACTTGTACATGCTTCGTTTTATGTACATTTTGGTTATAGGTATTAGACACGTGGAATTTTGTTTACGTGATCTAAATATTTTTAAAATTAATCTTTGAATTGTAGTGAAAGAAATTATTATTACTGTCAACATTTGCTGATTTCTACTAAATTTAGAATTATTTGTTTGACATTATTGATATAAATCAAAAATAAAGTACAAAATATAAATTTTTTTTGCGAGAAAATTTTGCAGACGAATTATTGGAGTATTGGAAATAATTGTTTGAAACATCGTTTTAAATTAGTCTAAATTCGCGTACTTCAACCAAGGTTGCAAAAAATGTTTTTTTTATGCATTTTCGATTAAATTAATAAACTAATCCATAATGTAGAAGTAAAAACTATTTGCAAAAATGAATATTTGCAATAGTGAAACTTATTTTTTTTTCCACATTAACAATTGAAATAATTTTTCTTCTTAATTTCAAAAAAATTGGCAATTACAAATATTTACATTACTTATTTTTTTAACTTACAAAATTTCAATTATTTTAATTTATTATTTTTTAAGACCATAAGAAATTATTATAATTGTATACATATTTTAAAAATTGTGTACTCAGAAATATATTAATCAACACATTTTTTTTTGGATCATTAATTTCAATTTTGAATGAAAAAAAAAATGACATTAAAAAAAATGATGGATACATTTCCATTAAAATATACTATAAATATAAATATTCTATTCCTACTCTAAATAAAAATAAACAGTTTAAAAAATAAAATTGCATAAATTAAATAATAAATAATTGAACCATTTTTTGGATGGATGGATAATGACAATTGGAAGAAAATAATTCATTCTTAAAACAACATGTATGATCCATTCTATATTAAATTAATCTTATGAAAAGTTAAAATAGGAATTACTAAAAACAAATTTGTTAACAATTTTTAGGAGCATTTGTTCACCAAAACATACACCACCGCTGCATTGAGATATATAGACTAGTTCACAAGTTCGAAGCCGTGTTAAAGCTTAATAAAGTTCGTGAACATATGAGTGAGGGCTCATTGGATTCGGAATGACACCTAGAAAAATGTGCAAGTTTCAAACCCGCATATAAACAATTGCAAAAGTTACAAACAAATGAAGATTGAAAAAATTACGAGTTTCGTTTTTTGCAAATAACTCGAAAACTATTAATATTTAAGAAAATTTAAAGGAAGATTTTTAAAGAGGAATGAATTTCAAATAAAAAATTCCGAACTCCCGAAACTCTATGTCTATTATTAATAATTTCAATTTAATGTTGAAAATGGAGCTCTGCGCGGCGAACACTAAGCCGTTACGATGCTCTGGAACCGGCCGTAATAAGTAAAAATATTTTTTATGTTAATAAATATTAATTTAAAATTTTTTTAAAAATTATGGTATTACCGCTACCGGCTACCGGCACGGTAGCTCAATCAGTTAAGGCGTATTGAGTGGCGAATACGCTGATCGACTCGCTACCGCGCTCTGGGTTCGACCCCCAGCCCCGGTATTGACAACACCGGGGGGGTGTGGATGTATGTCTGCGTTTTTCCGAATGTGTAACCCCCTTCCGGACAGCCTTGGCTTTGGATTTGGGGGTTGTCTACTATCTGTGGTGTGTTTATGTTATGTTTTATGTTTATTTAGACACTTAAAAAATTGTTTCACCGATTTTTCATAAAATGAGCCTATTGTTGTTTTGAGTTTTGCTCGAAAACTATGCATTTTTCCTATAAACACGTCAATAGAAAAGTTGTTGAGAATTAAATTTCCAATCGAAATGGCACCTTCAGAACTCAATTTTTTTTTTACAAAAACGCCCAGAAAACAAAACAAAAAATGTAAAATTTGTTATTTTTTTTAATTTTAACCTGTAACTTTTTTCGGGTACATTTAGGCATAGACATTGCTGCATAAAAAAAAGCTGGCGTTTTACCGTTAAAATGATTATTAACGGGTAAAACGTCAGCTTTTTTTATGCACAATATCTATGCCTAAATGTACCCGAAAAAAAGTTAAGGCTAAAACAAACAAAAAAATGCATTTTTCCGTTGTTTTTTGTTTTGTTTTCTGGTCGTATTTTTGTAAAAAAAAATTGACTTCTGAAGGTACCACTTCGATCGGAAATTTAATTCTTTACAACTTTTCTATTGACGTGTTTATAGGAAAAATGCATAGTTTTCCAGTAAAACTCAAAAATGTGAAAAGTGGACCTTTTTATTTCGATCTCAAAAACGCACCCCTTTAAATGGTAGCACTCAGCGGTTTTCTCATATTTTGGGGTCAATTGAACATAAGAAACAGTAAAAATCCTTTAACGTTTTAGTTCCTTTCAACCCTCTTTTTTTGGACATAGACAATAGCCTAAAAATATTGTGATTAAAAATTAAAAAGTTTTCTTTAATTTTTTTTTTAAATTGTTTATAATATTTTGTTCCATTGTTTCATTATTTAAACAAATTATTAAGAAAAAAATTCATTCTTAAACTGTATTGTAATATGTTGCACCCCTTAAAATTTAAGGTTATGTTACTAAAAAGTAGGCAGACTTCAACAGATCGAATGTCTGAATGAATGTAGTGTATTTGCACCTACTCGAAAAAGAACCTACCAGAAGATTCCAAAGTGACATCTGGAATTATCGAGAGAATGGTGGCGTCATCACAGAACAATCGAGATCTGTCATTTTTAGGTATAAAAGACCGATCGCATTCTCGGCGAGTAGTTCAGAAGTTCAGAAAGTTCAGAAAATATAGAAAGCGAGGTTAAGAGTTCAAAGATAAACAAAGTAATAAACATTGTGATCTTTAGTCAGTAAAGTGTAAATAATAGTATTGTGAAGTATCCAGTAAATATTTAATAAAGTGTGTTAGTGGACATCTCTTGTTATAATTTTTGGAACCCACGGAATTTGCAAGGGGTAGTTTCCTAAGGGTGAAAACACGTCACAAATTGGTGTCAGAAAGCGGAATTTTATGACAAGAGGGACTCTGAAGTTGTGCTGGAGTGTTCGAGACGTATTCTCGAGGTTTAGTGCTAACACAGGACTAATTTACTGGACATTTGTGTTGTTATTTTCGAACAGGAAAATAGTGTTTAAGTGCATTTTTGAGACATTGTAGAACATTTTATTAGGACATTAGTGTGATAATTAAATCCTTTGAACTGAGAAGTGATAGAGACACTGAAAAAGACTCATTTAGTGCGTGAAAATTTCTAGAACTTTTCTATTTGGACATTAGTGGAGATTATTAAATTCTCTGAACTGGATAGTGACAAGAGACTCTGGATAAGACTTTTTCGTGCTATTTCGAGATTTGTCTGGAAAGTTCTGATATTGACGTGACAGTTAAATTTATTTTATTTTAATTTCATCGTATGCCCGTAACAACAAGAAGTATGGCATCCGATAAACAAATACAGGACTTATTCGAACAATTCCAAAAAATGATGGCGCAGCAACGGCAGGAAGACAAAGAAGAACAGGAGAGAAAACGTCAAGAAGAGCGAGATGAATTAAAGAAAATTATGGAAGACCAGGAAATAAGACGCCAAGAAGAAAAGGAAGAGCGAGAAAAACGACGTCAGGATGAAGAGAGAAGACGCCAAGAAGAAAAGGAAGAGCAAGAAAAACGACGTCAGGATGAAGAGAGAAGACGCCAGGAAGAAAAGGAAGAGCAAGAAAGAAGACGTCAAGAAGAAAAAGATGAATTGAAGAAAATGATGGAGGACCTGAAGATACGACAGCAAGAGGAGAAAGAAGAGCAAGAAAGACGACGTCAAGAGGAGAAAGAGGAACAAGAAAGACGCCAAGAAGAATTAAGGAAAATTCTGAATGAACAAATGAAAATACAACAAGACACTATCATTTCTGCCAATGAAGTACTAAAATGTGAAGTTAAAGAAGAGATAAACAAGGTAGAAGAAAAAGTAGATAAGGTAGAAGACAAAGTAGATGTAGTTGAGACCGAAGTCAGTCAGATCAAAGGAAAGATGAGTGAGTTCGAAGGAGAAGTGGAGCGACTTAAACGACAGTTGAGAGATAGAGGAAGCCAGCAGGTGGTATCATCAGGTCACCGGTTAAAACCTCCCTCCTTTGACGGCCAAAGCTCATGGACAACGTACAAGAGGCAGTTTGAGGCAGCAGCATGTGCGAACAACTGGGATAACGAGGAAAAGGCCATGGCATTAGTTCTGGCGTTAAGGGGCCAGGCCTCAGAATTACTTCAGACTATCCCGGTGGAGAAACAAAGGGACTTCAAAGTCTTGGAAGCTGCATTAGACTTGAGGTATGGCGATCAACACCTTGCCCAATTATACCAGGCTCAGCTGAAATCCCGGATGCAAAAAGCTGGGGAAAGTTTACAAGAATTTGAAGCTGCGATAGAGAGACTGGCACACCTGGCGTATCCAAATGCACCTAAAGAATTCCAGGAACAATTAGCCGTGGGGGCCTTTTTAGATGGTATAAGGGACAAAGAGGTCAGGCGAGTTCTGAGGCTGACGAGACACCAAAGTAGTAGCGAAGCTTTGGTGCGTGCACTCGAAGTAGAAGCCGCTTACAGGGAAACTCCAAGGTCGAGAGTGCGAGCTGTGACTCTCGAAGAATCGCAACCAGAAATGAACCAGAACCCTATGTTGACGGAGATGCAGAAAATGTTTACCAAATTATTGAACAAAGTGGATGATCTTAGGGAGCAGAGAAAACAACAAAATAAAGGAAAGCCGAGTGGAGGTATTAAATGTTACAACTGCGGCAAGGTAGGACACATGAAGCGAGACTGTCGACAGCAGAATTCGGAGAGTCGAGTAAATGCTGTGAATCTTGAAGAGAAGCAGGAAAACAGTACCAAGGGGGTTGTTCTGGCTAGGGAATGCAGTGACCCCAGAGAAATAAAGATTTCCCAGCTTCGAAGAATCGCAAGCAGTCTGTTGTTGCATGGATATGTGAACGGAAGAAAATGTTTGTTTACCATCGACACAGGTACTACGTCATCAATAGTACGGCCAGGATTTATATCGGGCATAAAGATTACCAAGAGGCAAAATGAAGAAGTGATCGTCCGGACAGCTACGGGGGACAGGGCTACGGTTCATGGAGAAGTAGACCTGGGTTTGCAGATTGGGCATTTGAGGTTCGACCACAGGGTCATCGTGGCTCACATTACGGATGACTTCATTTTGGGACTGGACATTATGGAACAGTATGGATTTATTGTTGACGTAGGAAAGCGAATGTTAAGGATTGGGAACGAAAAACAATTTATTCTGTCAAAAGTGAACGACCAATGCGAGAAAACCAGGCTGTTGACAACGCAGGCAGTCAAAACTCCTGCATTATCCAGAAAACCAGACAAAGAAGATTGCAAGCGCTACCCTCAGGTGGAAAGATTGTCAAACATGGTTGAAGTCAACACTGTCAAGGTTGATCTCCCAGAGAGTTGGTCAAAGAAAACTCTGAGGCAAGAGCAATTGCGCGATGTAGAAATCGGACCCATGTTGAGAGCAAAAGAAGAGGGAACGCGTCCAGCATGGAAGGATGTTTCCAACAAAGAAGTGGGGCTGAAGGCTTTATGGTCACAATGGGATTCACTTACGGTCGTAGATGGGCTTTTGAGGAGAGCATGGGAAAGCCCAGATGGGAAGCAGGTTGCCATGCGTCTAGTGATTCCCAGGTGTCGTGTACCAGAAGTACTCCAGGAAACACATAATGAAACGTCCAGCAGACACTTCGGCATAAACAAGACATTGAGTAGAGCACGGGAACAGTTCTATTGGGTTAATAGTCGCCAGGATGTGAAGGCCTGGTGTCACAAGTGTAAAAATTGTGCTGCCCGTGGAGAACCATTTTCGATGAGCAACTACAGGAATGGAAGTCGAGAACAGCCAAAGAATGATCGAGAGCAGATGAACAGAACTAGTAACCGCTTGAAGGCCCGTTATGATCAGAATGCCAGTACAGGGGGATTCAAGGTGGGGGATCTGGTTTGGCTGTACAACCCACAGCGGAAGGAATGGAGACCCCCGAAATTTCAACCTCCTTGGGATGGACCGTACACTGTTATTACCCGAATTAATGATGTCGTCTATCGTATTCAACGAAACAAAAAGTCCAAGATGAAGATCGTACACTTGGATAGACTGGCGAAGTATGTGAAAGAGGCTGAATTGCCTGACCGGGACGTTCAGGCTTAAGGAGGGGGCAGTGTAATATGTTGCACCCCTTAAAATTTAAGGTTATGTTACTAAAAAGTAGGCAGACTTCAACAGATCGAATGTCTGAATGAATGTAGTGTATTTGCACCTACTCGAAAAAGAACCTACCAGAAGATTCCAAAGTGACATCTGGAATTATCGAGAGAATGGTGGCGTCATCACAGAACAATCGAGATCTGTCATTTTTAGGTATAAAAGACCGATCGCATTCTCGGCGAGTAGTTCAGAAGTTCAGAAAGTTCAGAAAATATAGAAAGCGAGGTTAAGAGTTCAAAGATAAACAAAGTAATAAACATTGTGATTTTTAGTCAGTAAAGTGTAAATAATAGTATTGTGAAGTATCCAGTAAATATTTAATAAAGTGTGTTAGTGGACATCTCTTGTTATAATTTTTGGAACCCACGGAATTTGCAAGGGGTAGTTTCCTAAGGGTGAAAACATGTCACAGTATTATTTGCAATTCTCTACAAGATGGAAAAAAAGAAAAAAAATGTTGTTAATTTATTTGTTTATTTAATAAACAATTTGTTATTAACAATCGCCGAATGTGTTTATATTCTTTTTAGATAGAAAAAAAAATAACAAAAACAACCGTATACATAAACATGTTCAATTTATTTTTCTTTTTACATGTTTATGTATACGGTTGTTTTTGTTTTTTTTCTATTTAAAAATCTTCGGCGATTGTTAATAACAAATTGTTTATTAAATAAACAAATAAATTAACAACAAAAATTTTTCTGTTTTTCGTCTTGTAGAGAATTGGGTTGTTGCACTAAGTTAAAATTTGAGGAGAATCTATGTTAAACAATAACACTTATTCATAAAAAATCATTAGAAACATGTAGAAGTTGAAAAGAAAGTCTTATAATATTATAATATTAATTACAAAAATACATGGATTTAAAACGGAGATGACATAATAACGGCAGTCTGTAGAGAAGTTAGTTATAAAACGACGAGAAACGCGTACTAATTTAGAAACTCGCTGATAGCGACGGAGAAAAAAGACAATCACGACAGTTTAATCTGACATTATATTTAACGTCAAATTCAACTGACGTTCATAGGTTATAATTCCGTATAGTTTAACAGCATCTAGTTATGGATAAATATAAGTACAGATAGTGTTTTCTGCCGTACTGTGTAAACAATACCACCAATTCACCAGAAAAACTGTTGTGTTCCAATAATAAACGCTGAACGTAATAATGAATGATTCAAAGCCACCAGAGAAGGACCAAGTCTTCTTATTGTGGAGACCATTTCAATGTCAAGTAAAGTAACAAATTACAATATATTCTAAGCGTTTTATTTGTGGTAAGTTGTATCTTAATGTAGGAATTTGATTTTTAATATGGGTTTATGTTGTAGGAAAAACGGCCGCATTACAAGACTTGTGTGGCGTTCTAGCTGTTACAAATTTAAATTACCCGCCAAACTGGTGGATAAAACAGGGTATATTACTGTATTCTTAACGGCTCTAGATTAGAATGTTATTCATGCTTTGACTTCCTAAAAGGAGGGAAATGACTTTAATCTGCTTTTATGTATTTTATCTAGTTTATGTTGGAATAAAGTGCAGTTGTTTTTGTTAGCTATTGATTATTTATGAAGCACCCTAGACGCACCATAATACTAGGATGATCAATAAATTAAGAAAGGAAATTTAAAAACTCGCTCGTTGAAAAACTATGAAACAAACTGTGAAAGTCGTCTAAAGTCGGTGAACACAATCAGTCGGAAATGGCTACGAATGCGTTGGATTGTAGTTATAAATGCCCTTTGAATTATGTGTGTTATAAATACATACCATTGTTTATTGCTTAGATAGATACTAGCATAAAGTACTTACCTATTTATTATTTTTTGTTATAATACAGACCTTTCTTGATATCTTCGTAAGTCTCATTCTGACTCTTCTTAGAAGTGAGTATCAATGGATAATAAATAATTTCTTTAGTAGATAAACTTATTTTGTTGTTTTCAGTTAGATACCCATGTATATAGTTAATAGGAAATAAAACAATGAAAAGGAAATATTTAATAAAATACAAAGTATAGTTAACAAATTGATCTAAATTAAATAATAAAATACATATTATGTAATATTAATAAGATAAGATAAAGGAAGTTCTTGCAGAAATTACAATAGTTTGTACTGTCTATAGCAGCTGTAACGTAAGTACCTTGCAGTCTTTGCACTTCCAACCATTGCAATGTCAAAACGATCGTCTCTTTAAAAATTCGCTGACCATAAATATATCTACCGCAAGTAGAATGTCAGAATTAGCTTTTACAGATATACTGCCTTAGTCGTTTTGTAAAAAAATATTAACAATAACTGCAAACCTCAATCACTGCTAGCTAAACGTCAAATTTACTTTTGACATATGAGGTTATTTTCTTTCTTGTCAGCAATGTCAACTTATTCGTCTTCATCTGTTCTGCATATAAGTTCACATCTAACTGCCGTTATGATGTCACTACCGTTTTCGCGGCACATTCAAATAGTCGAAGTTTAACAATTTTTTAAAATATGTTGCGCTAAGAATTTTTCTTCCAAATTAAATATATAACTAAATTAAGTCCTCCACTACCATATTTCACCATTTTTGAAAATTCGTCAACAACCCAATTGCAAATAATAAATTTTAAGAATACATTTTTTTCTTAATAATTTGTTTAAATAATGAAAAAAAGAAAAACGCTATGATAAATAATTAAATAAAAATTTTAAGACATTTTTTAAATTTTTAAACACAATACTGTATTCGCGAAAATCAAACAAATGAACCCAGTAGGGATTTACCTTCGATACACACAAATTCACCAATATGTGACAGCGATTTATATATCATGACAAATTTCCGCTGATACTTTACTATATAAACTTTTCCTTATACGTGAATTCCTTTGTATCGAAGGTAAATCCCTACTGGGTTCATTTGTTTGATTTTTGCGAATAATAAAATGGCAACAAAAATTTTATAGGGTCTCCATGAAGCGAAATAATTTTAGTGGCTTTTGTTTAACAATTATCCGACTTGATAAACGTAAACTCTAAAAAAAATTTGTTAATTAACAATAATAGGCTCATTTTATGAAAAATCGGTGAAACAATTTTTTTTCAACGGGATATTGTTCCGTTAAGTGTCTAAATAATACCATAATTTTAAAAAAATTTTAAATTAATATTTGATAACATAAAAAAATATTTGTACTTATTACGGCCGATTTCAGAGCATCGTAACGGCTTAGTGTTCGCCGCGCAGAGCGCTGAGAGATAGAGTTTCGGGAGTTCGGCTTTTTTATTGGAAATTCATTCCTCTTTAAGAATCGTTCTTTCAATTTTCTTAAATATTAATAGTTTTCGAGTTATTTGCAAAAGACGAAATTGTTATATTTTCAATCTTCATTTGTTTATAACTTTTGCAACTGTTTACACTTTTTCTAGACGTCATTCCGAATTCAATGAGCCCTCACTAATATTTTTACGAGCTTTATCAAGCACTAACACAGCCTTGAACTTGCAAATTAGTCTGCATCTGCATTATGTACCTAACATAACCTTAAATTTTAAGTTTTTCAAGTTTATTCTCATTTTTAATGTTTGTGTACGCATTTTTAGCTTGGAGCCGGTACTGGCTCCAAGCAAATATTTAAAAATTCACGAAAATAATTTTTCAATATTCATGATTAATCGAAATAGACTGCTAATTACAGGTTAGATTTCCAACCTACAAAAAGAGGCCTATTTTATTAGGACAAAGTGTTTAGAACTTCATAAACATTACACTGAACTAGATTTTAGTTGAAAATACGGGAACCAAGCAGAAATTCTAATAATAGCTGCGTAATACTCTTAAATCTTAAGAAACACATATTTTTGAGGTTACCTGTGACGTTACGTGCAGATACCCTATAGATGTAACGCATGCGCGTCTTGTAGACAACGCAGCAGCTACGAAACAATTTTATCTTTGTCGTATGCATTCTTTATTTCTTTTCAGTTAACATGACGTCACAAGAGCAGTGTCTTACGTTTGGAAAAAAATTAAACAGGTAAATAAATTCATACCTGTTCGAAAATGATGGGTAAAAAAAAATTTCAAAAGCAAATGTTCAATATATTAAATAATGAACAGAATGGTATAAAAAAAAATTCCGTTTCACCGTCCAAAGTGGTTTTAATTGAAAATAAAAAATTAAAATTTTTATAACTTTTTTATTAACAATTTAAAAAAAAATACATTTCTCTGAAACGAATGTTTATATTTTTCTGAGTAAATAGAAAAAAAAATTTTTAAATTCATTATCTTTTCAGCACGCTATGATTTTTTAAAGTTGTACATATCATCCCTTAATTTCTAACCAGCCTAACTCCGTTAATTTTAGTAATACCAAAAAAAGTCTAGAGATCATTTTTATATAAAATTTCATGCTTTACAATTTTTGTTTGAAACTTTTTTTACTAGCTTTTACACATTTTGAGTAATTTTGAAAAAACACTTTATTTTATTTTTTCTCACCCCTTCCCGGGGGTTCAGAAAAAAATTTCTTTCATTAATCGTGTTCTAATACATCAAAGTAAGTTATATCAAAAATTCAAGTATTTACCTCAAAATTTTGATTTGCCGACTTATTTAATTGGACTAATCACGTAATTCAATACTTCGTCAGTATTAGCTAGAAGAGTAGTTGTTTTGATTGGTTCTCCAATAATGAGTGTTTTACAGTATTTACCTAACTAGTGCAACAATATACAGAAAGTAGGTAATTTCATAATAAATAAAAAAGTGTGTAAGTTGTGATTTGCTTAATACCTAAATCATATTCTCTAATCATGATGAAAACAAATATATAAAAAAATAATTAATTGTAAAAAAGAATCAAGAATAGTCACCCAATTGTTCTATAATTTCTTTGGTGACATTGTTTTTATAGGGAATTAACACACTTCGCCCTCCGTTGATGTATTATTATTATTATTATTATTGTTACAATACCAATATCATAATAATTTTTTTTCATTAGAAAACACTTATGAAGACTAATGCAGGTATAAAATCTAATCTATCTGGTCTATTTTTTTTTGTGTTGATCTAACATTATTTTCTCTTTTTCAAATAAGAAACTTTTTTTGAGATTCATGGGTTAGCATGTTCTCAATAATGATTCTTGAAGCACATTTATAGAGAAAAAATTAAATTAACCATTTAAAACCCAACGATCTTCAAGTTAATTAACAACTATTTAAAAAATCCTTATTCCTATCAAAAGTTCCACAAATTTCTAATACATTCCTCTATATCAGATTGGAGTGATCTACTAATTGTTGGTTTTAAATGCATTTTAATATTTAAACGAAACAATGTTTACTTACCAGAATGCTATAGTTTTATCTCCCACCAACGCTTGGTCATGTGACTCTGCATAGGCAATGTTGGGTTCCATCCAACGCCTATTAGTTAAAGTATGTATTATGTCTCCAATATTCCAATTTTCATCAGAGGTGTGTTTCAATAATTTTATCCACATATCTGGTATTGCCATAGCTAACCTAAAAAGAAAATAGATGTGCAGCATCAGTTTATACATAAGAAATTATTTTATTAAAATAACTGCAGAAATATATAGTGTGTGTGTGTGCTTCAATACTGCAGCACACTGTTATTTTGGAATGCATTGCACAACTTAAAAATTTGTAATTTTTATATTTTCAAGATCTACTAAGGTCCCTAGATCAACTGCTTTAGGCAATTTGTTATCCGTAAAGCAGATAGTATATTCGATTAGCAGTTATTTCAAATACCTCTACACAAAATTTTACCTCGATACCTCATATAGGGTTATGAATAGGATTTTATAGAGTGAAAGGGAAATATGCGTGAATTTTCAATTTATTATAAATATTTCAAAAACAAAAAACAAAAAACTGTTTAACAATAAACAATAAATGAAACATGAAACCACAAAATGTCAACGAATTAAGAGATTCGGATTGAACAAAAGTGCAGGGAAATAACACCACAACAATTAATGAGGACCCATCAAAATTTGAAATGGCGTTATGAAAGAATTATATTAGGAGTTATATTGAAAACCCAAAACTTTGAAATACTTAGTTAAATTTTTATGTTATTACAACCATTTGTTAACCAACTTTAATTTTATGAAATTTTCTCCAGTCGTTTGTTTATCTGGTGTTTATTCAATTTTAAAGTAGTGTTGGACTGTTGTCGTACTATTTGATGTTGTTCGTGTTATTAGAAATAATGATTTTTCAACATTTGTTATATTACTTTATAACAGACTTTTATACAGGGCCAGTCAGAAAGTGAAAAATTTTAAAATTTGGCCAGCGAATAACAAGCACCCTGTGAGCTATCAAGCTAAGACTGAATAGAGGTATTTGAGATAACTGCAAATCGAATGCGGTATCCAATTTGTCAATAAAAAATTGGCTAATAGTTGATCTCGAAATTTTGACCCATCTAGAGGAACTTAGTAGGCCTTGAAAATATGAAAATTACAAATTTTTCAAAATAGACAAATAGAGCTCTTCGAGTTCTACGTCCCAAATCATGGTTTCCACCTTAAGCAATTATTATTACAGCAATATGACATAATAAGCATGGCAACACTGTGAATGTTTTTTGGACATTTGTTCGTGTGCAGTCAACATGTCTGCACGTTTAAGGACATCTTGGTCAGACACTGGTTTTAGTCACCCACTTTGGATTAAATGCTACTGTTGGTTCGCAGGCACGACGTAAGGTACCTTTACGGATCCCTTACTGTCTACCATGAGGGTTCAAATGAAGTATAAACCGTCAAATAAGGAACTTAAAGTAAAGTATGATCGTAGAAATTTTGTATTTAGTGGGGGGGTTAAAGGGCATACAAACCTCAAAATACAAGAAAATAATAAAGGTAATCAAGAGCAAATTATAGTATTCAGAGACAGTAAGAAAAGGCAATTCTGAAAATTATTACTGTAAAAAGAATGATTTAATGGAAATTGGAAATTAAAAATATAAAACAATTTTTAAGTATAGTTTTATGTAGTTTAAAAGTTTACGATAAAATTGACATTAATGTGTGTATATACAGTGTGTCCCTCGATTGAGTTCGCTATAGGTGAAATGGGCAACAAATTTTCGATTTCTTTTTTCATATTTGAAGGTTCACCCCTGCTTATCTAAAAAGTAACTTTGGGTATACTTTTGTCTTTTTTTAAATCATGTAGGCCATGACAGGTAAGCAAAAACGAATTTCATGTTAGGTAAGTACCTTTTCTGTAAAATATACAGGAAAATGTCATTAGGGAAAGTTATTCAGATTAAAAAGTTATAGTCCTATGCAAAATTTCAAGAACATACGCCTACTTTGATGATTTTGATTTTCTTCAATACAGGCTGGCCATAATAGGCCATAGTTCAAGGGACCAAAATATGAGGATATAACCAAACATGCTTTAGTAAATTGTTGCTGTGGAAAAAGATACAGGGTGTCAAAATTGTAATTTTTTTTTCTTTTTTTGCAATATTTCAACTATCTCTTGACCGATCTTCTCCCAATTTGGTAAGGAAACAATAATTTGTGTATTACATCACGCCAGCCAGTTGAGGGCGCCTCATGAGCTATACCTGATGATGATTCTTTTTCTCTTTTTTTATTACGAAACATTGTGGCACTTTTGACTAGAAAATCTCATGCAGGAATCATTTCTACGTAAAAAAAGGTACACTTGATAGAACTTGATAATTCCAACCGTTTTCGAGAAAACTGCCGCATAGATCTCAAAAATTCTTTGAAAACAAACCCAATTTGTATTTATTGAAAAATATGATTTGGTGACGTCATTTACGTACAATTTCATTAGTTTGACATTTTGACAGAACTAAGACGCCACCAAAGCACACTTTTCAATAAATACAATTTTTCCTTTTCAAATTGGGTTTGTTTTCAAAGAATTTTTGAGATCTATACGGCGCTTTTCTCGAAAACGGTTGGAATTATCAAGTTCTATCAAGTGTACTTTTTTTTTACGTAGAAATGTCTCCTGTATGAGATTTTCTCGTCAAAAGTGCCACTACGTTTCGTAAAAAAAAGAAAAAATATTCATCATCAGGTATAGCTCACGAGGCGCTCTCCACGGACTAGAGTGATGTAATACATAAATTATTGTTTCTTAGCTTAAAAAATGTTTCCTTACCAAATTGGGAGAAGATCGGTCAAGAGATAGTTGAAATATTGCATAAAAAAGAAAAAAAAATACAATTTTGACACCCTGTATCTCTTTACACAGCAACAATTTACTAAAGCATGTTTGGTTATATCCTCATATTTTGGTCCAAAGAATCTACCCTTGAACTATGGCCTATTAATAATGGTCCACCCTGTATAATTCATTTTACGAAAAAAAAATGTTTCCGATTAACTAAAGTGTTTACTCCATTATGTACTAGATCAAACACTTTAGTAAACTGGCATATTATTTTTTTTTTCGTAAAATGCAATTATATTGAAAAAATCAAAATTATCAAAGTAGGCGTATGTTCTTGAAATTTTGTATAGGACTATAACTTTTTAATCTGAATAACTTTCCTCGATGACATTTTCCTCTATATTTTACAGAAAAGGCACTTTACCTAACATGAAATTCATTTTTGCTTAACTGTCATGGCCTAAATGATTTAAAAAAAACAAAAGTACACTCAAAATTACTTTTTAGATAAGCAGGGTTGAACCTCCAAATATGAAAAAAAAAATCGAAAATTTTTTGTCCATTTCACCTATAGCGAACTCAATCGGGGACACACTGTATATATATATATATATATATATATATATATATATATATATATATATATATATATATATATATATATATATATATATACATATATATAACTTTTAATTTATAAATTTTAATGTGTTGACGTATATTGTAATTATGAATGTATTACCATGATTTGATTTGAACTTTTTTAAATATTTTTTTAATAATGCATTGTTTTTAGAATTGTTTTTTTTTATATTTCTAAGATGCACCTTCAGTGCATCATATACTGTGACATATCCTATAACTGTATAAGTTCCTTGGATGAATAAATTTTTTTTTTTTTTTTCTGTTTCCCGTTGCCGGACAGGGCTTCCGAGGCCTCCGACACCACACGGTAGCCGTGCCAGCTAATTCATTACAGCCACTCTCCACGACCTGTGGAGTTAAATCATTATTATTATTATTATTATTATTAATATAAATTATATTATACGCCTTACAATAATTGTTACATGCAGTTATTTCCTCTAAGTGATTTACTGATATATGAACTTCCATGTTTTCTTAATTTTGGACTCATTTATCTGGAAAATGGTAACTCCTATCAAAATATTGCACAGGTACAAAATCGTAGAATATGTATGCACGTTGTTTTTTGTGAAACAAGTTTTTGTCCATCTTTTTTAGTTTTTGTGTTAAATGACAAAAACATTGGCAACAGTTTTTTTTAACATATGGTCGCCATTTTGAAAGTACAGCCAGTTTTTTTTTTAGGACATGTCTTAAATTATTCCTTAGGCTTTAATCTTTATGAAAAACATTATCCCCAAAGATCGGGCGGGTGGTGCATGTACAGCTTAGGGATTGCAATTTACCGGAAGTTTTAATAACTATTAAATCGGTAAATAAAATTGTAAATAACCGGTTAACCGGTATTTACCGGTAATTTTTAGAATGAATGATTAGGGTGGCGAAAATGGCAATTGTCTTTTTCCATGTACAAAATTATCTAAATTTAACAAAAAATATTTTTATATACGTATATTTAATATAATGGACAAACAAAGGGTTTTTTATCAAAAGGAAAAAATATAAATGAAATAAATTTAAATAAATAATTTTTCGGTAAATAACAAAAATATCAACTTAAGTAACAAAAATTATAAACATAAACTTAAATAGGGCATTTACTGAATACCTAATCTAAAAATACAATATTTTTTACAAATAGCCCGTTAAAAGGGTTAGTTTTTCAAAGCTATATCTGTTAGTCGTCTGATATTTGTGCATAGAATACCACCAGCTAAAGATGCCCTTCAATCGATATTGGTGGGTCGATAAGTTAATAAGAATTGGTAATAACATACTTCTAAATGTATTCCACGGATATTTACGGCAGTTAAATATTCAATTTCCTGTCGCAAGGTATTGTCAATGTCTCTCTTGTATTTCTTAGGGCTTGGTGTTTGGATTTTACTTTTTATAATATTATTTATTTATTGTTAAAAGTGCTCAGTGTTGGGACAGTCACTCTGTATTTAGTGAATACTAGTCACTGACATAAATAGAAACGTTGAATACGTGACATATCGTAAGTTCAGAAATTTACCGAAATATCCGGTAAAAAATTAAAATAACCGGTAATTATCGTCATGTGTTTTTTGTCCTGATAACCGGTTAACCGGTATTGCAATCCCTAGTACAGCTAGGGAGGGCTCCCCGACTAAGAGAGACTACAAAAAATCTCAAAATGCAATAAACTCAAAAATAAAAATGGTACAGTACTATCAAACAAAACTAAGCTACTTAAAACTTGGCTATAAATAAAATATAAGCAACCCAAATGGCTATTCCCAGTTAAGTTCAAAAAACCATTAAAATTACTACCGAATAATCCATTCAAAAGCCAAAAAATATTTTTACTAAAAAAATTTCTAACACTAGAGTCTAATTAGGAAGTTTCCTATTTTAGAAATATTATGTACATTCAACCTCATTCAGTAGTCTTTGAGTTAACTAGTCAAACAAAAAAAAAAAGTCATCTCGATATCTGAATAACTCACGAATTTATTTAATTTCTTATTTGAATACTTTGCACTAGACTGTGACGTCACAGTACACAACTTGCTGTTATTTTAGGCATACTTATTTCTTCAAACGATTAAAACATTAAACAAGCCTGACTTCAAAAATATTTTACGCTGTGTCCGGTAAGAATAACACTGAATGAACTAAACTTCCGGTGCCCTCGCCCACTTGCTATTAACGGAATCATGTACTGTGACGTCAGCGAGCCTCAGCCCAAATGAGCGGTAACTTTTTTATTTATATAGAGATAAAATTAGTGTTTTTAATACATAGATACAGAATAAAGATATGTAAATAACTGTGTGTCAAAAAAAAGGAAAGAACTACTCGGGGATGTCTTCAGCCCAACCTGTGATTGTTTCATGTAGGGTCTGTTCTGGAAATTTATATATGGAATTGATTTGTTGATCACGTGTTCTACAGTGTGGCTGCAACAGTTGCATGTTGTGTTGCTTGGTAGCGAACTTCTTCGATAGGTCTTTGATCCTTATATTGATGGGTTGTATATGTGTTCATACGTACAGTAACTCATTAGGTGGATTATGGAGTGGATTGAGTGGATGTCTCATCTTTGTAATGGTTCTCAATGAAGTAGTCTCTGTTACTCTGATGCGATCCAACACAGGGTTTCTACAGTTTGAAAATAGAACATTTGCGTACTCTATTAGTGGTCTGCAAATTGATTTGTAGATTGTCAAGGCTGACTTTAGTGAGATTCCTTCGTTTTTGTAGGTGAGTGACCGAAAATGTTTTGCCCTGCTTATTACTTTCTTCTTTGTTAAGTTAGTGTGTTCGTTGAAGTTGAGTTTGTGGTCTAAGGTTACTCCAAGATACTTTGCCGACGGTGAAGGTTTTATATTCTGGTTGCCCATTATTATTGTTGGAGATGAGTTAGATATATAGATATAGAGATAATTTAAAAAAAAATTACAGATATTTTTTAGATTTTTACGACTATTTATTACGAGAAAATGAGAAAAATGGAAACTTCCTAATTACTTAAAATTAATTTCTCAAAAAGTTACTCAAAATTTACTAAAAATATTCTCAAGAATTTACTAAAAATTTACTCAAAATTAACTCAAAAAATATACCCAACAGATATATTCAAAAGACATTACTATTGTATACTTCAAAATCAAAATTTAAAAGGCAAATCTAAAATTTTCTTACTGTACTCAACTGTACACAAAAAAATTTATGAACTCTCAAAAATATACTCTACTAGGTTAAAATATTGTAATATGTTGCAACCCCTTAAAATTTAAGGTTATGTTGGTTACTAAAAAGTAGGCAGACTTCAACAGATCGAATGTCTGAATGTAGTGTATTTGCACCTACTCGAGAAACCTACCAGAAGTTAGTTCTGGTGACATCTGGAATTATCTAGAGAATGGTGGCGTCATCACAGAACAATCGAGATCTGTCATTTTTAGGTATAAAAGACCGACCGCATTCTCAGCGAGTAGTTCAGTAGTTCAGAAAGTATAGAAAGTGAGGTTAAGACTTCAAAGATAAACAAAGTGATAAACATTGTGATTTTAGTCAGTAAAAGTGTATTTAAATTAATAATAGTATTGTGAAGTATCCAGTAAATATTTAATAAAGTGTGTTAGTGGACATCTCTTGTTATAATTTTTGGAACCCACGGAATTTGCGAGGGTGGTTTCCTAAGGGTGGAAACACGCGACAATATCAACATTAAATTCAAATAAAAATCTTTAAAGGCCGCTCCTGTCTACATGAAAATTACCAAATTCTATAAAATGTATATAAACCGAGCTAAACTAAAAAGTACTTAAATCCAATGCAATGCAAATCGGTCTACTACCGCGAAACAGACTATACTCATAACAAAAGTTAATTTACCGCTAAAAAATAATAAAACTTTAAACTACATAACGTACCGTACACGAAACTTGAATCTATAAAAATCAAGACTACCTAGATATAAAATGTCTGAACACATAAAAATACTGTACTCTAAAAAAAAAAACTGTAATGTATCCGAATTTACTATCTCTTAGCAACATGACTTTCTACTTCTCGCGCCAAAACTTAACCTTGGCAACGCTAACAGCACCAAACTGTCTGGTATGTGGCCTTGCCACATGTCATAGTCACGCGACTAAAATTTTCCACCTAGCAGCGTAAATTTATCTGCAGTCCGCAACATCTCACAGTATAAATTTATACAAAATTTCAACACATTAAATTTACCAAAATTGAAAAATTTATACTACCCTAATATACAAACATTACATAATAAATAGTTACACACATACTTACAAAAAAAAAAAAAAAAGATTTAACAATTACACACTAATTATAATTATAAGTTTAAATATAAATGTAAATAACATTATTATTACAGTTAAATGAACATTGAAAATTAAAATTTGTTTTATAATATTTGAACATTAATTTACATTTCTGTATTTATGTACGAAATAATTTTTTGTTTAAAACTGTTCAAGCTGTTACAATTTTTAATATTCTCAGGTAATTTATTAAATTCATTCAAGCCCCTAAAAAATAATGATTTCATCGACTTTTTATACCTAGTTCTATTTATGTGGAAATTATTTCTTGTTCTTGTATGATGTTGGTGTATAAAATTATTCCTTATTGTGAAATCATCAAAGTAATTTGGTAACATATTTTTAGAAAGTTTGAAAATAAAAGTCATGCACATATAAAATATCCTTTGCTCAATGGAGAACCAGTGTAAAGTTTGGAGCAAGTAATAGATGTATATCTGTAGCATCTCAAAATTATCCTCATGCCTCTATTTTGTAACTTTTGCAAACATTGAAGTTGATTTTTATCCAATAGGTACAGAATTGTGGAACAATAATCAACATGTGGTTGAATAATTGTTCTATAAACTGTAATTCTTGTGTACATTGAAAGAGAGATGAGGAAACTCTCGAAAAAAAGAACAGTTTTTTTGAAATTTTCTTTTTGATATATTCAAAGTGATTTTTGAATTTTAAAGTATTGTCAATTATGATCCTAAGTATTTAATCTCTTTTACCCACTGGATTTCCTCATTATTAATTTTTAGTTGGAGTGCGTCTGTGTTACTTATACTTAGTTTATATGGTGTATTTAAGACCATAGCCTGGGTTTTTTTAACATTTAGTTTTAATTTATTTATATTTAAATATGTATTTACTTTATCTAATACCTTATTCCGAGGGGGCAACCGCTGAGGGGAAATAATGTACAAATCGCAGGAATTAGGAAGGAATTGAAGGTATTTCGGAAGGAATTATTAGGTATTAAGGGAATTACAGGGGAATTTGGAGGAAATAAATATCATTACAAGGTATTAGAAGGGAATTAAGAGGAAATAAAAGGTATTAGGAGGGAATTAGAGCGTAAAAATATTGAAATGGAATGTTTATCTTGAAGAATTACATACCAATTCTTGTATAAAGGACGTCAGTGTTGTAAAAACATTAGCGCCGAGGTTAGCGCTAAAAATATCTAGTAAAGTAAACATATTTAATTTAATTAAACTACCGATGATACTATGGACTTCTAGTTCAGTAATATAACGATTTATAGCAGACAAAATTCATAAAGTTTTGAAAATTGGTAGAAATGTTAAGGATAGCATAAGAATTACTAAACCGAAATAGTGTGCTTCATCCCCTAGGACACCGTTTCCACCCCCCATTTTGAGGTTTTCTAGATTATCTCGGGAACGGATCACTTTTTGATCAATTATTCCTTATAAAATTCTCTATAAAAAACGTCTCCACACTTTTCTTCCTAAAATTAATAGTACCGTTGGAAATAAGGCGCACACATAAGGGTTGGTTCCAGTCAAGACAATAAATTGTAATCTTTACTATAATCTACTTTAAAGTTCAATGCTTAACGCTAAAGCAGTAGCTACTAAACTCCACCTAAAATTATAATAAATGTACCACTTCCACCCTCTCACCTCTATAAAATAACGCGATTTTTAAAGAAGAGAGAATATTGTATAGTGTACTTGTTTCCACGCCACCCTAGAGGTAAAGTACTTGGCGTGTGGTGTCCCCTGTAGGCCGAATCCACTAATTATCAAAAGGTTACCTACGTTAATTAATCTTCATCGTCTTCCATAGACTCGACATTCATGCATGCTTGTCCGTGGTAATGGTAACACATTGTGGAGCAACGTAAGCCTGCTCTTCTGCAACTGCACCTGTTTTCGCACCTTAATTTGCATGAACAAGAAATTAGTGTTATAGCAGATTCGGGAGCCGGTTCTTTTGTTGTCATAGTTCGGGTTAACATACCGCCAACTTTTTTCCATCTCCAATCAGTAGCTTCTAGCGCAACATTTTTCCATGTTTGAATTTGGTAAAAAAACGCGATATGAGTGTTGCCGAGCAGCAACAGAAGTTGTTGGTAGTTTTGATAATATTACAGTATTGTTCGCTTCACCAACAAGTTTGTTAAAAGTCATGAATCTGTATACATCTAGACTTTTTTCTGCGGAGATAGAGTTGTATAAAGCTAGAACAAATCGCTCTCCTACGTCTACAATTTCTCCATGACTAGCTTTTTCATTATTAAAACTTTGCACGATATCTTGTAATACTTCAGTAATACAACAGTTAAAATTGTAATATATTGGACAAAATTCATTAAGTTTCAAAAATTGCATGCTTCATCCCCTAGAGGACGTCGTTTCCACCCCCATTTTGAGGTTTTCTAGATTATTTTTGGAACGGTGCATTTTTTCCATAAAAAAACCTATATACAGAGTTATTCCTTATAAAATTCTCTATAAAAAACTTCTCTAAACTTTTTTCCTAAAATTAATAGTACTTTGGTAAATGAAACGCAAATGTATTCAACGCAGGTCATATAATTCGCTGAATATCCGTATGGCTATTTCCAAAGCTGTCTTTACGCGAAAAAAGTATAAATATCTGTACACCACCACAATGTAAAAAATTTCAATTTCTCCCATTACATCTCCGACGACCCAAGGTAATTGCATTATTTTAAATCTTGCTGTAAACGCTGTTACTGTTCAGGCTGCCAATGTGCGGGATTTTACGCAAAAACCAGGTATTTTAAACCCACTTTCGGGTAAAATCGAAACCGGAAGTCGGCCATTTTGGTTCTTTACATTATATAATTGAAAATTATATCCCATATAACTACACCAAATTTGAAAAACAATCCATTCTCCCATTCAAAAGTTACAAAACAGTGTCCCTATCGGCTGAACGACCCGGTATACAATATTCTCGCTTCATCAAAAATCGCGTTATTTTATAGGTGTGAGGAATTTATTATAATTTTAGGCGGACTTTAGTAGCTACTGCTTTAGCGTTAAGTATTGAACTTTAAAGTAGATTATAGTAAAGATTACAATTTATTGTGTTGACTGGAACCAACCCTTATGTGTGTGCCTCATTTCCCACGGTACTATTAATTTTACGAAAAAAGTGTAGACATTTTTGATAGAGAATTTTATAAGGAACAATTTTGTATATAGGTCTTTTTATCAAAAAGTGCACCGTTCCCGAGATAATCTAGAAAATATTAAGGTATTAGGAGGAAATAAAGGTATTTGAGGAATTAGGGGAATTACAAGGAATTAAAGGGGAAATAAAGGGTATTTTTCTAGAATAGGTATTAGGTGTACAAAATTTCTCCAGCGGTTGCCCCCTCGCCTTATTCATTCTAGTTACTGTTTCAGTAAGATCTATTCCACTACATGATATTAATGTATCGTCTGCAAACAAATTCATGAAATCACATTCTATATTATTTATATCATTTAAGTAAATTATGAATAGCAGTGGTCCAAGGATACTTCCCTGCGGTACCCCCATGTTATTTGTTATAGGGTCCGATGTTGATTTTCCAATCTTCGTAATTTGCAATCTGTTACTGAGATACTGTTGAAACCACTTGTAGACGTTACCTTTGATACCATAATAATTAAGTTTATCTAACAATATTTGTCTGTCAATAGTCTCAAATGCCCTCTTAAAATCGAGAAAAACAGCAACAACGAATTTATTTTCATCAATACTGAGCTGCCATTTATTGATTGTCAGCTGAACTGCTGTCTCACATGAGTGGTTCTGCCTAAAACCAGACTGGTATCCCATAAATAACTCATTATAATTAAAATAATCAAGCAACTGTTCATACACTGATAGTTCCAACAGTTTCTCGATATCAGGTAGGGTATTAATGGGTCGGAAGTCACTCTCTTCCACAGCTCTTTCAATTTTTTCAATGGGTGTAACAACTCTTGTTTTTAGCTCCTCCGGGAAATTTCCGTATTCAAGGGAAGTATTGAAAAAATTAAGATAGGCATATCCCATTGTAACAAATGTGTTTTTAATGAAATTAGAAGTTAGAACTTCATTAATATTATTTTTTGTTTTAAGATTGGTTATCATTCGTTTTAAGTCACATAAACCTATTAACTTAAATTCATTGAAAACAGAATGTATAATATTAAAATTTTGATCAGACCGTTGCTTGCTGAGACAATACTATTGGAAATTTCAGTTATGCTGTTCACAAAGTAATTGTTGAAATTATTAGTTGCTTCTTGCTCTGTTTTAGCAAAGTGATTTGTACCATTTATATGGAATTTAATATTTTGATAATTGATTTGTTGATTTTCTCCTTTAATAAGAGATTTCAGTGTTTTCCACATTGATTTTGGGTCATTTTGAGTGGTATTAATTTTATTTTCATAGTAGCTACTTTTTTTCGTTTTAAGTAAGTTAACAAACTGATTCCTTTTGTTTTTATATATATCCCAACATCTACTTTTGTTTTCAGCACTACTTTTTACAAAATTTTTATATGCTATATCTCTGTCATGAGCTTTATTTTTCGCTTCTACATCATACCATGGCACCTGGTTGGTTTTGCAAGATATTTCAATTATTGGAGCTACACTATCTAATACTATTTTACATTGGTCTAACATATTTTTATATATCGCATTAACATCATTGTTACCATAAAGCCAATTACAAGAAATAAGTTCAAGATTGATTTTGTCAAATATATCATCATTTAGTTTTCTGTACATAAAATTATTTCTAACGTTAATACTTTCTCTATTGTTTAAGTTAATACTTATCACAGAGTGATCACTAATTTTGGGGACATTATGAACTATAACTTTTACACCGTTTTGATTTGTTAGAACATAGTCTATTAATGTTGAGCTTAAATTCGTACATCTAGTATATTCATTTATAAGTTGTTCAATAACATATCTCATAAACATGTTTTTAATTTTTTTGTATAAAAACTATTATCAAAAAAGTTAATATTTATATCACCAATCATTATACATTTACAGTTATTTGCAAAGTAGTCTTCACACCATTCCTCCATTGTTTCCAAAAACGTTGCGTTGCTTGCATTAGGGGAGTGATACACTCCACCAATTAACCATTTAGTCCCATTGATGTTTGCATTGATAAATTGTCCCCAATAGTTAGTTTCGAGAATATGGCAGTTTTTAATTGAAAAGCTAATTCGGTCCCTGATATAAATAAGAACTCCTCCAGTGTAACGACTTTTGGAATTACACCTTACGCATTTATAGCCATTTACATTAATTTCTACATCTTCCACATCACTTGTACAACGAGCTTCACTTCAGATTACGATTGATGGATTATAACAAAATAATTCATAAATAATTTCAGACTTGTGAGCCAAGAAACTTTCAGCGTTTAGATAAATGATGTCACTGTTAAAGGATATATTAGGGTATTCTAGTTGTTTTTTCTTTGGGTAAAGTTTACATCGACAATGGTGGGTACATTATTTATATAACGAATTGTTTTGTTCTCTCCTTGTGCATTTAAACTATTTAACTGTTCCTTTATCATTTTATAGTGGTCTCTCTGCATCTTGGTTTGATCTGAGAAAATTTTTATTCCTGGCGCATTGATTAATTTTTTATTTTTTAAACCTGTTAAGGCATCTTGGGCATTCTGTAAAATAACTTTCAGGGGTCTATTTCTATCATTATTAAATTTTCCTACTCGGAAAACATTAATTTTTGTCAAGTCTACTTCGATATTTTTCAAGATTTCTTTTACGTTTTTTTCTTCTTCATTTCTCTCAGCATGTGTAGTCCCAGTTGGTTCTTTAATGTTAAGGATCATTATGTTAGATGCTCTTTTTTGTCTCTCATAAATTTCTGAAATTAATGTTTCATTATTTGAAGCCATAACATTAACAAGGGGGGGGCTCAAAACCTCCCAAATTTGTTTTTGTTTGAATATCCTTAATTTGTGATTCTAGATCACCAATCTTTTTTATCAGTATAGGTATTTGTTTAAAACCCTTTTCACAATCCTCACATAGAAAGATTAATTTCCGTTTTTTTAATTCCATACATCTTGTTTCGGAGCTTGAAAGTCCAGAACAGGTCTGGCAAAATTGATTTTTACAACTGTCACAGCAATAAGTGGTCCCTCCATCCTTATTGCAGGCAGTACAAACGCCCATTTTAATCGACTTTAAATTTAATCCGGTCCTGTTTAATCTATTCATATATTAATCTGCTTACTGTTTTTGTTCTCCAACTGATAAGTGTGTTTCTTTTTTTTTTTTAACTGAATTTATTTGTACTGAATTTAGTGTTTATTATTAAGTTTTTTTACAATAACGTATTATTAACAACTTTGGAACTCGATTCACTTTTTCACCCAACTTATAGGCAACAGTTTGATATATTTTTTTATTTTATTTTTCAATTATTAACCACAATATTGAATGCTTTAGTAGAGCACACTGTTCACTGTTCAATAAAACCATGTATGATGACTAAATAATTTTCAGCAAAACGAACACAATAAAAACAAATAACAAAATTGCTGAAAAAATACAAAATACTTGAAAATACGTAAATTATTAGCGAATACAGATCAAATAATGACTGTTAATTGACATCAGCCACGCGTTGAAAGGCGCCAAGTATAATGTAAGACTTTTTCCAAGGGTAAAATAAAAGACAACTAAAAGAATGCTCCGGCTAGGAAGCTACAAGAAAATATTAACCTTTTTACCCAAGGGCCAAGCCAAAACATTATTCAATTATTTATCTGAAAGAGAAAAGTGGCCTAGGTAATAATTCGCGAAAATCTAATAAACAAATATATTACCAGATATCAAATTTACAAACAAAAATAGAGTAACGAGACCTCACGGGGCCGTAGGCAACAAGGCTAAATTCGCATAACAATATTACGTACTTAAAAGATACAAAAATGAATACACAATGTACTCAAAAATATACAAAATAGACTGATAAAAAAGTTAAAATGTAATTTTTAATTACCCAAAAAACTAAAATGCTGGCCAGCCGATATAAGTACTAATAATTATTATTACTTTAGGACAACAAGAATCTACTTTAAATTTAATGCAAAAATACTAAATCATACTATAATTATAACAGATTAAACACAAAAATAACAGCATTGGCTGTTAGCAAATACATGAATTCAAAACAACAAAATGCTTTACAATTTACCAAAACAACAAAGTGCATTATAATTAATAAAAAACGATGAAAAGACATCGCGCACTAAACTCACAAAATTTTACCTCCTGGTAATGGCAACAAATGTAGAATCGGACTGGACCTCGGCAAAACGTTATAAAATTAGAGTACTTACAGCAGCAGAAGAATCAGGTTCCTCGAAGCACTCTCTCCCGAAGTTAAAATAATTATTTATATTATACTAAATGGTGTTATCAAACAGATAACTAATGTTTCAGACTGCAGACAAATTCTTCTTAACATATGAATAGTATTATTACGGCTGGTTTTGAACTGGAAGCTGGATACATAGTAGAATTATTTTATCGATGCAAATTACCATCTAATAATCTCTATGTAAACTTATTTATTATACTGGGCAGCTACAAAGGAGCCACTGCTAGGGCAGATTCCCCTACGTGGCAGTGTTAACTATTTACATCTTAACGTTGGCTCGCACACTGGTGTATTAAATAGGTGATGCGACAAGAGCCCGCAGTGTCTTCATAAGTGCATATGTAATAGATGGCAAGAGCAATAAGGTCCGTCGTTACTTACGCCTAGAAAGATAATTTTGCAAGTTCTGTACATACGTGCATACAGTGTTGCATACATTTCCGGCATTTCGATTGTGTTCAGTGAAACAAGAGTCCGGTGACATCTGACATTAAATAGTTAAATTAAAAACCAAGTGGTGCATGGGCCCCATATATGCAACATTACATGCAGCATGACAGGGCATCTGCACGTGACGTCACAGCTAACCTCAAAAATGTATATTTCTTAAGATTGACACTTATTAGGTAGCTATTATTAAAATTTCTGCCTGGTTCCTGTACTTTCAACCAAAATCTAGCTCAACGTAGTGTTTATGAATTTTTAAATAGTTTGTCATAATAAAATAAAACGCATTTTGCAGGTTAGGAATCTAACCTATAATTAGCAGTCTATTTTTAGTAGTAGTAGTAGAAAGCTGTATTGGAAATTCCAATTGGCTAACGACCTAAGTCTTCCAGCCTGTGTACATTATATTATTTACAATACTTATTAATTTAAAACAAATATAACACATCTTATGTTTATAACGTTTTTACAAAAAAAAAAAAAAACGTAATGAAATATAATATTATGAGTGTATTTTATACTATTGTTGATTACGTAATAACACAAGGGATTCGTAGATTGTTTGGGTAGGGAATACTCTTTTGGGTGGGATGTTGGGATTTGTTGGGTAAATTAAAGGATTTATTAATTCGATGTTAGATAAATTGCTGGAGAATTTTTTTGAGAGCCTTTGGAATCTGGAGAGTATAGGTTCAATTTTGGTTTTTTGGTAAAGAAGGTTATTAGAGGGATTGTGCAAGGAATTATTGGGATGCCTAATTTTCGTGATCTTCCTCAGACTACTTCTTTCCCCTACTTCGATGTTGTTTAAGGCTGGCTTTCGGCAATTTCCAAATAGAATGAAACCATATTCCAGTATGGGTCGGCAAATCATTTTGTATATATTACATGCCGTTGACGTATTTATACCTTCATTTCTATCTGTAAGGGATCTAAAGTGTTTAGTTCTTGATACAACACTTTGTTTACACCATTTTGTGTGAGACTTAAAATTTAGCTTGCTGTCAATATTGATACCTAGGTACTTGCAAGATTGAGAAGGTCGGAGTGTCTGTTGAAGTAGATTAATTGATGGAGAATTATCTGTAATTCTATGGTTAAATATAATCAGATGAGATTTATTTGGATTTGGAATAGTGCGCCATTTCTTCATCCAGAATATTGTATTATCTGAGAGTTGTTGAAGTTTTTCAATGGTTTCTCTCAAAGATTTCCCATGGGAGACCAGGCAATTATCGTCAGCAAATTGTAGCATATATGCATTATGGTCAACATTCCGTGGATGTTCCAGATTATAATTATATATGTCATAGCAGAAAATATTGTAGAGTAGTGGAGAAAGGGGAGAACCCTGTGGTAAACCTTGTTTAGGAGTAAATGGAGTGGACAATTTGTTTTTAACTTGGACTTGAAGAGAGCGGTTTGAGAGATAGTGTTTTAAAATCCATATGATATAGTGGGGGCACCGAATTTGATGTAATTTATACAGAAGTCCGTGATGCCAAACACTATCGAAGGCTTTGTTTATACCAAGAAAGATGGCAGCCGACTTGTTTCCTAGTTTATTGTTGGTTTGGACATTATTGGTTAATACTATTAGGGGGTGTATTGTGGATGATCTGTCTGAAGCCAAACTGATAGTTTGGTATGTAATTACCAACAGATGCTTCTATTCTTTTTTTAATGATCTTTTCAAAATTTTTCCCGATTACTGGTAACAAGGTAATGGGTCCGTAGTTGGCTACATTAGAGTGATCAAGATTTTTCTTTGGTATTGTAATCACATTACCCCTTTTCCATTCTGGAGGAAAAAATGAGTTCAGTAAGCAGTGGTTGTATATTCACATTATTTCTTCGTGTATATCTGCATTTAGTTTTTTTAATATACCGTATGATATATTGTCATATCCGGGTGTAGTGTTCTTTTTTGTTACGGTTGCAGCATAGTACTCATCTGCATCTATCGGAGGAATATCTTCAAAATGCTTTTCTTCGAAATATAAATTGTACCAATCATCGACTTCATTCTGGTGATTTGCGTCAAAGCTGACATTTTCACTAAATTGGTATAATTTTTTAAAATGCTTTGCAAATGTGTCTGCAATTTCCTGATCTGCTATTAATGTTTTATTATTTTCTATTAGAAACTGACTATTATTGTGTTTACGATATTTTGATAGTTTTTTTATTTGGTTCCAGTACTTTTTTCCTTTTGACACATTTATTTCATGACACACTTCTAAGTATTGGGAAGATCTGTATTGTAGTATCAGTTTGTGGATGTCTTTGTTAAGGTCATTAAATTTTCTCTTTAGAACTGGTTCATTATTGTTTTTGATTTCACGGTATAGTTGTTTCTTAATCTTGATTAATTTAATTATGAATGGCGGTAGTCTATGTGAGAAGTATTTTTTCGTGAATTTTGGTGTGTTTTCACTGACAGTTTGTTTAAGTTTCTCCAGAAAGAATGTAATGTATTGAGGGGATATTGGAATTTCATGATTTATATATTGTAACATTTGTGCATTTACACGTTCCATATTACACTTGTTAAAATTATATTTTATTTCCTCATCATAGTCCATAGGAGGTTGGTCAAGGTCGAGACAGAATTCTATGGCTAAGTGATCAGAGCACAGGTCTGGAATTAGGTGAACGTCGTAAATATTTTGCCTAATATTTTTTGTACAGAAAAACAAGTCGGGAGTGGAATTTTCATTGTTTGCCATAATGAATGTTGGTGGAGTTGATATTTGCACAAAGTCTGAATTATTTAGAAAATACTGTATTTGTTTTTTCTTTCTATTGTTGACGTTGAAGTCACCAATTATAATGGCATATTCATATTGTGAGGCTTTCACAAACAAATTGTCTTCAATAGTTGCACTATTTGGATGGATATAAGTTAAAAATATGTGAATTTTGTTGTTCTTGAAGGGCATTGTGAGTGTATGGTTTCATTTAATGGGTCATTTAAATGGGGAGGATTTGCTTTTCCCATTTTGAGATGTTTATCACTTTGAATTAAACTACCTCCTCTTATATTTGTGTTCACAACGTTACCATTTTTTTGAATTGTAATCCAGTCCTTATAATTAGTCGATGTACTTATTGCAGTTTTGGTTTCCACAAACATGTTGCATTTGATATCGTTATGTTCTGCATAGTAATTTATTTAATATTTTTTAGAGTTGTAAGTGTTGATGTTGGCATAAAGTATTTTAATTTTAGACATAACGGTGAATTTGAATACCTTCGCTTGGCTCTGTGGGTGTATCGTTGTTTTCAGAATTCAGATCAAACATGAGTATGTAAAGACGATTTCCTACAAATGTGGGAACGGTGTTAATGTTGTATTGATCAATAAACCTCTTTTGTAGCTTAGCCAATAGTTCCTGACGGTTGTTATTTTTAGGTTTATTTATCTTATTTGTGTAAGTGTCAATAATATGGTCATGAATTGTGATAACTGAATGAATTCTGCTGCTCCTTGTAACTTTTTTGTCCAGGTCAGCTGATTTTTTGTTTATAGAGCGAATTTTAACATTCGGTATTCCATCGATGGGTTTGGTAGGCCTTTGTAGACATTTAATGGACCAAGCCACGTGTTCTGTAGAGCCACATGCTTTACAAGTAGGTGGAAGATTGGTTTTACACTCAATGTCTTTATGGTCTCCGTGGCATTTTGAGCATTTTATTGGAGTGTTAAACTGGTCAGTGGTATGGAACATTTTGCACATGGGACTGGTAGAGGTTCTGGTGGGTGGCTGGGGTAAACCGCAAAATATCTGCATTTGTAATATACTCCTTCGTTAATTAGTTTTTCGTATGATCTTACGTCACCTGTAATTATTCGTATAAATAATGAGGGATTGTTGGTTCTTTTTGATATTATGCGTTTGCAATAACGGTGTACTATGTTGCTGTTAAGTAAGATTTCACTTATTTCTTTTTCTTTTATATCTATGTCCACCCGAGATATAACCGCAGAATATGATTGTGTTGTTGATGTTTGGTGTGTTGTAGTTTGTGGAATAGTACTCTCCTCAATAGTTGAGATTTCCTTATCTTTTTTCAGGTGATCCAGTGCCTTTACTATGTGTTCTTTTGTGTTGTCTGACTTAATAATAAAACCTTTCCTTGTTTGTATTATGATGTCTTGGACATTGGGAAACATTGAGCACCATATGCCTGCAAGTCTTGTTCTAGTGTCCTCAGGAGCTGTAGCATAATAGACATTTTTATATTTTTTACGAAAAATGTTTTGCATAGCAACAGATATATTTTTTGGTCTGTTTTGATTTTGTGTTGTGTAGTTATTTTGGGGTGTACTAGACGTTTCCATCCTATCATCTGTATTTTGTAAGGTTTTATTCTGTTGTGTTGGCTGTTTAAAAATAGGTGCATTAATTGTTTGTTTTGAAGTCCCAGGTTGAGATAAGCTGGCAATGGCTTTTTTACGTTGTGATAATGTTTTTAGTCTCCTGCTTCTTTTTTTTCCAGTTTTTATTCTCCAGTCCTTATCTGTTGATTTTTCAGGTTGTGTTTCTGTCTCACTTTCACCAATTGAACTCTCGGAAATTCCGCGAGCTTCTTCTTGGGACATTTTCGCGGTGAAAAAGCCCTCAAAGTCGGCGGCGGAAACAGTCTTTAATGTGTTGAGGCACTTAATTTTATATAGAAATGTCTTTTCGTCACTTTTAAATGTTTATAACCACTATTAAATCAATTTAATGAAGCCACTATCTGACAGCTCTTTACTATTCAGAGTCGCGCGCGTGAATGGTCTATTTTTATTAATCAACAATATTGAAAAAACATTTGCGTGAATTTTTAAATATTTGCTTGGAGCCAGTATGGCTCCATGTTAAAAATGCATATACAAACATTAATAATGAGAATAAACTTAAAAAACTTAAAATTTGAGGTTATGTTAGTGATATGATGCACATGCACAGGTAATTGTAGGACCTTAAAGCTCGCGCCATCTACTAAAGTAAATAGAAACCATGCACTTATAAAGCCATTATTTTCATAGGAAAGTGCCGTACGTCGGACCACCTATTTAATCCCGTGCCCCACTGTAAAAGCAACCTCTAGAGGTGGGTAGTACTCGTATGATTCGTATCATTGGTACCAATCCTTGCGGTGATACGAATGGTACGAATTCCACAAAAAAAAAAGATTCGTACATTTCGTATCGCCGATACGAATATGGAATTTCGGTAGCGGTATTGCGATGCGATACTCTTAGGGTTAGTTGTATAAGGTTAAACTTCAAACGGTGAATGGGGACCTTTTAAACTGGAGATTTCAGATTTTAAAATATTCGTAACCTCATAATTGAAAAAAATTCCCTGTTTTTATATGTAATATAAATATATTCGAAATATTTGATTATTATCAGTGTACTGAGCATTCCTTTTATACAACCTACTGATTACAAAATCTGTGATATATTACAGTTTTTTTCTTTTTTTGTTATTATTGTTTTTGTTTAGTTGACTTGCTACAATTACAAAGTCATGAATCTTGTAAAAATTATTTTATCAACAACAAAATACTTACTCTACCATGCATTTATATTTACGAATCTGTAATATTTGTTTGTAGTAATAGAGACCTCTTTGAGGACTGTGATAGGCAGCATAGGTATGCCACCAGAAATAGATCTGATCTAGTTAATGATAAAATGAACTTTACTTACCTTCAAAAAATGTGAAATATTCCATAATAAAAATATATAATAAATTACCGAATTTAATCAGAGATAATCCAGTAAAAAAGATTAAAAAAATACTGTATAACATCCTGATACAGAAGGCCTACTACAGCATTGGAGAATTTTATAATGACCCTCACTTCTGCTCTAATTAAGTCTACTTTCATAATCAACGCAATGTCATTTTAATATTTTAATACTACTACTATGATTTTAATTTTAATGTGTTTGTTTGTTCTACATACTTATGTGCAATTTGTATTATATACATGTAACATTTTATCACTTAATTACTTATATTTAACTGTTTGACATGTTCTACACCTTAAGGGTATATTTTCAAGAACTAATAAAGATAATCTATCTATCTATCTATCTATCTACAATTGTACAAACGTGTATATAATGTGGTTAAATAAACGCTATCCATCTATCTATTTACTGTCTAATGACGACGAAGAAATTATTAATGTAATAGAAGGTGGTCGAAGTTTAAACTGTACCATTAATATAACATTATAATACTGGCCCCAACTAACACCACATATAATATTCTATAATTAGTAAATGATACTGTTTAATATCTTGGAATCAGTGGTACGAAACATACGAATAGTACGAATGGTACGAATCAGTACATGATACTGTTTAGTATCATGGAACCAGTGGTACGAAACGTACCAATTTCTTGATACGAATCTTTTCTTGATACGGATTCGTTTGGTATGAATCATTAAAAAGAGTCGAATCGCCCATCTTTACCATTCTAGTGTCTCAAGCTTAAATACTGGGTGCATAAAATACGAATTTAGTGGGGGTCTCGCTCCCACTAAATCAATAACTGTCAAGATCAAGACTTTATACCTACTCTTGATATGCTACTTTAGGCCTACTTGCCTTTCTTGTGCTAACATTAATATAGCACAAGGGCATACCGGCATAATTCTACTTATAAAAATACATATTTTGATTTAACCCCCCTATAATTTTTAGATCGTTACATCTGAAAATTCCTCATAACTATAGAATGCATTTTCAATGAGAAACATTTTCATCCTATACTTGAAAAGTTTTAGCGGCAACTTTCTGATAACTATAGGCATTTTATTGTAAAATTTTATGTTTATAATAAATTTGTAGTTGTAAGTTTGAGGACAATATCAGCCAAAATGTCAATCCAGAGCGAACACATACTTAAACCTGTTTCTAGTTTATGTAATATTTCATCCACAATTTTAATAATAGTAATAAAAGTGCTTTATTGAATTGACATACAATTCAACAGGCGCCATTGACCGAGGCCCTTCAGCCTATACTATAATATATTGTGATGTGTTGCAACCTCTAGAATGAATTCAATTAATTCAGATGTATTTGCACCTACTCGAGAAAGAACCTACCAGAAAGAAGTTCTAAAGTGACATCTGGAATTATTTAGAGAATGGTGGCGTCATCACAGAAAAATCGAGATTTGTCATTTTTAGGTATAAAAGACCGACCGCATTCTCGGCGGGTAGTTCAGAAAGTATAGAAAGTAGAGAAGTTTGATTGACAAGTGAGGTTAAGACTATAAAGTGATAAACATTGTTATTTTTAGTCAGTAAAGTGCATCTAAATTAATAACAGTATTGTGAAGTATCCAGTAAGTTATTAAATAAAGTGTGTTAGTGGACAATCTCTTGTTATAATTTTTGGAACCCACGGAATTTGCGAGGGTGGTTTCCTAGGGGTGGAAACACGTTACAAATTGGTGTCAGAAAGCGGAATTTTATGACAAGAGGAGCTCTGAAGTTGTGCTGGAGTGTTAGAGAAGTATTCTCGAGGGTTAGTGCTAACACGGAGGACTAATTTACTGGACATTGTTCGAGGGTTATTTTCGATCAGGAAAATAGTGTTAAGTGCATTTTTGAGACATTGTAGAACATTTTATTAGGACATTAGTGTGATAATTAAATCCTTTGAAGTGAGAAGTGATAGAGACACTGAAAAATACTTATTTGTGTTAGTGCGTGAAAAATTTCTAGAACTTTTCTATTTGGACATTAGTGGAGATTATTAAATTCTCTGAACTGGATAGTGACAAGACTCTGGATAAGACTTTTTCGTGCTGTTTCGAAATTTTTCTGGAAAGTTCCATTACCGATATTGACGTGGCAGTTAAATTTATTTTATTTTAACATAATCGTATGCCCATTACAACAAGAAGCATGGCTACGGAGAAACAAATGAAGGACCTATTTGCAGAATTTGCAAGGATGATGGAGCAGCGATGTCAAGAAGACAAAGAAGAAGAAAAGCGACGTCAGAAAGAAAAAGAGGATGAAGAAAAAAGACGTCAGAAAGAAAAAGAGGATGAAGAAAGAAGACGTCAAGAAAAAAAAGAAGAACAAGAAACAAGACGTCAAGAAGAAAGAGACGAATTGAAGAAAATGATGGAGGACCTGAAGATAAGACAGCAAGAGGAGAAAGAAGAGCAAGAAAGACGACATCAAGAGGAAAAAGAGGAGCAAGAAAAACGCCAGGAGGAATTAAGAAAAATCCTAAATGAACAAATGAAAATACAACAGGACGCTATCATTTCCACCACTGAGGAACTAAAAAAAGAAATCAAAGATGAGATGGGTGGCGTTAAGACTGAAGTCACTGAAGTAAAGACTGAAGTCAGTAAGGTCAAAAGAAAAATAAATAAGGTCGAAGATAAAGTAAACAAGAAGAAGTCAAAGGAGAAATAGACCAGCTTAAACGACAGTTGAGAAATAGAGGAAGCCAGCAGGTGGTATCATCAGGTCAGCGACTAAAACCTCCTTCTTTTGACGGCCAAAGTTCCTGGACGACGTACAAGAGGCAGTTTGAGGCAGCAGCGTGTGCGAACAACTGGGATAATGAGGAAAAGGCCATGGCATTAGTTCTGGCGTTAAGGGGCCAGGCCTCAGAGTTACTTCAGACTATCCCGGTGGAGAAACAAAGGGACTTCAAACTCTTGGAAGCTGCCTTGGACTTGAGATATGGCGACCAACACCTTGCCCAAGTATACCAGGCTCAGCTTAAATCACGGACACAAAAAGCTGGGGAAAGTTTACAGGAATTCGAAGCTGCCATAGATAGAGAGACTGGTACACCTGGCGTATCCGAGTGCACCTAGAGAATTTCAGGAACAATTAACCGTAGGGGCCTTTTTAGACGGCATAAGGGACGAAGAGGTCAGGCGAGTTCTGAGGCTGACGAGACACCAAAGTAGTAGCGAAGCTTTGGTGCGTGCACTTGAAGTAGAAGTCGCTTACAGAGATACTCCAAGATCGAGAGTGCGAGCTGTGACTCTCGAAGAATCACAACCAGAAACGAACCAGAACCCTATGTTGACTGATATGCAGAAAATGTTCACCAATTTATTCGACAAATTGGATGTCCTCGGAAAGCAGGAAAAACAGCTAAATAAAGGAAAGTCAAGTGGTGGTATTAAATGTTACAACTGCGGCAAGGTGGGACATATGAAACGAGACTGTCGACAGCAGAACTCGGAGAGTCGAGTAAATGCTGTGAATGTTGAAGAGAAGCAGGAAAACTAGAGATACAACGAAGAAATCGTAGGCATTATCGGAAGTCTAGAACAGGTCCAGCAGAATATAATATTGGCAAATTTAGAGGCGCCAAACCGAAAGTCTGGATGTACTTGTACAAAGTTGAGCCTGATGTAACAGAGCAGGACATAATAGAGTATCTAAAAGAAAGGACTGGAAAAAATGACAGCGATCTCATTGTTAAAGAGCTGAAAGGAATTGGACAGTATAAAGAATATATGGTGGCTGCTGATTTTGCCCTGAAAGATGATTTCTACAACCCAAGTTTCTGGCCAAGTGGTGTTAGGTTTAAACGCTTCGATTTTGACGTTCACAAACATAAAATCAAGGAAAATAATAAAGATACACGACCAAGTTCTTTTTTAGTGAAGGAACAGATAACAGAGGAGCAAAGGTAAAAAAAGAAGATATTTCCAGAAAATGGGATACGAAAATAACTGGAGGGAAGGAAGCAAAGAGATCACAGAAGTCGGCCGATAAGATGCACAAATTAAATATAATGTACCTTAATATAGAAAGCTTAAATGCAGGTGCTCATGGAACCACACCGTCCAGATATCTTATGTTTTAGCGAAGTGGGAATGAAAACTGATCAAATAAATGCTGCATATATCGAAAATTATAAACTTATAGACTCATTCTGTAGAACCGAATATAGGAAAGGAGGAGTGGGAGTGTGGGTTGAAAAATCCATCACAGCAAAACCACTTAACCTTGCCAAGCACAATATAGAAAAAGATTTTGAAATAGCGGGATGCTCATGTGAAAACAAGGGTAGGTGTTTTTTAGTTTTCAATGTTTATAGATCTCCACTGGGGAATTTTAATAATTTTATAGCGGCTCTTGATGAGATATTAGAAAAATATTGTGACTGCAAAAAAAAAGGTATTTATATGTGGTGACTGGAATGTATATTTTAATAAAAAATGCAAGGAACGAGAAGCGTTAACCGATTTAATGTCATCATATGGTTTAGAACACCTAGTTAAAGAACCTACACGGGTCACAAATAGCACGTCAAATACAATTGATAATATATTCACCAATACACATATTAATAGTAACTTTGTAATGACTCAGGATACCCACCTGTCTGATCACAAATATATACTACTAGAACACGACGAAGAAATATCAAAAAATAATAATTACTTTAAAAAATCCTTTAATCAGGATAATAAAATGCTATTTACCTACTACTTATCCGTGGAAACTTGGGATGAAGTATATAAAGAAACAGATATAAATAATAAAGCCAATAAACTGATAAGTATTTTAAATCACTACTATAATATTTGCTTTCCTCTTAAAAAATTTACATATAACCAAAATAAAAAGTGGATAACGGATCAGATAAAAGCTGAGGGTGTTAAGATAAAAAATTGGTACTGCCTGCAAAAAAAGTACCCGATATTAAAGCCGCTCTACAAGCAATGTAAAAAAGCATATAACACTTTAATTAAATCAACAAAAAGAAACTATTTTTCAAGTAATATAGAAAACTAATAATAAATCCAAAACTATGTGGAGTATGGTAAATGAACTTAAAAATACGAAAAAAGATAACTGTATAAATGAAATCACAATTAACGGTAAAACCATAACCGATCCAAATGAAATATCGGAACAATTTAATACTTTTTTTGAGAACGAGCCATATAATGTTTGTAAAAATATATCTAAAACGGACTACTCTTTTCCACATCAACTCATAAGCAATAAAAGTATGTTTTTAAGCCCACTTGATAGAGCAGAGCTTTTACAATTATTTGTAAATTTAAAAAACAAAAAATCTTTCGGTATCTGTGGTTTTTCAAATGTAATTTTGAAAGAATACAGGCAGTTTTTAGTAGCTCCAATAGGTCATGTTATAAATGAGTCCCTGACAGGTGGTATCTTTCCTGAAGTATTTAAAGTTGCTATTGTTACTCCAATTCACAAAAAAAATGATAAAGGTGATATGGCAAATTATAGGCCTGTGTCACTTTTATCGTCAATTTCTAAACTTTTTGAATATGCAATGCTAAGCCGTTTATTACCATTTTTGGAAAAAAACCATATTCTAAGCAACACACAATATGGCTTCCGTAAAGACAAGTCCACAATTAGTGCAATATTATCCTTTTATGATAAAGTTATAGAATATTTTGAAAAGAAACAATATCCAGTAGGAGTTTTTTGTGATTTAAGTCGAGCTTTCGATTGTGTAAATCATAAGCTATTATTAGATAAATTAGAAAAATACGGAATACGTGGTATCCCTTTAAAATGGTTTGCATCCTATCTTGCAAACCGCAAACAATGTGTTGAAATTACCTCATGTATAAATGGGATAAATCAGAAAACCAGATCAACAGTCTTAAGATCCGATATAGGAGTTCCCCAAGGTTCTATATTGGTAAAAAAAAATAAATGTATATCGTCGGCCAAGTACAGGGACTCATGTCGACCCTTAAAATCTTAAAATTCTAACAGTAATTAATCTGTATTTATTAGAAGTAGCATGTTTTATACATGAAAATAGAGATTTATACCAGAACAATCTAATTACACACTCTTATGATACTAGAAAAATACAGCTTATAGTCCCCAAACATACTTTACAAAAAACTAGTCAGGCTCCTGTTGTGATGGGTATTAAAATTTATAATCTCATCCCTCCAGAACTAAAGCTTCTCCCTCCTAAACATTTTAAAAGCAAGCTTAAAGATGTACTTGTTAAAAACCCTATGTATAAAATTAGTGAATATTTCAGCAGTAACGAAAAGCTTTTCTTATAATTTTTTTGTAAATTTATAAACTAATATAGTCAATTATCTATGTATTTTATCTTATTATCTATTATTATCTATTTTTTTATCATGTCTTATAATTATTTTTTAGCTTAATGTCTTTTTAAAAATTCTTTTTAACTTTTGTAACAAATGTCTGTAGTGTGACCTATCCTATGTCAAATTCTGATTCATTGGATGAATAAATATTATTATTATTATTATTATTATTAGATTAGATTGCGTGTTTACTATTGACACAGGTGCTACGTCATCAATAGTGCGGCCAGGGTTTACATCAAGCTTGCAGATTGACAAGAAGCAAAATGGAGTAATCATTCGGACAGCCACGGGGGGACGGGGGGACGGGGCTGCGGTCCATGGAGAGGTCAACTTGGAACTGCAGGTTGGATGGTTGAGGTTCAATTACAAGGTCATTGTGGCTGACATTATGGATGATTTCATTTTGGGTCTGGACATCATGAGAGAGCAGGGATTTATTGTTGACGTAGGGGAGCGAGTCTTAAAAATTAGAAATGAGGAATTTATTCTGGCAACCGCAGATGACCAATTCCATAAAGCAAGGTTGTTAACAATACAGACGATCAAGATTCCTGCTCATTCAGAACAAATGATCGATGCTGCCTAAGAAGGAAATTCTGGAGGGTACCGTGTTGGCCTAGTTGAAGATGACGAATCGATTAAGTCCCTACCCAATATTATTGTGGCGAGAACTTTAACCCGGATTAAAGACAAAATCCCAATTAGAGTCGTTAATTTAAATTCCCACTCAGTGACAATTAAGGAAGGCAAACCGATTGGCTCCTATGAACCGGTCACATGAGTAGCAAGGTACGAGGAACAAACAGAGGGAAGTTCGTCTACGAAAATAGACCAGGAAGTTTTGACCTTGCTGAGTACCCAGTTGGAGCATTTATCTGAGGATGAACGAAGGGAGGCTATCAAGTTCCTAGAAAAGGAAAGTTCAGTATTTGCCAAGAATACAGAGGCCCTTACAAAAACAGACATAGTCCAGCATCGGATAAATACTGGCGACTCACCTGCTATTCGACAACCACCTAGGAGGCTTCCATTAGCAAACCAAGAAGATGCCTCGGCAATGATAGACAAGATGCTACAAGATGGAGTCATTGAGGAGTCAACGAGTCCCTGGTCATCGCCAGTAGTTTTGGTTGCCAAGAAGGACGGAACGTTAAGATTTTGTGTCGATTATCGAAAATTAAACGATGTCACGAAGAAAGACAGTTACCCATTACCACGAATTGATGACACCTTAAGCATGTTGGCAGGCTCACGTTTGATTTCTACGTTAGACCTTAGGAGTGGATACTGGCAAGTGGGGCTTCATCCTGAAGATAAAGAAAAGACAGCGTTTTCAGCAGGCAGTGGTCTTTATCAATTTACTGTGATGCCTTTTGGACTTTGCAATACGCCAGCTACCTTTGAAAGACTGATGGAATTCGTGCTGCGAGGGCTAACCTGGAGGACGTGCCTGGTTTACCTTGACGACGTGCTTGTTATGGGACAGGACTTTACAGAACATTTGAAAAATCTTCAAGAAGTATTTGGGCGAGTCAGGAATGCCCATCTGAAGTTGAACCCGAAGAAGTGCCTGCTATTTCAGAAAGAAGTCAAATTTCTTGGTCACGTTGTGTCTTCGGATGGAATATAAACAGACCCCAACAAAATTTCTGCTGTACGAGATTGGCCAAGACCATCTAACGTTCATGAAGTACGGAGCTTCCTTGGCCTCTGCACTTATTATAGGCGCTTTGTGGAAGGGTTTGCAGAAATTGCGAAGCCATTACACCGGCTGACAGAAGAGAAAGTGCAGTACCAATGGACACCGGAATGTGAAACGGCGTGGAGAAAATTGAAGGCAGCTCTATGCACTGGTCCTGTGCTAGCGTACCCACAACGGGAAGGACTTTTTATTTTAGACACGGATTCCAGCAATTCTTTGGTCGGTTCTGTACTGTCTCAAATCCAGAATGGGCAAGAAAGAGTGATCGAATACTTCAGCAAGGTGCTGTCCAAACCGGAAAGAAATTATTGTGTAACCCGGAAAGAGTTACTGGCTATCGCTAAATCAGTGGACCATTTTCATAAATATCTTTATGGAAGACATTTCAAGATTCGGACCGACCATGCTGCATTAAAATGGCTGTTGCAGTTGAAAACCCCTGAAGGTCAACTGGCTCGTTGGATAGAACGGCTGCAACAGTATGATTTCAAAATCGAACATCGACCTGGAAGATCTCATAAGAACGCAGACGCTTTATCTAGAAGACCGTGCAAGGAAGATTGCAAGCACTGCCGCCACGTTGAGAAATTGCAGGGTACGGTGGCCGTCAACACTATTAAAATAGAGGTTCCAGATGATTGGACAACCGAAGCCCTGAGACAAGAACAACTGAATGACACAGAGATTGGGGCTATATTGAGAGCAAAAGAGAAAGGAATTCGAACAGCGTGGAAGGATGTTTCGGATAAGGCAGTTGGATTGAAGGCTTTGTGGGCCCAATGGGATTCACTTAAAGTCAGGAACGGGCTGCTAAAGAGAGCTTGGGAAAGCCCGGATGGCAGGGAAGTTGTTATGCGTCTAGTGATTCCCAGGTGTCGAGTACCGAAAGTACTTCAGGAAGTGCATAATGGAGCATCCGGTGGACACTTCGGCGTTAATAAGACCCTGAATAAAGTACGAGAACGATTTTATTGGGTAGATAGTCATCAGGATGTCGAAGATTGGTGTCGCAATTGCAAAATTTGTGCAGCGAGTAAGAGACCGCAGACTAGAAGTAGGGGTGCAATGAAACAATATAACGTCGGAGCTCCTTTCGAGAGGATTGCGATCGATATAGCCGGCCCATTCCCAGTAACCGAGGATGGTAACAAGTATATACTGGTTGCCATGGACTATTTTAGTAAGTGGCCAGAGGCCTATGCGATTCCAAACCAAGAAGCAGTCACTGTCGCCAAAGTCTTGGTAGATAATTTGATATGTCGGTTTGGTGTACCCCTGGAGCTGCACTCAGATCAAGGGAGGAACTTTGAGTCAGGGGTGTTTCAGCAAATCTGCAAGTTATTGGGGATACACAAAACACGGACAACAGCCCTTCATCCGCAATCAGATGGAATGGTGGAACGACATAACAAGACCATGAAAGAACATCTCTCTAAAGTGGTTCATAAGAATCAACGTGATTGGGATCTCCACATACCGTTCTTCCTCTTGGCATACAGAGCTGCTATCCACAAGTCTACGAAACAAATACCAGCCCGTGTAGTATTTGGACATGAGATCAGACTGCCGTGTGATTTGATTTTCGGAACACCAGGCGGAGAACAGCTTCCTGTGAACAGCTATGTGGATGAAATGAGTGAACGGCTAAGGAATGTTCATGAGCTGGTTAGAGACCAAATCACCATAGCCAGTGACCGAATGAAGGCTCGATACGACCGTAAGGATAGTTCAGAAGGGTTCAAGGCAGGAGATCTGGTTTGGCTATACAACCCACAACGAAAGAAAGGGAAGTCACCGAAACTTCAACCTCCTTGGGAAGGACCGTATACTGTTATTACCCGAATTAATGATGTCGTCTATCGGATTCAACGAAACAAAAAGTTCAAGATGAAGATCGTACACTTGGATAGACTGGCAAAGTATGTGAAAGAGGCTGAATTAATAATAATGATAATAAAACGGACAAAATATCGAGATTTGCTCTTCGAACTCCGCAGACTCTATCCAGACAATACTGTTAAGATAGTGGTACTGATTATAGGAGCCCTCGGTGGAATGAGACACACACTGCTTTCAGAACATAAGATCATACCGGCATGCCGAAATTCGGCAGAGGTCTTAGCCGGCAGAATGCAGAAGGCCGTCATCCTCGGTTCATTACGTCTGCACAGGGCACACGATTCGCGGACCCAGCAGTCACTCACCCCACGGAAGTGGGGAGTACTACCAGCTCCCCTCTGTGGGTGTCGGAGCCACAGAGTTTAAAGGGTGACTGGCTTTTACAAAAAAAAAAAAAACAAAAAAGAATAATAATAAAGGCTGTGTGGTGTCGGCCGTGTTAAGAATAGCACCAAGGTATCCCACCGCCTGTCGTAAAAGGCGACTAGAGGAGGCAGCTGTCCGCTGTCCTACCCCCTAATTCTATCTTTCATTAACCTAAGCGGCCAGTCTTACCTATTTCACAGATCCCAATTTCCTTTCATACCGGAGGTCTTTATCAGCATCTCAGTTCTCCCTCCTATCCCAAAAGAATGAAGAAGCACCCCCCCATGAAAATGGAGCAATTAAGAAGCCTCGGAAAAGAGCCGCTGCCTGGGGATCGCCAGGGCACGTCTGGAGCCGGAGCTGGACGTGACAGCATGCGGAACGCCGGCAGGGTGCTAAGAAGACGAGCACCCCAAATATCGTCTTCCACTAATAACGAAGAGGTCGAATCTGATAGTGATGACAGCTTGCCACCCAGCCGTCAGGAAGTGAGGGAGGCTGCTGTTCGTCCAAAAAGAACAAAAGTCAGCCGTATTAAATGGAGTAGAGAGATGAACATAAACATAGTGAAAAACTTTTTGCTCATAAACGACTGTCGAGATGACCCTCTTCCAGGCTGGAGAAGCAAACTCCACCGAATTATATCAGAATTGTACCCTGATTTACATCTGACAGAACAGAATGTTGCTGATCGGCTAAGGACTATTTACTCCAGGAAACATCTATCCGAAACTGAAATAGGCAACATAAGACGAGAAGTAGGCAGACAACTGCATAACTTACACGTCCTCAATGAAGCAGAGAGCGAACAAATACCTAGTAGCGAATCAAATGCTCCAGATAACACCGAAGAAATTAACATCAATGAGTCAACGCGCCAGAAGTTCAATGAAAATTATTCTCTCTTTGAGAACTCGGATCCCACCACTAGGCCAAACCTACCTAGATTAAATTTTAACAAGGGAACACAAAGAATAATAGAAGATTTGAATTTAATCTTGGAAACCACTTTAAATGGCACTGATGAGCTGAGCACCGTCCATACTACGTTATATGCAGCTGCTGCAACTGCAATCCAGCTAAATGGCCAAGAACTTTATACGAAAACTCAAGGTCGGAATACCCCTAAAACGAAAGAACCGGCGTGGAAAAAAAGAATCATATCCCAAATTGATCAGTGGAGAGGGAAGGCAGATATAATAGGAGAATATCTTAAAGGAAACCGTAGCAAGAAGATCGAAGCTAAAATGACCTGCATCCTAAAAAGTGTTGGGCTAAATAACTCTGAGCCAAATATAAACCAAAAGCTTATATTATACCGGGATGAAATCCGGCAAAAAGTCAAGGTTAAGGGTGCGCGCCTCAGAAGATATAACGACACTACGAAGAGGAAAACTCAGAATATTGCATTTTCACGGAGCCAGAAAAAATTATATTGCAGCCTAGTAGAACAAGAGAGTAATGATCCAGAGACACCATGCGATACTAAAAACTTTGAGAGATACTGGAAACAAATTTGGGAGGAACCCTGTCAACATAATGAAAACGCCACATGGCTCCCAAAACTTCAGAAAGATCTAGAAATCCTTCCGGAGATACCAGAAGTTTTCTTAACCAGTGAGGATATAAAGAATGTTACTAAAGACTTATCAAACTGGAAGTCACCTGGGCCCGACCGAATCCAAAACTACTGGTTAAAATGCTTTCCATGTATGTACGAATATTTGGCGAAATGTTTCAATAAAGTTATAGCGGAACCAGAGAGATTTCCAGTATTCTTAGCAAGTGGTAACACGTACCTATTGTACAAAAAGGGAGATAAGAACGAACCAAAGAACTACAGACCTATCACCTGTCTGTCGGTCGTCTATAAACTTTTGACGACCGCAATATATTCAAAGATTTATGACCACTGCGTTACCAACCAAATAATAGCACCGGAACAGAAAGGCTGTATAAAGAAATCGCTTGGTTGTAAGGAACAGCTGACCATTGACGCCGTTATACTTAAGCAAGCCCAAGTTAAGCTCCGAAACCTACATATGTGCTATATTGACTACAGTAAGGCGTTCGACTCGGTGCCACACAGTTGGTTAAGAAAGACAATGGAAGTATACAAAGTTCACCTCTCAATTCGATTACTTATGGATAAGTTAATGAGCCACTGGAACACTAACCTCCATCTTGGAACGAACAAACTTGCCCAAGTCAATATTCTAAAAGGGATATTCCAAGGAGACTCACTAAGTCCGTTGTGGTTTGTTATGGCTCTCAACCCATTATCTAACATTCTGAACTCAAGTCCATATGGCTACCGCTTGAATATAAAAGATAAGGTCAGGATATCACATTTAATGTTTATGAATGACATAAAACTATATTCAGAAAATAAAGAACAATTACAGTCATTAATTAAAACAGTAACCTCATTCAGTAATGACATTCAAATGAAATTCGGATTAGATAAATGTGCAGTTTTGAATATCTCCAGGGGCCAGAACCACCCAACTCAAACTCCAATCGAGGATATCGAGGTACTAAACCCGGAGGATACTTACAAATATCTCGGAATAGCACAGAACAGACAAATTAATCATAGAGACCTGAAAAGAAAATTTAGCGATGAATATAAACACCGAGTTACTAAATTGCTAAACACTTACCTCAACTCCGGAAACCTGACAAGAGCTATTAATACCTGGGCAGTTCTTGTTCTTACCTATTCTTTCGGTATCCTGAAATACACGGACACAGACCTTAATGAGCTAGACAGACTGACTCGCCGACTTCTAACAAAATTTAGAGCTCACCACCCACGCTCGGCCCTCGAAAGGGTGTATCTAAAAAGAAAGGAAGGAGGACGAGGTCTAATTAACATACGCAAATTGTGCAGAAACCAGGAGGCTAGTATGAAGCAGTACTTTCATAGATCCAACTCTGAACTCATTCGGGCAGTAGTGGCTGCAGACAACGGCTACTCTGCTCTGAATCTATGCAATAATGTGGTAAATATCGAGCGAACTGACAATGAAGATTATGTCTCCTGGCAAGAAAAGGCATTACACGGAAAATATCCTGCAGCCTTATTAAATAACAGCATAGACAGAGAAGGGTCACTAACCTGGCTGCAGAAGGGTCAGCTACACATGGAGACAGAGGGATTCAGAACTGCTATTCAGGATCGGGTAGTACGAACAAGAAACTACGAGAGGATTATTTTGAAGAGGAGCGTCGAAGATGTATGCCGAAAGTGCCACAGACCAGGAGAAACCATCGAGCACATTACAGCCGGCTGTCCAGCTCTAGCCGGTAATGCCTACTTGGGTAGACATAACCAAGTGGCAAAAGTAATTCACGTAGAACTTGCGTAAAAGTTAAAGCTAACAGATAATCCTCCTCCTTACTACCGCTACCAGCCCATGCCAGTTTTGGAATCTACAGATTATTTACTCTATTGGGACAGACCTATATTAACGGACAGAACAGTAGACTATAATAGGCCTGACATAGTTCTCATAGACAAACAGCACAATACGGCATTCATAATCGACATCGGTTGCCCCCTAACAGCCAATCTTGTTAAAACTGAGGTTGAAAAAGTCTCTAAATATGAGAACTTATCAATGTAGATAAAGCAAATCTGGGAACTTAACAGGGTGCACATAATACCAATTATAATTTCAGTGGAAGGAGTTATGTCAAAACAACTAAAAAAGAACATTAGACAATTAGACTTGCCCGAGTATTTGGCACAAGTCATTCAGAAAAGTGTTATCCTCCAAACATGCCACTTAACAAGGAAATTTTTAAACTGCCCAGGATAAGATGAAATTCTTCCCTGGAATGTACAAACTGCCAGCAAAAAGCTGTGATTTTAAAAACATAATAATAATAATAGTTTATTTATGTTAAAATCATAAAAATATACACACGTCAAGAAAAAGGGTTTTTACATAAATTCTGGTAAAAGCACACATAACATCACAAGTATAAATATGTATATAATTTTAAAAGATCAGGTAACAGCCACTAATATAAAATAGACAAAATTGCAGCTTAATAATAATATATCACGTTTCTATATTTTTAATAATAATAATAATAATAAAAGTGCTTTATTGGCATCACCAAAAGGCCATCGACCGAAGTCCTTCAGCCTGTTACAATTAAAGTAATTTATGTACACATTTTATGTTATTACAAATGTATTCGTATTATGTGAAAAAAAAAAAAAAGAAAAATTCATTGTAGTTCATTCAGTCTGGTTATGTGTTCCCAAAGAGTTAGCTCTGGATATTTTCTTCTGTTGGCTATTCCTTGTTCTCTTGGTCTGCAGAGCGGTTGGATGATTTCTATATTGCTTTCTTCTTTAGCAAATTTTGTGGAAAAAAAGTTTTTACTGACTGGTCTTCTCGTGTTAAGGTATAGTGGGTGGCTATATTCTAATATTGGTCGGCAGATCGTACTGTAAATATGAGCAGCAGTTTGTTTGTTGATTCCTCTGTTTTTATATGTTAGACTACGGAAATGTTTGCTTCTTGTAATGCATTTCTTCTTAATTAGTTTTACATGTCTGTTAAAATTAAGCTTATTGTCTATTGTGACTCCAAGGTATTTTACTGCAGGTTGGCAATATATTGTATTATTGTCGATAGTCATTGTTGGACTGTTTGGGGATACTTTGTGATTAAATATGATGTATTGAGATTTCAGGGGATTTGGTTTCATTCGCCATTTGTCTTGTGGATGTTCTTGTTGTGACTTACAAGTGCGGTATCATCAGCATATTGTAGAATGTATAAGTTCAAGTTGAAATATTCTGGGTCCAAATTAAAGTTATATATGTCATAGCAATATAGATTGTGGAGCAAGGGCGAGAGTGGAGAGCCTTGTGGGACACCTTGGTGAATTATGATGTTTTGTGAGAGCTGGTCGTTAATTTTAACTTGAACTGTCCTTTCACTCAGGTAATCTTTAAGGAGAAAAAGTAAATATTTGGGGCAGTTAATTACCATCAATTTAAATAGGATGCCACGATGCCAAACACTATCAAAGGCCTTATGGATGTCAAGAAAGATGGCAGCACTACATTGACCATGGAGTTTTGCTGTCTGTATATTAGATGTGATGACTGTCAGGGGGTGTACAGTGGAACACTTTTCTCGAAATCCGAATTGATACCCTGGGATAACATGTCCAACTTCGTCGTGCAATATTATTTTGAGTATTTTTTCGAAATTTTTTCCCAGAACAGATAGTAATGTAATGGGACGATAGTTGTTAATGTTTGTGTGGTCGGTGTTGGGTTTGGGTATGGTGACTAAGATTCCATGTTTCCATTCTGGTGGAAAATAGCAGTTATTGAGACAGTATTCATATGTTTTTTTAATATATAAGTGTATTTCATAGTTCAGTTTTCTTATTACGTTTTTCGTGATGTTATCGTTTCCCGGTGCTGTATTTTTACCTTTGTGGAGTATTTCAAAATAGGTTTCTTCATCTATTACTTTTGTGTTTGGTACTGGTTTCTCAGAGAAATATGTTTCATACCAGTTGTTGACATCTTCATATTGTGCGTCATCAAATTGAGGATTGTTGCTTTCCATATAAGTTTCTCTAAAATGGTCTGCAAATAATTGCACTTTTTCTCGGTCAGAATTATACGTTCTATTATCTTTCTCCAGGACGGGTACTCTTTGGTGTGGTTTATATTGAGTCAGTCGCTTAATTTGTTGCCAGTAGTTTTTCCCTTGATGTTCATTTATTTCATTACACGTTTTCATCCAATTGTTTTCTTTATATTGCCTTATAAGTTTTTGAATGTCCTTGTTATAGTTATTGATATGCCTTTTATAATCCTCACTGGGGCGATTTAAGTAGTCTCTGTACATTTTCCTTTTGTTTTTTATCATTCTAATGATATATGGTGGTAGTTTGTACATGTAGTATCTCACTCGTTCTTTGGGTGTATTCTCCATGATTGTTGTCATCAGTTTTTCATTAAATTGTTTGATTGCGTCCTTGTTCATTGGTACATGCTGTACTTCTTCGATATATTTTGTCATTTTATTGTTTACCTCTTCTATGTTACATTTGTTGTAGTTAATTCTTTTTTCCTCTTGGTCCTCAATTTTCCCGTTTAAATTTATGGATATTTCTATTGCTGAATGATCGGAGCCAATGTCTGGATGTGTTTCAATTTTCTCTATGTTGTTTTTAAGATTACTTGTATAGAGTATTACGTCTGGTGTTGTGTCTGGATTGTTTGCCATGTGGAAAGTAGGAGGCGTATTTGCTTTTGTAAAATTTGAATTTTCTAGGAAATTATTAAGCTGTCTTTGTTTGTACCTGTTGACGTTGAAGTCGCCTATAATGACACTGTATTTGTACAGTGCTGCTATCGTGAATATAGTTTGCTCGATATTTGCAGTTGGGTGGATGTATACTAGAAATATGTATAACTTGTCTTCCAGAAATGGTATGGTAAAATGGGTTGCTTCGCATAGGGGGTTATTTACTCTTGGCGGATTGTCTTTGCTCATCTTTAAACTAGGGTGGATTTGCACAAGGTTTCCTCCTCTCACAGTATTGTTGACAATGTTACCATCAAACTGTAGCACATCCCAATTTTTATATTTTGTATTACTATTAATTTTTGTTTTTGTTTCTACAAATAGCGCACAGTTGATACGATTTTTTCTATAATGTTATTTATAATATGTTTTTTTGGTATATAGCTGTTGACGTTTGCATATCAAATTTTAATTATCGACGTGAACTTGAACATTATTAATTCCTTGTATTGGTTGAGTTGGAGAAATTGTCGAAGGTTGTTCCAGGTCAAACATCAAAATATACACTCTGCTTCCTGAAAAATGTGCAACTGTGTCAATATTATATTGTGCTACAAATCATTTTCTAAGTTTAGAAATTAATTCTTCTCTATCAGTGTATTTTTCTTTATTCAGTTTATTTAAGTAAGTATTGATGATCATATCGTGGACGGTAATTGGGGAGTGTATCTTTGAATTTTTGGTGATTTTTTTATCTATTTCGCTAGATTTGTTCAGAGATTTGATTATATTATTTGGTATGCCTTCGATTGGTTTTATAGGCCTTTTTGGACATTTTAGTGACCATGCAGTATGATCTTCTGCACCACATCCTGTGCACTTTGGTGGGAGTTGTGTATTACATTTAGTATGATGATGTGGTCCATTACACTTAGTGCATTTTATTGGGGTGGTACAGTTATCTCGTGTATGTGTAAATTGTTGACAGCGAGAGCAAGGTTGTGGTATTGGAGCTGGTGGTGAACTTGGATAAACTGGGTAATGTTTGTGTTTATAAAAAACGCCTTCATTTAATAATTTTTCTGAGGAACTCATGCATCCTGTTATGATTCTTATAAGGTAGGTAGCTTTATTAGTAGTTTTCGAAACAATTCTTTTGCAATACCTGTGGGTGATATGAGATTGCGTGAGAAATTCACTAATTTCCTCTTCTGTAATGTTATGTTCTACCGATCCAATGACCACACTGCATGAGTTATTATGAACATTAGTGTTTGTTGGCGCAGTTGAGGGTTGCGTTTCTTTGGCCAATGTTTTTGGCCAATAAGCTGCATTAGTGTCTGAGTGATTATATTTTTGTTTTGATTAGTTTTAAGGAGGAATCCCATTTTCATTTTAAGAATCATATCATCAGTATTTGGATGTTCCTTGTCCCAAAGGTCTGACATCGTTTTTCTTGTTAGCGTCTCAGGTGCTTTTATATAGAATAGCGTTTTAAACGGTTTTTGTGATATTTCTTTCATTTTTGCTGAAATATTTTTTTGTTTGATGTGTCTTTCTTTTTGTGTAAGAATCTCTTCATTTGAATTAGTGTTGGGCAGTGTATGTGGATTTGTAATATTTGACTGTGGAATTTCCTTATCATTATTCAAGTTTTTATTAGAATTTATGTTTTTAGATGTTAGGTTTTTACTTGTGGATTGGATATCTGATATTTCTGTGTTGTTTGACTGTCGTCCCACAACAATTTCATTTATTACTTCTACTGATAAATGCTTGTTCTTGTTCTTTTTTGAAATACTTCCTAATCTGTTCCTTGCTTTTCTTTTATGCCCCACTTTTTTCCACTTACCATCATCACACAATTCCATTTCACTATAGCTACCATCACTTTCACTAGACATTTTAAATTAAGTACTAAACTAATAACTTGTACTAAGAGCAAAAGATAAATAGGTGTTAACTCTACCCCTGTTGCTATAGAACTGTATATTTTTAATTTCACGTTCAATTTCTTCCAATGAGAAGAATGCATTTTTTATGAAGAAGTCTTTAATTGTAGATTTGAATTTTCTTGGAGGTAAAATTTTCATACTACTGGGTAATATGTTGTAAATTTTAATACTGTAATATGTAACACCAGTTTGTCCCCGGGTAAGCCTTGTAAATTCAGGACATATATTATCTCTGTGTCTGGTCTCGTATTGATGTAAGTCAGCATGAGTATTAAAATCATTCAAATGATTGTGTACATATGAAATACATTCTAATGCATATGTGCAGGGCAAGGTAAGTATGTTAAGAGACCTAAACAGATGTTTAGTATCGTCACGGTAACCTACACCACCCACAATCCTGACAGCTCTCCTTTGAAGACCAAAAAGTCGGTGCTTACCCGCAGAGTGCCCCCAAGCAAGGATGGCATACGACAGTCGAGAATGACAAAGTGCAAAATAGGCTGTTTTTAGCACATTTAAAGACACTGAGTTAGACAATTGTCTCAGGCAATATATATTTTTTGTCAATTGTTCAGCAACATAATCAATATGAGCATCCCAACGAAGAGATTGATCAATGAATACTCCTAGAAATTTACTATTTATGGGGTTATTCGATAAGTTGCTTAAGTCGCGTGTACTTGAGATCATTTTTATTGTTTTAGTTGCATTAAGTGTTAAAAAATTAGATGTAAACCACTTTTCAGCTTCTGAGAGCGCATTGTCACACTTCGACATTAGGTTACCCAAGTTAGGATCAGGCATTAGGAGTGTTGAGTCATCAGCATAAAATATACAAGTGACTTTCTCAAATGCTTTCGGCAAGTCGTTGATATAAATTAAGAATAAAACAGGACCCAGAATTGAGCCCTGTGGTACTCCAGATTTAATATATAACTCCTCGGATGTTATTCCATTTAGTCTGACCATTTGCTTTCGATTTTCTAGGTAAGACTTAATAAGTGAGATACTCGTCGTACTGAAATTATATTTAGACAATTTTTGAGCCAGTAGAGTATGTGATACGCAATCAAATGCTTTGCTGAGGTCACAGAACAAAGAAGCAGAGTAGTGTCCCTTTTCGAAACATTCTAATGTGTGTTCTGTAAATTTTAAAATAGCGTCTGTTGTTGACAAGTTTTTACGGAATCCAAATTGGTGTTTAAATAGCATTTTATTTCTTTCTAAGTATTCCGTTATTTGATTTTTCAAATATTTTTGAAATAATTGGAAGCAGAGAAATTGGTCTGTAGTTGCCTAATTCCTCTGTATCACCTTTTTTGAAAATCGGAACGACAGCCGCTATCTTAAGTGCATCTGGGAACACACCAGTCCTGAAACTCATGTTTATTAGCTTAGTTAAGGGAATTATGATATGATTTTTTGCAATTTTTATTAAGTCAGTATTCAGGCCATATATGTCTTTATTATTACTGTTTTTTAGGGAATTCAGTATGTCTCTAACTTCATTGTATGTAACCTCACGAAAGCTGAAAGATTCAGTGCTATTTGTTTGTTCGACATAGTGCAGAGGGTCAATATTTAATTTAGGAAGCCCATCAATAACATCTCCGGTGGCATTAATAAAGAATTCGTTAAAAGCATTTGGTTCAATATGTGGATCCAGTCTAAAACTTTTTTCCTAGTTGAATTTATTATTTGCCACATAGTTTTTACAGGATTACCAGATTTTTTTATATTCTTGTCATTCGCTGTAATTCTCTCATTTTTCAGTGCATTTCTGTATCTTAGTTTAAATTCATTTCTAATGTTTTTATTTGATTCTGTGTTTTGAATTTTACAGACTTCATTGAGAAATTGCAAATGATCTCTCATATGTCTCAAGTTTTCTGTGACCCAAGTGCTTTTAAATGAATCAGCGTTTTTAAAATGAACTAGCTTTTCTGGAAAAGACTCATTGTAAGCTTCTAAAATGGTATTTAAAAGTAACTGAAATTTTTCATTAATGTTCAGAGCGTCATTACCAATAAAGTCCCAAGTACACATAGACATAATTTCATGGAATTTATTCTTGCCAGTAAATGTAATAGGTCTAATCAGTTTGTGATATTCTTGATTTTTTATATTAGAATATATTGGTACCTCTAAAATCTGACACAAGTGATCTGATAAGAGTGGTTCGTTGTTGTAGGACTTGTAGTCATCTACTGAAAAATTTATAAAAATATTATCAATGCAATTGGTCAATCTTGTACTCTCAAACACAGTTTGCTCAAACCCAAATGTTTTGAGTAGATCGATTAATGTTGTATTAGTTCGATCAGACGTATTAAACCTTATGTTAAAGTCCCCGCACATTACCACCTTATTATTGGTGCCTATTTTGTTTAATAAATTTTCTAATATTTCAGTAAAAATATTAAAGTCTCCATTTGGGGAACGGTAGATGCTTATAACAACAATATTAAAATTTTCTATTTTCACAGCTGCTATTTCGCAGTGTTTTTCAGCAGAGATATCATTTAAGTAAGTTAAAGGTTTATAATCTAAAGATTTTTTTAATGCTATCAAGGTACCCCCATGAGAAAATTCAGATCTACAAAATATACTAGCCAAACAGTAATCGTTGATTTCAAAGAAATCTGAGTCATTATTATTTAACCAGTGTTCAGTGACACATATAACATCTAATGGTACACTTTCATTAATAATAAATGCTTCCAATTCATTCATTTGCTTCCAATTCGTTCATTGGAAAATTGCCTGACCGGGACGTTCAGGCTTAAGGAGGGGGCAGTGTGATGTGTTACAACCCCTAGAATGAATTCAATTAATTCAGATGTATTTGCACCTACTCGAGAAAGAACCTACCAGAAAGAAGTTCTAAAGTGACATCTGGAATTATCTAGAGAATGGTGGCATCATCACAGAAAAATCGAGATCTGTCATTTTTAGGTATAAAAGACCGACCGCATTCTCGGCGGGTAGTTCAGAAAGTATAGAAAGCAGAGAAGTTTGATTGACAAGTGAGGTTAAGACTACAAAGTGATAAACATTGTTATTTTTAGTCAGTAAAGTGCATCTAAATTAATAACAGTATTGTGAAGTATCCAGTAAGTTATTAAATAAAGTGTGTTAGTGGACAATCTCTTGTTATAATTTTTGGAACCCACGGAATTTGCGAAGGTGGTTTCCTAGGGGTGGAAACACGTTACAATATTCAATGTATCAACAATTAACATAGTAGAAATTAAAATATCATTAATTAATGTGAGAAAAAAAAAATGTTTAATTTATCATTTCCCATAATGTTCTTAACGGGTGTTTCCATCTTGCTCTGCCATTATGTACTCTTCTAACACATAAGCTGTCAATTAACTCCTTATTATGTTCGTTCCGGGAGAACTTTGTTGATAGATTAGTTAGCCTTTCTTCTATTGGCTGAATATTTGTTAGCTGGTGTAGCAGTTGATTGGGAGGATTGTGTAGGAGATTATTGGAGTGATGGATTTTGGTTATCAAACGAAGGACACTTGTTTCTGCTACCTTAAGTTTTTATATCGCTGGGTTTTTACAGTTTTGGAAGATTACGTGGCCATACTCCAACATGGGTCTGCAGATTGTTTTGTATATCCTACTGGCAGTTTCGATGTTAATTTCTCCTTTTTTATACACAAGGCATCTAACGTGTTTTACTTGTGAAATAATGTTTCTTTTAATTTGTGCCATATGGCTATTAACCACAATTTTACATTTTTAAACTTAGGATTGGCTGCAGAGCTGGGAGTATATCATAGAAAAGATACTTTGGCTTGGCAAACTTAGTGAAACGGATTCAAGACTCACTTACTGCCAAATAACACAGCCACACAAAAAAAAAGTGGTCTGGTCTGCGGACCAGATTAGTGTATCCTTATGTATTTGGACCCGCTGAAACCGAATCCGAAGTCAGAATTATCAGATTGCTTCTTTTTTCACCCCCAATCCCAAAAAAACACCCATCCCAAAAATGGTCTATCCGGAGGACCATAGCAGTGGCAGTGTATCCTTATGTATTTGGTAAGGATACACTGGTCTGGTCCACTTTTTTTTGTTTTGACAATTCTGACTTCAGATTCGGTTTCAAATACATAAGGATACACTGATCTGGTCCACAGGCCAGACTACTTTTTTTTTATTTTGGGAGTGGGTGAAAAACGAGCGAGTTTGACAATTCTGACTTCGGATTCGGTTTCAGAGGGTTCAAACACATAAGGATACACTGATATGGTCCGCAGGCCACATGGTCAATAAACGATACGGTTACCTCGATTAGCAGCTTTAGAACGAGAGAGACACGGGGGACGGGAAATAGAATGGAAGAGGCACACATATCTGATTTCCGTGCAAAAGACAGAGACAAAGATGCCTGTAGTGTCTACAGGTGACGTAGGCTGCAGACCCTACCGGAATCTTTGTCTCTGTCTTTTGCACGGAAATCAGATGTCTGTCTCTTTCATTCGATTTCCCGCCCCCTCGCGTCTCTCTCATCCGAAAGCTGTTGATCGAGGTAACTGTATCGTTTATTGACCGTGCGCAGGCCAGATCACTTGTGGGTGGGGGGGGAGGTGTTTTTTTTTGAGGTTGAGGGTCAAAAACGAGCCAATCGGAAAATTCTGACTTCGGATTCGGTTTCAGCGGGTCCGAATACATAAGGATACTCTGATATGGTCCGCAGGCCAGACTACTTTTTTGTTTTGGGGGTGTTTTTTGGGGTTAGGGGTGAAAAACAATCGAATCTGTCAATGCTGACTTCGGATTCGGTTTCAGAGGGCCAAAATACTTAAGGATACACTGGTATGGCCCACAGGCCAGACCACTTTTTTTTTTTTTTTTGGGCGGGGGGGAAGCAATCTAACAATTCTGACTTCGGATTCGGTTTCAGCGGGTCCAAATACATAAGGATACACTGGTCTGGTCCACAGGCCAGATCACTTTTGTTTTTGTGTGGCTGTGTAATTTTTCAGATCAAACCCATTTACAAATTCAGATCGTAATTTCAGAGGTTTATTGAGGTGACACAAAAAAATGCAAGCAAACATTGGAGACATTCTATTTCTTGGATGGAAATCTGAGTACTCAGAGTCAACCATAACTTAATTTACTTTTTCTAAGGTTGAGAGAAAAGAAAAACCCAAATTTTTTCAATAAAAACAATTTCATGCATTCTTATCAGAATCTTAATATTCTATAGAATTAAAATCATATATTTCTATGGAGATACTAACCTATAATTGAATCCTAAACAGCCTTCGCTCACAGGCCGGCAAGTGCCAGGCATTCCAGAAACATCTTCAGCAATAGTAATAGCATCTTTGTATAGAGTGTGTATGACATGATTAGCAAGCATCAAGTAAACAACCCCTTCTGTATCCACACCAAGATTAAAGTAGTCATCATAGTGACCGCCGAAACCTTGTGCAATTCCTCGGGAATGATACAACATCGAAGTAACTCCATCAAAACGAAAACCGTCGAACTGATACTGTTCCATATACCATCGTATATTTGAGAGTAAAAACCTCAATACTTCAAATTCGGAGTAGTTAAAAAGTCTGGAATCCCAAAGAGAGTGTTCGCCTCTTGGGCCCGCATGGAAATATCCAGCATCAGTCCCATCAAACCGATTAAGACCATCCATAACATTCTTACTAGCGTGTGAGTGTACAAGATCCAGTAAAACTACTAATCCAAGTTCGTGTGCTCGATCGACCAATCGTTTGAGCTGTTCTGGAGTACCATAACGGCTAGATACAGCGTAGAAGCTAGTTACCTGATATCCAAAACTAGCATAGTAGGCATGTTCCATAATTGCCATCAGCTGAATACAATTGTAACCTTGCTTAACAATTCGAGGAAGTATATTGTCTGTAAAATTATCATAGCTGCCAACTTTGAGTTCAGATGTGGCAATACCAACGTGGCACTCATAGATTCGAAGACTTTTTGGCCTGGGTACTTTGGGATGTTTGAAAATGTATCTCTGTAAATATATGTGAAGGTGAATATAGATGTTTGTATGGTAGAAACAATTTTATTAAAATATATTTTAGCTCAACAAAAGTTTAATGATAAAACTGGAATGTAACAATATGTTAATTAAGTAGTGTATTTAAGTAGGTTTTTTGTTATAGTTGCTACCTATTTCTGTAACTTTCAGTATAGTATAATTTCAATCGAAACGTTTTTTGTCTATTTAAATATAATAATAATAATAATAAAAGTTCTTTATTGAGTATAAACCCAAAAGGCCATCGACCGAAGTCCTTCAGTATTTAAATATATTAGTTCAATGAACACACAGTGCTGTTACCAAAACAAATCACCATCAAACGACACCGGTTCAATTAATCCTTATTTCTGCAAAATAATTTTCGATTAAACTGTCCCCAAGTAGTTCTGATCAGAGTAAATTATGAGACATTCATTCTCAGTCTTAAGCAAAAGATATTTAGATTTCCAAGTCATGAGCATTACTTGTAATTTTCACAAAAAGTGTTTAATAACTAGTGGAAGCATTATACTCTTCGCCAATTTACTGAGCTTTTTACAAAATTATTACACATTCTATAGGATACTCTTCGCATTTTTCTTGTAAATAATGCTAGTTCTTGGACATTCTAAATTTTGTGATACCAACTTTGTTGTGAAAAAAAATATACGAAAAAAAAAAAAAATGAAAAAAAAACCGCCCTGTCAGGGATTCGAACACAACCCAAGCAACACAGTTTGGTATAATAAACGTATTAAAATTGGTCCGATTTTCTGAATATACGTCATATATACGTGAAAATGTCCGTGCCATAAATGTATACTGCCGGTATATGACAAACCATTAAACAAAATAAAAAATTAAAACTGTGAAAATCAATTAAAAAAATTGATTTGGCATAAAAGAAGTTATCAAAAACATATAAAAATCATATTTGAAATATTAGTTATATTGTAACGTTGAATACACGGTTTTCTTAAATATCAATATAACGTATATTAAACGTTAAATGGAAAAGTCATATAACAATCTTTTAACATTGATTGAAAATCTTGAAATAAACAAGATTGAAATACCAAAACTGTAGGTTTCATTATTTAAAATCAGCAAAAATGTTGTAATTTTCAATTAAGGTTTAAGAACGTGATAAACATTACGTATAAAAATGCTTATTATATATACCACATATATATTTATACCAAAAATATACCCAATATACGTATAGTACATCATAAATCTAATATATAAAAATCTCGTGTCACAGTGTTTGTTATCGAACTCCTCCGAAACGGCTTGACCAATTTTTATGAAATTTTTGGTGTATATTTGGTAGGTCCGAGAATAGGTTGTAGGCTATTTTTTATACCCCTAGGTGATAAGGGTGGCCCTATCCAGAAATTTTTATATTTTTTGGACAAAAATTTATAATTTATATGGCAAAACAACGTTTGCTGGGTCAGCTAGTATACCAATATGTGTTGCTTGGGAAGACCTTTGGATTGCCAGACAAACCTTTAGCCATTGGGCCATCAAGATCACTACAAAAACTGAATGTCTGTAGTAGATATCATTCGGGTATTATATTTCAATGAATTGGATATATTATTATGAAATATATGAGTAAAATGTATAAACAAAAAAAAATTATAGAGCACAAAATTTCGCAAGATTTCTATTTAAGTACAAGTGAAAATTAAGAAAATATATTTTTTAAATTTAAATGTTTAATAACTTTTTTATTTACTGATTGATTTTTTTCAAAAACAATAGGGTTCTTCCTCTAGCTAACGCTAACTTACTTTCCAAATTTCAATATAATCGGACTTTTCTTTCTTAAGTTATCGTGCTTACAAGAAACGTGACGGACGGTCAGACGGACGGACGGACGGACGGACGGACATTTTGAAAGTTGTTCAGAATTCGTTCACTAACATAATGATATGAAAATTTTTTCTCTGCGAGCGACATTTACTGATTTAGAAATGTGCCGATCAAATACAATATACTCTTTGTTTTTGCGAACAGTATAATAATTGGTAATTTCCTCGTTATTGCTATGACTGTTCTGAAATAAATATATTTGTACATTTATCTATAAAACTTATGGACAAAGTAGGCAAAATTTGACAATATTCCTTAGATAAAGTGGTTTCATCAAGTCCATTTTTATAAAATGATTTCTTAAATGATCTCAAAATCTGAACGATAAAATTTTCTGGAACTCGTTTTGCTAACTTCTTACATAACTTTGTACATAAATATGTTATAAACGCAACCACATGACCATTACAACATTTGACTCAGTATCTCACATACGAGATACTCGGCAGAAGAAGTGTGTGACATAACGATATCAGGCCTTCAGAGGTGCACATAAAATTTCATGTTGCAAATTAATCACAAGTTTGTTGATCATCTTGATATACGTTGTGTATAGGTGACTTAGTCCTATGGAGCACTTTAGGATTTGTTATATATAACGTTACATTATTGTAATTAGTTAATAAAGTGTTAAATTACACAAAAGAGTTGTCAATGTGGTTTTGCAGTTATATAAGATTTGTTCGAGAAACAGCCAGAACCAGTTTAAAACTATTTATAATTGTATTGATTATTAGTATTGAGCGCATTTAAATGAAAAACAATTGGTAGTCCAATTGTTAAAATAATCGATGTAATTCGCCTATTAATATAAAGTATTGCAACTAATAAATTGTCGTGTTTTTTTTTTATAATGCCAAACAAAACTCTTTTTCGATCAGGAGAAATTTATGTATTTTTAATTAAAATCTATAATGAATATAATAGTTGAGAATACCCACGATCAACTGAATAATAGAGATGAATCTGTAATGATGAATGATGACTCAAACTTGCCCCGTCAATTAGGAAGTTTCCTATTTTAGAAATATCATGTACATTCAACTTCATTTAGTAGTCTTTCAGTTAGCTAGTCAAACAAAAAAAAAACAAAAAAAAATCATCTTGATATCTGAAAAACTCACAAACTTATTTAATTTCTTATTTGAATACTTCACGCTAGTCTGTGACGTCACAGTACACAACTCGCTGTTATTTTAGGCATAATTACTTCTTCAAACGATTACAACGTTAAACAAGCCCAACTGACTGTGTCCGGTAAGAATAACACTGAATGAACTAAACTTCCGTTGTACTGTACTGTAATGTACTTAGTACTCATGTCAAATTAGTTTATTCTTTTTCTGTTTTATAGTATTTAGGTGACATTATTCCATACTTGTACTCCACAGGTCTAATGAAAATAAAGATATTTGTATTTGTTTTGACAAGCGGGGTGCAAGATGGGAACAACTTTAGTTAGTAGTTTTAATAAATTTTCCTTGACTTTTCCAGGTTTTCCCTGTTTTCCAAAAAGTATACACTCTGTGTATATTACCAAAAAAAAACATAGACCATAAGCATTACATTATACAAAAATCAAAAAAGCCTTACTTCTGTTTGTGGTGGATTCCATAGTTTTTGTTTATATATTGTTCCTTCATGTTTTGGAGGTTCTTCGACGTATGTTGCATATGGAGACAATCTATCTTCTTTTGAACCTTCATGGGTTTGAACTACAACCTAAAATAAGTAATATAATAACAGTAATATAAATTTAAAAAATTATTTTAGATGTAATTTACTTATTATGTGAACAATTTTTTTTTTCAATAATATTTTAAATATTCTTTTCCACGTAATTTTAGAATTTTCTCAGTATCTTGCTTATAATTATCAAAAAATGATATACAGTCTGTTAAATTTTTAAGGTTCCTCTCCATATCTCAGTTATTAGTTGACATTGTATGACATTGTAATTGAAAAAAGAGGAAAATAATTTTTCTTTAAATCGGCTGTAACTATTTTGATTTAATTTCGCACATGGATACTTCCTTGGTTCCAGTATGAGATGGCATGACTTGGAATTTTTTTATTTTTTTCAAAATGACCGTATCAGATAAGAAAATTACTAAGTAGGCTATGGAAATTATTAGTATTGTAGACTTGTTTGTAAAGAACTAAATAGTTATTTGACTTACTGATAAATACGACTATTTTTAGGTTTTTCTCAAAAGACGGAATTTAATTTTTATTTTCGTTTCCGTAGGTGTCCTATTGTTTAATAGGACCGTGCTATTTTCTTTTATTAACCAGAAATAATGATTCAAAAACTTTAATTTTTTGGCCATTAATCATTTCTCAATGACATCCAGGATATTCTTTGTAATAATAAATAGTGCTTGGTGTAAAGTAATCTCGTGTGCTCCTTGATGAAGGAGTATAGTGGGTGGTACCATTGTTTTCAGAAAAATTTATAGATTACGAATCACGGTGGTTACTATCTCATAGGCGCGACCGGTTTTTTTAGGGGGTTTTGTGTAAAAAAAAAATTAAAAAATAACTAACGCTTTCATCTGTCGTATTTTTGTTGTGATGCACTACTACTAACTCTAATTAACGGACATACACAACCAATGGTGTTCTGAGTTAAAATGCAATACTATTTTCCTGCAATTTTATCAGATCTGATTGTGTTTGAGGTTTCATGTTAAGGGTATTAAATTGGGATTTAATTCAGAATATGGTAATATGGCTAATAATAAAAAGGTTTTTGTGCTATATATATTGAATAAATAAAAAAATGGTCAAATTTAGATTATCTTTCAATCGTCGTTTTTGTCGTCTTCTTCATCGCTCAAATTTTCTGTGATCTTATTCTCACATAAATCTTCCTGTGGTTGACAGTTGCACATTTCCGTCCACCTAAGGTTATTTATTGCACATTTACATGGCAGGTTGCATCTGTACATGTACATTTAACTAGCTGTAGCAGTTCTTGAGGTACACAGGGTTTATCACAAACTACCGACGACAACTTATTTTCCTCTGAAATTCTCCATCCATAATCAGTTGCCTTCTGTAAATTTGGATGAGGCATACCACATGGTTCCCACTGAATCATTTGAAAATTTGTCCTTCGAATAGTGGGATTAAGTGATCCTCTTGTTGTTGGTTGCACATTTCCTACAGCAGCATTTTTTTTTCTCAAATTTTCCAAATTTTTGATGTTCTGTTGAGCCTGGTACACTTGGTAAATGAATCTTTCAATGATTCAAATGTTCTTGCTGCATATTTTCTTTACCAAGTGAGGCTAAGGCGTTAATAGTGGCATCGTATGCTTCTAGATTTTTTTTCCTTTTCTATTAAATGATCCAGTAATATCGACCCTTGTCAGCGCATGTAGTCCTGGCAATACACTTGCACGTAACGGACCAAGTGCATCATATGCATTCTTCAACAAAATCTCTTGTTTATTAGCACCAAGAAATGCAATCGATGAATTCTGAGGAAGGTGACGATATTTGTTTATACCAATAACTAAGACACCGGTATCAGCTGAGAATATCTTCACATTTTTCGCTCCCCTTTTTGTGGCATGAAGAGCTTGTAAAAACATTTTTGTATCGGCTTCCTCTTGGGTACTTTTCAGCTACGTCGAGATGAGTAAACTCAGTGTTGTTTCTATAAGCAACAGTAATATTTGTTTTATTTTTAAATCCCAACATTATCATGTCTTTACTAAGATATTCTGTTAAAGCGTCTTTTGTTTTTATGTGTGATAAAAGCTTTTGTAGAAGAATTGACTTAATTTTCATATTACTGCCAATCACGTAGTACACTGGAGTTGTACCATGTTGTCGACGGGAGCGTTCATCTACCTTCAAAGAAGTTTCAAGGTACGTATCGTAAATTATATGAATTTCTTGAAAAATTTTATATTTATTAATAATTTTCTTGCAGAATTGCTGCGACAAATCGGAAATTGTTGATGGGTTTTGTACTTTCAGATTCTGTTATTCAGCCATTCCATCAATTACAGCAAAATCTCCTATGACGACTGTGCTGGATTTAAAACACATTTTTGTTTGGACTGTTTGGAACAAATAAAACACTTTTTTCTTGCCCTACTTTCCCCAGAAGTTGTGCTAAAGATTTCATTAGGTATGCCTAGGTGTCTGGAATAAGTGAATATATTTATATACACATCCTTAAATTTCAGGAATAAAATAAAACACACCTCAATAAGTAATTAAGATTGATCCGGAGGGTTAAGAACACACGACACAGGACACACGTATAAAAATCAACCTGTCTCAAACAATTTCCGATTTGTTGCAGCAATTCTGCAAGTTACGAATGCGCGAAATTTCTCTGCGTGTGCATAGCATTGGCAATTCAGATCAGAGGTTCTGTAGTCAATGTTTTCATAATGAAGAGTATTGGTTGCCTGTGTTAATAAAATTTTAGTGAAATAATTTTCTTCTGAAAAAATTTTCATATGGTATTAGTCGGGGAGCCCTCCTTAGCTGTACGTGCACCCCCCCACCGATCCTTGGGGACAATATTTTTCATAAAGATTAAAGCCTAAGGAGCAATTTAAGACATGTCCCCAAAAAAAAAAAAAAAACTGGCTGTACTTTCAAAATGGCGGCCAAATGTTAAAAAAAACTGTTGCCAATGTTGTTTTTGTCATTTAACACAAAAACTAAAAAAGATGGCCAAAAACTTTTTTCACAAAAAACAATGTGCATAAAATTTTCTACAATTTTGTTCCTATACAATATTTTGATAGCAGTTATCATTTTCCAGATAAATGAGTCCAAAATTAAGAAAACATGGAAATTCATATATCGGTAAATTACTTAGAGGAAATAACTGACAATTATTGTAAGGCGTATAATATAACTTTATATTATTAACATAACAAAGAATAAAATAAACTAAAAAAAATTAATAATAATAATAATATTGTAATTTGCAGACATTTATCTCGAAAACGGTAACAATGATATCTGGAAAATGGTAACTCCTATCCAAATATTGTATAGGAACAAGATTATAGAACATTTTATGCACTTTGTTTTTTGTGCAGAAAGTTTTTCTCCATCTTTTTTAGTTTTCGTGTTAAATGACAAAAACAATATTTGCAATTTTTTTTTAAACGGACGCCATTTTGAAAGTAGAGCCAGTTTTTTTTTTGGGGACATGTCTAAAATTGTTCCTTAAGCTTTAATCTTTATGAAAAACATTGTCCCCAAGGATCTGGGGCTGCACGGACACTTGGGGTGGGCTTCCGTAGTATTACGTTTTATACTGAATTTTATATTTTATTTTAAGAGCTGAATCATTTATCTGGAAAATGGTAACTCCTATCCAAATATTGTATAGGAACAAAATTGTAGGAAATTTTATGCACTTTGCTTTTTGTGCAGAAAGTTTTTCTCCATCTTTTTTAGTTTTTGTGTTAAATGACAAAAACAATATTTGCAAATTTTTTTTTAACGGACGCCATTTTGAAAGTGCAGCCAATTTTTTTTTTTATTGTTCCTTAGGCCTTAGTCTTTATGAAAACAATGTCCCCAAATTAAACAAGAAATAATTTTAACAAAACGTAACAACCATGAATAAATAAAATTACAAAATTATTTAAAACCTATATTATAATAAACCATTATAAAAATTGTTCCAACTGTTCACCATTTTGATTAATACGCAGAGTAGCACGACTTATTGTCGCACGTCTAACATTCAATTTTGTAAATATAATATTAGAGGGTTTAGATGGCCAGGAAATTGTTTGCGGATTATTTCTTGACCTATCCAAGGCCTTTGATACGTTGAATCACAATCATCTTCTCAATAAGTTGGAACAAATAGGCGTGCAAGGAACCAGTTTCCAATGGTTCAATTCATATTTGCAAAATAGAAAGCAAAGGACAGTGATATCATTTAATGGTAATAAATATGATTCTGACACTATTAGTCAAAATTATGGAGTACCTCAAGGCAGTGTCCTTGGACCACTTCTGTTCATAATCTATATAAACGATCTCGTGAATCTTACAGATAATAATATTAAAGCAACCATAATTAACTACGCCGACGATACCAATTTCCTAATAAAGGGTAAAACGTTGGAAGAGGTAGCCCAAGAGCTCTCCCAATTACGGCAAAATGTAAGAAATTGGTTTTATGCTAATCAACTTATATTAAACGAGTCTAAATCGAGCTGTGTAATTTTTAAAACTGATAGATCAGGTCTCATATTACCAGATCAACTATCAAAAGAAGTACCAATCTTAAATGCAAATTCCACAAAATTACTAGGTGTAACTCTGGATAGCAATATGAAATGGTTTTTGCATATAGATGAAACCATTAATAAACTTAACAAATCATGTTACGCGCTTAGGATATTATCACATCTGTTTGATGCATCAACACTTAAAATATTTTACTATGCAAATTTTTACTCTATCGCTAAATATGCAATTGAAATTTGGGGTGGTTCCTCTGACCTTTACAAAATATTCACAATACAAAAAAGAGCATTAAGAATAATTTATAAAATAAAATTCAACGGTTCAAGCAGGGGTTATTTTAGGCAAAATGAAATCCTTACCATACCAGGATTATATATATACTCATGTTTGTTGTATTTAAAAAATCATCAAGCTGAATTTAATATTTCAAACTTTGAGCACTCTCATGATACAAGACATAAAAACAGTTTCCTATACATCGTCTAACTATTATTGAGAAAGGGCCTTTTTACTCAGCAATTAAATTTTTTAACCTACTTCCTAATTCTCTTAAAGACATTACTTCTCCAAAGGTCTTCAAAAAACAAGCTTTTCAATACATTTGCAATATGGAACCATATTCTGTTCAAGAATTCTTAGTTTTTAATATTGATAGTTTTAGGTTTTAACCATCGAATAAGTTGTAATGTAAAAGTATACTTTAATGTTTTTTTTACAATAAGTGTTTACTTGTGCAGTTATTTTTTATTTTAGTTTTTGGTATCTAAAATGACCTGTTTTATACATATTATGTACTTTGTAGTATGTCTAATGAAATGGAATAAATATCTATTTATCTATCTATCTATTTATCTATTCTGTAGTTGTTGAAGTGTTATTTGTGCAATTTCGTGTCTAACTCTCTCTTCCAAGTCTTGCCGTGTGGTTGGAGCAGTCATGTAGACTCTATTTTTCAAATGTGTCCAAATTAAAAAATCGACTGAGGTTAAGTCAGGAGACCTTGCAGGCATCCGACTGGATCATGGGTCTCAATCCAAGGAACTGGAAACAATTCATTTAGGTAATCCTTAACGATAATAGTGGTGGTCCAGCCCCGTCTTGTTGGAAGTAAACCTCGTCAATATTGGGATTGGGAATTTGAATAATCTATGGAACTATTATATCTTGCAGAGATTCTAGATATCTTAGTCCAGTTAGATTTTCATCAAATATTATTGGACCTACGTATGCCAATGTATATATGGACCCAGTATGCCTAACCAAACATTGAAGCCAAACCGCTTCTGAAACCACCCCTGTCTCATAATACGAGGATTTTCAATTGCCCAATATCGAACGTCATTCCAAATTAATAACCCAAGGTTTGTAAATCTCGATTCATCGGAGAAAAAATGTTTTTGATAAATTTCTCCATTTCTTAGTTGGCGGAACTGTAATCAATTACAAAAGTTTATTCTTCATTGATAAATCATTTTCATACAAAAATTGATGTAATTGACATTTATAAGAATGACAGCCGTGTTTCTTTAAAATTTTCCTGGCTGATTCTTTGGAAACTGGTAATTCATGTTCAATTTATCTTATCGAAATAGTTGGTCAACATGCAGTAAAGCTAATACATTAATTTCCGTTTCTTCATCCACAATAAATCTTTCTTCAATTTCTACATCAGGTTGTTCTAAATTGATTCCTCAACTGGGCGAAATAGTTTCTCGGAGGCTGTTTTCTTTCTGGATATCTCCATCCATACACAGTTTGTGCTCTAGTTTCATTACGTTGAGTCTCTCCATAAGTAACTGACATGTCAACTTTTTCATCCTTTGAATATTTTTCATTATATATGATTATATGATACCTGTAAAGGACTAGAAGTATTTCAAGGGATTATCCAGTTTTTGCACATTAGCTAAAAAGCAACAAGAGGTGCGGCTTATGTCTTTATGTATTTTGATATTGAAAATCTGAACTTATATGTAAAGATTTTCACAACCCGCTAATATCTACCTGCCATCTGGGACCGACTTGTACAGTTCCTAAACATTTAGCTTCTAAACATGGGTATAACATTTTAAACGAGGTCTCAAAAACGAGGTCTGAACACATATGGCCTTCGCGTGGGCAGCACATATACCTCTTGGTCCAGTGGAATTTTTGGGATGTGAGTCGAATTTTACTCATCCGGGGGCTCAATGTTAATAATTAATATAGCATTTACAAGTGTTTAGGACATATAGAAAAAACTTACTTCATTTGATAAAATAAAATTGCTTGAATAGAAATTAGAGTGATATGTGCACAAATCCAACCTTAAAAATAATGTGTTACCTTTAATTCTGATAAGTGCTTAATAGCAGGTGATCCATCTGAATTTGGTGCCAAGATAAGTTCCCATTTACCATAGTCTAATTTTTTGTAAGGATGACTGTCACGGTTCCAACCATCTAAAACAGAAAGACTGGTTAATAATCAATATTGTGACTCTTTGGATGTTGCACCAAATATAAATATTAAAATTATAAATATTTTTATCACAAATTTTGTATTCGTGGTTCATGTGGAGTTCAAAGTAGTCTGAATGTTATTAATGGTTTCATGGATATATAGTCTTGTAGCTTCCAAGTGTTTGTTCGTACATTAAATAGTTTAAACCCGTTTGTTTTATACATATATTATAAAAATATTATGTTATTGTTCGTGTCATCTAATTGTGATGTTAATTTTGTGTTCTACCAATGAAAGAAGTGAATCAAGGCTACAGGTTTTGCTATTTATTTAAATTTAGTAATAGTGTTAGTTTGCTAGGCAAATTACTGTATTGTTTGAGTTTGGGCTATTTGGGTTTTTCCTGTAGTGTACATATTGATAAATAAATAAGAAAATCCACATATATATTGAAGCTTTTCATTCTTCTTTAAATGATGAAAATTTTGATGATCAAACGAATTCGATATCTCAAAGGGTTACAAAGTTTTGAATATTCCACCCTCCCGGAAGGTGTAGGGGGTGAAGGAGCATATTTGAGTCGGCCAAGATTTGACTTAATGTTGTATATTAGACCCCCCATCAGATGTAATATGTAATTGATTTCATCATTTTCAAGAGTCCTTGTACAGGGTGCGGCAGGATGGATGGGTGTTTTTGAAATTGGAATAACTTTTTTATTTTTTAAGTAAACAAAAAATTTATTACGAAAAATGAAAACTTACATGTTGCCATTAAACAACCGAAAAATGGAAATCATGAAAAATAATCATTTTTTTTTAATTGAAAAATAAAAAAAAAATAAAATTAAAAATCAAATTCTGAACCCATCTGACGATTGAGATACGTTTTGGGACCAGACTATGGCGACGAATATTGAAATGTCGGCGGAAACGGCATTGCACAACAATCACATACTCGCACGATGTTCTCTCATCCAGATAACCATTGTGAGTAACAAATGGCGTATCTCCCCGAGTTGAACGACCATATCCACAACGCTGTACTCCTGTCCGTAAACGCCGTTGCACAACAATCGCAAACTCTCCCAATTTCAAATACTCCTCGACTGCGAACGCACGATGTTCTCTCGTCCAGATAACCACTGTGACTAGTAACAAATGGCATATCCCCCCGCATTGAACGACCATCTCCACAACACTCTACTCCCCTCCTCAAACGCTGTTGAACAACAATCACAGATTCGCACGATTTCAAATACTCTTCGACTGCGAATGCATGATGTTCTCTCGCCTAAATAACCATTGTGACTAACAAATGGCATATCTTCCCGAATTGAACGATCATATCCACATCGCTCTACTCCCCTCCATTCGCGTATACTAGCCTTCCCAAAAACACCCATCAATCCTGCCGCACCCATTTGGACATAAGCCTTATGACTAGATATGTCTTTCAAAATAAATTTATTTATTTATTTATTTATTATAAAAATACAAACTTGCAAATTACAATAGAAGAGATTAAAAACAAACAAGGAAAAAATAGATATATACAGATACTTCTTCCTCGGATAAATATATTCGGGAAGATACACTACAGCCTCGCTAATCCGGACACATATGATTCCAGCAACTGTCGGATTAGCGAGGTATCCGGACTAGTGGAGGTGGATTATTTTTACATACAATTTTTTTTTACTTGTCATAGCAACTAAAAAAACTGCTGCCTGAGGAATCACTACTTCCACATCCAGACTTCCTATCCAAGTCTCTTACAACGAAAATTTTTTGATAGTTCTAACAACCAATTAAATTTCATTATTTCTTGTCATGTAACACAAATCACCCAATCATTACACAGATAACACCATCCAAGGAAATTATCAATCACTAGGACAATCAAATTATTTAACTTTGACAGCTTCATAACTGCCAAATAAATTTCAAAATGTCACGTTTTGGCAATGCCAATTCTCAATCTATAAACGCGCTAATCAAAGAAAAATGTTTTGTTGTGTTGCGACTTTTTGATTTTATTTTTTCAAAAAATTTTCTATCCAAATATCTGACATTGACAAATGCCTCATAATTTTATGACAATCTCAAGCACGTTGTTTGGTAATAGCCCTCCGGCTTCGGCGTTGGGCTATTACCAAGCAACGTGCTTTCGATTGTCATAAAATTATCTCGTACATTAAATAAATAAATAAATAAATAAGAAATTTATTATGTGCATATTAAAGACAAATACAGAGTGGATCCAGTTTGTTTTAAATATTTTAGAAACAGTTATAGAAGCAATATTTTTACTACACATAAAAGGTGAAAGTTCATCCATAAAGACAATTTACAACTTCACCCTTTGGCTTAAATATCATATGATAAAAGATATAAATAATACATATAAATAAACAAATAATAATATACACAAATTCAAAACAATAACTAAATGCAACTCACAGGTTTAAATTATATAATTCGCGTTTCGCATAATTTCTGAATTGATCAATTTTCATATTGAAACAATTGTTGGGAAGAGCATTGATAATTTTAGTTGCTATGTAAGTAAAGCTTGAATGAAACAAAGTTGTAGTATGCTGAGGAATATCTAGATCATCCCGATGTCTGGTTGTAATATCGTGTACATCAGATCTATATTTTAACTTATTGTACAAATATTTAGGCACTTTTTCAGTTACGATTTTAAATACGAAACATAACAAATGAATTTTTTGTCTTTCATCCATCCGTAGCCATTTGATTTCCTTTATGTGGTGACTTGTTGGCTCTCTTCTGGGTAGTTGTAAACAATATCTTATTCCTGCATTTTGTACTCTCTGGACTCTTTTTTTTGTTTTTTCTTTAAGGCACGGGTAATACACACAGTCACAATAATTAAACAATGATAGCACTAATGAGTCAACAAATAAAAGTTTAACATTTCTAGGAAGAATATTTTTATATTGATAGAAAGATTTTAGTCTCATAAAAGATACTTGAAATTTACTTTGCACATGTTGTTCGAAATTTAAGTTCTCATCCATTATTAGACCAAGATTCTTTACACTTGTTTTGTACTTTAGAGTTTTACCTTTTATTTTGACTTCACAGTTCAATTTTATTTCATTTAGAAAGTTTTTAGAGCCAAATGCAATCAATTGTGATTTTGTGGGGTTGACTTGAAGGCCGATATTGGTTATATAGTCCACAAGGTTATTGACGTCTCTGTTTATGACTTCAGTGGCCGCTTCTGTGTCTTCGTGCTTGAAACTATAAAGTTGAAAATCATCGGCATACATATATATTTTGCAATGTTCTAAAATTTCAGAAGCATCAAAAGTGAAGATATTAAACAATAATGGTCCTAATATTGAGCCCTGAGGAACTCCTGTTTCAACAGCACATGGCTCTGAAAAAATATTAATATTCTGTTGTTGAATTCTGGTAATAACACTCCTTTCATTTAAGTAATCTGAAAACCATAGTAAACCATTTTCTCTAACACCATTAGAATGTAATTTAGCTAATAAAAGTTCAAAATTCACAGAGTCAAAGGCTTTTGACATGTCCATAAGTATTAAGATAGTTGCCATATTTTTATCTTTTGCTGAAATAATGTCATCTACAATACAAGATAGTGTTGTTGCAGTGCTAAAACCTTTTCTAAATCCAGACTGTCGGAGTGGAAATAAGTCGTACCTATTTAAATGGTCATATAATTGATTATACACTATTCGTTCCAAGATTTTTGATTCAACAGGTAAAATATTTATTGGGCGTAGATCCTTGATCTCTTTCACTGTATCTGTTTTTGGAATTGGCTGAATTATACTTGTTTTCCATTCTCTAGGTATTCTACCCATTTCTAGCGATATGTTTATTATATGAGTTAGGGGAAGCAAGCAATAAGGAAGAATCAGCTGTAGCATGTGTACTGATATCCCATCAATGCCAAATGATTTAGATTTAATTTTATACAATGCCTTCTTTATATCTTCTGCTTCAATTAATGTAAAACTAAAATTTGGTATGTCATCTTTTTCATTATAGTGATCTATTACATCTCTGCTTATTTGAGTTTTCGTCACACTTGTTTGAAAGAAGTTGCTAATAATTTGTGGATCATTTATATTCGGCGGTAACTCCAGATTTGCATATTTTCTTCTTATTCCAAGTTTTTGTACCTCTGACCATATGTCTGCATTTTTGTTTTGATGTTGTCCAAATCTATGCCCATAATACGCAGCCTTTTCTCTATTTATTGCTTTTTTCACTTCTTTTCTAATCTCTTGATAATAAGTACGTGTTCCATCTGTTTGATTTTTGCAATATGTCTTCCTTGCTTTTTCTCTTTCTCTCATTAGGCATTTTATATTAAATGTAATCCAAGGTAAATTCTTTCTTGATCTTATTTTACTTGTTTTAAGAGGAGCATGCAGATCAAAAATGTTTACAATTTTTTCATTAAGGAGTTTTAACTTATTATCTACATCTTCTGTCATATAGATATCAGTCCAATTAATTTTTTCGGCATCTCTATAAAAATTATTGATGTCCATATTCCTATAATCTCTATATGTTTTCACTCTCTCCCTCTCTGTATCTCTCTCCATGTTTAATGTGCAGTAAATTAAATCATGATCACACCCCAAGTCTGACATGTCAATTGTTCCTGATTCTAAAGCCTTCGTTGTTATGTCTGTAATTATTAAGTCAATAAGAGTACCGGTTGTTTCAGTTGTTCTAGTCGGTTCCGTCACTAACTGGTTTAAATTAAATATCTGCAATAAGTTTGTAAAGTGTTGTGTGGCAGGTACATTTTTCAACATATCTATGTTAAAATCTCCTGTACATATACAGTTATCATAGCATATTATTTCACTAAACATCTCCTCAATTAGCTCCATTTTATAAATCGGTAACTCGTGTGGTATATAAATGGATCCAAAGGCAATTTTCTTCCTTTTTAGACTAATTTCGATCCAGACTTGTTCAATTTCCTCTTTCTCTATATTATTCAGTTCAATCAATTTAGTGTTTAAGTACTTTTTAGAATATATCGCCACACCTCCAGCGTGTTCTTTTCTATCTTGCCTGTAAATCTGATACCCTGGAATATTTATATCACAGTTTTTTATACATGGTTTTAACCATGTTTCGCTTACACCTATGAGATCAAAGTTAGATTGAAGTACATAATTTTTAAAGTCAAAAAATTTAGACATAAGAGATCTAATGTTTATGTGAGCTATGTTCATATTAGTATCTTGGTTACTATCACCAATATCGTTATCTATAAAAAATCGGTTTTGCTCTTCTTAATCTCTAAGTTTCTCAAATATGCTGGACACTCTTTACTCCATGTGTGATGATGGAAATCCACTCGCTTCATGTTAAGTTTTTCTACTGCATATTTGCAGTTTACACATATAGCTTCATTGTCCACAATGTCACACTCAAGAGTATGGTGTGACGCTCCACATTTGGCACACACTGTCTGCTTATTGCACTGTTTTGCAATATGGTTAAAGCCACAACATTTAAAACAAATTGGAACATCTACTGCATCATACACTGCACATTTATCCCAGCCAATATTGATTTTTCCACTTTTCAAAACTTTAACATAACTTTCGCCATCCATTTGTACATATGCAATAAAGCTTCTTTTATTTCTTTTACTTGGACCAACATGTGTTACTTTAATTTCTGATTTTTCTTTTGATAAGATATCTTCATTCTGTACATGCAATAATTCTTCTATTTCTTCTGGTACATTCGTTTCTGTAATTCCTACTATCTTTATCTTAGGAAGATGTTTTTTTGGCTCACTTATATGATACTTTTCACCCATTTTACTAGATGCTTCGGCTTTGAGTTTTTCTGCTGCTGATTTGCTTTTGCATTCAATTATCACCCCTCCATCACGAGAATTTTTCATGCACGAGACTGCTATTTTTTTAGGATCAAATGAATTCTTTACTACCTGTCTTGTTTCATCATTTTTTTGATTTGCATTTTTGGGTTTAATTACCACTACCGGATCAGCTTTCTTTTTCTTTGCCTTTTCTGAGTATGTTTCTACTATATCTTCTTGAGTTTTTATTACTTTACTAATGTCACTTTTGATTTCATTATTTTTAATATTTATGGCCACTGAAAGGCTTTCAATAATTTTCCCCTGCGTTTCAATGATGCTTCCTTGTTTTTCAATTGTATTTTTCTGCATTTTAAACTCATTTTGGATATCATTTAATTTACAAATTACTTCTTCTAGCAGTTTGCTGGTAGAGTTATCCTTACTTATTCTTTCCTCAAACTTCTGTTTACATTCTGCACATAAAAATATAATCAATCGCTTTTTCAATGTGAAAGCTCTAACTTCAGAAGCAGTTAGGTTGGTACATTTTTGACATTGAGTTGTTTCACACCAATCACATGGTATTAATTCACTCTCCTTTTCTTTACAAGTATCACAATGAGTCATTGTAAAGAAACATTTACAAAATTACATTAAAATATTTAGAGTCCGGTCCTGTTTTATTTTAATCAATGGGTAAATAAAACACAAAAAATTGACTATCAAAGAAGTGGATTAACTGATAATTTTTTGCTAATGTCCATATAATAAATTTCAGTTCAGCACTTTCAATTGTCCTTCATATATTGCATAAAATGCAGTCTTTGTGGAAACATTAATTAACACACCATTTAAGAAAACTTTGGTTTCACTATGAGACAAAAAACCTAATTTTTTAACGACTTTTAACCTTGTTAAAACTTGAAAAAACTGTAGACACACTTCCAGCATGTAGAACTCTAACTCTAACAATATAATCACATTATCAATGTCCTAGGGATATTATAGCTGAAAATACTACATTTGCACTCCACTATGTGGAAATAATTATTTATGGAACATTAATAGTATAATATTTTAATAATTGTATTGTATAATATTTGAAAACGTTTACCCAAGAACCCATAAAATTATATGCCACATCGGTCGGTGGTGGTGAATGGAGTGAAAAAAATTCTTGACTTTGGTTCCTGTACACACTAAATCACAATATTTTTCACTCCCTTTAATAATGGGGTGGGGGTGGTAATGGGGGTGGCTAATGCCAAAATTTTATTTTGAGAACTTAGCTTCTCTTATATTTACTAAATACCAATTTCATGGACTCTTACTTGCTTGATTCACCCCCGTTTACTCCTCAACTCTTTAACAGAATAAGATCAAAATATAATCTAGTTCCAGAGTAATCGTGAGCACCCAAAAGTGATAAGACCAACAAACAGACCGACGCAACAGACAATTTTTTTTTTGCTCAAACTTAAAATCTTGACGTTTCATGACATTCTAAGCCTATTTGAACTATGAAAATTTTCAGTAAATATTTTTGCCTTAGTATACTTCTACTGGATGTGGAACCACATGCACGTTCTATTTTTAAGTGTAGACTGAAAGCGGCATTGTTTATATTGGTATATAATTCACTTTATCAAGAAATAGGTTATGATTTTAGTATAAAAAACTTATTTGTCTTTGTCCGGACTACAGAGGTAAAATTTTTAAAGTGTCCGGTGAATAGAAGGATCCGAATTACTGGAGTGTCCGAATTACCAAGGCTCTACTGTAATTAAAAATATGTAATAAAACAAACAAAATGAAAAAAGAAACTATCGTGAAAATAAATATCCACATACAAATTACAAAAACAAATTCGGAGAATAAAAAAAATCAGCGATGTACACGATTCTGATACCGTGTGTGTAGTCGCGGGCTAGGCATGGGGAGAAGAATTACAACATCGCGCGTGCCAACTGGCTGCAATGAAATAACAGAGCTGGAATGCTCCACCAACGGACGAATTTACGGCTGCCGGTGTTGTCAAATCTCTCGCGCTACGTGAATGTACATGCCTAATGGGAAATTACACGCACGGTATAAGCATTGTGCAAGAGTGAGAATATTTTGAAAGTCTACCAGTAAACAATGTCAATAATAGTATATTATTCAGGGAGCGTAAAATGATTGTTATTACTTGCGAGGGTGATGTTTACAACACGAAGGTGAGTGTTGTGAATTATCCAAGCGTGTAATAGCCATTTGACGCGAGCAGAATACTATGCTTTATCCATGACTTTTTTACCTTTTTAATTGTTCAAAAGTGATTGATATATTCTTACTTTATTCTCTCTTATTGTTCTATTTAAAGCATAAATGTAGTTTGTATTTTATTTATATTTGTATTTGACTAGGTTTAATGAATGTTATAATTAGTATTCACTTGTTATTTTGTAATTGATTGCATTGAATAAGCAGAAACCATCCCACTTACAAGGATTCTTTTGTTGGTTTTCATGTTTATTTATGATAAGTTCTTATCTATTCTTGTTCATTCATTGTATTATTACTTATGTAAATAAACTTATTATTATTATATTATTATTATTAACCAATCAAAACGTACATTTTCAAAAAAGTCGACCAACATGTGAGAAAAACGGCTATCGATCAGTGGAAAAAAATCGAGAAAAATGTATGTTACTTATGTCATGTGTCAAACTAAAAGTCATTGAAATTATTAAAATCTGATATTTCGCGTTTTCATCTCGATTTTTGGATACAAAATGAATGAAAAAAAGCGATTTGGTGATGTTTCACAAGAAAATATTAACCATGAAACCGTGAAGAAGAATCTAAATGTAATAGCATTGTTTATAATAATTGTGTATTTCATATATCGGGTGTAAACGAATAGTGGGCCACCCCTGTAACTTCCTTGTTTTTAAAGGTATCGGGATGAAATTTTGTATGGTGAAATTAGGTAAGATTTTCAACTTTTTCAGATCTATCCGCCATATTTATCACTTCCGGTTTCACCGGAAATGGCCCCAATAGTCTTTTCTAAATGGACGATGCTGTATGTTTTTACATTTTTGAAATAAAGATCACATTTTGGATACATTTATACTATTTTGAACAATTTATACAGTGTTGCACGAAAAATAATTCGAATTTTAGTTGTCAACATAGATGGCTGCTAATATGTTCAAATTATTTTTGTTCCAATGTAATTCGTATAAAAAATGCGAAAAAGTCAATATGTCCAATAATACACCATACAGGGTGCTGTAAACTCATTAAAATCACATTTTTCAAAATGACTCATTTGTTTTAAATACTATGATATGGGCCACCCGGATATTCAGAGAGCTCTATTTAGTAGGGGTTAAACGGTACCAAAAGTTCCGTAATGTGTAATCGTTACCAGCAGAAATGACAATTTTTCTTAAGAAATTTATGATTTATATCTAACTTCAATTAAATTTTGATCAACCCTGTATATTTGTGTTAATATTTTATGATATGCAACAAGAATGAGCCAGAGGCCCATTCGATCTCCTGCGGAGGGTGGCATATCATAAAATATTAACAAAGTTAGTTCACAGTAAAACTTTGTTAGACGTTTTAAACGTCAAACAAAAACATGGACTTTTCCTTGGAAAAAATAGACTTGCCCGTTGATTATGAAAATTGCCAGTTTCTGATTGGTGTTAAATGAGATTAATACATTAGATTGGAATTATGACTAACATTATTCATCAGATGTTACATGTATTATGCCAAGGATTATACGATAGTTGTGGATAAACATAGTTATAAAAATAAGTTTAGATTTGTAATTTTCCCAAATTTGATGTAACAAAACAAATTATATGACATTCTTGATGTCTAAAAAAGGATAAACAGTATATGGTTTCTCACATAGTAAGTTGTAGATAACAAAATTTACTTACTAAATTCACCAGCCAAGAAAAGTTGTTGAGCTCCTGGTGCCCATTCTCGACAAACTATGGAATTGTCCTGCTGTACGTTAATGCCGTAGTATGTGTACGCCTTTGTAAAACTATCCAAACCTCCTCCATTTTCCTCAATTGAGTCTTGAAGATCTCGAAGGCAAGCATATCTGGAAAAATATCGATGTCATTTTATATACCTACTAGCTAAGCCCGTCGAAATTCGACGGAATGGAGAAGTTAAAAAGTATCCTAGAAATTATTTTTTGGAGGTACACCTTTAAACTACCAGCACTCATATTTTCGAGATATTTGCGGCCTTGTTTCAACGTAATGATCTCACTTTTTCCTACAGTAGTTCATAAAAACAAAAGAGTCTACTCTATACATCCTACATCAAATGTTGATGTCTGATCCAGTTAATTATTCTATTCTTTTAATGACCACCTAAATGCATCTTTTTCACTGAAACTAAAATTGGTTTCTTCCGTAGCAATTGTGTTAACAACATGTCAAATATTATTGTTTTCCATAACATTTTTTCCTTAATTATTTTTTTGGGGTGTTCATCCTCTACATTTTTCAATCAGAATTTACCAGACTTTTTCATGGCAATAAGCCTTATTTACCTGCCGACAGGGTCATGTCTAGACATTTTTCAAGTGTAAGCGGACAATAAAACTGTAGGAACTTGTAATGGAGAAAAATTCTGCCATTAGGTATTATTAAATGAAAACCACTATTTTACAAAAACACACATCATTCACTATAAATGTTATATAATAGTTGGTACACTGTATAAAACTTGTACGTGACTTTTATTCCTTTTTAAACTATCTCAGCATATCATATTTCAGCTACGTGTTGATAACGAATTCCCTCATATTATTTATCGCTGATATGCAAATATCACATTTCCTTGTGGCCTGTCTTGGGGAATAACATTAATGCTAAGTACAGCCAACCGAGGATATAAATTGGATAGATAACCTTTTGTATTCAGTTCTCATACTCATTACTCATGTGGTAATAAACAGTTCTACTTATAATTATAATTTTCATTCCAAGAGTCAACGTTGACTCTTCTAATTTTAATAAAAGTTTTTAAAAACAAGTTAATGTAAATCCTGATCTAACAATTGGCGCAGTCGGTAGGATTCCATGAACACCATTAGAACAAGAAGCCTAACTGGTAGTGACCCACAAGAATAAAGACATCTCCACGAGGTGCCTAATTAGTGCAAAGTTATCTATCAGAACAAGGAGACCTTCCTCACTGGTGGTGGCGGATCCCAATCCCTTACTGGAAGAACCTACACTCAATGAAGAATTTATTACTGTAAGTACTTTAACGAATCATCTCGCAATTTTTATCTTACTGTTTTATTGTACGTAGTGTATTATACTGCTAATACACAGAAAAACCATTTCTATTATCCAATTCCCATTTATCTTTATTTTTATTATTTTTACAAACAAACTAAAGCTTAGACGTTAAGCACAAACGGTTAATCTACAGCATTATACTGCTAATGCTCAACTAAAATCGTAAAATCTAATTTAAAAAATACTGTGCATTATACTGCTAATGCAACATTCGCATCATTAGAAACCAATCGATCTATTAAAGGTACAACATTTTCATTTTAATCAATTCACTAAATATCGAGCAACACGCCCGAAGAGGCAGCACCAGGTCCAGCACCAGTATCAGTTCCAACACCAGCACCGGTACTTGAACCATACAAATTAAGTGAAATTTTCTCTATTGTGCCTGAATACGATGGCAATCCCTTATTTTTACAAACCTTCTTATATGCTTGTAGTCAGGTCTATTGCATGGATGTGGCAGACCAAAAAACATTGCTCTCACTACATATAGAAAATAAACTAAAAGGCAAAGCTGCAGAGGTAATAAATTCAAGAAACTCAACTTCATGGGGCGAAACTATATTTTGGAGACGCGCGCGATCTAACTTCGCTTATACAAGATCTACAACGACTCCATCAACTAAGCAACGAATCACCATTAACTTTTATCTCTAGGCTACAAACTCATAACGCGAAAATGCTTTCCGCAGTAAACAAACAAATAGCTATGACAAATGAACAGAAAGATGCACAAACAAGCCTAATTGATACTATGAATAGAATAGAACAGAATAGAATACTTTATTTGTCTTTGTGGCTACAGTATTTGTAGATAAGATATGTCATCATGTAAAAAAATTAAAAAAACAGAAATATAGTAAAATACAAAAGTTAAAACTACATACATACAGATTAAAAGGTACACTAATAACAAACACTTACAAAAGCTACATTAAATAAAATGAAATAAAAGAAAAAACATTGAAATTACTCTAAATTACAATTCTTCTCCAGTTTGTATCTTTAACACAAACTCCCCAATGGTGTAGAATGCTTTATTTGCTAAGTAATTTTTTAACTTTTTCTTAAAGTCTTGAGCAGGCAAGTCTCTGAGGTTACAGGAAGTAAATTGAACATATGGAACCCTGCATAAAAGGGTGATTTTTCGTAAAAAGCATGGTGATGTTGATTTATATATATGTTATTTTTATGCCTTGTATTATGAGTGTGAATGTCAGCATATGATGGGAATTTATTTTTGTTTTCATAACTGTATATTAAAATTTTTAATATATAGATACATGCAATTGTTAATATTTTTTCTTTTTAAAAATCTCTCTACAGGAGGTACGACTATCAAGGTTATATATTAGTCTAATAACTCGTTTTTGTAAAATGAACACTCTTTGTACATGGGCGGATCGACCCCACACAATAATATTATAACTAATAGCTGAGTAAAATAAAGCATAATATACTGGCAATAGAGAATCTGGATTAAGTTTATCTTTTAATTGTTTAATTGCAAAGGAGGCCTTATTTAATTTTTTTGAGAGAAATGTAATTTGTTCTTGCCTGGTTGTCAACGATGGTTCCAAGAAATTTTGAATTAGATTCAAGTTTAATAGGTTTGTTGTCAAAACTGAAATTTAAATTGTAGGTTTTTTTAAATTTGTTATGAAATTGACTCATGACTGTTTTTTCACCATTTATTATCAATCGATTTTTGTGACACCAATCATGGAACTGAGATAGAGTAGTTCTAACTTTGCTCTCTACTTCTTTTGGATCGTGATGTGAGATAACAACTGATGTATCATCAGCGTATAAGAAGACTTTACCTTCACTTAGGTGGTCGGGAAGGTCGTTAACGTACAATAGGAAGATTAATGGTCCAAGAACGCTCCCTTGTGGGGTACCAATGTCAATATTAAAGTGTTTTGATTTTGCATCAGCATGTTTGACATAAAATTTTCTGTTAGATAAATATGATGAAAGACATTTATTAATGTTGCCACGAATTCCTAGGTTATTAAGTTTCTCTGATACGAAAGCTCTTGATAAATCAAAGAATATTCCAATTACAATATCATTAATGTCCATTTTATCACTAATTTGTTGGATAAATTCACTAGTAGCAGTTTCAGTTGAATGAGACTTCCTGAAACCATGCTGACAATCGTTCAACAATTTATAGGTTTTTAAATATTCATGTATTTTCTGAGAAATGACCGTTTCTATGATCTTAGATATTACACTAATTAATGCAATTGGACAATAATTTTCAATATTTGATGAGCAACCGATCTTTGGTATTGGGATCAGTACAGCTAGTTTTAAAGCATCTGGAAATTCTCCATGTATCAGGCATAAGTTTATTAAGTGTGCGATAGGTTCGGATAGAATGTCTCGACAGTTCTTTATCAATTTTATTGAAACTTCATCATCTCCAGTGAATTTTTTGTTATTAAGGTTGGTGATTACTTTTTGAACATTTTGTTACAGGAGTGAAAAACATATTTGAGGTTACATTTTTAGATGTTGTACAATTCTCAGATAGGTTTCCATGGAAGTGACTATAGAATCTGTTTGTAACAGTGGTTGAAAAAAAGTTTCCAAAAAGCTCTGTTACTTCGCTTTTTTCCGATACTAACTTATTTTCGTGTACTAAAGAAATACAATTTTCGGTTCTTTTTGTATTATTTTCATTTACTATACTCCATAGAGTTTGTGATTTATTCTCTGATTGTTGTATCTTATTGGTGTAGTAGCTTCTTTTTTCATTTTTTATCTCGAGTTCGACGTGTTTTTTTAAAAGTTTATAATTGGCATTTAATTCCTCAGAATTGAATAATTTTCTTATATAATTCAAATCTTTTAAGTTTTGGAGTTTTTTTAACAAAATAGGAGTAAATTGAATTTTCACTTTTTTAGTATTGTTTTTGATAACTTTCTTTGTGCAAATTGGAAATGCTGCTTCCATGCACCAATGAAAGTGTTCCCAGAAAAACTCATAGGCAGCATTTATGTTATCAAATGTACTGAGGTAGAAAGTTTCAAAATATGTTGAATCAGATGTATAAAGTTTAGTGAATTCCGATACAGAGAAGTTTTTCAGGGTTAACTTTTCTATGTTAATGTTGGTAATCACATAGTCGATGCTACTTATCGTTAGAGTGTTTTGTTTGTGTGCGATTCTAGTTGGCTCATGAAACAATGATGTTAGTCCATTAGATGCAATAATATCGTGTAGAAATTTGTCAATATTAAAATCCCCACAGATTAAGATATTTTTGAAGTGATTATCTAGCAGGGTTAGTAAATCAGAAAGTCTCATAATAAATGTGCTTATATCACTAGTAGGAGATCTGTAAATACAGATGATTGCAGTATCTTTTTTAAATGAAATTGCTGAACATTCAAAATGTAATTCTAAGGATAATTTACAAATGTTTGGCAGTTCCTTGCAAAATGATGCCAAATTATTTTTTGCGAATATTACCGTGCCTCCATGCATTTGATTTTGTCGGCAATAACTACTGATCTTTTGGTAACCTAAGAGGCTTACCTGCTCAAGCTGGTCACTTTTTGCCCAGTGTTCAGAAAAGCATACAAATGTGGCATTAGTATCATTTAGAAAAAATTCAAGTGTGTTACTTTTATTTCCCATAGACTGTACATTAAGATGGAGTAGCGTAAGGTGTTGGATTCCAACCATTGGTGAGTTAGTTGTGTTTACTGGTGATGTAGTAATCAAGTTTTCTGTACCAATGCTGGTATTTTCGAAAAAAAAAGACGACGCTTGAGGAGATGGAGTCGCAGTTGTGTTGAATCTGGAAACTTGGGAGATCGATGCATTATTTTTATTCATTATGGGTGCCTGTTCTTGAGTATTGTCTTGTTGATTATCTAGGAAACGTTTGTCCATTCGAAAAATTAAACCTCGAGAAAAGAACTTCGTCAGGCCAAAAGTTTGCGTCATATACTATATCGAGGAGACATGGATCCACTCCTACCATAAAACGTTGATTATTAAGTGTTGGATATGTCATCTTTAATAGTTTGACGGTGATGTTTGTAGATTTAGTTTTTTCTTTGATGCAGGTTCTGATATCATTCTCAGTCGTTACATCTTTTACATTTGAAAGAAATAGCCAGATTTTCTTATCTTTATTTATACTTGTCTTGCTCATCCTTTGGAAATTTCCAGAGGTTGACCCTCTTCCCACATTAAAGTTTTTATTTTTTTTATTATGGTATTTAGGGTATGTAAAGCCATCATTAGTCATTAAATAATTATCCTGACACACAGGTTTCCTTATGACCCATTCTGCACTTGTTGCATGGCTTGAGTTGCAATTTGTTTTTTGGGGTGATAAGGGTTTTTCTAAGTTTACTATATTTTGCATCATCTTTCTTTGTGTATCTTCCAAGGTTCGCAAATTTGAGTTGGTATTTTTTGCTGCTTTGAAGTTTTTTGCTTCATTATTTATTTCTATGTTTTTATGTTCATTGATAAGAGGAATTTCTTGTAAATGATTTCCACTATTGCTTTTGGTAATAATGACATCCCTGCTGTGATTGTTTATTTGTTCACTTGAGTAATTTTCAAAAAATGTTTTTATTTCGTTAGTTAAAAATGTTTTAGTGTAATCAAATTATTATCAGAGATAGTCTGCTGTGTTTGAACATTTCCAGAGTCCAATTTATTCGATTTACTAACTGATTCTTCTAAAGTGTGTATTTTCTCTTTTAAAAGTTTATTTATACCTTTCAGCTCTTCATTTAGGTCTGTGAGCAGTTTATTTTCATTTTTAAGAGATTCTATGATTATTTCTGTACTGGGATCTTCCTCACTGTTGACATCAGAATTTTCTGGAAATTTTAGTGAAGCAAATTCCTGCTTGTTGCAGCAAATTTTCCTACTAGAACAACTTTTATGAAATATTGCACCACAGTTGATACATGTCAATTTTTTAATCACTTTTGTACTGCAATAATTACAGAGAGGTTTCACTTGTGTGTGTTGACCGTCAGCCATATGACCTTTAACACTTTATTAACCGGACTCGAACCCAAATTAGGCCAGATAGTCCGAACTCGAAACCCAGCTACTGTACTCGATGCAACTCTCCGAGTAAAAAGAGAACTACAATTATCATATTTTGAATCTCAGAAATTCAACAAACCTAATCTGAATAAAAATCCCACTCAAACTCAAGCGAAACGCCCTCCAATTCCCCAAAAATTCTGTTCTTTCTGCAAAAGAAACGGACATACAATTAACGTATGCCGCACAAGGCAAAATCAACAATTTTCGTCTCCTGGTTTCATTCCGCTTATTCCAATCAAGCGCAAATTTCAAGACCAAATTTCCAGAATTTTTCCAGCCAAAATAATCAAAGGCAATTTTCTCCGCAAAATTTCCAACAAGCAAATAATCCACAACAAAATAGACCTTCCGTAATAAAACCGAACCCCAACTTCCAACAAAGATTACCAAATCAACAACAAAACCCAAATATCAAGCGTCAAAACCCACAAAGAACGCATCACGTTAATTTCGACAATTACTATGATCCTCTAAACTACGAACATACTAATTATTACAATGAACCTAATAACTTCGACTATTAGCAATTCTATGATTGCCAAAATTACCAAACTGATTTTAAAGATCAATATTTGCCACAAGAGAATTATACCGGTAATTCTCAAAATTCACAGACAAACCACAACGATATTTGGCAAAATGAATACGAGACTTATACTGCTAATTCTCAAATGCCACAAGAAGAATATAATACCAATCCTCAGGATTTTTGTTCAGGTCTGGATACTCCAACACAAGAAATAGACCAATTGGACCGAATATCGAATCAAATTCAAGCTATGGAATCTAAACGACAATTCCAACCCGTTCCTGAACTTCCTGGAACAAGGATTCATGTAGAAATGCTATCACACTCATTGTTGACCGTGAATTCAAAAAATTTATACTACATTAAAGACATCACAAATAAATTCAAAATTCTAATCAATACTGGCGCAGGTATCTCTATCTTAAACCAAAAACAGCGGAAAATTACAAAAGAAGATTTTCAGAAAATGTAATTATACAAGGTATAACCGATCAGAAAATTACTATCAGTGAATCTGTTCTTATACCCTTTGCGGATAATGACGCACATAAAGTTTACAACTACGACCTAGATATCAATTTTGATGGACTGATAGGAGCTAACTTCCTAGAGCACTATCATTGTATCATCGACATAAAAAATAAACGATTAATAACCAATTTTAAAACGGTTCCACTTTTCAAAGTAACCGACGATTCGTCAAAACCCGAATGCGACAAAATTAAACCAAACCACAACCCCAATCAAAATAAAATCCAAATTGACGGCCGTGCTGAAAAAATTTATAAACTAAAATATAACCTCAGAAATACTGACGCTATTCTGCAAGCGCAGGAGAATGAAAAGGTCCGTTTACCTAATGCTCTTGTTAGAGTAAACGAAAACGGATAATTTTTAACAACAATAATCACTGCTAATGTCATCCCGAAGACTGTCGATTTTTCTAATTTAAATTTAGAACCTTTACAAAAATTTAAGTCAATTTTTTACTTAAACACACAAAACTCCGACCAACACCCAAAGACGGACGATCCTTCGAAATTAGGAACGAATTGCGCTTGGATCATCTAAACGAAGAAGAGGCTGAAATAGTAACGCAGCTTTGTTTAGATTTTCAAGATATATGTAAGTAAGTAATTCTTTATTAGCAACTTTCTGCTACAGCAATAAATACATAAGTGTATATATAACATATGAACAAATAAACAAATAGACCAACAATAAGTAAACAAACACTAGGGATACATATAATGTATACATCTATCATTTTAACTTACTTAAAATTTAATATCACATATTCACATACAGATTTTCTGAAATGTTTAATATTATTAATTAATTTAATGTGTACAAGCAAATCATTATATAATATCAGACCTTTATGAAATAACGAATTGTGTGTTTTTTCTTTTTTTACTGTATATACCTACTATTATGTGTTCTAGTATTATAGTTGTGAACATCACTTACCAATCTAATTCTCTGACATATAATTTGGTAACAAATCGTGAATCATTTTATAAATAAACAAGCTAAAAACGTACTCTTCGCCTGTTCACTGAACTTTTTATATAATTGTTACACATTCTATAGGATACTCTTCGCAGTTTTTTGTAAATAATGTTAGTTTTAGACATTTTTAATTTTATAGTACGAACTTAATTGGTAAAAGACTCAGTGTAAAATAAAGTAAAATAAAAAAAAACCATACCAAACCCCATTTGGGTTTCGAACCCAGAACCCTTGGACTCCGAGTCAAAAGCATAAAAACTACACCACCACATTACACGTAAAAAAATGTAAATTTTTACATTATAAGATACGAGCTAAAATCATATTTTCATGGTTGTGTATTACATTATGAGATGTATATTTGTAAAATATATAAATATTTAGATATGAAAATGAAATATTATTCCACCAGATTTCTATTCAATTACAAAAACATAAAAATGAAAAAAAAAAAATTTTTTAAATTTAACTCATTAATAACATTTTTATTTACCGATCGATTTTGTTCAAAAACAATAGGGTTCTTCCTCTAGCTAACACTAACTTACTATCCAAATTTCAATACAATAGGATTTTTCTTTCTTGAGTTATCGTGCTTACAAGAAACGTGACGGACGGACGGACGGACGGACGGACGGACGGACATTTTGAAAGTTGTTCAGAATTCGTTCACTAACACAATGATACGAAATTTTTTTGTCTGCGAGCGATATTTACGGTTTTAGAAATGTGCCGATCAAATGCAATATACTCTTCGTTTTCGTATTTGCGAAGAGTATAATAATATATTATTAAAAACTAATCTTTGATTTATACTCATGAACTTTAAACATTCCAACATACTTGTTATACATGGTGTATCTGTTAACTTTCAGAATGATTCTCATTGCTCTATTTTGTAATCTTTGTAACGCTTGTTTTTCACTTTCATTACAATAATACAAGGTAGTGGGACAATATTCAAAGTGAGGTGCTATTATTGTACACTGTTATTCTAGAGTACATTGATAAATTAACACTAATTCTATTAAAATAATTAATTTTTTTATTTATTTTACCATTATATATTCTGCATGTTTGCTAAATTTCAACTGATCATCTATTATTATACCCAAATATTTACATTCTGTTACATACTCTAGACTGATCAAATAGCTTAATATTTTCATATTGTCTTTTATCTGTATTCCCAAAAATTATAACTTTAGTTTTTTGCATATTTACAAACAGATAATTATTTTCCAAGCAGATTTTCAATTTCCTCAATTCTTGTTGCATTTTCTCCAGCACTTCTTTTATAGTATCACCATATACCGATATTAAAGTGTCAATGGCAAATAAATTAATCATGGTTTCTTTTTCAAAACAGTGAACAATGTCATTAATATATGTTATAAACAGCAGTGGACCCAACACTGAACCCTGCGGTACACCAAACTTCACCTTTACTTTATTTGAAATATCTTCTCCAATTCTAGTTTGTTTGATATCTGTCCGATAGGTAATTTTTAAACCAGTTATTTGCTTTATCTACTACCATAACATTCTAATTTCTTATTAGTAAGTCTCTATTTATCGTCTCAAATGCTCGTTTAAAATCCACAAACACTGTTACAATCACTTTATTTTCATCTACTAATTCTTTCCATTTCGAAATTACTAGCTGAATAGACGACTCACATGAATGTTGATTTCTAAATCCAGACTGATTTTCAATAAGTAATTCATTTTCATTTAAATGGTTTAAGAACTGTTTCCTTATAAATATCTTCATTATCGTATTCTATTTAAAAGGAGACAACTTGACCCTTACCAATGAAATCAAACACCCTATTGACACCGACAATTCCCGACCGATATTTACTAAATCGTATCGCTATCCCCAGGTCCATAAAGAAGAAGTTAAATCCCAAGTATCGAAAATGTTAAATCAAGGTATTATTCAACCTTCAATCTCACCTTGGCCCATACCTGTCTGGGTAGTTCCCAAAAAACTGGAAGCTTCTGGCAAACAGAAATGGCACATTGTAGTTGACTACCGCAAACTCAACGAGGTCACAATCGGTGACAAATATCCTCTGCCCAACATTTCTGATCTTTTAGACTAACTTGGCAAATGCCAATATTTCACAACCCTAGATTTGGCTTCTGGTTTTCACCAAATCGAAATTAATCCTGCAGACATTCAAAAGACTGCTTTCACAGCTGAAAACGGTCATTGTGAATTCGTACGAATGCCATTTGAATTCAAAAATGCCCCATCAACGTTCCAAAGAGTGATGGACAATATTTTATTAGGCATCCAAAATGAACGGTGTCTCGTCTATATGGACGACATCATTATTTACTCTCCTACCATTCACGAACACATTTCCCGCCAAACAGTAGTTTTTAAACGCCTTCAAAAAGCCAACCTCAAAATTCGACCAGACAAGTGCAAATTTCTACGCAAGGAAGTTGCCTATCTCATTACAAAAGACGGCGTGAAACCAAATCCCATCAAAGTCGACGCCATTCTAAATTTTCCACAACCTAAGAACCAAAAAGAAATCAAAATCATTTTTAGGACTAGCAGGTTATTATAGAAGATTCATTCCAAACTTTTCCAAAATTTCTAAACCCTTGACAAAACTTCTGCAAAAAGATGTTCCTTTCGACTTTAATAATGACTGCCAAAATTCTTTTGCCGACCTAAAACAAACACTAACTACATCACCAATATTAATCTACCCAAATTCTGACGAACCTTTCATACTAACTACCAATGCGAGCACATTTGGAGTCGGTTCTGTGCTCTCACAAGGACCAATTGGTAAAGATTTACCTATTGCTTATGCTTGCCGAGTTTTATGCAATGCCGAAACTAAATACTCCACAATAGAGCGTAAAAGCATTTTAGGCCATACCTATTCGATAGAAAGTTTAAATTGATAACCGACCACAGACCACTTACCTGGCTATTTTCTATAAAAGTCACAGGTAGTAGATTAGCTCGCTGGGGCCTTAAACTCGAAGAATACGACTACGAAGTTATATATAAACCCGGAAAAATAAACAAAAACGCAGACGCCCTGTCCCGAATCAAAATTAACCAGTTTAACGATTATTCCAAATTTCATTAAAAAATTCTAGCCGCCGACAGAGACGATGAATCGAATGATGAATCAGATGACGAAACCCGAGACGATAACACTAGATTTACCGATGACCAAATTGCCCAAGAATTCGAAAACTTTTGCAACTTGTATAAAACATCTTTAATAGATTATTCAAAAATCAAAGCCTCGAACAAACAACTATTATATTGAGAACACAAAAATATTATAACTTTCTTTCAACAAAATAATTTACAAGACCTCTATCACAAAATTATCGAAGACATATTTGAAGAAAACCCAGAATTCCATAATGACAAGATCAATATTGTATCAAGCAAGATGGTCAGACAGGATATACTTTATCATCCCGTTACCATTTGATATTGAATCCGTAATTGAGCACTTATTTCTGGTGTTATTTAAAAACCAAGACGTCTTGGATCTTTCTAAAACATACTTTGTCGAAAATAATTTAGATCTTCCTGTACTCGAAATTCTGTCATTCATTTTTGCAGAAAAGGACCTAAAATTAATAATTTGTCAAAATATTGTCAAAACCTCTGATGAAGATCAAATCCCGATAATTCTAAATCAACATCATAGCGGCAAAAATAATCTACACCGTGGAATAAATGAAACGATTCGACGAATTAGAGAAAAATACACTTGGCAAGGTTTAACTAAAGATGTAAAAAACTGAAACTTGTCAAAAAGTAAAGTCTGTCGAAAAAATTTAAGCAGTCAGTTAGTAATAACCAAAACACCAAAGACACCATTTAAGAGAATTAACATTGACCTATTCGGGTTTCCCACATGCAACTATGCTTTAACGATAAGCGAAGAATTAACCAAATTTACACAAGCTTACACAGTCCCTGATAAATACACTAAATCTGCAGTAAATACCTTATTACTATATTTTCAACACTATGGTACTCCTCTGAGAACACATTGCGAATACGGAGGAGAATTCGACAACCGATTATTACGAGATTTATGTACATTATATGATATAAAATTAACCTTTTCAAGCGTAGGACACCTGCAATCGACTGGCTCAATCGAACGCTGTAATTTGCTATAATAACTCTTTGAATAAAACGCATGGATTTACGTCATATGAATTAGTTTTTGGTCATACATCAGTCCGACTACCAGAAACCTTGTATAACCAAAAGGAATTGATAACAAAGTACATCAGAGATTTAAACAATCGTATCTCCCATTATTATAAAATTGCTAGAGACCGAACGGAACTTCAAAAGCAAAAAGCCAAAATTAGATTCGACAAAAACGTCCCCAAAAATCGTACTAAATATAACGTCGGAGACAAAGTTTACGTAAAAGAATCACAAATAAAAAATAAGCTGTAAAATAAATTTAACGGACCTTTCGAAATTACCAAAATGTTTGAAAATTCTGCTGTCTTACTACAGAAACTAAACAAACTAGTTAAGTCAATTTTGACAGAATGAAACCTTATTTTGAAAGTTAACCTTGTTTACAGGTTATTCCTGCTGATTGGATCAGCAACACTAGTGGTTTCCCAATATAAAATTATGCCTATAAACAACACCATAGGAATATACTACCACGAAAAACTGACGTAATAGTAACCAACGACAAACGGACATTACTGATTTACAAAAACATTTCCTCCCTAAAAACAACCTTTGACAGAAACGAAAAAATGTTAGAGCTTATCCTAAATACCCTGGACGCTTCCGATCAGAAGACGATCACTTTCATGAGTGAAGTTAAAACATATCTAAATCTCTTAACACAAATATCTAAAACTATAAAATCAAAATTTGACGAAATCTTTTTGGATACAAAACAATATAAGCGCGGAATACTCAACGGTTTCGGGACAATCTTTAAATCAATAACCGGAAATTTAGATGCCAACCCAAGGAACAATTTAAAAGTAATTTGGACTTGAGGAGGTTTTAAGAAAGGTTTGTCGGGGTTAGGAAATAGTCATGTGCTTTATAGATGTTGTAGTTAAGGCCTTTTAGGCTTCATGTATACTTGCTCTTAATAGTAAGTTTTAAAGCATTCTGTAAGACCTAATTATAAAGCTAATTTGCTTCTAGGATAATATGTATTTGTAATGCATTTATCATAACCTACATAAAACTCTCCATAAAGCTAATTAGTTTTATGAACGTCTTAAATTCCATTTAGATTTAAAGAGGCTTTAAATTATTCTTTATGGTTTTAACATATTTGCAATAAATGCATTTTAAATCCTTTTTAAAACTAGACATTTTCAATGCTTATTAGTACTTATTAAAGGCCATTATAAAACTAGACTCTTAAAACATCCTTGATAAATGTTGTGATTAACCCGTTATAAAGAAAAAAAAGCCTCTATAAATCTAAAAGGCAAATTTTAATTCCATAAAACACTTTCCAAAACCTCAATAAAACATTTATTATAAAAATAATAAACAATATGTCTGCCTGAAGTGTCGTTGATGCATGTGTGTGTGTGCGTTAATTAAAAGCATTTCACGACTTACTGATGTGTAATTAAGTTTCTTTTGGAAAGGCGGAAGAAAATAAAAAAGAGTGGCCATTTTAAAAGGACTGTTAAAACACACACACATACAAATTATTTTGAGGTTAAGTTTTAAGTTTTTTGTATCAAATGTCAACATCCCAAACGTTTTATTACAGCTTTTATCAAGTCCATGTAATCTTCGCCAAGTGCATTTGCATTTTTGCAAGGAAGGGATTATTTGTGATAGTATACAAAAAGACTAAAAGGGCTTCATTTAGAGTAAATGTTCTAGGTCATTACCATTATTAGAATATATAGTTTAATGAGAGGAGCAGTGTTGCCAGATCAAAATTTTAAAAGTTATCAGACGTAGAGATGAGTTGCTATTTAACAACCTGTTATTTTATAACTGTTATTTGTAAATAGCATTAACAGACTGTTATTTCTGTTCGAAAATAACAGGTGAGAAAATAACAGATAAGAAGCTGCGGCAGCAGCATGATGTATAAAATAACGTCTCTGAAATAACATTTGCAAACTGCGCGCTGCGGTATGCGCATGCCGGTACTTCTCAGCGATCTGTTATTTTTAAACAGTTATTTTAAACTGTTATTTCAAAATAGCAGTAGCAGTTAAAACTGTTATTAAAAATAACTGCTTTTACCCATCACTAATCAGACAACGCTTTAAAAAGTTACTAAATCTTACTAAAATTTCACTAAATTTGAAATTAAAGCTCTCATCTTTAATTCCCAAAAGTTGCAGTGTCTGTAGGACACGTAATTTTCTTGAGCTCTCTGAGCACAGCATAGCTTTGAGCGTCCTCTATCTTGATTATTTCGTTGTCAGACTTCGTACTCTGTATTGTATTAAATGGTTTGTAACTAGAAAGTACTGTTTGTCTACGAGACGCTGGAGGGCAACGAGCCCAGGATATTCGATGGTACGTCAGCTGTAGGCACTACAGGCATCTTTGTCTGCGTCTTTTGCACGGAAATCAGATATGTCTGTCTCTTTCATTCGATTCCCCGCTCCGTGCGTCTCTCTCGTCTAAGAGCTGCTGATCGAGGTAACTGTAGAGTTTACTCAAGGTCAATAAACGGTACGGTTACCTCAATCAGCAGCTTTAGGACGAGAGAGACGCAGGGGGTGGGAAATCGAATGAAAGAGACAGACATATCTGATTTTCGTGCAAAAGACAGAGATAAAGATTCCGGTATGGTCTACAACCTACGTCACCTGTAGACGCTACTGGCATCTTTGTCTCTGTCTTTTGCACGGAAATCAGATATGTCTGTCTCTTTCATTCGATTTCCCATCCCCCGCGTCTCTCTCGTCCTAAAGCTGCTGATTGAGGTAACCGTACCGTTTATTGACCGTGGAGTTTACTGACCGTGGTAGCGATTAACGTGAACAGTTCTGTATTAAATGGATCGCAACTCGAATTTAATGTTTGTCTACCTACCAGTAGAGGGCAATAAATTGGATGATTCAAAAATCATTAAAAATGGGCATTTTCATAAAAGTTTTCACTAAATCACTAGATTTAAAAAAATCACCAGATCTAATGAAATTTCACTAGACCTGGCAACACTGGAGAGGACTGTAAAATGACAAATAGGTTTTTAGTTGGCCGGCCATGTTTTTCTTGTTATATAAAAATATTCAAGGTCAATCTCACAATTGTAATTATCAATAATTATCACTTTTTCGTTAGCAAATTAAGGTAGAATTACAAGAAACGACTGAAAATTACCGTGGGAACCGAGAAGCAGCCCACTTTTTTAAATTTGCTAATTACGTGTGTCTATGCAAATTTTGTATGGATATTAAAATCATTATTATTTCTGAGGGGCTCTTGTTTTTTGGGCCTTACTTATGTAGTTTTAACGATAAACTGCCGTTGGTTTTAATTTTTTTGTCATACCTGATGGCTTTTTATTACCTTTTAAATCGGCCTTAGAGAGGTTATAGTGCTCTACGCTTTATACATTTCAAATTCCATTTTATCTTCAATAAATCTGATGTAAAATTCAATTCAAATTCATTCAATGTAAAATTCAACACTAAAGATCCACAAGCTTTAATTATTTGCAACCTGTTAAGAACATTTGGTTTAAAACAAACAAACTTTGCGAACACTAGAAATCATAACTGTTTAGATAACATATTCACTAACATTGACTCTCACATAGCTATAAAAGTCGTAGGCATAAATTTCTCTGATCATGATGGCTTAGCACTCCAACTTAGCACTGACATAATACCCAACAAAAAGAAAAGAACAAATTAAAGACCTATAACTGACTCAGGTCTTAAGCAATTTTTTAACCAAATTGAAAATACAAATTGGAGTTTCATTAATAATCCCCTAATGAATGCGGAAACAAAATTTGAAACATTTAATAAAACCTTCCTAGACACTATTGAAAATTGCTTCCCAGTCAAGTCGAAAATTATGACTCCTAATGATAATGGTCCAAAAGTAAATTGGTATAATGACCAACTTAAAGGTATGCGAAACAACTTAAACCTACTTACCAACATAAACAAAAATGACCCACTCCTTGTTACTAATGATTACCTAAAAAAAATACCGTAACAAACACCGAGTAGAACTAACTAAAGCAAAAAAACAGGCATATGATAACTATATAGAAAAGGCAGACAACACCCAAACAGCCCTGTGGCAAGTAATAAAAAGTAACAATAGAAACTTATCATCATCAACCCCTGATACAATTAATGCACTACATTTAATTCATTTTTTATAAATATTGCAGAAAACATCGTAAAAAACTTGCCTCAATCTGACACCAAACCCGAGCAATACCTCAAAAATATTAATATACAAAAGGTTTTCAAATTTAGAGAAGTATCGTTTAATGAAGTGAGAACAGCAATTTTAAACCTAAAAAATAGTAAAAGTAAAGATGCATATGAAGTCAATGTCAAACTAATAAAATCAGTGGTAAACCAAATAGTCTATCCTCTTACAAAATTAATAAACCATTGCATTAATACGAATACTTTTCCTGATCTGCTGAAATTGTCAGAAGTTGTTCCCATTTACAAGAAAGGCTTAAATTCTGCTCCAACCAATTACCGCCCAATATCGCTGGTGCCTATTTTTGCGAAAATTTTGGAAATCCTTCTAAAAAATCAGATAACTGAACACTTCGAGGCAAATGACTTGTTTCACCGTGACCAATATGGTTTCAGGAACAAGCGCTCAACTACACTTGCTATAAATAACTTTACCGAAATTGTTTTGAACCAATTTGAAAATAAAAACTACACTAAAGCCACGTTTTACGACTTAACAAAGGCATTTGATTGTGTGTCACATGATATCCTCCTTCTTAAACTCAAGTATTACAACTTTGACAAGAATAGTTTAGAGCTCTTACAATCATATCTCTCAAACAGATATCAGTATGTATACTATAACCTGGAAAGATCACAAAAAGAAAAAATTAATCATGGAGTACCTCAAGGGTTGGTCCTCGGACCAATCCTTTTTCTTATTTATATAAATAATTTATCTTACAGTGACTTAAATGCAAGTTTTATACTTTTTGCCGATGATGCAACAATTCTTGAACACCACCATTCACTAGATACGCTAAATCAAAATAATCCTAACACACAATCAAATATCAAAATGTGGTTTCTAGCTAACTGCTTGAATCTAAACGAAAATAAAACTCAATCATTGACTCTCGCACTGAGAAATCTTGTAAACACTAATACTTCTGATTCTGTGAAGTTTTTAGGAGTCTGCTTGGACCCACTATTGACATGGGAAGAACATGTTATTTCCCTCTCTATAAATCTTTCAAAAAAAATGTATCTTATCAGAAATCTAGCAAATTCACTATCTCAAAGAGTATTACTAACAGCCTACCACAGTTTTTTCCATTCAACTATGACTTATGCCATACTTAATTGGGGACATTCCCCTCATGCCTCAAAAATCTTTAGCCTACAACGGAAGTGTTTAAGAATAATCACAGGATTAAAATACCAAGATGATTGTCGTGAACAGTTTAAAAAAACTCATATTCTTACTGAACCTTGTGTCTATATTCTTGAATGTCTTCTCTATATGAAAAAAAATCATGATAGGTATAGGACTCACAGTGAAACACATAATTATCCTACGAGAAATAATAATCTAATTGCACAAAATTTTCTACGACTCACAAGAAGCAGAAATGGCACTGGCTACTATTGTATAAAATTCTTTAACTGTCTTCCTGATACCATTAAAGATCTAAACATAACAGCTTTTAAATCTAAAATTAAAACATATCTGCAGACAAAATCCTTCTACACCATACAGGAATATCATGCCAATGACAGACATTTTTCAGACATGTAATAACATAAGGTGAAGAAAAATGAGAGGTGAAACCTCTCATTGTTAAATTTTTATAAAAAACTAATTCCTATCTTAACAAACTCCTTCTGTTATTTCATGACTTGTATAAATACTTTGTATAATTAATACCAATAAATTTGTATTGTATTGTATTGTATTGATGGTGTGTTTGCTTAAATCAGTTTAGAAAAAATAAATGCAATAATAAAATTATTTGGATTCTTCGTGGACATTCTTATAGCTTCTAGGTTAAGAAAGGTTTAAAAACGGCCCGAACAAGGTTTTCAAGAGCAGCACTATGCCTCACTAAGGAGTTTTAGGATGGAATTTAAAAAGGCCTTAACAACCTTCATAACGGTGGGCCCTTTTAGCCTACAAGTCGCTTTATGATGGTATTAAGGATATTGTTACAGCAAAATAGATTTTTCAAGGCATTTTATAAATAGTTTTATAGCACCCTTGTATACATTTAAGAAACTAAAATTGTTCCTTGGGAAAGACGGTCAATATTATTCTGATTGCATCAATAAACTAAACGACGAACACCAATTAGAGAATCTAATTAAAAATCAAACTTCAGTTATTACATCTGTTATCAAAAATTTCAATTCAACTATTCAAAAACTTCAAATTGATGAAGAAACATTTAAAAAAATATCAAAGAAATCGATCGCACAATTCATTCTGTGACAAGTCACATCGAAGCCATTGAAATCAAATTGATATTCTTACATTATTGCGAACAATTAATGGCAAGTTATCTGTACATCGAAGATAATTTAAATGATGTTCTAACTGCAATAACATTTGCACGTTTAAAAATCATTCATACATCAATCATCACTCCAACATACCTAATTTCATCTTTACAGGAAATTTCACAGAATTTGCATAAAAATAACCTACCGCTTTCAGTAAAGCTATCAAAAGTTGCTTAATACTTGGATATTATGGAACTCAAAGCTTTTCAAACCGATTCAAGTTTAATCTTTGTTTTAAAAGTACCTTTAGTAGACCCACAAACTTACACAGCCTATCAATTATATCGTATGCCTATTTTGGATAATAGAACTGGTATACACCACTTATTATCGGTATCACAAAAATTTATCGCGAGAGATGATAATTCCTTAATGTTCTTAACCATTCCGGATCTAGATGAGTGCAAACAACTTCACATGAGAACCAAATTATGCTCCAACCTGTTCGCCTACCCGATAGATAACAATGCCATATGAACCTCATGAACCTACCCCAAAATTGTCAAATCTCATTCATAATCAGTCAAGGATACCACGTACAAAAGCTCCAAGAAAACACCTGGCTAGTCATCAACGCAGAACCACTACACGTCACCGTTATTTGTCTGAAAAGAAATTCAAAAACAGAAGTCTTCACAAAAAATTCCATCATAAAACTACAACCCAGCTGTTACGCCTTTGTTGGTATTACCAAAATCCAGGCCAGTTCCAACGAAGTGTTAGATGTTAAAGATAACACTCACCCAGTCGAAATTCCGTACCATTGCTACAGTAACCTTCCAGACAAAACTCAGCTACCAAATTTAAAACCATTGAAATTAAATAATTTGAACACAGAAGATCTCGAAATTGCGAAACACAAATTAGACCAGTATTCCAAGGATTTAGGCGACCTCCGTGACAAAACACATTTCGGGGTTTACGTACTTCACTATAACCTTAGTAATTCCCCTTATCCTCCTCTACCTGTTCTGCAAATGCAGAAAAAGAAGCCGAAAGTTAGCCCTTGTTCATGCATCACATGGTTCACTTCAATCTCCACCAATACCAAGAAGAACATTAAAAAGTTTCACCGGTATCTTACCTCCGATGAGAAGACCCAGTATCCAAAGAGAAGAAGAAACTGAAGAAGTCGAACTAACTTAAAGACATTCTACATTGTTACCAATTTTTTGAACTCATGATTTAATGGGCTCATTTAATGAATTTCATTTATACTAAGGAAGCCCACCCTAAGTGCCCGTGCATCCCCCCCGATCCTTTAGGACAATGCTTTTCATAAAGATTAAAGCCTAAGGAACAATTTAAGACATGTCCTAGAAAAAAAAATTGGCTGCACTTTCAAAATGGCGTCCGTTAAAAAAAAATTTGTAAATATCGTTTTTGTCATTTAACACAAAAACTAAAAAAGATGGAGAAAAACTTTCTGTACAAAAAATCAAGTGCATAAAATTTTCTACAATTTTGTTCCTATACAATATTTGCATTGGAGTTACCATTTTCCAGATAAATGATTCAGCTCTTAGGATAAAATATAAGATTCAGTATAAAACGTAACACTACGGAAGCCCACCCTAACTGTCCGTGCACCTCCCCGTTCCTTGGGGACAATGTTTTTCATAAAGATTAAAGCCTAAGGAACAATTTAAGACATGTCCTAAAAAAAAAGTTGGCTGTACTTTCAAAATGGCGTCCATTTAAAAAAAAATGCAAATATTGTTTTTGTCATTTAACACAAAAACTAAAAAAGATGGAGAAAAACTTACTGCACAAAAAACAAAGTGCATGAAATTTTCTACAATTGTGTTCCTATACAATATTTGGATAGGAGTTACCGTTTTCCAGATACCACTGTTACCGTTTTCGAGTTAAATGTCTGCAAATTATAATATTATTATTATTACCAGTTCAGTAGCAACAGTACTAGAGGACACATCTATTATTTAGCTCTCTGAAAGGTTTACTAATTGTCAATGATTAGAAAGAAAAGAATGTCATCAAGTAGTGATGGAGAAGGTGCAATGGAAATTGTGGAAGAGGAAGATGGAAATTGGAAAGAAGTTAAGAACAAGGAAATTGAAAAGACAAAAAACAGAACAATATAACAATGAGGAAATAAAGAGAATTATAATGGGTAATACACAGGCACATTCCAATCAAACAAAAACTGTAGAGATAAGCTCAAGTAAAAACACAAATAACCAATCAACTCAAAAAATTATCACAAACAAAAACTACTCATCATTAATGAAAGGTATTAAGCACAAAAAATATAAATGCGTGTTTTACCTAACAGCTGAGGACAACTACACAAGAATGCAATTTACCGAAATGTGGGCTAAACTTTTTCCTAATGCAAGAGATGAAATAATTAAAACAAAAGCAGGTTTTTTACTAAAAACAGACACAGAAGAAAACACAATTCTACCAATTCTGGACAGTTTAATAAGTATGTCCAAAATACAATCTTACAAAGAAGCGTCACCCAATACAAAAAAACCAACAACCTCATCCAGCCCAAGTTATTCCGTTGTCATAGGTTCGGTTGAACAAGAAATTTATGAAACTCTTATTAGCGAACATTTAACCAGGCTAAACTTAGAACATCGATATTGTAAAAGAATCACATCTGCAGCCACCAATAAACCTACCACTCTCATTAGAATTATAACAGGAACACAAAGTACATGCGAAACACTAATAAAAGATGGCTTATTCTTTAAATACAGACACTACCCAGTATACCCTAGTAAACCACCCCCCCCCCCCCCCAACGCCAAAGCCATGCAGCAAATGTTTGGCCTTCACACACACAACGGAAATGTGCAACACGCCTATAAAATGTCCCAAATGTTTTGGCAGCCACGCATTAAACAAGTGTACATCTACATTACCACCGAAATGTACCAGTTGCAATTCTGAAGAGCACCAGGCCTGGTCATTCAAATGCCCCAACAGACCTACAACACCCACACAAGGAATTCCAAATGAAATAATAAATAATAAAGTACTTTATTGGTAAAACCAAATGGCTATCGACCGAAGTCCTTCTGCCAGTTGCATATTTAAACATATTTTACATATAATTTTATAGGAAGTTATAATAAGAAAGTATAATTATCTTGATTTACACAAAAAAAAAAAAAAAAGAAAAAAGGGAAACTCTTCTTTGCAATTATTCTTCATTAAGTTCTTTAAGTAGTTCCAATATGGTTTTTTCGGGGTACTTGTGCTTCGAGCGTTGTTGTTCTCGTGTCTTACAAAATGGTTGCATCGTAGTCAGAGTGTGTTCGTTTTTTGCAAATTTAGTTCCAATTCCAAATGTACAAATTAAATCACTAAATAAGAAATCCCATGAAATCTCTGATAACAAGAAGAAGTCTAGGATACACGCACCAGCGACAGTTCATGAAACAATAATTAACACATACATAAACGAATTAAATAACACCACCAATAACAACAGAGAAGAACTAATAATTAAGCTCCGCAAAAGATTCATCAACAACTTTAATTTGGATACAACTGCCATCTTTTCAGGAAACAGAGTTTACATATTAATATTTGAATTAGACGTTGAAAACGCAATTTCTCCCACTGAGCCAATAAATGACACAAATAACATACAATACGATCATGTCAGACATTAATATTCTGTATTCAAACATCAATAGTTATACAAAAAAAAAAACATTTGATAAACAATTATATTGAGAACAACGATATTTCATGTACAATGTTTGTCAAAGCAAAAATAAACAGCAGAAGTAACACATCTTACAGAGATTGGACCATTCTTCAATACGAAGGTAACCAGCTGCACAACTACACAAGAGGAGGTAGCTTAATACAATCGCATCCGGATATTAAAATGGGAAAAGAAAATTCACCTAGAATAAACAATCCGCTCAACGAATGCCTGCACTTCAATATTCCTTTTCTAGACGACAAACTGCACATCTTCCTAGTGTACATTCACCCCAATGCGAGAATCGAAGAAAACATTTTTACCAAAAGTACCTCCTTGTACAAATACTCAATAATTGTTGGTGATTTCAACGCTAGTAACAATAAACTAAAGAAAAGGCAGATTAACAACTTTATTCAAAACACCAATTTTTCTAAATATGACACGCCGCCAACATTCATTATGCCTAATAACAATGATTCAACACCGGACTATCTCCTTTATTCAGACAATATTAAAAACAATATACAAGTTGAACTAACTTCTGACCTATGTTCTAGGCTTCAAAATTAAAATTGACCTGCAAAAACCAGTAACCCACAAGAGAGTGATGAAATACAATTTAAAAAAAACAAATATCAATAGTATAAAGGAAATTATGTTAAATTATCTAGACAATTCAGGACATATTGACAGAGAACATATAACACATTTTAATAATAAACTCTCCGAAACGGTATTGCAGAACACGCCTAAAACAGAAATGAAGTATTACACCCACGAACTTCCTCCATTCATTATACAGCTAATAAAAAGGAAAAGAAAAATGTATCGAGAATACAGAAACAACAATGACCCGACTGCGAAAACGGAGCTCAACAAATACAACAAAAATATTCAAAAATTGATTACCGAATTTAAAACACACAAATGGATTAAAACATGCGAGGATATAAATAAACAAAAAGGCAAAAATTACTGGTATGAAATTAAAAAATTGGCAAAATATAACAATAAAAACACAACTAATAGACCAATAGTGGAGAACGGCAAAAGTTACGAAACCCCCGAAGAGAAAGCAGATATATTTGCAAAACATTTCGAAACTACCTATAAAAAAAAGCAGAACAACAACTTTGATAACGATAATTATACGGAAATAGAGAATTGGTACAAAACATACATCATAAAAATATACGAATTTTGTCTAACTAACCAATACATACCGGAAGAATGGAAACTTGGAACTATTGTCGCAATACCAAAACCCAACACGGACCATGCCAAGGCAACCAATTACAGACCTATAACGCTCCTACCAGTCATCGGAAAAAACTTTGAGAAAATATTGAAAAAGAAAATAGAAGAAAAAGTAGAACACCACATCCCCAGACACCAATTCGGTTTTAAAACTAAATGTTCCACACTACACCCACTTTTTACGCTAATCAACAATATTGAAACCACCAAACTGAATGGAGGAAAAACTGCAGCTTTATTTATTGACATTGAAAAAGCATTTGACAGCATATGGCACAAAGGCATAATTTACAAACTTTACAAGCTAGGCTGTCCAAAGTACCTTATATTATTAGTAGACTGTTTTCTGACAGACCGCCACCTAAAAGTCAAAGTTTCAACCTCATTCTCATATGAGTTCACACCAGAACAAGGTTTACCGCAAGGTTCGCCACTCTCTCCATTGCTATACAATATTTTCTGTGCAGATATCTATTACCACCCCTACAACGATGACCAACATTTTTCACACAGTGCCTATATACTCCAGTTTGCCGATGATACGACTCTCATATCTCATAATACCTCTATAGCAACAGCAACACAAAGCCTTCAAAACCTGGTACAACACACTACAAATTGGTTTAATAAATGGAGACTAAAACCTAATTAAGCAAAGTCAGTTTTTATTATTTTCAATCACAACCCTGGCCCGAATTCCCCAACGCTCAATATGTACAATCATACACTCTACCCAAAAACATCCACCAAATACCTAGGAATAATTATCGACCATAAAATCAACTTTAATAGCCATATGGCACAAACTAAAAGAAACACTTTAGATGCCTTGTGTATAAAAAAGGAGGAATCAAAATCGAAACTGCCAGTAGGATATACAAAACGATCTGCAGACCCATGTTGGAGTATGGCCATGTAATCTTCCAAAACTGTAAAAACCCAGCGATACAAAAACTCAAGGTAGCAGAAACAAGTGCCCTTCGTCTGATAACCAAAATCTGCCACCCCAATAATCCCCTACACAATCCTCCCAACCAACTGCTATACCAGCTGACAAATATTCAACCAATAGAAGAGAGACTAACTAATCTGTCAACAAGATTCTCCCAGAACGAACATAATAAGGAGTTAATAGACAGCTTATGTGTAAGAAGAGTACATAATGGCGGAGCAAGATGGAAACACCCGTCAAGAACATTATGGGAAATAATAAATTAAACAGTTTTTTTTTTTTTTTTTAACATTAATTAATGATATTTTAATTCCTACTATGTTAATTGTCGATACCTTGAATATATTATAGATATAGGCTGAAAGACCTCGGTCAATGGCCTGTTGAATTGTATATGTCAATTCAATAAAGCACTTTTATTATTATTATTATTATTATTATTATTATTATTATTATTAATTTTTTTCAGTTTATTTTATTTAATTTTTATGTTAATAATATAAAGTTATATTATACGCCTTACAATAATTGTCACAGTTATTTCTTTTAGGGATTGCATTACCGGTTAACCGGTTAACCGGTTAACCGGTAAACAGAATAAAAAACACATGATGATAATTACCGGTTATTTTAATTTTTTACCGGTTATTTCGGTAAATTCTGAACTTACGATATGTCACGTATTCAACGTTTCTATTTATGTCAGTGACTAATATTCACTAAATATAGAGTGACTGTCCCAACACTGAGCACTTTTAGCAATAAATAAATACTATTATAAAAAGTAAAACCCAAACACCAAGCCCTAAGAAATACAAGTAAGAGAGACATTGACAATATCTTGCGACAGGAAATTGAATATTTCACTGCCTAGAATATCCGTGGAAAACAGTTAGAAAAATGTTATTACCAATTCTTATTAACTTGTCGACCTACCAATATCGATAGAGGAAGGGCATTTTCAGTTGGTGGTATTCTATGTACAAATATCAGACGACTAACAGATACAGCTTTGAAAAACTAGCCCTTTTAACGGGCTATTTTTAAAAAATATTGTATTTTTAGATTAGGTATTCAGTAAATGGCCTATTTGAGTTTATGTTTGTAATTTTTGTTATTTACAGAATAATTATTTATTTAAATTTATTTAATTTATATTTTTTCCTTTTGATAAAAAAACCTTTTGTTTGTTCATTATAATAATAATAATACATTTATTTTACTCAAAGTAAAACTGGTACAAATTGAACTGTAGAGCTCTTCTTCCATTTGCCCAAATACCTACAAATAACCTAAATCTAAGATTATAAAAATATTATAAAAAAACATTAATACATATAAATCTAAAATTTCAAGAAAAAAATAATAATTATTTTATTTGTTAATATTCAGTAATGAATTGTAATAATCTAACAAATGTTATATTTTATAATAATAATAACAATAATAACAACAGCAGCACTCAGACATGCGAGCAGACAAGGGGAATGGGCAGACCTCGCGAAGCGAAGCAAAAAGGTTCGGAAAAAGAAAAAGAAATATACGCGCATCCACAACGCAGCATCAAGTCTGCTGCTTCTGATCAGCCAAAATGTAATTTTTGACAACTTTAATAAAAAAAATGTTTGATTTATATTATTTATATTCATTTGGAAGTTCATTCCAAAGATGAGATGCAAAATACGTAAATGATCTTTGAAAAATCGCAGTTTCATGCTGAGGCACCAAAAAATTTTGTATGTATCTTGTATTATGCAAGTGATCTCGTGAAATTAACTTATTTCTTAAGTACTGAGGTTCGTCATTATGAATTATTCACCAAATAAGTGTGAGCATGTGTAAACGTCTGCGGTTTTCCATGTTTAATATGCCAGGTTTATTTAGATGTGGTGATATATGTTGTCTATATGGGATACTGTAAATATAACGCATACATGAATTTTGAAGTTTTTGAATTTTCTTTTTTGCCGTCGCCGATAATAACTTTCCAGATACAACATCACCATAATCAACTAAAGATAATACGAGTGAATCACAAAATTTTGATTTACACTCTCTAGATATGTCTTTCGCAAAACTGTATAATTTTTTCAATCGACTGCAAGCGAATTTCAATTTGGAAAAAATATGTTTCTCAAAGCCTAATTATATTAATTATACGTGTATAAAAATGTTTTTTTTATTAAATTTAGATAATTTTGTACATGGAAAAAGACAATTGCTATTTTCGCCACTCTAATCATTCATTCTAAAAATTACCGGTAAATACCGGTTAACCGGTTATTTACATTTTTATTTACCGATTTACCGGTTATTAAAACTTCCGGTAAATTGCAATCCCTAATTTCTTTTAAGTGATTTACCGATATATGAATTTCCATGTTTTCTTACTTTTGGACTCATTTATCTGGAAAATGGTAACTCCTATCAAAATATTGTATAGGTACAAAATTATAGAAAATTTTATGCACGTTGTTTTTTGTGAAGAAAGTTTTTGTCCAGCCTTTTTAGTTTTTGTGTTAAATGACAAAAACAACATTGGCAACAGTTTCTTTTTAACATATGGCCGCCATTTTGAAAGTACAGCTAGTTTTTTTTTTAGTAGATGTCTTAAATTGTTCCTTAGGCTTCAATCTTTATGAAAAACATTGTCCCCAAGGATCGGGCGGGGGGTGCACGTACAGCTAGGGAGGGCTCCCCGACTATTAGTAGTTGTTACTTCTTGTGGATAAAGCATTACTTAAAATTAGACGATATTGAAAATTTCAGATGAATCCGATATGCGATTTTCGAAATATACAACTTTTAAAGAGCACGGTGGAGGATAATAATATAAATCGGTGAAAATAGTTAATCAACTGAAATTCTTCACAAACACGCATAAGTCTCAAAACACACCGCTTAAGGTAACGTTTTGTAATACTGTGAAACTATAATAACGTGCTACAGCTAGCCACTTCGGCTAGCGGGTTCCTATCAAGTGACGTCACGGCCGATACTCGAACGCGGGTGCGGTCCATTTTTATGATTTTTTTTAGACGATTTACAGGTCTCACAAAATTCAAATTTTTTGCACAGGGTCTTAAAATGATAAGATCTTTTAGATAATCAAATTTAAAAAAAGTGCTAAATGAGCCCATTGTCATGATTAATATTAATTTATGTTTATATGTACATCTTTAATATTCTTATATACGATTTGCATTTTATATTTTACAATTTTATTCCTTTCATTTTATTATTATTTTGCTTTTATATTTTACAAAAGTTGCTGCATAATCACCAACTTTTTTAATAAGGGGGAAGTTATATAATATTTTTTAGTACACTGTATAAAACTTGTATGTGACTTTTATTCCTTTTTAAACAATTTCAGCATATCATATTTCAGGTACGTGTTTATAACGAATTCCCTCATATTATTTATCGCTGATATGCAAATATCATATTTCCTTGTGGCCTGTCTTGGGAAATAACATTAATGCTGACTAAGTACAACCAATCGAGGATATAAATTAGATAGATAGCCTTTTGTATTCAGTTCTCATACTCATGTTGTAATAAACAGTTCTACTTATAATTATAATTTTCATTTCAAGAGTCAATGCTGACTCTTCCAATTTTAATAAAAGTTTTTAAAAACAAGTTAATGTAAATCCTGATCTAACATAAATAATACTGTCGACGAATGACGAGTATGTCTGTATGTAGGCTGGCTGTACATTAGAGTCGTTTGACAGACGTGAATAAATTGAACGAAGCTGCAGCGGAGAGCGATTTTAGGTGGTGGTGTGGCATTGAGGCCAATCAATGGTCGAGTCTATTTTAGTGGGGAAGGGGTGTTTGTTCAGTGGTTGGCACCTTTCCCTTTTCCTGATTGGCGCCTCTGTCAGTTGGCACTTTCTGCGACCGCGTAGTTCGCAGGATTCAAGATCCGGCTCTGCCTGTCGAATTTTTGTTTTTTTCAGTCAAATATTTTTTTAGGTATAGAGCCAAGAGACCGACCAACATATGGACTGAATGACTGAATTGAAATACCTACCTAAATTTTCATAATCTAAATCTGAAATGTGAAAATCCTAAGTAACCTGGAATAGTGATTTTTTCACTATCACAATACTTCTCTTCGGTAAGCGAGGAATATAAAGAATTTGTAAAATTATTTGCAAAAATCTCCCCTCTCTATTTGACACCTCTTCATTAATTATCTTATTCCTTTCAGTGATCGCTTTCTATATATTTTTTTATAAAAATTATGTCAGACTTTCATCCTTGTCAACCCTATATTTTTTATTAAGAGTTGTCAGGTCTCTTTCTTGGCAATAGCATGAACTACCTATCAAATATAATTTTTATCCATCAAATAGATTTTCAAATGTGACACCAACAGACAGACATACCAACAGACTAAGTACTAATGGAATGGAAAACCTTAATTTTCGTATCTACATAATCTGAAACATGATGATATGGAGACATTTCAGAAAGTGATTTTTTCACGATTATAATTAGCTACTGATATTTTCCGAACCCCAATCAAAACTTTCTTCATTGTTATTGTCTCCATATACCCTAAATAAATAATTAGAAAATAATTGACTAATTCAATGCAATGAAATTCAACATGATCAACGTATACACCATATAACGACAACAAATTTTCGTATTCAGTTCAATTATTAATGGGCCGAGATGGGTCACAAACAACAAAACACCTTCATAATATTAAAAAATAAACAAAATCTTTTTGGTCGAGTGTGGTCTCTACATGTGCAGTTTGATGTAGTAGGGACCATCGGTAAGTTATAGTTATAGTTGAGGTTCATTTATTTATTTCAACTTATATTTCGTTTTTATGTATGAAAATAACAATTTAAAAAAATAAAAATTAGTGATAACACATCTGTGGATAAAGCGCTTTATTTTTAAAAAAAGAATCATCAAAATTGGTTCAGAAAACGGCTTTTGTTTTAAATATATAGTTTATAAGAGAGAATTAAGAATTTTTATCTGTTTAAAATTGCTTTACATTAGTCGTAGTGGCAGAACCCAAATATAGGAAAAACGTTTCAAATAATAATAGAAGCAAACCACTTGGTGTAGGCGGTCTATATACATAAACAATCGATTTGACCCGCAGCACCTTATTTCAAGTGGCGTCAATTTCAAAATGGCGGCGTATTTTCAAAAGTACTGATTTTAAATGTTTTCTAATTGATTAACTTAATAAATATACTTTAAAATCAAATAATAATAATAAAAATAATAATAGTACACTATATAAGATTCAAGGTGGCGGCATTTAATCATATTTTAATTAATAGTTGCGGGCTAATTCCCTATTATTCATGCGCGAAAAATTTGTTTCTGTTAAAATCAAAAATACAGAATCGGAAAGTTTTGCTTTTGGGATTGCATAGTTTCAACGACTTAACCGACCGCCCACAATAAAGGCGTCTACCAGTACCCTAGCAGAGGCAAAGTGTGACACGCCCCATAATGCTTGCTTGCTTGCTTGCTTCGCTCTTATTGCCGTACCAAAACAAACACTTTTCCCATACTGTATATATATATATATCAAGACCACCACTACCTACTACACTACTACTGGCATACCGAAAATATATCGAAGTAAATACTTAACGCGTATTTTTAACCTTGGTTCATCCTCCCACGATAATGGCAACATCGCATGGAGCCTGGTCAGTTTCTATTCGCTAATCGCACGTTTCCAGGTCGGGTGATATTTTACGGCTTATTGACCAAGGGGATGGGGCTGGGTTGAAAAGGGTACAATGTGGACTCCTCTATGGTCTGTTCTTCCAAATGTATGACAGACTTGTCAAGAGCTAGCTAAATGCTCTTGTAAAACTGGATGCAGCAGTAACCGCTGTAAATGCAAAAGAAGTGGCTTTCCACGTACTCTGCAATGCATTTCCTGCAAAGACATGTGCACCAACAACATAATTCAAAAGTTAAATATATTCATTTTAAATTATAACAAATTCTTATTCATTTTATTTTGTTTTTTTTTTTTAATTTTGTAGTTTAGAAGATTCGGAAGACTAAGAAATAGTATCCGTCTAATTATATCTATATTCCTGCTATAAACTTAGTCACGCCGCACAGTGGGGGATTTTGCTATACTTTTCTCAAAATTAAAAAAATTGCTCAATTTTGAACGGATTTTGATACGGTTGGGCTTAAAATGCTTGAAAAGTTTCACTCTTTGACGTGTAAGTGCCACTTTCTCATAAACTATCACGTACAACCCTTAGAAAATGTAATATAATCCCCCAAAATAGGGAATTTACCTCAATTTAGGAGTTGATGTTTTATTTTATAGGGGTGTACGTAAAAACGGAATCCTGAAATGGAAAGAGGAGACCAAAATGGGTGCGTATAATTAATTTGCAAATGTGTCATTACTTTATCTTCAGGAAAGACCTATCTGATATTTTAAAAGCCCAGTGCTATTTTTCTTACATGCAGTAACTTTAAAAAAAATTGCGATTTTATTTAAAATTTACCCTATTTTAGGGGTTGATATTATATTTTTTTAGAGGTTGTACGTAAAAACGGACTTCAGAAATGGAAAAAGGAGACCAAAATACCTTATAGGGGCCATTCTGAGCCCCCAATATTCATTTTTTCCATTACGTCCAAAATTCACCACCTAAATACACCCCCCAAAAATGGAGTGTATAATTAATTTACATATATGATTATTTTACTTCCAGGAAATACCCAGTGACCTTCTTCTTAAATGCATTAACTTTTAAAATGATTTTGAATTTTTATTTTTTAAATTTTCTCTATTTTAGAGGTTATATTACATTTTTTAGTTTATCAGAAAGTGGCACTTACACGTCCAAGAGTGAAACTTTTCAAGCATTTTAAGCCCAACCGTATCAAAATCCGTTCAAAATTGATCAACTTACAGAATTTTGAAAAAAAGTATAACAAAATCCCCCACTGTGCGCCGCCATTTTGAATAGTCATCTAAAACTCTGTACAGTTATTTTATTTCAATTCATAGCACAGAACCTATGTTAATAGTTTTGAATACCGTGTATTACAAATATATTAAAACTAAAAATCTTAAAATGTTGTCTTTTTTTAAAAAAGACGCCATTTTGGATTTTTCTTTTTGAAAACGCTTTGCTTTTAATTTATAAAAGTTCAAATTTGGTATTTGATTTGATTTTAATCCCATTAGTCCCATAATAAAAAAGGTAAGCAGCGCCATTTTGAAAAATTCCGCCATTTTGAATCTGACGCCACCCCCGATAAGTGCTGCGGGCCAAATCAACCTATTATATGTAAGTAAACTTTCTGCCAAGCGGTTTGCTTCTATCACGATTTGAAACGTTTTTTTGTGTAGCGCTACGACTACATTAAGTTATTTCAATATCGTCCAAGGATGAAATTCATAGACTTTTATTCAAAAATAAATATCTTTTATTTCTGCTTACATTATTTTCTTGTTTTTCATATTGAATGTTAGATATTAAGGCCCGGTACTTTCATTTCCAGTTAAGTCTATTCTATAGGGCATCTGCACGTACGTCACAAGGTCGTTGCATGGATGGTAAACAAATAAATAACCTCACTCTATTTCCTTATGAATTTCAGCGTTCAACGTACAATAATAATCAATATACATAATTAGAGTCAAATTTCCTTATAACACACGCAGTAAATCGCCCAGAATATTGTTCAAAGTATACAAACTTCAAATATCACAAAGCGCAACTCTCACCAAACCACAAACGTTAGAAATAAAGTGAGGTTATTTATTTGTTTACCACCCAAGCAACAACCTTGTGACATCACGTGCAGATGCCCTATAGATAGATCCCATGAAAACAATTATTGTCACAATTGTATCCAAGGAAATTATCTGGCGAATAGACTTAACTGGAGATGAAAATACCGGGCCTTAGTGTATGAAAGAATGTCTCGTAGGGGGACTTCTTGTTGATACACTAACGTGATCAGACTTGGATCAATAGTAAACAGATTCGGCAGGTGTAGTTTTATCCATGCATCCTGAAATAAATGAATGCAAGAAAGAAAACAGACATTATAAAAAGAAAGACAAATATACAATGCCCACGTGGTTAGAAGCAATGACCTGCCTTGATACACGACAAGGGTATTAAGGCAGGTCAATTTTATTTTGAACACAAAATAAAATTTCACGAAGTGTGGAGCGTACTGGAAGCAGTATATCCATCTTTCTTTTTCTAATTTTTCCGTTTTATTTGTTGCACTTTTATCTCAGGACTAGAACTACATTTGCCGAATCTGTATGAAACGAACGAATGGTTTCTTTGATTCATACTTTATATGTACCTATAACATGTCCAATTTAAAAAAATTCAATTATGGTAGATGATGTATGTCTATGAAGGTGTATATGGATCAGGGAATAAAAAAATTAATTCTTCAAATTGGCAATTAAAGGATGTATTTTTTATTAAAAAAACATATTAAGCATTTTTCTATGAAAATTTTCTACTAATAAAAGTTGTTCAGGTCTTCCAAAAAGCTTAAATCCGAAGTTTTATTCAATTTAAAAAATGTTGGAATTTTTATAAAAAAAATAACTAACAAAATCAGTGTTGATAAAAATCACGATTTAAAAAAAAATTTTAATTCCTGATTTATTTAAAAAAATCATGATTTTTTTTTTTAAATAAAAACGTTTATTTGACTTCTTTTCCGTATTGCATTTTCTTAATAAATATCAAAAAAATCTCTACACAATTATATTAAAATTGAAAATTGGCTCAAAAAATGTTTCGATTTGCCTTGAGAGCTTGTTGGAACACATTGAAACTTGCACATCCCGATCAACTATGTGAGAAAAGAAGAGGGTTTTCAACTTCATTTAATATTTAGACTGACAAGGTTGACGCGCGACGTATACTAAAAATAAATATCTAATCGAGGCAGGGATGAGATAGTGTTTGGCAATATTTTGTCAAATATATATATATATATATATATATATATATATACCACTGGGAAACCTGTAAAAAAAGGGAAAGTGGAAATTCCCAACAAACAGCAAACGAGAATTTGAGTGCTGGTAGTTGCAGTAGCACTAGTTTAAGCTCCTTTGTTGTAAGAACATGTCAAGATAAAAAGAAAGAATTAGACAAACAGGTAGCCAGAGCAATTTTTGCAACAAATTATTATTCTCTTAAGTCCACTGAACATAGAGAAGTTCGGAAAGCGATTGACATGTTAAGACCAGGGTATGTCCCGCCTTCCAGGTTTCAGTCATCATCAACCCTTTTAAATAAAATATTTGATGAGGAGAAATCAAAGTGCTTTGAGCATGCTTTGTGCTATCAGGTCAATCAGTTTGTATGTCTCTTGATGGTTGGTCAAATGTTCATGATGAACCGATAATATGTGTAGTTTTGATACTAGGAAATGGAAACAGTTTTCTGCTGGGAAGTATAGACACATCAGGACATCCACACACTGGTGATTATCTTGCAAACTTGATTATTGATTTAATAAATAAGTGCAAAAATGAGTGTAACTGCAAACTTACTAGTTTCGTAACAGATAATGCGGCAAACATGAAGAATATGAGAGAAAAATTGCCGAGGCCCTGGATTACCTCATTATAACATACGGGTGTTCTGCCCATATACTGAATTTGCTTTCCAAAGATTTGGAAATTACAAAAGTAAAATCACATGTAGTTCAAATTGTAAAATATTTTTGAATACACATTTGCCAAATGTTTGGTACAAATAAAAATTTTTAATAATAAATCTGAATAAAACCATGACTAAAATCATGATTTTAATGAAGAGATTTTTATTTAGAAAAAACGTGATTTTGTTCAAGTCTAAATATTGTAAAGAAAAAATACAAACTTTATTAGTAAAATTTTTATTTTCAAAAATAAAAAACCGCTGCCCAAGGAATCACTACTTCCACATCCAGGATTCTCTATCCAAGTCACTCACAACGAAAAAACTTTGTATGTGAAAATAATTGTTTATGGAACTTTAATAATATAATATTTGAAATCCTCTACCCCAAAAACCCATAAAACGATACCCCACATCAGTAGTGGGGGGGGGTGATACTGGGGGGTGGATGAAGTAAAAAAATATTTTGAGGTTTCTGGTTTCTGTACATACACTAAATCACAATTTTTTTTCATCCCCTTTAATAAGGGGGTGGGGGTGGTAATGGGGGTGGCTAATGCCAAAATTTTTTTTGAAACCTTAGCTTCTCTTGTAAATACTAAATACCAATTTTATGGACTCTTACTTGCTTGATCGACCTATTTACCCCAAATTTACCCCAATTTACCCCCAACCCTTCGACGGAACAAGATGAAAATATAATCTAGTTCTAGATCTCGTTAAAATACATATGTGTACCAAATTTCAAGTCAATATCTTAAACGGTTCCAGAGTAAACGTGCGCACAAAAAAAAGTTACACAGACAGACCGAAATTTTTTTTCGCTCATTTTTTTGTCGTTACTATACTTCCACTGGACGTGGAAGTAAAACTTTAAAAAGCCTTTCATTTCCGTTCCATTTTATCCACATATAGATATTTTTAGGTATATAAAAATTTACCTCAATATGGATATTCACATACAAGACAATGTGGCATTAAGATGATGTGGATATACAGATAATGTGGATATTGCGATAATGTGGATATTCTGGTAAATATTCTAAATTGTTAAATAAACTAAAATTGTTTAAATTATTTATTTGGGGTAGAAATATAAATTTTACTTTTATTCTAAAATGTATCTTCTCAAAATGTAATTTTCATAAAAATTTTATTTTGATATAGGACCCCGTACCTCAAAAAAACCGACTAGAACATGAACATATAAAAATAAAAATACCTATATATTTTTTTTCAAAACAGTACAAAACAAGACATTAAGTATTACAATATTTAAAGAGAAATACTAATTTAGATGCTTTTTCGTTGCTCAATCTATTCCTAATATCTGAATGAACAAATCCATGACGAAAACATTCTTTCGACATCTGCAGATGAAGCAACGCCACACAGAAAGGGAATTATCAGATCCAGTACCTAGTTAACTTGTGGAATATCTTTTTGAGGTTTCCACCACTACACTACGTTCACATTTTGTAAGATTTCTTCTGATAACATTGTTTCTTGGAACGGATCGGATTTCGTTTCCAACTTAATTATTAATGGTAATAGTCCTGTGCCAGAAAAATATTGGAAAACTATATCTAAAGCAGTATTTTTTTCTCCTTTGGGCAGTGGGTATTTGTTTTTACTTCTGATAGGCTCCAGCAAATATGTCAAAAAGCAGTGGTGGCTGGTGAAATTTCAATATTTTTTTTCTCATCTGTGGCGCATGGGACCCATACGAAATATGGGAATAACATCTAGAGAAGCACTTCTCTAAGGTCCCCTCAAAAATTTTGAAAAAGCAGTTTCCGAAAAAAAAAAATTGTAAAATTCGGTTGCCCTCCCTGGCCCTGGGAACTTTTTTTTGTAATATACATTTGACTTTTCATAAAAATACAACAACAGGTTTTGGAGTTTATGAAAATATTTTCATTATTAACTGAAGTACAATGAACTGAAATTTTGTAATTTACAATTTAACAAATTACATTTTAATTCGTTTGATCTCAGTTAATAATGAAACTATTTTCATAAACTCGAAAACCTATGGGTCGCATGCGCGTGACGTCACAATCCGAGACCTTAGGAAAAACAAACAGGAATTCTTTAACTGTCAAATGGCAACTGATTGAACTTTTTGTAATATTATTGTTTCTATGTATATTATACATACAAAATGACAAGTTTTTGGTTTATTATTAATTGTGGAAGTGTGACAATCCAAAACAATGCCAGTTTTGATAAAATAACCTCAATTTACAACCAGAAGAAGTTAGAGGTTAAAAGACTGCAACTGATTTCAAACAATTAAAATGAATGATTTTACGAGAGTCTTCGAAGGATTTTATTAGTGGTACGTTGTTGCATATTAATGTAAGAATTTGATTTTTAACGTGGGTTTATGTTGTAGGAAAAACAGCCGTATTACAAGACCATTACGATACATCCAGTTTGGGCATCCTCTCTTAAAAAGGAATACAATTTAAAACCCATATGTGAAACTGAAAGTGCTTATAATAATAATAACTGCTGCTCACATAAGCAATAAATAATTCATGGTAAAGAAAATTAACATTTTATATTGGTTTGTCAGTATTTTTAATAATTATTTCTTGTTTAAATTTTAGTTGAGCGAAAGGTGTTTGCCAAAGGAGAGAAAAGTACAATGGTAGAAATTGTTTTAAATAAAGTACACTCCAAGAGGAAAATTTGCAGGCTTCATAAAGATATTTGATAAAGTAGGTACATGAATTAAGAAAGGATATTCAAAGTACCTGTGGCCGTCAACAAATGCATGATGCAATGTGCCCTTTCAAAGTATATCGTGTGGTGTTTAAAAACACAGTGTTGGACTATTGAATACTGAAAAAGTTGAAAATTAAAACTCTGAAGTGGTCTACGGTCAGTGAACACATAAGCAAAGTCTGAATTGGCTTTGTTAGTGTTGAATTGTATAGCTATAAAAGCCCTTCGAGTTAACTGTTACTTATTGCTTAGATAGATATTACTATAAAGTATATATATTATGTTATGTTACATTACAATCATTTATTTTTTGTTAGTACCTATCAACAAGTTCGACGTAACTGACAATTTCAATTTACTACTACCAATATATAGTAGTAGGAGTGATAAATAAAACATAATAAAAAGAGCATATTTAATAAAATGATAATGAACAAACGAATTACATAAAATTATGAAAGACATTACATAACAATATATGAAAAATAAAATTTTTATAGAAATTACAATGGATTGTATAGACGAGGGGTAACCACTGGAAGAAATTATGCACGTCTTACTACATACTTCAAATAGTTTATAGCACATCAGTCTTCATTGCTTAATTTATATGGTGTCTTTTTCACAAAATTTACGGCGGTTAATACTTTGATCATAGCCATGTTTACAGCTAAAAAACTAAAAGGAAATACTTCCTCTCACTAAGGAGTGGACATGTTTTGTCTAAACTAGCAACACATTCACAATAAGTACTAAGAAACCATCTGAATCTGGAGTCAATGGCTTTTGTTCATGATGCCACGACTTAACCTGAAAAATGAATTTGTACGTTAGCAATTATTTCTAAAGCAACATTTAATTAGGCAAGTGTATATGAAAAGAATGGTAAATCATTGATAACAATTCTTACCTTTGCAACAAAGTTTTATTCTGTAAATTTCTTGCAGAGTACTTCTTTCACATAACCATAAACAGCTTTAAGACTTTTGAATGCCTTGAACTCATCCTTCTCTCTATGCACTTCTCTCAAAAACCAAGTAATTCGCAGTATCCCTATGTGTACTATTTGGAAATACATCAATATTTACACTAAAGCATTTTTTTCTCAAAATATAAGGATTTAATTCCATGACAGCAGTATACCTAACCTCTACATCATGAGACAATTCTGCAAAATACAAACTAATCGTCTTCCTGACGAACAAAATTGAACATATAAAAGTAATAAGAATAGCTGCAGATGTTAAATAATCCAACATTAAACTTTTAAATGGCACAAACACAGTAAAATTCACTTTAAAGAAAAACATTCAATACGCGGATAATTCAATAACAGCTGTTTGTTTTTCCTAAGGTCTCAAAATCTGTGACGTCGGCGCACGCGACTAACTTTGCAATTATACTAATTTTTGCACTTATTTATTAAATCAATAACCAAGTTTGCAAGATAATCATCAGTGTGTGGATGTCCGGATATATCTATACTTTCCATAAGAAAACTGCTTCCATCTTCTAGTATCAAAATTGCACGTATTATTGGTTCATTATGAACATTTGACCAACCATCAAGAGACATACATCATTTAAAAGGGTTGATGATAACTGAAACCTAGAAGGTGGGATATACCCTGGTCGTAATATGTCAATCGTTTTCCGAACTTCTCTATGTTCAGTGGACTTAAAGAACAATTTGTTGCAAAAATGGCTCTCACTGTTTTTCTAATTCTCTGTTTTTTCGTGACACGTTCTTACAACAAAGGAGCTTAAACTAGTGCTACTGCAACTACTCAAATTTCCGTTTGCTGTTCGTCGGGAATTTTCACTTTGGCTTGTACTGGCTTGGTACTCACGCTTGGCACATTTTTTCACCTTCACTTGACTGATTCTTACAGGTTTCCCAGTGGTTTCTAAGTCTGTCGACATGCCCTTGACTTTCCTTATCACATTTTCTACATACTACACAGCATCCAAGTATAATTTTTTTTTTTTGACAAAATATTGCCAAACACTATCTTCTTTCCTGCCTCGACTAGACATTTATTTTTAGTATACATCGCGCGCCAACATTCAGACAGTACTGAATATTAAATGAAGTTGAAAACCTCCTCCTTTTCTTATATGGTACCATGCAGCTGCAACAAAGTGTTCAGTACACATGTACTTTTTATTTATGATTTTGAAAAATGATCTTTATGGAGGGCACATCTTGTCTTTCTAGTCCTGCAGGCTTTATCTGTTTTGAATAATTGGAAACAAAAAATCTCACTCATATATCTATTAGATCTACTATTCCTGCAAACAACTTTGTATCTCTAAAATTTGAACTTATTAGGAACTCCTGAGCTTGATGAAACTAGACATTATCAATAAAAAGTTGGCGAAAAATATTGTAAATTGTCATAAAATGTAATTTTCACAACACTAGGTCTATAAAATCATGAATATTTTTAATACTGGTCGGTGAATATTGTGACAACTTCTAACCTAGCATAATAATACTACCTAACTTATATCGTCGTTTATATATAAAAATGAGTATATAAATCATATTTTATGAGTAATAAAAACAACCCAGAAAACTAATATAGCATTTATTTTCAATATGTCAACCTACTTAACGCCAAATTTTCTATTTGTAAAAACAGCACCCGATGTATGAAATGATCATGTATAAAATTCTCTCTCAAACTAAGCTTTTAAAAAAACAACTACACAGATCTGATTAAAAATATTCTCCATTAAATCGATCAGAAACTGACATGTACTCTTATAAGGAATACCTCTTCTTGCCCCCTTGACCAGCTGTTCAGGCAGCCAGATTATGATATCACTGCTCTGCTCTATTTCAAGAGTATTCTAACATTCCACCTTACTAACATTAGTTATGTAGATACTCTGATAATTTCAATAGTTCGATTACTCGAAATTGAATGACAAGAATAGGTACTCGGATTAATCATTCGATGTCGATTTAACTTTCGCTGGTGTAGTAAGATATACCTCGAGGTAAGAATTACCTCGCGCCTGGGTAATTATGCGACTGTCTTTCAGGCAGAAGTTCAAGCCATTGAACTGTGTACAAGGAGGCTTGAATAGAGGCATCCTAACACAGATCAATAAGAATCTTTTCAGACAGCCAAGCAGCTCTCAAAGCTCTTGACTCACATCGCTGCAATTCTAAATTGGTTTGGAACTGCCAAACGGCTTTAACCCGATCGGGCAGATACAACAAATTAACTCTGGTCTGGATACCGGGCCACTCTGTCATGGAGAGCAACGAAATACCCGATTCCTTAGCCAGGGAAGGTGCGGTATCAAAGTTTATCGGACCAGAACCAGTGCTTAGCATATCGGCAAGCACTGCGAAAACAACCATCTTGGCCTGGACCAAGAGGAAAATCCTCCAGTACTGGCAAGAACTACCAGGATTAGTTCATTCAAAGGAGTTTATTACATACCCTCTGAAATCAAGAACTAAAAAACTGTTGGAGTTAAATAGGTTACACCTAAGAACTCTAGTTGGCCTATACACTGGGCACTGCAGACTAAATCACCACATACATAGACTCGGAATAGCGGACAACGCTGAATGCCCACTGTGTTTGGAGGAGGATGAAACGGCAGCGCACGTTCTATGTACCTGTCCTGCCTCAGAAAGAACCAGGTTCTCACTTTTTGGCATAGGGCAACTGCTGCCAGAGGATCTGGACAACCTCTCACCCAATAAGGTAGTCGGCTTTATCAAAAAGCTGAACCTATTTGGTGAAATATAATTAGGAGTGAGCCACAATAGACCAGATGGTCGCGCTGTTACTAGCCCACTCACATATCAACCTAACCTAACCTAAGATATACCTAATACGGCATACATTATGTAATGCACATCTTTCGATTCTAATTATTTGGAATATTCGAATTTGAAATTCGCTTAAAGTCTATCCGCCAATGGCGATAATACATTGCTAAATGGAGACGGAAGGGAGTTGGTGTTTAGTAGAGTAAAACTGTTTTGTTCTTGTACTACTTGTACTTGTGTCTGTCTTGGTTTAGTGTCTTGCTATAGGCTGTTGTTTTATACCAATGAATCAGAGTACTTTATTCGAATGAAATTTTGATTCTGGAAATCATGCAAATATTTTGATACTCCGATTAATCGAGAATTTTAGTTCGAAATCACCGATCATTAACATATCCTTCATATTCCCATCCTGGCAATATTACACAAACCTCCTCATTGGTTTTTGCTGGACAGTGACATTTTATACAAGAGGCAATATCAATTTTTACAGTCTGCAGAAAAGGTAATAAGTCTGTTCAATTTTATTGAATCATCTAGGAACTAATATTATTTGTTTCTATAACCGTTTATTAGTAAACTTTTTGATTGTCGTTTTAGTTTAAAATGAAACATCTTACACTCTAAAAGTACGTAAAAAAAATATGATAAACCTTTTTTTAGTTATTATAAATATTTAGTTATTATAAAGTTGTACATTTGAAATCGTTAAAAGATAATTTTTATGAGAACTTCAATGCAAACCGATTTTGTGACCCGTGACCTGCCTACTTTTAAATGTATGAATTTGGAATAAAAATGTATTGCCAAATGGATCAAAAGTGATTAGAACATATGAGATAAATATCTATTTTATGGGAAAAATCTTGTATGGGACACATGAAAACTGTATTCTAAGCACTCGATATGTTGTCAACAAATTCACATCGCATGCCTAACTACCTTTTCACAATTTGTTTCATAATACATAACTATATTATAAAACGATAGTAATTTATGCAACAAGTACATAAAGTGGTACTTTTTTTACGAATGGGATATTTGACGCACAAGCCCTAGGTGAGTGCGCAATCCCATGAGCGAAAAAAAGGGACTTTATGCACGTGTTTCATACAATATTTTTTCTACGACTGCTTAATTTCCATATTTTCATAAATAAATTTCAAAATTAACTTAAACGTCAAAACAAATTCATAATTTGACTTTTCCAAGGCAAAAGATTGTGGGACAAAACTTCAATTGTTTTCAAGGCACTCATGGATCCGGCTATATAAAAGAGTGAAATAAGGTTACTTTTTTAACGCTTTTTACTTTTTTTCACTATTACCATAAACATATGACATATGTTTTACGCACTAAAAATTATGAGTCGTAGAAAATTTGTAATTTATGCAACAAGTGCAGACAGTCCTCAATTTCCATATTTAGACGAATTTCAAAATTAGCTTAAATGTCAAGAAACAAATTCATAATTTGACGTTTCTAAAGCGAAAAAGGTGAGACCACTTTAATTTTTTTCAATGCACTTATAGATCCGCTATGCATAAATGTGAAATGATGTTACTTTTTTTTACTATTACCAAAAACATATGTTTTACGTAGTTTATATTCTAAATATAAACTAATGTATAGTATATAAAAATTATATTCCAATTTATAAGTATCAAGAATTAAAAAATGGTTCTACTTTTGTGGTCAACCACCATGGATATGAGCAAATTCATGTCAGGCGTTTTTATTCCTGTTCCAACTGACATTGGAAAGACTGAACTACGTGATTATCCTGATAGCTTCGAATTTACCATGCAATAAATAATATCACTGGCATACTAAGTTACTTTTAGCACAGAGAACATATCTAAAGATGCTTCCTAATCTTTTAATAAAGGATTAGAAAACATTAGATATCACTAAGGAGGTTGTTCAATGATATACACTAATTTGACTAATTGAAAGAATTATCATGAGACATATTCATTTTAGTATCGAGAATTTGTATTTATTATATTTATAAAGAATTACTAAAGGAAATAAAATATCTGCCTGTGATATTTGTCCGGATTTTTGTTTATTTTTAATTATTGTTTATATTAGTGTCCTCGCTTGACCTTCTCAATGACATTGACAAATGACAATTTAAATTTTTCACTCACCGCCTTCTTATTTCTTTCTCGTATGGATTTAAATAGGGATCTCGGTCCAACAACGCTTTTATTTCGGGAACATCTACTTCCATAGGATCTAACTTGGAATATTTACCACCCATTATTACCACTACTGGTATCTGTAACTAGATCTAGCTCGGTATCTACTCTGTTTTCTTCAAATGTTAAAATAATACTTGTAATTTTCGAAATGATCTTTGAAAGTAAATAAAACTATTGCACTTTGATAATAAAATGTCAGAGGGTCAACTTACCAAACAGTTAATTGATAGCCAAATTCGAACTACTATACATTATTTTGAACCTTGACTGAAGATTGAAAAAACTGAACAATTTTTAAGAAGCCGCGAAGCCGGGTACTAGCAACGTTGTCACGTTTACGGTTAATTCAAAGACAGTAATATAATCACAGAAAAGATAAACTTATCTTTTCTGTGATATAATAAAGATTAGGTTAATTCTCTAATCTTGGATAATACTATAAAGATGCGACACTCCGAACCAAAGATCTTTAACTCCAACATCTTACATCTTATTTGCTCCAAAGAGGGATTAGATAAAAGGGAATATTATTTTTCCTTTTTACCTTGCTCCGAACACAGTTCCGAGGAATCCCATAATCTCCCTTGAAAAGGGCCGTTACTTTCGGTCCCGATTAAACTTTAACCGTCGGCCAAATCATTGAAAGTACAATTGTTTCCATGGTAACTGAATTGGTTTGACCCACTGTTAACGTTTAATCGGGATCGAAAGTAACGGCCCTTTGGTCCCTTGTGAAATTTAACCTGGGGCATTTAAATTGGCATTTCCATCTGGCAACTCTGCTATGGAAGAAATAACATAACAATCAGAATAGAAACTCGACAAAAATCCTTTCATCTTTTATCGGAAAATCTGGTAACCTTTAACCAAGATTTGTCTTGACCTCTAACAGGCGTCCGCCATATTGTCGCCCGTTCAGGACAGTACTTCGATATTTTTTACCCCTTTTTAGGAACGGCCTACTAGAGATTTTTCTGCGAAAATAAAGTCAGAAACACTGAAAACATTAGATGAACACAGAATATTTTTTTTAGGTTTCCAATATTTCTTCAATTGTGTAATTCTTTGCGCTGAACTTATTTCCTAATACACAAAAAACATAATATAGTCAATGTACAAAATTAGGACATAATAACCACATGAAATAAATAATAGGAGCTTAGCGTAAAATAAATATGAGAATTTTTATCAGTATATACCTACAACAGTTCTTACAATATTAAATATCTATCAAAGGCAATACAATCACAAAGCCACAAATGATGTAAGTTCTGAAATAGGATTGAAATACTGTTGCAATCAGATTTTTCCTTAGAAATTAGTCCACCGGAAATAAGATTTTAGAAAAAAAAAAGCAATTTTTTACGCAAAGTTGTAAGTCTTGAGGGGTAGATTTAGGTCGAGTACCTGGACACCCGACAGATGGGGCAACATACAATATACAGGGAGCTTCACGAGAAAACGGACATGCTATAATGGCAGATGTAAAGGACACTGAGGGTAATCGTAAATAATCATCCGTAGAAAAAGCTAGTTGGGCCCTCGTTGCTGAAATACAGGGTTGTTTTATATATTTTTGCAAAATTACTTTGTAAAGGAATGGAATAATAAGTTCATATTTGGCACATATATAATACACTAGTGATTCTGAGTAAGTATTTGTATTGCACACAAAAAAAATCCAGGTCCGGACTTGAAAAAAAATGTTTTTTTCTGTTCTTCAAGAAAACAATATATTGTTGCCCTAATCTGGGCAAGCTAATATACTTGTTAGGTAAATACTTTAAAATACTCATTATGGCAGAACCAATCAAAATAACTACTCTTCTAGCTAATACTGATGAAGTACTGAATTACATGATGGATTCTTAGTATTTTAAAGCAAAAAAATATATTAAAAATACTTAAATCATTTATTTAAATTCAGTCATTCACACTTTTTATTTAATATGAAATTATCTACTTTCTATATATTTTGGTACCTTAATCTGGTGATGCTAATATACTACTTAGGAAAACACTTTAAAACACTCATAACTGGAGAACCAATCAAAACAGCTACTCTTCTTTAATACTGACAAAGTATTGAATTACATGATAGGATTCCTAGGATTTTAAGGCAAAACCCCTCCGAGGAGTCATGGGACCTTGTCGTGGTGGAGGGGCTTAAGTAACTGCAATGATTCTGAGAGCGATGCTGGCGGGAGTCTTGTACTCCTGGCAGGATCACCCATGCCGGTAAGGTCAAAGAGGAGCGAAGGAAGACTCAACCCAAGCCAAGGTGAAAGACAATGTGCCGAAGGGTCACGGTCGCAAATATTTCCCTGGAGGCACCAGGTGGAACCCTCTTCTATTCTATGCCTTACTCGGTCATGTGGGGCTCTGACCGAGCAGACTCACATTTCCCTAGCTGCTCGTGGGAACCACATCGAGAGCAAGAAAGAGATCAAGGTCCTGCATGTGAATTTCCATCACGCTAAGACTGCTTCGGCCATTTTATGTACAAGATTCGAAGAAAAAAGCATAGATATTGCCTTTTGCAGGAACTCTGGTTGTAAAGGGAAGGCCCGCAGGCCTAAAGTCTTTATAAAGTAAGTTGCCGTACAATACACTCTCAAGTAAACCAAGGGCGTATAGTACACAGTAATAGGGTAAGTTGTAAAATTTAAACATGTTCGAAACCAATTCAGACAATCATTTATACAATACCAAGCAAGGTCATCTATTAAAAATTAAAAATCATAATACAACTTTATATAAAAAAATCTCCATATCATGCAGGTATTAAAATGTACAATAAGTTACCACCAGAAATTAAAGCCATTGATTCCCCAAATAAATTTAACTCTTGTCTGAAAAAATTTCTTGCTGTTAACAGTTTCTACTCAGTTGAGGAATATCTAAATTATCAACCACAGCAGTATTACTGAAAAATACCTAAACAAAATCTGTGATGATTTTATTTTGTGACCACGTGTTCTGTTTTTTGATATACAAAATGTGTTATATTTATTATTAATTGTAATTTTACTGTTTTTAATCACTCTAAATATACTATTCTATTCTATTCTATGCTCCGCCTACTTTCCAGAGAGAGGAAGAATCCTGCCCACCGCAATTATTAAGCGAGATAGCTGCCTACTGCGGAGGAAGAAACCTTCCAATGATAACAGGATGTGAAGCCAACGCACATCACATGGTGTGGGGACAGTGGAGGCTGGTGAAATTTCAATATTTTTTTTCTCGTCTGTGGCGCATAGGACCCATACGAAATATGGGAAATAACATCTAGAGAAGCACTTCTCTACAGACCCTTAAAAAGTTTTGAAAAAAGCAGTTATATACTAATATACTTGTGTAAAATATTTAGAGCCTGTCTGGTCTGGAAGTACATACCACACATATGGCGGAAGGTGAAGGGTGAGGTAGAATATCAGACCAAACGCCCAAGTAATTCAATAAATCATTACCACATAAATATACACACCTATAACAAATCCCCAAAAAATTGCTGACCATTTTGGGAATTATTTCTCAAATGTAGCCTCTGAGAAAATGTCTGAACATTTCAAGGATAATATTTCCACTGAGTGTACTAGTTGCTCTTATGTGGAACAAACAGTATTCTTAACACCTACAACACCTGAGGAAGTTATGAACATAATAAGAAATTTAAAAGATAAGCCTGCTACAGGTGTAGATGGAATTTCCAGTAAAGCTTTAAAGTATGAATGTGAGAAAATTGCAGCACCTTTGGCACATTTGATTAACAAATGCTTCCAGGAAGGCATTTTCCCAGTATCTTTAGAATTGCTTCAGTTCTGCCAATATTTAAGAAAGGTGATGAGCTTGATTTTGAAAATTACCGACCAATTTCCATCCTATGTGTAATATCTAAAGTTATAGAAAGATTAATATTTAATAATCATTCTTAAGTAAACATAAAATTATAACAACAAACCAGCATGGCAATTAGGTGTCAGGGGTCTTGCATTAAGCGTTATTAAATCATTCTTGACCGATAGATAATTACACGTAAAAATATATGGCACAATGTCAGAAAATTATGATGTTAGTCAAGGAGTTCCTCAAGGTTCTGTGCTGGGACCATTACTATTTTTATTATTTGTCAATGATCTTCCTGCCATTATGGAGAAGGGATTAGTTGTTATGTTTGCTGGTGACACATCGATCAAGTCGATAGTATACTACTTTCATATCAAAACTGGTGTCACAGTAATACACTAATCTTGAATATTGGTAAAACTGAATGTGTATACTTCTCTCAACGAAGATCGCCTTCAGAAGATCTCGTCAAAGTAATACCTACTGAAAACTTTGCACCAATTGTCAAGTTCTTGGGAACTATAATAGACCATAGCCTTTGCTGGGAAGAGCAAGTAAAAAATGTTTGCAAAAAGATAAATCATGCATAATTCGCATTAAGGCAGTTGAAGGGTATCTTTAATATCAAGTCACTATTAAATGTTTATTATGCACTTGCATATTCACACTTATCATATAACATTGTGGCTTGGGGTGCTGCCTCAAGTATAAATCGTGTGTTTATCCTACAGAAAAGGCTCATCAGGTTAATATTTGATATTGCGCCAAGGGATTCCTGTAAACCTTATTTCAAAGAAAATAAAATCTTAACCATCCACAGCATATATATATATATATATTAAACACCATTAAATTTGTAAAAAAGAATTTAAACATGTTCGAAACAAATTCAGACAATCACACATACAATACCAGACATGGTCACCTATTAAAAAGTAAAAGCCATATTACAACTTTATCTGAAAGATCTCCATACCACGCAGGTATTAAAATGTATAATAAGTTACCACCGGAAATCAAAGCCATAGGTTCTGTAAATAAATTCAATTTTTGTCTGAAAAAATTTCTTGCTACTAACGGTTTCTATTCAGTTGATGAGTACCTAAACTATGAGCCACAGTGATATTGCAAAATTCTGAACATTATCTGTGATGATTCTAGATTAAGTATTTTTACCAGTTTGTGATTATATGTTTATTTTATTCAATGTGTACTATTGTTATTTTATTCTAAAGATACCTGTAAATTATTATTATTTTATTATCCTGAACTATTTTAGATACTGTTGACATTCATATATATACTATGTATATCTATAGTGAGAAATATACTATTCTATTCTATTCTATATAAGGACTGATCAATTTAATTCATAACAAATGGCTCAATGTTTGAAATGTGATAAAACAAAAGATGAGCCCCTAGCTCAATGTGATCATTGTGCTAAGAAACTATGCAAGGAGTGTGCGAATCTATCATCAACAGAGGTAAGAGCAGTCCCTGCCAAAAATTCCACATAGAAACTTATAAAAAAAAAGTGATGCGGTTTTATCGTTCCTATAAGTTATATTAGTATTATACAGACAGGATTTTATCTGTTTTATTAAGTTTTAAATCGGTTATGAAACAGTAATTCCGAATGAGCTATTTGGAATTATCATGTTGCCCTTTCATGAGTACTTATATGAAATATACATCAACAAATCTACAGTTTAGTGTCTGCAAATGCACCCTTGCCCTTATATCTGTAAACATATGGAATTACAGATACAACTTTAAAGAGATTCTAAACTTTTCTATAAGTAATATCATAAGAGTTCCAGTCCGTCCTTTCTCCAGTATCTATCGTATGTAACACACCATTTATCAACATGTTTTTATTGTAAATTTCAACATTGTTTTTTATTAGTATTAATGTGGATATACATGTCAACAAATGTACAGTTTCAATTGTATATTTTACAGATGTATTTTTATTGTAAACTTCCATTTTGCTTTTTTATTAGTATTAATTTGGATATGCATGCCGACAAATGTACAGTTTAAATTGCATATTTCAAATAGAAATACTAATATTGTGGTAAACACAAAATTCTGCAAAGTCCTTATTTCCTCGGGTGTTCTTGTTCTAGCCTAGAAGCAATGAATGAGTTAGCAGTGAAAGAGACTGCTTTGTTTTTAATTTAACAAACACACTTCAGTTCCTTGGGTCACATTAGATTAGATATGAATTAGCTACACGTATACAGCTCCCTCTACTGGAGCCTGGAGTAAAGTTGCTTCTGAAATTTCTATCAGTTTCTACCAGAATGTAGCAGCAAACATTTACTTATACCACATCAATGAGAATTTATGAGAACAGTATCTAAGGTAAAACGTTCGGCTTTCCGTGGTTAAATGGCAAGTGTTTCTATAAGAAACGAGCTGCATTAGGTTAGGACAGTTTTGACTTGCAATTGAAGATTACTAATTATAATGTTTGAATAGGGATTTATGAGATCAGTTTCTATGAGTATTAATGTTTTTTTTCAGTAATATATTAAATGTGTTTTCATTTGTTTGAATGGGTAAAAAGAAAGGTCAGTTTTCAACTGCAATTACAAATACAAGTTTAATCACTTTGAATGGGGTTATATGCGATTAATTTCTAAAAGTATTTATGCTGTTTTCCGAATATAATTGTGATGAGGTTTAATCAGTAACAAATTGTTCACTACTTGTTATGATATGGTCGGAAATTCCAAGTACACATTTAGTATTCCTTCAAAAGGATTGATGAGAGCAGTTTCTACGAGTATCTATTTGTTGTTCCTCTAATAAATTATATAAGTCTTTACATTTACTTATACTATCTCACTGAGAATTTATGAGAACAGTATCTAATGTAAAACGTACGGCTTTCCGTGGTTAAATGGCAAGTGTTTCTATAAGAAACGAGCTGCATTAGGTTAGAACAGTTTTGATTTGCAATTGAAGATTACAAATTATAATGTTTGAATAGGGATTTATGAGATCAGTTTCTATGAGTATTAATGTTTTTTTTTTCAGTAATATATTAAATGTGTTTTCATATGTTTGAATGGGTAAAAAGAAAGGTCAGTTTTCAACTGAAATTACAAATACAAATTTAATCACTTCGAATGGGGTTATATGCGATCAATTTCTAACAGTATTTATACTGTTTTCCGAATATAATTGTGATGAGGTTTGATCAGTAACAAATTGTTCACTACATGTTACGATATGGTCGGAAATTCCAGGTACATATTTAGTACTACTTCGAAAGGATTGATGATAGCAGCTTCTACGAGTATGTATTTGTTGTACCAATAGTAAATTATATAAGTCTTTATCAGTATGCATTCGGATCTAATTTAAATATGAAAATTATATCAGAATAAAGCAACCAAATATTTTAAACAGTATCTATTTGTAAATCCAGACATTTACTTATACTATTTCAATGAGAATTTATGAGGACAGCATCTAATGTAAAACGTGGGGCTTTCCGTGGTTAAATGGCAAGAGTTTCTATATGAAACGAGCTGCATTTGGTTAGAACAGTTTTGATTTGCAATTGAAGATTACAAATTATAATGTTTGAATAGGGATTTATGAGATCAGTTTCTATGAGTATTAATGTTTTTTTTTCAGTAATATATTAAATGGGTTTTCATTTGTTTGAATGGGTAAAAAGGAAGTTTTGAACTGCAATTACAAATATAAGTTTAATCACTTCGAATGGGGTTATATGCGATCAATTTCTAACAGTATTTATGCTGTTTTCCGAATATAATTGTGATGAGGTTTGATCCGTAACAAATTGTTCACTACATGTTACGATATGGTCGGAAATTCCAGGTACATATTTAGTATTCCTTCAAGAGGATTAATGAGAGCAGTTTCTACGAGTATTTATTTGTTGTTCCTACAGTAAATTGTATAAGTCTTTATCAGTATGCATTCGGATCTAATTTAAATACAAAAATCATATCAGAATGAAACCCCAAATATTTTAAACAGTGTCCACCTGTAAATCCAAGATAATATTATAATGAGAATCCATCACAACAGTATCTAATGTAACGTGTGCGGTTTTCCGTGGCTAAATTTTAAAATTATTTGCAATAAATAAGCTTTAACGGATTCGAACAGTTTTGCATTTCCAGATGAATAGTTTTAATTGTTAGGGATCTATGAGGTCAGTGTAATGTTTTTTTTTCAATAAAATGTGTTTTTATTGGAAAATAAACATTACACAAAGACACTGATCTCATAGATCCCTATTTAACAATTAATACTATTCTTCTGGAATTGCAAAATCCCTATTTAAACATTATAATTTGCAATCTTCAATTGCAAATCAAAACTGTTCTAACCTAATGCAGCTCGTTTCTTATAGAAACACTTGCCATTTAACCACGAAAAGCCGCACGTTTTACATTAGATACTGTTCTCATAAATTCTCATTGAGATAGTATAAGTAAATGTCTGGATTTACAAATACATACTGTTTAAAATATTTGGTTGCTTTATTCTGATATAAATTTTCATATTTAAATTAGATCCGAATCTTTACTGATAAAGACTTATATAATTTACTAGAGGAACAACAAATAGATACTCGTAGAAACTGCTCTCATCAATCCTCTTGAAGGAATACCAAATGTGTACTTGGAATTTCCGACCATATCATAACACGTAGTGAACAATTTGTTACTGATTAAACCTCTTCACAATTATATCCGGAAAACAGCATAAATACTTTTAGAAATTGATCGCATATAACCCCATTCGAAGTGATTAAATTTGTATTTGTAATTGCAGTTGAAAACTGACCTTTCTTTTTACCCATTCAAACAAATGAAAACACATTTAATATATTACTGAAAAAAAACATTAATACTCATAGAAACTGATCTCATAAATCCCTATTCAAACATTATAATTTTGAATCTTCAATTACAAATCAAAACTGTTCTAACCTAATGCAGCTCGTTTCTTATAGAAACTCTTGCCATTTAACCACGGAAAGCCGCACGTTTTACATTAGATACTGTTCTCATAAATTCTCATTGAGATAGTATAAGTAAATGTTTGGATTTACAAATAGATACTGTTTAAAATATTTGGTTGCTTTATTCTGATATAATTTTCATATTTAAATTAAATCCGAATCTGTACTGATAACGACTTATATAATTTACTATAGGAACAACAAATAGATACTCGTAGAAACTGCTGTCATCAATCCTCTTGAAGGAATACTAAGTGTGTACTTGGAATTTCCGACCATATCATAACAAGTAGTTAACAATTTGTTACTGATTAAACCTCATCATAACTATATTCGGAAAACAGCATAAATACTTTTAGAAATTGATCGCATATAATCCCATTCGAAGCGATTAAACTTGTATTTGTAATTGCAGTTGAAAACTGACCTTTCTTTTTACCCATTCAAACAAATGAAAACACATTTAATATATTACTGAAAAAAAACATTAATACTTATAGAAACTGATCTCATAAATCCCTATTCAAACATTATAATTTGTAATCTTCAATTGCAAATCCAAACTGTTCTAACCTAATGCAGCTCGTTTCTTAAAGAAACACTTGTCTTTTAATCACGGAAAGCCGCACGAATTACATTAGATAATGTGCTCATAAATTCTCATTGATATGGTATAAGTAAATGTTTGGATTAACAAATGGATATGGCTTGACTCATTTTGCTGGTCAATGCGGATATAAACTGATAACATTTTCAACAGCAACTTTACCTAACTCTTATAGAAACTTATTGACCATATAGGTTCTCATAGATACTTATTAATTTTTGATAATTTTCAATACGGATTGATGAGATTTTTTTGACAGGGGTGGCATTAAAAAAAAGAAGCGTTATCTACTGGTGTAAAGACTGTATATCTAAAGAGCTTCCTAAATTCTCAAAAAGCTCAGGGCAAATAGATGGCAAAGAGTTAAACGACATAATCACTAAAGCAATTAATAATGAAATACAACGACTTCTAAATAGCTTGGAAAAAAGTTTGCGAGCTAAAACTAATGATATGAATACATCTATCATTAATCTTACTGAATCAAATAAAGATTAAACTGCTGACTGAAAAAGATCAACAACCTAAAAATACACAAACAACCAATATGTGGTCTGATGAGGGCACACTTTTTTCCTCTATTTATGAAAGGCTAAAATGTGAATTCGCAGATAAATTTAAGATGCTGGAAACAGAAATGTAAAATTAAAGTTAGCGCCATCAAGCTCGGTAAACAAAAACATAGGTAATATTCAACGAGATGAAAGAAAGGAAGCACAAATACTCACACGTGAAAAACAAGCAAACAAACAGAATTCGCATATCATAAATTCAAAACCACACGAAAATTATGCCGCCTCGTCATCTTCTTAAGGAACCACAAACAGCTAGTATAGTCATGAATAATGAGCATACTAAGAATACAGAAAAAATATTTACTGGTCCAAGTAAACCTGAAAGTTGCTAACACATATTGGAGAAAGGTTGGCTAAAATATCATGGATCTATTTGTCAAATTTAGATGTCGAAACCTTACCGCAGGACATAACATGTTGTTTGAATCAAGATTATGAACACTTATACAAATGTGAGAAACTAAAGTCTAAATTCAGAAATCCAAATAGTGCCACTTTTAAATTAGGAGTCCCAGATTTCTTAGAAAAAGAATATCTGTCACCTGACTTCTGGCCCGAAGGCTCTTATATTGACAAATATATTCCCAAACAATGATACGATCATTCACAGCATGTAAAAAACTTCCATTGGAAAGAACAAAATACCCAGCGGTACAGAGAATATCAAAAGAGACAATCATTACACATAAAACTACTACACACACATATCCAATGCATAGCAAACAAAATCTCTAATTTAGAGCTAATTCTTTAAACTGAAAAACCAGACATTGTTTGTGTATCCGAGCACTGGCTAAAACAACAGCAAGAACAAACAACAAAAATCGAAGGCTACTTATTAGTCAGTAAACACTGTAGGACAACTGGAACTGGAATATATGGAGGTGTAGCTATCTATTGTAGCAACAAGATACAAGCACAAAAGGTCAAATCCATCAATGTGAAAAGTGTTGATTTTACATGTGAAGTCAGTGCCGCAAGTATAAATACTAGGTACTCAAATATTGCAATTGTGTGTGTATATTGGTCACCGGTGGCACCAGTTGACTCCTTTTTAAATATATTAAATGAAACGTTGTGTGTAAGTAAATCCTGTCAATATATGATCCTTTGTGGTGACTTCAACATAGATCATCTACAATCAAGTAAAGAGAGAAGATTACTTATGGATCTGTTTGCCATCTTTGAATTAAAAAACACTTTACCAATTGAGCCAACATGTGAAAGAAATGGCTCGGCAACAGCTATTGATTATATAACTACTAACATAAAAAAATTTGCTGGACAAAACCTGGACATTGATCTTTCAGATCACAAAGTACAGATGTCCACTTGTACTCTTGATTAAATAACTCTACCTAACAAACCTAAAGACAAATTAATAAAAATAAGAATATTCAGTCAACACAACATAACGTTTTTGTACAATTTATTATTAAATTCTGATTTCAATAATGTATATAACTTTAACAATACAAATGATGCATTTGGTTACTTCTGGGAAATATTTTATTTTTGCTTTGACATTGCTTGCCCCATAACTAGTGTCAAAAAAAAGAATGAGTTTAAGGAATCAGTATGGGTGGACGAGGAGGTAAAGTTAAAAAGTAGTGAACTAAGAGATTTATATTGGCTAAGTAAGTCTTTGAACAATAATGAAATCACAAGTAATTATAAGAATGCTAAACGATTATTTATTAACATGATAAATACAAAGAAACTTGACTATTATAACTCAAAGATCTCAAAGGCAAATATAACACGTAAAGAGGTTTGGAAAATAGTCAATGACAAGTTAGATCATAAAAAAATATCACCCACAGTTAGCTCATTAACTATCTCAGGAAATACAATATATATATATATATATATATATATATATATATATATATATTGTATTTCCTGAGATAGTTACCTGTAAGTGGATTTTGTCTGTTGGTTGTCAGTGATAAATAAATAAATATATAAATATATATATATATATATATATATATATATATATATTTATATATTTATTTATTTATTTATTTATCACTGACAACCATAAATATATAAATATATATATATATATATATATATATATATATATATATATATATATATATATTTATATATTTATTTATTTATCACTGACAACCAACAGACAAAATCCACTTACAGGTTGCGACACAATTATACATTTAGGTATATAGCAGTATAACAATTTAACGTACAATAAACATATAAAAACATAAAACATAAAATGAACAGAATAGATACAAGTTATAAAAACACAATGTAATTTTGTACTAGCCTATTAAGGGTAGATATTAAGATAAGAATATACAGAAAAAGGTCTATACATGACATAATCTTAGGTATGTGGAAAAGCAGGTGCTAATTATATCACAGAATTGTTATTCAATTTACACAATATAGTCCTTCTGAATTTGTAAAGGTTTGTGCCAAATATATCAATTTCAGTGCACAGATTATTGTAAAGATTACACATGTTGTACAACGGTGAGCTTGAATACATCATTGTCCTGGGGTTGGATAAATAAAATGTAGCAGTGCATCTAGTCGTAGTTGGAACTCTAATGGGTATAAGGGAAAGGAAATATTGATTCTCTATCAAGTAATTCATCATTTTAAATAGGAACATTAAAATGAGGAATGTTCTCCGATTTTGTAGTGACATGAAATTAAATCGATCCAGTAGGTATATGTAGTTTAGTTGCAAGTTGTACATTCCAGTTTCTTTAAAGTGAATAAATTTAAGGTACCTCTTTTGCACAGATTCTATGTAATTATTGTACGTCAGGTATGTAGGTATATATATATATTGTAACGATGAATTATTTCTTTTAATTGTCAACCGATCGTGTTCCCAAATCGGTTAACACATACTAACGTCGTTTACTTGGATTCATCGTTACGAACAAACTCTTCCCCGTATCTATAGTAACTTTGATATTTCGTAACTAAGGAAAATGTTCTGGACCTAGCAACCATTTACTATATAAAGCGCCGCAGGAGCTCATTTCAGTCATTCTCTCCTCAGAGACAAACTGAAAAGGTTCATGACTTCTTAACCTTAAATAATATTGTGACATCGCATAAATAATACCGGCTAGATAGCGCATAGTCTTACACTCGGCATAGAGCCCGACATAGTTCGAGTGAGACTTCTCCTATCATAAGCTTGGTTTCTGCGTTAAGCAACTTATTATTTACCGTAAAGACGTCACGAACTTAATTAATTGTTTTGCATCGCGTCATTTTCAATTTAATTTGATAAACGTTGCGTCAACTGAAAGCCGGGGTGACACATAAGCATTGATTGTTGAACCGCCAGTTGTCAGATAGTTTTCAGAGAGACAGATATTAAATTAACTAAATTGAATTGTTGAAGTGACAACCGTCGGTTAAAAGTCAAAGTGTAGAATGTCAATTATATCAAATACCAACTGTCTATCAAAGATAGTTTATCGAACTAGAGGTTAATCAAATTTCAGTTGACGTATCCATTGTCATATTAATTAATTTATCTTTGCTTTGAATGTTTTCGATTCAAGAACTGTCTGTAGATTCATATTTTATATGGTGAAGGTTGCTGGGTTTACTAAAGGTTAGGTTTTCAGTATTCTCTTTGTGTGTTAAACGATTATAAATATATAATATTAAAATATTGTCACTCTCATGATTGTAAACGGACATTTGTAATTGTATTGAGAAACTTTAACGTTAAAATAAACTTGTTAATTTGAAAATATCTTCCTTGACTTTTAATGAACCCTGGAATCACTCCACTGTTTGCTATCCGAGCACAATAGTTTTGAACTATTGTAGAACTATAAAATTAACGTTATAGATATTTGGCGCCCGAGAGCAGGGACTTTTTCAAGTCATTTTAGACTCTTTTAAAGTCAATTTTAAAAGATTTACGAGTCAATTTAAAAAAAAAAATCTCCGATTCAGTTTGGAAGAACTTTCAAGTCATTGTGAGACAATTTCTAGTCACTATCAAACTTTCGAGTCATCTTAGAGTTATTATCAAGCCACTTTTGATAATTTATTGTTATTGAATTGATATTAGATAGGTTTCCATAATAAAGGATTTATTCCTTAAAATACTACTAGTATTTTTCCAGTATCATAGATAGGTTTCTATAAGCGGTAACTTTTCTTTACGAGCATGGAAAACGACGAAATACAGTTGGAAACTGAGGTATCAGACCCACGCACCGGATGGGTCAATGAATTAGATCGTAACGATTTGATTAGCGAGTTAAAGAAATGGAATATAGAGACGAAAGGGAAAACGGATGACTTGCGTAAGCGATTAAGAAGATTTGCAGAAGCAATACACGACAATCGATCAGTAACTGTACGAAATCGTGGAGATGAGGCAAGTCCAACGATACAGAGTTCAAACAAAAAGGAAATACGTGAAGTTCTTAATCAAATACGAAAGTGGCAACTATTTTATAATGGAAAGTCCAATCAAGAAGCAATAACATTTATCGAAAGATTGATTAATTTAAAAGAAGAATACGGGGTTGAGGAAGAAGTGTTACTGCGAGCAGTACCCGAGTTGTTAAAAGATAAAGCAAACACGTGGTACAGGATAAATAGAGAATATTGCACGTCTTGGATATCATTCTTAACGGAATTTAAAGCATTCTACTTTCCCGAAAATTATATAGAAAATCTGGAAGACGAAATCTTCCAAAGGCGACAAAAAATTAATGAAAGAGGAAAAGATTATGTATTGGAAATGCAAAATATGATGAAAAGACATGGAGGATACAATAAGGAGAAAGAGTTGAATGTAATATATAAAAATCTGAATCCAGATTACAAATATTATGTACGAAGACATGACTTTAGCAATTTGAAAACGTTTTTGAAATTGATGGAGGACCATGAAAAGGTACAGTCGGAATCTGCCAAACAAAACTCGATGTTCGAATTAGGACGACGCAAGAGTAGTGGATATTCGACAAGCGCTGCGCTCGGTCAAGGCAGAAGTTACAATTTTCAATATAGAACCAACAATAGGACGATTCAACGAAATACACCAGAGAGAAATTTTCATGGTCAAAATAGAGATGACGAGAATACTAACCCTGGAAATGAAATAGCCCGTATTAGGAGAGACGTCGAGACGAATTTAAATAATAACGATGGGAGGCCAAACAGGTCGAATAATTCAAGAATATACTGCTACGGATGTGGACGCCCAGACGTAATCTTAAGAGATTGTAATTGTAGACGCGATATGGGAAATGGAGAGAGGATTGGACAAAATCGAGGGTCAACCAATCTATAAACCTGCCCTCGACGTCGATGAATACCAAATTCACGCACCCGTTAATAAAAACTTCTTTTAACGACGCAAAATTACTACACGTTCCGTTTTGGATTCAAAATGTTTGTTATAAAGCGATTATCGATACTGGATCGACAAAATCATACATTGGTAATGAAATTAGAAATATTCCGGCTATCAGGACTTCTTGTAAAAAAGTAAATAGTACATTCGCGCAACTGGCTAATGGTGAATGTATTCCTGTGCAAGAAGCGTATGAGATTCCTTTTAAACTGGGAGAAAGGGATTTCACGGAGGTATTTTCATTTCTTCATTTGGGAAATTTAACTGAGGATATCCTATTAGGAATGGATTTTCTTCTAAATAAAAAAGTATCGTTGGATATTCAGAAGAATCAAATTATTTTTAATAATAAAAATTTTACGTCAGAAATGACAGGAAATAAGAAAGAGACAGAAGAGAAAACTGATGCAACCATAGATAAACAATGTTTGTTTTCAAACAGAGAGTTCGAAAACTTTGGGGCGACCGATGAATTTACAGAAGAAGAGGTGATTAATAATTTTTTGGAAGAAGAAATCCAGAAGTTTGATGGATTGAAAGGTCCTACGTCGTTGACAGAACATTCAATACGTTTAATAGACAGTACACCCATCAAACAAAGATATTATCCGCAGAACCCAAAGATGCAAGAAATCATTCATGAGGAAGTAAATAGGATGCTAGACGAAGATATCATCGAAAAATCATCGAGTCCTTGGAGCTCTCCAGTTGTTATAGTACAAAAGAAAGATGGAAAACCTCGATTTTGTATAGATTTCCGAAAACTTAACAATGTAACTCAAAAGGACGCTTATCCGTTACCTTTTATCAACCCAATTTTAGATAAGTTGAGAAATTCTAAATTCTTTACTTCGTTAGATCTTAAACAAGGATATTGGCAGGTACCTCTTTCGAAAGAAAGTAAACCACTTACAGCCTTTACAGTTCCTGGACTAGGCTTATTCCAGTTTAAAGTAATGCCTTTCGGATTACACTCAGCAGGAGCGACTTTTCAAAGATTACTGGACACTCTGATAGGACCAGAGTTAGAACCTTACGCCTTTGCTTATTTGGACGATATTATTATACTAGGAGAAAATTTGGAAAAACATAAAGAAAACGTAAGAGAAGTTTTGAACAGACTGAGAAAAGCAAATCTGAAGCTTAATATAGGAAAATGTGTTTTCTTTAAGAAAAAATTGAAATACCTTGGCCATTTAATTTCTGATAAAGGCATTCAAACCGACCCAGATAAAGTAGCAGCCATATTAATAATTCAATCTCCAAAATCAATAAAAGAGTTAAGAAGATTCATAGGAATTACTTCATGGTATCGTCGATTTATCCCACAATATTCCAAAATAATAGGGCCGCTAACTAAGTTACTAAAAAAAAAACAAAAATGGATGTGGACACAAAAACAAGAAGACGCGTTTGTCAAATTGAAGGAAACTCTGACTCAAGCACCGATATTATCAGGACCAGATTTTAACGAACCGTTTGTTTTACAAACAGACGCCAGCGATCTAGGATTAGGGGCCGCTTTGATTCAAAAAATTGAAGGACAGGATAAGATTATAGCATATGCCAGTAGGACTCTGACAGAACTAGAACGCAAATATTCTACGACTGAAAAAGAATGTTTGGCGATACTTTGGGGAATTAAAAAAAATCATCATTACCTCGATCAGTATCATTTTACAGTTGAAACGGATCACCAATCACTAAAATGGCTTCAGACGTTAAAAAATCCGACAGGACGTCTGGCTAGATGGGTAATGGATCTACAACAGTATAGTTTTGATGTCAAATACCGAAAAGGAATATTGAATCAATTGGCTGACACGCTGTCACGCCAACCTTTATCCGTACAAAACGAGGACGTTAATCGGATAAACTTAATTGAACAAACATCTTGTAGTTGGTATAATAGAAAGATGGAAGAGGTTCGAACTTCACCAGAAAGAAATCCAGATTATAAAATCGAGAATAATAGATTGTATCGTCATTTCTTCGAACGAACAGACTTTTCAGAACCAGAATTGTCAGAACCGTGGAAATTATGCATACCCAAAAATATTCGTCCTCATATCCCAGACAGCACTCGATAGCCTTAAGACAACCACTGGCCATACTTGAAGGATAAGCGGGATGTCCTGGAGACGTCCTAAACTGGGTTAATCCCGATTTCGGACCTCCTGTGGATATCCTTTTGGTGCAAATCGGGTTTGTCTATGGATGTCTTCAATGGGATAGCCCACGGTCGTCCATAGGAAGAAAAAGGGACCGATTTGGGTTAAAATCGGGATAACCCGTGGTTGTCCATAGGAAGAAAAAGGGACCATTTTAGGTTAAAATATGGACAATCACAGACATCCACACATAGTTGCATCTGGTTACCCATAGTATCTACATAGGACCAAAATTGATCTTGTGTAAAATCGTGATTTACTATACACAATTTAAAATTTGGGGTATATTCACCCTCCTTGCGTAATAAATAAATCTCATATTGCAAAAAAATTAACTATCGTAAAAGAGGCATTTGCAAGATATGTGCATTTCCTGCGTAGTGGATAGATTACACAACCTGTAGTTTCAGACTTACTAGGTGAGTATCGCAACAGAAGTATTATTGAAACTAGCGCTAAGAACGAGCTAGTCAATATACCCATTTTGGCTGTTATTAGGACCATATTTTATAAATAATGTCTTCCGTCAATAAAATTAATTCGTCACAATGAAAATATAATGCGAATACCTATAAACTAAATAAAAAAATTATCATTTGTACCTTAGGTGAATTTATCAATTATCATGAATTTGGGACCTACATTAGCCCAACAAGTTGACCTCTGGATGGCCCTAGGGATAGCCTTTGGTTATCCCTATATAGGTTTTAAATAGGACATCAATAACCCTAAAGGCTATCCTATAGATAGTCATGCAGGTTATCCAATGGATATCTCTGTTTTGGCTGTTATTAGGACCAAAGGATAACCAGTGGACTTCCTATCGACATCCCAAATGAACAATCCATTTATCGGATATACGGGATCATTTTAGGATATCCCGTGGCTATCCTGTGCTGTGTGGGATATTATATGAGAATCATGATGACCCACTGGCCGGACATATGGGAATAACCAAAACAGTGAAGAAGATGGCCAAAAGATATTATTGGCCAGGGATGTTCAACGAAATTGCCGATTATGTCAGAAAATGTCAAACTTGTCAAAAATATAAAGTTAGTCATCAACAAGCATCTGGTAAGATGCGATGTTCTCATATAAACGGACCCTGGGATACGGTCTGTATCGATATGATAGGACCGTTACCTACATCCTCTAAAGGCTTTAATTATTTGTTGGTTATGCAAGACCGCTTTACGAAATGGGTAGAAGTCCAACCTATAAGAAGAGCTACTTCGAAACTAATAGTGCCGATAATAAAAGAAAGGATAATCACTAGGTTCGGATGTCCTCGTATGGTAATTACCGACAACGCTACCCAATTTTATAGCGATATTTTCCAAAACTTCGTGTCTAAAAACGGGATCAAACAAAGGTTTGCTCCGATTTATTCACCTCAAAATAACCCAGTAGAAAGGACCAACAGAGTGATTAAAACTATAATCGCACAATATTGTGAATCGAATCACAGAAGATGGGATAGATATCTTAACGAACTTATGTTCGCTATCAATACGTCCACACACGATTCGACAGGATTTTCTCCCGCTTTCTTGAACTTCGGTCGAGAACTCGAATTACCTAGTGGATTCTACAGAAATAACTCTAAAAACGATGATCAAGTGCCGAGTGAAGTTCTCACTAGACGAGAAGTTAATCGACAAGTGAATAAGTTACGATGTCTACGAGAAACATACGATTTAGTTCAAATGAATTTACAAAGGGCTTTTGAGGCGCAAAGTCGTTATTATAATCTGAAACGAAAAGATTATTGCTTTAAAGTAGGGGACAAAGTAATGAAACGTCATCATTCATTGTCTCGCGGGGCTCAAGGATTTTCTTCCAAGTTGGCACCGAAGTTTATTGGACCTTTTTGGATCATAAAGGTAGTATCAACAGTAATTATGGATTTACAAGACAGTTCTGGCCTAATAGTCAAAAATATTCATGTAAAAGATCTTAAGCTAGCACATTAATTAATTTTCTTTTTCTCTCTTTACTTAGAACAATGACGCAAATCCAAGTCACGATCAGAAAATTATTCGGAGAAAGTCCAATGACACCGAGGAGAGATATAAATGAGACATTCGAAAGACTGTTTGGGGAAAGCCCAGTAGTGCCGAGAGTGGAACGAAAGGGAGCATCCGAGAAGCTGTATAGAGATCCGGGTCAAGAGGACAGATGGAAGAAGTTCCAAGAGCAGTGTACCGAATGGTTCGGTGAACCAGTAATCGATCCAGTGCACGTAGCACGACGAGAACAGGAGGAGCCACTGCCGCCGTTCAGAATTAATTTACAAAGTTTAAGGCCGGAAGGGATCAACAAAAAAAGAGATTTAGACTTAGGATCAGGCCTGGAAAATGGATTACCATACCAGCTATTCGATAATGTAGTTCGTTTTTTTTTTCTTGTTGTTGGGATTCTTAATCTCCCAAAAAAAAAAAAAAATGTTTTTTTTTTTTTTACTAAAGGAGAGGGGGTATGTAACGATGAATTATTTCTTTTAATTGTCAACCGATCGTGTTCCCAAATCGGTTAACACATACTAACGTCGTTTACTTGGATTCATCGTTACGAACAAACTCTTCCCCGTATCTATAGTAACTTTGATATTTCGTAACTAAGGAAAATGTTCTGGACCTAGCAACCATTTACTATATAAAGCGCCGCAGGAGCTCATTTCAGTCATTCTCTCCTCAGAGACAAACTGAAAAGGTTCATGACTTCTTAACCTTAAATAATATTGTGACATCGCATAAATAATACCGGCTAGATAGCGCATAGTCTTACACTCGGCATAGAGCCCGACATAGTTCGAGTGAGACTTCTCCTATCATAAGCTTGTATGGTTTCTGCGTTAAGCAACTTATTATTTACCGTAAAGACGTCACGAACTTAATTAATTGTTTTGCATCGCGTCATTTTCAATTTAATTTGATAAACGTTGCGTCAACTGAAAGCCGGGGTGACACATAAGCATTGATTGTTGAACCGCCAGTTGTCAGATAGTTTTCAGAGAGACAGATATTAAATTAACTAAATTGAATTGTTGAAGTGACAACCGTCGGTTAAAAGTCAAAGTGTAGAATGTCAATTATATCAAATACCAACTGTCTATCAAAGATAGTTTATCGAACTAGAGGTTAATCAAATTTCAGTTGACGTATCCATTGTCATATTAATTAATTTATCTTTGCTTTGAATGTTTTCGATTCAAGAACTGTCTGTAGATTCATATTTTATATGGTGAAGGTTGCTGGGTTTACTAAAGGTTAGGTTTTCAGTATTCTCTTTGTGTGTTAAATGATTATAAATATATAATATTAAAATATTGTCACTCTCATGATTGTAAACGGACATTTGTAATTGTATTGAGAAACTTTAACGTTAAAATAAACTTGTTAATTTGAAAATATCTTCCTTGACTTTTAATGAACCCTGGAATCACTCCACTGTTTGCTATCCGAGCACAATAGTTTTAAACTATTGTAGAACTATAAAATTAACGTTATAGATATATATATATATATATATATATATATATATATATTTCACATTTCCCGATAAATGGAAAATAGCTTCCATCATTCCCACTTTTAAACAAGGAAGCCAAGAACTAATGGAAAACTTTCGACCTATTACATTGGTGTCTATCTTTAGTAAAATCTTAGAAAAAATTATACATAATAGAATTACGACATTTCTAGAAAACTATAAGGTACTTAGCTCACGACAACATGGATTTAGACCAAATTACTTGACAAATACTGCCACTTATGACGTTCTGCAATTTATATATTAAGGATTGGATAAAAACAAATTTGTCCTAGGCCTTTTTCTTTGACTTAACAAAAGCATTTGATTGTGTAATTCCAGACTTTCTAATAGACAAGCTCCATAAAATAGGAATTAGAGGCCAGTTAAATGGCTGGAGAGAATCATTTTAAAAAAATCGAAAGGTATTTGTTAAATTAGGTGATAGTAACTCTCACAGTAGGGAAATGAATCTCGGTGTTCCACAAGGAGCAGTACTATCTCCATTACTATTTACAATTTTTATCAATGATTTAGATGCATATATGAGGAACCCAGACTCACTCCTAGTCATGTTCGCTGATGATGTAAGTTTACTGATATCAGCCACATCTCTAGAGATTCTTCATAAAAACGCAACGGATCTACTCGTCAGATTCGAGGAATGGTGCCTTAGAAATAAATTACTAGTTAATGTATCTAATACCACATATATTACATTCTATAAAAAAAAAGTAATAGAACCAATAAAGCTTCTCATAAATAAAAAAATAATATCACCATCAAAACATAGTAAGTTCCTAGGCATTACAATAGATGAGACACTCTCATGGTCAAATCATATTGGCAATGTTGTGAGCAAACTCAACAGTGGATATTTCGCTTTTAGAAACCTCAAATCCTTTTTAGATCAAAAATATCTGATTAATGTTTATTATGCATTAATTTACCCACATCTAAAATACTTAATCACACTGAGGAAAAATATTTGTAACCACAACTAAAAAACTCATAACCACAGCAAATTTTCCTAATAAAATTCAATTGTTAGAAGTTCTTAGTAGCCATTACTAAATAATTTTAGTTAAAATCAACTAGTTGCACTTATCAAATATTGTTAGTTACTGTAACAAATGAAAAATGTTATGACAACTACATTTTTTAGTTGTGACTAAACACTTATTAAATACTTTTGGTTACAATAATAAATGGTTTTGTTGTCACAAGAAATACAAAGTCTTGTCACAACTATATTTTTTAGTTGTGGCTAAAAAATATAGTAGGTGTGGTAACTAATTCACGCAGTTGCCACCAGTGGCTGCTGGTGAAATTTCAATATTTTTTTTCTCGTCTGTGGCGCATGGGACCCATACGAAATATGGGAAATAACATCTAGAGAAGCACTTCCATCTCTAAAAAATTTTGAAATAGCAGTTTGCGAAAAAATTTTTCTAAATTTGGTTGCCCTCCCTGGTCTAGGGACTCCTGTTCAAAATATTTTTTTTGTCATATATATTTTACTTTTCATAAAAATACAACAATATTTGGAGTTTATGAAAATATTTTCATTACTAATTGAGATACACAACGAATTGAAATTTTGTAATTTGTTAAATTGTAAATTACAAAATTTCAGTTCATTGTATTTCAGTTTAATAATGAAAATATTTTCATAAACTCCAAAACTTATTGTTGTATTTTTATGAAAAGTAAAATGACAAAAAAAAATATTTTAAACGAGTCTCTAGACCAGGGGTGAATTTTGAAAATTTTTTTCGCAAACTGCTATTTCTAAATTTTTTTAGAGAAGTGCTGCTCTAGATGTTATTTCCCATATTTCGTATGGGTCCCATGCGCCACAGAAGAAAAAAAAAATTGAAATTTCACCCACCGCCACTTTGCCACTATTAGTAAGAAATAGTAAAATAGAAGCATAAAAGTGCAGCGGCGGCTGATGAAATTTGAGATCCTCATAACGCGATTACGAAACAAGGGACCCTTATTATATTTTAGGTAATGACTATTAGGGCCTCATAACATTATAGTTTTTTAATTTTATTGAATTTGCGAAAAAATGGTACAAAAATGTGGCCGCCGCGCCGGTACCTGCCTATCTCCACTACGGTCAATGAAATATTTGCAAAATATTTTTTATAATTAAGAGACTAGAACAAGAACATATGTTTATTTATTGTAAGTATACAAGATTTATACTTTTCTGAAAGTTATGCCATTTGAATTTTAATTTGGAACCAACTCATTATATTTCACAAATTTTAACATCCTGATGTAGGTAACTTTTAGAAAAATCAAGTTGTATAATAAATAATTAGAGAAAAAACGTGTTGTATTATAACAGTCTCTTGATTGTAAAAAAAAAAAATTTTTGCAAATATTTCACTTACCCTTCTTCTTCTATTGATTTGGTAGGCGACCCCATTCTTATATTTATTTGCAAATATCAATTAAAAGATTTTTCGCTATAAATCGTTGCTATACGGGCCAGTCATCACGTGAAATATGGTGTGGATCCCACGTTTTGTTATCAAGATATGAACATCTCAAATTTCACCACTAGACACTGAAAAGTAGAAAACTTCGCACACAACACAAGAGAAACACGACCTAACACTTCGACGAGCAAAGACAGAATGGCGGGGAATGGCCAACTAGATCGAGATCGTAAAATATCGGAAGCAGCCGAATATAAAATTACAAACATTTATTATTACTACAATTACTTATTTTGTTACAGCTAATAAAAATGCCGTTGTCTTTTAGTTATCACAAATGTCCAACTAGTTGTCACAAACCAAAGTAAATTAAATATTTACCGTTAGTTGTTCCAAATAGAAATATTTTAACAGTAACAAGTTTGGGCATTAAATAAAGAGAATAACACACCCACTTAATTGTGGCTACAATATTCTTATTTACTGCTACTAGAGGTGGAAAAATAGATTTTTTAGTAGTGGTAAATAGCAAGGCCGTGTTACTACAACACAAGTTATATGGAAATTTATTTATAGTAATTAAGAAAATCCCAACTAACATTTTTAGTTGAAGGGATTTTCTCAGTGCATATATTGGGGACAGGGAACTGATTGAAACAGAGTCTTTATTTTACAAAAAAGAATTATAAGAATAATTTTTGGGCTATCACCAAGAGAGTCTAGTAAGTCTTCTTTTAAAGATAACAAAATAATAACTTTACCAAGCATCCTCATATTAGAAGCAGTAATGTTCACCAAGCTAAAGCCAGAGTTATATATTCACAGGAATGACATTCACAACTACACTACACTACACGAAATAACACAAACATTCAAATAGACCAGTTCACTCAGTACTTTTTAAAAAATCCCAACTTGCAGCAATATATATAATAATCTCCCTCGGCAGTTAAAAGAGTTAGGTAGAGCTAAACTTAAAAAAAAATTACTAGAGTTACTTCAAAACGAGCTTATTATTCACTAGGTGAGTACTTTGATCAGGCGTACAGGTAGAATTATATTTTTTTATAAAATACTATTTTGTATATTTACCTTATATGTTATTGTCATTACATTACAAAATTATATTTAAAATCATTTTACTTTATATTATATTTTATATGTTTTACTTAATCGCTGTAGTGTCAATGTATCCACAATTATTCATTTGTGACATTTCATATCCAATGTATTTTGGCAATTGAAATAAAGCATATTATTATTATTATTATTATAGTCCCATAAGCCTATCCTCTTTCCTACTTAAAACGTTGGAAAGACTACTGAACAGGTACATTAGAGACGAAATACTAAGGGAAAACCCCCTTGGTGAGCGTCAATATGCATACCAGCCGGGAAGTCAACAGACCTCGCGCTAGATGATTTAAATAGGCTACCGACAAAGTCATTAGATGACAAAGAAATGGTCATTTCTAGATATAGAAGGAGCGTTCAATAACGCGACAACGCAATCTTTAACGAATGCTTTGTTAAATAGAGGAGTACCAACAGTACTCTGTCAGTGGATTAAATCCAGCCTAGAAAAGAGGATAATAGTATCCAATCTAAGCGAGGCTACCATTGAGGCAAAAGTGAGTACAGGCTGCCCTATCTTCACTGCTGTGGGCACGAACTCCTCCGAAAAATTTCCGCAGAAGGCTTTTACTGCCTAGGATATGCTGACGATCTAGCAATAGTAGTCTATTATTCACTAGGGCGATTTGCGAACACGATATCAGAATGTTCACAAAGAGCCTTAAACATTGTCGACAGGTGGTGTAGTGAGGAAGGACTTTCCATAAATTCTCACAAAACTATAGTCGTCACCTTTTTATGGAAAAGAGCCTTGGGAGGCCTAAAACCCCTAATGGAGTAGAAATTCCATTTGCCAGCGAGGTTAAATACCTAGGAGTCATTTTCGACCAAAAGCTGACATGGAATTCCCACATCACACAGAAAGCAACCATTGCCCTGGGAAAGTGCAGGCAGATGTGTGGAAAAAACTGGGGGCTAAACCCCAAGATGACCCTATGGTTATACACTAGGGTTGTAAGACCCATGATAACCTATGGATCGGTAGTATGGTGGACCAAGACACCGCAGCTTGGAGCAATAAGGCTATTAAGTGGTGTACAAAGGCTTGCTTGCCTGTGCGTCACTGGGGCCATAAAAACTGCTCCCACGGCTGCATTGAAAGTCCTTTTAGACCTGACACAACTACACATATTTATCCAAGGGGAAGCTCGTTCAGTGATACACAGGCTAATGCAAGGCATAACGCCCATAAGGCAACAACACGGAACAGAGCACCAAAAGTTATACTCAAAAGTTATACTCAGAGCTGAAGGCAGATCCCAGCCAGCTCCTTTTTCAAATCTAATCTAATCTAAGGCAAAAAAATATATTGAAAATACTTAAACTATTTATTGAAATTCAGCACTCCAAGTGTTCAATTCATATCTATCTGAGAGGAAACAACGAACTGTGGTAAATAGTATAAAAAGTGATTTCCGAATGGTTGAATGCGGAGTACCTCAAGGGAGTTTTTTTAGGACCGCTCCTATTTCTTGTATTTATCAATCATATCCTTCACACTAATCTTAAAACATTTCCGGTAATGTATGCAGATGACCTTGCAATTTTCTAGGCTGGTAACAAAAAAAAACACATGATATGAAAGCAGACATGATTAATATAACTAACTGGTACAACCGATACAAAATCTACTGAAAATAAATGAAAAAAAGTGTGTACATATATTGATCTCAAATAGTTACAGAAATAGTGATAATGCAAATGATAATAATGAAACGGAAGTGAAAATTAATGACATTATAATAAAAAAATGTGACTGTAAAATATCTTGGAATAACTGTCGATAGTAGAATAACATAATCTGAACAAAAACAAAACCTAACTAGGAAAATATATTGTACATTGGCACTGTCATATAAAAGTTCATATTATTTAAGTGAAAAGACAAAAAGAATGTTTTATAATACCCATATAAATTCGCACTTAATATATATGGCCCCATTCTATGGTTCAGACAACGAAACTAAATGTTAACAACTTGCAAGTTGTGCAGAATAAATTATTGAAAACATTGTACAATATGTCTCCCAAAACTAACTCTACACTGCTGTATAACTTGCATTATTTAAATGTCCGTAAAATAATCATGAAAGTCTAAAACTAGTATACAAAGTAAAAAATAACCTAATTCAAACAGATCTCACACCACAAATTAACTCAAGACTATCATACACATAACACACGAGCAGCTATTAATCTTCGCATACCTACCTGTTGCAGTCAATCTGGACCAAAATAAAATCACATATAAAGTTTTAAGCTGTTCAACAATCTACCTGTGCAAATGAAAAGTGTCCCGAGTTTGAATATATTCAAGAGAGACAGTAAAAAATATGTACTAAATATTGATTAAAACACCTTTCTGTATCTAAACAAAGTGATAGTTTTCAGTGTTTATAGCCTTCTTCTTATTATTGCTTTATATATATTTTTTATATTAAATTTATTGTATACTTGCAAGTACGATATATTTTGATGTATTTTACTAATTTAGTAATTTTTATTATGAGGATAACAGCTTTTTAATACAGATATCTTGTACACTACCTATTGTGGGCCCTGGGTGGCCTTTTAAGGTTTGAATTTTAAATTAAAAAAAAAATCAATAGGTTTGTTTTGGTTTTGAGAAATAGCAGTCCTCGGATGTCAGGAGCATGCGCAGTTAGTAAAACGTGTTCTGTTTTAGTAACTGCGCAAGCTGTTTTACTAACTGCGCATGCTCCTGACATCCGAGGACTGTTATTTCTCAAAACCAAAACAAACCTAATGTGTACATATGATGCGTCCGACAAATGGTTGAAGCATGACAGTTATAGCGTTATCGCTATAAATAAAATTAAAATCGAAGTTAATATATGTATATTTGTTTTTAATACATGTTCATATTTTATGTGATTTTGGTATTTTTAGTATATTGATATTATATTTTTATATCGAATCTTTTTTATTTTTCTTAGCGACTCCATGGAAACTTCTCCATTATGGATCGAGTTTTCCTTTTTGTTTCTTAGCGACTCCATGGAAACTTCTCGCTTTTGGAAGTGAGTGAGTCGCTATAGTCGCTATAACAGTATATGCATTATACATTATATATTTAATATGCGTCGTATGGAAAAAGGTAATTTATGCAAAATTAAACACAATTAAATTTTCTACAAGAATGTCTATATTATTTTTCTTCCTATGTGTTATAGTTTACGAGATATTCGCCAGCCAAAACAGATAATTAAAAAAAAAAAGTATTAGGTACCTTGAATATTTCTATCAAAGCGGTTTACCGTGGTCTGCTAATAAATCACAGTTACAAAACAATATTTATTTTACAACACTCGACGTATTTACTAAAGTAATATTTTGTCGAAATCTATACATTTCATTAAATATAGTGTGACTCACTTAAAATGAAGACGCCCTTATAACTTTTGTTTCCGATTTGAATCAAATTTTACTCAAGTATATATTAAATTAGGATCTACTTATGACCAGAAAAACATTCGCCTGCTACAAAGGCAAAGCCATGTGTGGTACCAAAATATGCTGAAAAAAATAAAATTTTGAATGTTAAAAATTCTAAAAAATGCATCGGATCGGCGCCACAACCGTAAATACGCCAAAATTTGATTTGGTTATGCTTTCCTGCACGACAACTTCCCCTTTCTCCACCTTAATCTTCACTAAAACCTACAATCAACCCCCTCTCTATTCCCTCTACTTGTTTTTACCTTTTTTTTTTTGTTCTTTTTGTCTTTAATCCAGTCTCGACCAATACACTCTTATCAAACAACAATTTAGCATAACACCACACCCTCATAACCACCCACGATAATTTCCTGGCGTCAGTAAGACTACCAAGGGGAAATTGTTTCGAACGGGTTTTTTCGTTCATTTTTTCAAAAATTTTAGAAAATTAGAAAAATAATTTTTATCATCACCCGACCAGACCCCCTCCAGCCCTACACCGACCCCGGCGATGTTCGCCGTGGCTGGCTCTGGGCCGGACCCCGGAAAGATCCACCATTGTATCTAAATAGAAATAAATACCTGTTGAATTGAATTGATTCGGAATCCAAGAGTCTCGGGTTCGAAACCCAAATGGATACCCCATTTGGGTTTTTTTTATTTTTACTTTATTTTACACTTTCACCAACTACCCGTATAACCACGCTGTACCGTTTATATAGAGAATCTATAGTCGTATCTTTACTTCGATATAGGTTATCTTTACCCTATGGATACAGCGACGATACGGTATACGTACCGATCTAATACAGTATGCTAACACCTGGATACCGATTCAATAAAGTTTGGTTATCGATAAAGGCACGTTTGTGTTTCGTTGGAATAAAGTTCATGTAAAGGTTTATTCTATGATTCTGTAAATAACGAGTACTAATACTGCATAGACCCGGTAAAGAATAAATCTTTATTTTTAATTAAAAAAAATAGATGAAAATAAACACTTTTTTAATCACCCAACCACCGCGCCGCGTTTCAATCCCTTCGCTATCATGCTCCAATTAATATTAGTATTTCGTAAATTCATTACTATAGTGATAATTAAACAATTTTACTTACCTTGTTTAGGTCTCGAACCCACGTCTACTATGTACGTATCAGCGCCTTAACTGACTGCGCCATCCTGGTATCCGGCAAATTGAGTGATAAAAGTTATAGTAATGGATATCGGGATTTTATATTAAATGATATTTAAATTTATTATAGCAAATTGATGAATATTTATGGTAGTATAGTTTTTAAGAAACAATATTAGGTATACAGGTGCATTTTATTTTACGTAAAAGACCCTGCAATTTCCAAATTTATTAGTGAAGCAGAACCTTAAAATACCTGTAGTTATTGTTATTGTTTTTAAACTTGCATATTGGTTAAATTTCTATACAAACAAGTTTGACTCATCGCATATCTATATTCTTTCATTCTTGACTAGTGTGACACAAATTTGATAAATAAAAATAACATAACCTTCAAAAATGCCACAGCATTCGAAGAAAACGCTATCGCAAAACAATGATCAGGATGTGATAATAGAGAAAAACAGACGTCACAAAAGATGAAATAATACTAACAAGATAAACCAGCATACATTCATCAGTACAGCTACTGCTACTATATCCATTAATGATATATCAGCGTTGTCCAGAGAGACATATATACAACAGTGTTGCACGAGCGACAATTCTTCATAAGCATCAAATGTTACCGCTTTACCGGTACCGGCAACCCATCGTCCGGAGCACGTTGCTGTAAAGAATATGTAGAGATGCGTGAATTACAAAATCTTTTAATATGTAAAGATAGACCTTATAATCGGTAAATAATTCTTTCACCGGATCTATATCGATGTTCTGTACAGTAATCTGTCACGATGCTATATAGATATTGCGTGTAGAAACTATATAGATAGGTTACATGTAGGATACAGGAATTACATCTAATGTATAAAGGTAAACCTGTAAATACAACAGTAAAAGGTAAGATATAGACGCGATAAAGATTATCTCTGTATAGCTTGAGTATCTAAAAATGTATAGGTTCGTTAAATATATCATAGATACAGATTAAAATGTATAGCATCTTGACGAATCTGTATCGAAAAAAAAAAGCCTGTAATCGCCCGGTTATACGGGTAAGTTCATATTATAAAATTAAAAATGTCTAAAACTAACATTATTTACAAAAACTGAGAAGAGTATCCTATAAAATGTGTAACAATTATATAAAAAGTTCAGTAAACCGGCGAAGAGTACGTTTTTAGCTTGTTAGCTTTTGAATTTGAGGGAACGTATATCAAACTAAATATTACACATGCCGCTTGACACTCTTCATAGTTGAACTAATCAGTCCTTCTACGACTTATAAATATAGTATAGTACTGTCGTGCGCAAAAAAAAATGGGACAAGTCTTATAAAGTATTTTTGCTAAAATCTAGTTGTGTACATCTAACTTTAATTTTTGTGACATTGCCAGTTATTTGTTAAAATTCATTGCAAGTGTGCAAATAGAGACAGATTTACATTAGAAAAAAATAGTTGTCCTTTTTTTTTTGCTCACGACAGTACATGCTCCTATTGGGAAAATGATCCATGCATTTTGTTGATGTATTTTTAACTAGCTGAAAATCCAATAAAACACAAAGCAATATGTGAACAATACTTTTATTTTCTATGTCAATTTGGACATCTCTGTTTGAATTATATCCGTAAGAAATCCTAAAAGCACAAAATATGTTATTTTTTATTTTTCTCTTCCACTACTTTTGATGTAGAAGCCGCTTTTTTCCTTCCTTTGCTATTTTTATGGCAATTACGTATATGATTTACCAAGCTGTCTTTCCTTTTTGTTTTATGACCGCATTCATGACACTGGTGTAATATATTGGAATTAAGGAGTTCTTTCTTCGTTGTGTGCGTTAGAATATGGCGCGAAATGCCAGACTTTTTTTTCACCTGATAAGCACATATTCCACATTTGTATAATTTAGATGTACGCATGTCCTTGTGGTTCATCATGTGTTTGTCAAGAATCATTATCTGTTTTGTTTCGAAAGCGCATTGACTACATTTCAGAATAATCTTGTCTAAATCATGTGTTTTGACATGCTGTTTGAGTTGTAATTTTGTACAACAACTATAAGAACACAATTCACAATTGTAGGTTATTAGGTTATTGTTATGTTGCGACTTTACGTGTAATGTAAATGTTTCTGTTTCATTAGTTTCAAAGTTACACTTTTGGCAAATATATATACACCTATGTACTTGTTTCATATGCCTCCTTAAAGAATATTTGAGTTTGGTTATGTAATTGCAATTGTTGCACTTGTACACAGTATTGTTTTTAGCACAATTTTCTAGTGTCATATGAGTAGTTAGATGTCGGGTGTGCTTATATTTCTTTTCAGAACTGTAAGAGCACAAATGACAATTGTACATTCCTTCATACTTCTTGGTTTTTTTCATTAAACTGCAAATAAAAATAAAGCATTAAAATGAGTATTCAAAAAGTAAGGAGCCGATTCTCAATTCATTCTTTACGCAGGCTCCCACCATTGAGCAATATATTTCCCATACAAAAATATGTAGTTGCATCTATTCATCAACCATCTAAAAGACCAATCAAATATTTGGTAATTGAGAATTTTGGTCAGATGGAATAGGATAAAGTAATAAAGTGGGTGCGTCGTCTGGTCCCAAGATAAGTTTGTTGGCAAAAACATGAAGCTAACACACTCACAGTTTCTGTTAGCAAATTCGAAAAGCTCAGCTGTTTCGTTCGTTGCGCATATCAGGCATGATCATATATATTGTCGATATCCTTATTGCTATACATAATTATTTATAACATTAAAAGTAGCATGGGATAATTTAGCATTATAGTTAACATAGCTCACATCAATATGTGGTTTGAGAAATGAAGAAATGTTGAAAAGTAAATTATAAATTTACAATTGGATAAATATGTAATAGATTAAACTCATAAATAATGTTAATAAACTTTTAAAAAGAGTAACAGAGAAATAATAGATAAATATATGAAAGAATTCACTAAACAAACTTAAATAACTTAAAATATTTCTTTCATATAAGCTAGTGATTCAGGAAAAGGTTTCTTCAAATATTAAAAAAGACAATCTAATATTGATATTGATATTTAAACCAAAATAACTTAATAATGCATGCAAATATAAGCCATGCTTAAATATAATATCATTTGAACTTTCTAAGATAAAGGATACACAGCGAAAGCTTTCTTTGCAACGATATTAATTTGTGAATTGGAGACTCATTTCCCAAAATAAAAATTTTGTTATAATAAAATAAATAAAGATAGATTTGTGAAAACAAAAGTTAGCATTTAAGTATTGAAGCATGTTAATTGATCATGTCTAAGAAATGTTATCTAGGTAGGTAATTTTAAGGAATTCTGTTAAATTGAAAATTTTATTATGACAAAATATTTTAAATTAATTGGAACTTAGTTAGGGTGACCAGATTTTTGTCAAATGAATGCTGGACACTTCTGCTAAGGGCGGATCTGGGCCTCTAGCTTGGGCTGAAAATAAAAAAAAAAATTTTGATGAGCGAGGGGGGGAATCCAAAAAAAAATTTTTTTGTCCCACAAAATTTTTTGAAGAGCAAGGGGGAGAAATCCGAAAAAAAAAATTTTCGTCCCACAAAATTTTTTGAAGAACGAGGGGGACAAATCCGAAAAAAAAAATTTTTTGGTCCCACAACATTTTTTGATGAGCGGGGGGGGGGGAAATCCGCAAAAAATTTTACTGCTATAACTTCACTATAATCTAAATGCTGAACTTATGCTGGACACTTCTAATAATTTCCAACGAAATTCCGAACGTATGGTCACCCTAAACTTAGTCCATATCAAAAAAATCAGCTCAAGACGTAAAATTTAATTACATAAAATGTTTTAATGCAAAAATCTTCTAAAAGAAAATCATTTGCATTTATAATATAAAATATCAAAGAAATGTCAAATTTGGTAGGCACAAAATACCAAATTTATGTCAAATTTTGAAGTTATAAAAAAATTGATCTGAACTTTCAGTCATTATTCAATCGTCATAGAAAATAGTCGATGACAAGAAACAAAATAACCTTAAATATTTAATAAGACGTTTTATGTCAAAACAATACTTAGATGGCAAATCTAACCTAAAATAGTAAAGAAGACGTTTTATGTCAAATAATGGATGGCAAACCTAACCTAAAATATTAAAGAAGACATTTAATAGATCATTTTCGCTCACATGACTTTGATGCAGCTGTCTGGAGGGCACACGAAACCTCATCCAATAACAGGCAATGAAAATGAAAAAATTAATTAGAGATGAGTTGCTATTTAACAACCTATTGTTTTATAACTGTTATTTGTAAATAGTATTATTGTCAAAATAAACACTTTACTTGAAACACTAAAGTAAACCCGAAACACACTGAAAATCTTGTGCACACAGTGATAAACAAACAATAAATGTAAATGAGGTTTTGTATACCCTTCAGACAGCTGCGTCAAATTAACGTGACCGAAAAATTTGCATACTACAAACTGTGCACTGTGATATGCGAATCCCAGTACTTCTAGCAATCTGTTATTTTTAAAATGATATTTCAAAACAGCAGAAGCAGTTTAAACCTGTTATTAAAAAATAACAGCTTGTACCCATCTCTAAAAAACAAAATAATGAGTTGTGTGCCCTCCATGTCGACAGCGTGACGTCAACCGAAAATGATCAATACAAATAATTTAAAATAACCTAAAATATTGGAAAATGACTTTAATGTCAAAAGACAAAGTATATAAAATTATTATTGAATGGTTACAAGGATTAAATAATAAAATTTTCAATGAAAAATACTATTTTATAAAAATTTGAATAACTAAGAAATAGATAACATATTAAATCCTATTTATTAATTAAAGAAGAACAATTAATATTGTTAAGAAATTTATAAATCAAAATTAATATCAAGCAGAAGTTTAAGAACGTCTTGATAGCCATCATTGAAATTGGAACTTCAAGTCACATAACGGAGTATAAGAAGAGATACTATTTAATGCTCGATCATTCATCGTACTAAAGGAAAAACAAGTAAGCTTACCGATTTACAAAATTGCAATTAAAAATTTTAAGTCTCGAGCAGTGATAATATTTAATAAATTTTCAATTTTAGTTTTAAATTTATTATTTATATTTCCACAACAAACTGTTTTAATATATTGTTAACCTATCTGATTTTTTTTACATTTCTTTATTTGTTAAACCCATATTTTAATTGAAACTGCTCCTTAGATTAGAGTAACTGTTTTGCAGGCAATGCACGGTTATCTCAATTAGGTATACCGAAAGGTATTGGCACCCCGGGTAACTATATTAATAAAGGTAAATTATAATTAATTTGAATTATCAAAAATAAATATTTTTATAAAAATAATATTTTCAAATAAAATATTATTTAAATATAATCAAGAAAATGTAGTATCACAACAATATATATACCACGACACATCAAATTTGTTATTTCTTTATAGTTTATTGTGGTTGTGTCTAGTGTGATTATTATTATTATTACAATGTTATTGTTATTATTGCATTGATTACCCAGATTTCTCCATAAAAATAATAAAAATATGTTTAAATTGATACATTAAATATTTAGATTCGTTTTTTATAAATTATCCCTAATTTTCTCCTGCCTATACCTCTATCTTATTTCACCTCTCTGGATTGGGCTGACACATGTTAAGATTTATTTTCATATTTTGTATAATTTGAATTTTGAAATGTTTAGTTTTATAAAAAGGTTGGTAGTAGTAGATATATTTGACAGTCAAAAAAAAAAAAAGTGAGGTTAGTTAGTTGACATGTGCAAACAAAGTAGAGTACGTTTATGTTCATTTTCTTATTTGTAATCATTACAGTGTTTCATTATCTACGTGTTTGTTCTTCACTTAAGAGTCCATTTGCAACTTCTACACAGATCGTAACAACACATTGGTACACATACATTAAAAACTGAAGATATTGATTTAAGACAGAGATTTAAGAGCATGACTCTGTGAAAACCCATTAAAAAAAAATAATTACATAAGAATGTTTTACTTAATTTTTACGTTAGTTATTTTATAATAGTTTTATGCTAACGTTGTGAAGTAACTAATGTATAGTCACTAACAATAATTGTTTTTTTCTACATTATAAAAATATTCAGTTGAATAGTAAATTTACAGAACTAATTTTAAACCAATTACAATAATAACTGAACTTTCTGGATAAACCAAATTACTCAAATGATCAACAATTAGTCTGAACCAGAGTTTTATATGTTATTTTATATCAAATACATTTTTAATCAGAAAATAATTACTTAATATATACTTCAAAATAAACTGTAGCAGATTTAATCAAATTAATTAAGAATCAATAATACTACTGCTACTAATATAGCACACACATTTATAAATATCAGTCTGCTTGCATTGAAAAAAAATTGCATGCATTTTTGTTACAACTAAATATTTATACTAAATGTTCAGAGTGTGTCATTCTTGTTGAAAGTGGCAAATCTCTAACCATTCATAATTTATTTTACTTCCACATCCACTGGAAGTATAGTAACGATACAAAAATTTTGAAAAGTTTTATTCAAATAGGCTTAGAGTGCCATGAAACGTCGAGATTTTAAGTTTGAGCGAAAAAAAAAAAATCTGTCTGTACCTTTTTTGTGCGCACGATTACTCTGGAACCGTTTAACACGTTCGCCGCTGAGGATAATTTGAATAGAACATCAAAGGCTAACAGATTTTTTTTTGCAATCAATTAAATTTCATAAAAGATTTCTAAATATGCTTGATATTAAAATAAAATATGCGAAATTTGAGATATTAAGTTAAGTTAAGTTAAGACATTAACTTGAAATTTGGAACTAGATTATATTTTCATCTGATTCCGTCGAAGGGTTGGGGGGAAAATTGGGGTAAATGGGGAGTAAGTAGGTAAATCAAGCAGGTAAGAGTCCAAAAAATTGGTATTTAGTATATACAAAAGAAGCTAAGGTCTCAGAAAATTTTTTGGCATTGGCCACCCCCATTCCATTAATAAAAAGGATGAAAAAAAAAATGTGATTTAGTGTGTGTACAAGAAATAAAAACCAAAATATTTTTTTATTTCATCCACCCCCACTACCAACCCCCTAGACAATTTCAAATATTATATTATTAAACTTCCATAAACGATTATTTCCACATTCAAAATTTTTTCATTGTGAGAGATTTGGATAGAAAATCTGGATGTGGAAGTAGTGATTCCTTGAGCAGCAGTTTTTTAATAACTAATCTATCCATCAAATTAATGACTGAATTTCATATTTAACAAAAAAGATGTGCATGATAAAAAAAAATTCGATAATGTGCGATGAAATGAAAAACTAACTGAAATCAGTGCGACTATGACATCCATTCAGATCCCGATTATACTATATTTATTTAACTAATAGATGATTTATTTATCAGCTCTTTAATTGTTAACAGTTTTATTAATTAATAATCGTTTGTAAAATTATAGCCCACAATCAGATAAGATATTATCGTACTGCAGGTTGGAGGATCTCAGTAAACAAGTTGCAATAAGTTAAAAATTCGAATTTGTCCTTATATGCTAATTTTGTTATTCATAACAGCCAATATTTTGCCTTCAGAACATGTGACCATACTGGATGGTACAAGAATATCTTGTCTGATTTAACCAAATATTCTGTTTTCATTTTATATAACTAGTTTAATTCATTGATCAAAAAACATCTGCCAAGACATTGTGAACAAGAGTTTATATTATTCATTTGGCCCATTTTATGCTAATCCAAATAATAGTTGCATGATAGTACATACTAATGAATTTTAATTTAGAGGTGAATATCAACATTTAAACCTGTTTAAAAAATTTTAAAAGAACTTTACTGTGCAAGAACGTATTTTTGAAATTTATAGAGGAAATTTGAAAATGGGAAATTGTTTAAATAACACAGGCCCACAAAAAAAAAAGTTGTCTGCGCCGGGGTACTGACCATACCTATCCCTTGTATTTTGAACCGCTAAACACGAATCTGACCTTAGTTTTTCCCCAGGACGTCAGGTTTTTTTTTAACAGCAAATAAAAATATTAAGACTTTTTTTGCTGTTAAAAAAAAACCGGACGTATTGGGGAAAAGCTAAGGTCAGATTCGTATTCAGCGGCTCAAAATACAAAGAATAGGTGTGGTCAGTACCCCCGAGCAGACCACTTTTTTTTGGTTGCCACTGTGCACACTCAGTGTGGCACAAACCTACACAAAAAAAGTCATCTGCGCGGGGGTACTGACCACACCTATTCCTTGTATTTTGAGCCGCTGAACACGAATCTGTTCTTAGTTTTTCCCCAGCACGTCAGGTTTTTCTTTTAACAGCAAATAAATATATAAATATTAGACTTTTTTGCTTTAAAAAAAAACCCTGACGTATAGGGGAAAAATTAAGGTCAGATTCATGTTCAGCGGGTCAAAATACAAGGGATAGGTATGGTCAATACCCCGGCGCAGACAACTTTTCTTTTTTGTGGGCCTGTGTAATTATTATCCTATATTCTAAAACTAAAGTTCTGTACAAAGTTAAAATTAATTCTGCAAATCTTCCTGTGTACACTTTCATGCATATGTATTTTTTCTTTTCTCGTTTTTATAGGATTTGTTTTTTGCAATAAATAAAAATAACTTAAATGTTGCAATTTTAAATATTAGATCTTTAATATCAAAATTTTATGATTTCAGGATATTAGTAGAACAAAATAATTATGATATAATTCTTATTACTGAATCTTGGTTGCATAATGATATTTCAGATATTATTTCAATGGATGGGTATAAAGTTTATCGTGATGATAGACAGAAAGGTAAGAGAGGTGGAGATGTGTTTATATACCGGGTGTTAATGGAATCATTAGACAAGCCATAGTTTCCAGAGGTTTCAAGATATGTCTTAAATTTGGCAGGCGTAATATATACAAAAAACCAAAAATTTTTCATAATTTAATACTTTTCCATCACTTCTTTCCCCAGAAATGACTCCAACTTTGAAATTTTAAATGGAACACCCTGTATATTTTTATATTTTTGGATTCCGGAGACGATTTTAAGTACGACTGCATAGTTTTAGAAATTTTTTGAGACTACTTGATTTCTTTAGAGCTATTTTTATTTTTGCATCTATAGAGTACAGTGAATGCTCTCAAATTAATCAAATGGGCCAAAACAATAAAAGAAAAATGTAAACGTGAGATTTTTTGAATTAGTTTAGTAGCTATGACAAACCAAAATTTCTGAAATCACTAATTTGTAATTATGTCAACTTTGACATTTTCGGTATATCAAAATGAAATATAAGTAGTCTTATTTGCATGAGGATCAGGTCACTTCTGAGTCTGGTCACATAATTCAGCAGTTTGTCATATTTTATTTACAACTGATCTAAAGTCAGAAGTAATCAGGTCAGATCCCCCCTTTCCGATGCTGATCCACCCCGCACAGGATACTCACTGAACTTTTGGTTAGTTAAGTGGTGGGGTAGAATTACTGACGTTTTTGACAGTTTTTTTCGTCGAAATTTCAACTTAAAAATATTGAAGAATGAAAACAGTCTTACAAATCAAGAATATTCCTGTTTACAAACATTACTTGTACATAGCAACAAAATTTTATACAATTCCTAGGTGTATCAAAGTAATTGATTCATGTTTAAAATTAGCAAAAATTAACTTTTTAAATTGTCAAAACTCCAAACAAAACTGTCTTATTTTATTTGCTTTAAGTCAGGTCAATTTTGACCTGGTTAGATGTGACCCAAGTGAACTAATCCTCATGCAAATAAAAGACTACTAATAATGCAATAAAACTGAACACTTATTAAATAATACTGAACAGTTGTGGATTTCTTTATCAATAAGTAATATATCAATATGTATAGGAGTAGTTTATAAAAATCCACAATTTTCGGTCGTAGAATTTATTGATACATTTAAGGATATATGAACACACTTGTAACAAAATACGATTATATGTTGTGCAGTGGTACTTTAATATTGATTTTTTAAATACAGCTAGTAATCACTATATTAAAATGTCCACATTACTCGAAACTTTTGGTTTAGTGAAAGTAGTGATAGAATCAATGAGGGTGGGTTCGGCTTCCGCAACTTTATTGGATTTATTTTTTGTTCTGAAAATGTAAGGGTAATTGATTCTGTTGTAACAGATCTTCCAAATTTGTCCGATCATAGCATGGTAACTTGCAAACTTGATTTTAACCTAGAAATCCACTGCACTAGTTTTTTGTATATCCCACTTAAAACTCCCGGTGCCATTTTCTCGATAAATGAAAGATATTTGAATTCTGTAAAAGGTGTTCGCTAGAATATATAAATGATATCAGTTTTGAGTAAAAATGGTCATTATATAAATTGGGGTATAGATGGTTTTGCGACGCAAAGAAATTATTTTATCCTAGGAACGTTGAAATGAGGTGCAAATGATGAAACACTACATCCTGAGCAACTTTTGTAATACGAACAATTTTCGAAAAATCACTGGTTCTCGAGATATATGAACTTCAATCTAATTTTTTTAAATATAAAAATAGTCATAACTTTCTTAAAATACATTTTAGACGATAAGTCCTTTGGGACATTTTTCATAGTGAATCAGGCTGATTTAGATGGTAATGAACCATTTATTTCAAAACCCAAAATAACTTTTTTTTCATGTAAAACAAAGGTGGGGCTAACTGCTATTTGGAAATTAAAGATTTTGACATTTATGTTTATTGTGTATTGTCTAATTTTTGCATCATGTTTATGTTGTATGTTCACTAAATTTTACAGTGTAAATTGTAGACATATGAAAAAAAAAATGCAATTTTTGTTGAAACATTACATTGAAGTTCAAATATCTCGAAAACCAGTGATTTTTCGAAAATTGTTCATATTAAAAAAGTTGCTTAAAATATAATTCTCCATCTCATGCACCTCATTTCATCGTGCCTAGGATCGAACAATTTCTTTGCATCGCTACGCCATCTATACCTCATTGTGTAAAATAACCATTTTACTCAAAACTGAAGTGTATATACTCTAGTGGATACCTTCTACAGAATTCAAATATCGCTTTTGGTTATCGAGAAAATGGCGCCGGGAGTTTTTCTTTATTTAGAAAGTATAGATGAAGAAATAGAAATGTTTCATAACTTAGTGATATCTCTATTTGATATACATACTCCAATTATTACTTCAAAAATTACAAAAAAATATGCCCCATGGTTAACGGAGAATTTAAAATATTTTATGAAATTAAAGCTTTAATGGAATTTAAAAAAAAACAAAAAATAATATGGACTGGGATGACTATAAAGAAATTGCTAATAATAACAATGGTAATGCAATAATAATACTAAAACTATTTGGAAAACTCTCAATGAACTAAGCATTCATCAGCAAAAGAATAATCATGATATACCTGAGCATTTGCAGGATTTAGATGGTTTTAATCAGATTTTTGTTAATGCTAGCCACAGCATAAATACACCTACTAACGAAACATTAAATTATTACACAAATAATATAAAACCAAATGTAGGAGAATTGTATTTTCATGTTGTGGATATTGATACAGTTAATAACATTTACTTAGTATAAAATCTAATGCTACAGGACCGGATAATATTAATTTACATATGTTGATGCATTGCTGTTTGTTCTTCCATATCTTACTCATTTATACTCCGGTAAAAATAGACATTCACCCTTGCAAAAATTCCCAAGAAGCTTAAAATTTACATGAACGTTAAGGATATCATTACAATGAAGTTGTGAAAAGTCCCCATTGATCCCGTGTGTGCAAAAAATTGTATGCGAGGTCAAAGTTCGCAAAAATGGGTTTTTTGGATTTTTTAGCGAAACGGTTAGTTTTATGATAAAAATAGCTTAGATAAAAATTGTAGATCTTTCAATTCTCCATAAAAATGGTCCTTACTTTTTTTTCCCTAAAATTCACCTTTTTTGAGAAAAAGCCATTCTAAAGTTATGTTCTCCATAATATGCATGACTACACTGCCTATGTACATTATGTACATATAATATAAGTAAAACTATTAGTCCGCGTGACTAATACATTAATATTGAATGATAATTCTAAGAGTATGAGATGAAAAGAAACCCAGACCCTAATTTTATGTGACCATGTGGCCTTGAGCAACATCTGTCTGCTGTTCAATTGTGAACGTGGCAGTGTCCGTCTACCTGCTCTTTTTTCTAAGGTCCCAACGAAATACCGGTAGTCTTAAACGTTCCCTCGTAGTGAAAACACGTTGTTATTGCAAATATTCTTAACTAAAGTTTGTGCTGTATTCAGTTTTTAAAAAATGTCGCAAATTTGCTTCGTTTGTAATCAACCTCTGCATGCAAGTGAATTTGTTACTGTTGATCGTGGCATGAAGACGTTGATTGACGCAAGTGATGAATTTACTGACTACCTAAAAGACCAAAAATCAGTGAAAATTCATGTGCAGTGTCGTAAAGACTACACTCGGAAGAGTACTATTGCTGCAGTGAAGAGACAACATGAAGAGGAACAAGCCAGTACTTCTAAAATAAGTCCTCCTCGTACTAGAGCATGCGTAAGTGAATCAGCTTTCTGCCTTAAAAATTAAAAGCTTTTGAAGATATGAAGTCTTCTCTCTAAAAACTCTAATCACCAACGGAATTCGCTTTCTTCTTTCTGTATATGCAGCTCAAAAAAAAAAAAATTACTTCCAAGGAAAAGTTACATTACGTATCTTCTGCAAAACATGAAATTAGCTTGTCTTCCTCCAACCTCGGCTTCTGCTCATCAACATTTTTATCGGGTATATTACCAGGTTCAAGTGTGGCTTAGTAATCAACTGGACCCAGAAGAATGGGGTTGGAAGCTAATTAATAATGTATTGGAACCAATCCACACTCTACTTCCACCGGCACCAAAAGCTTCTATATACTATTTTTTGCAACTGCAAAAAGGGATGTAATTCAAAATGCGGCTGCAAAAAAGTATGCTTACTTTGTTCACCAGCATGCACCAGCTGTCAAGGCAAGTCGTGTTCAAATACTGAATCTCCTACAGAAGATGATCCTTACATCAACGACGAAATAACTGATGTATCGCTGTTTGAACAATTTACGTCAACTCAGGAGGATGAATATGAAGAAGAAGAAGAAGAAAAAAAGAAGAAGTTGAATAAGAAGACCTAATATTATATTAAACTTCAATAAAAAGACCGTGGAGTAGGCCTTCCGGGGAAACCACTTTAAAAAAGACACGCCAAGTACACTACCTCATAGGTGGCGTGGAAACGTGTGCATTGTGCATATTATGGAGAATATAACTTTAGAATGACTTTTTCTCGAAAAAGGTGAATTTTAGGAAAAAAAGTGTAAGGGCCATTTTTGTAGAAAATTGAAAGATCTACAAGTTTTATCTAAGCTATTTTTATTATAAAACTAACCGTTTCGTTAAAAAAATCCAAAAAACCCATTTGTGCGAACTTTGACCTCGCATAAAATTTTTTGTACACACGGGATCAATGGAGACTTTTCACAACTTCATTATAATGGTATCTCTAACGTTCGTGTAAATTTTCAGCTTCTTGGGAATTTATGCAAGGATACCCCTATTTTAGGGCTAACTTGACCGGACTATTAATTAATCGTTGTATTGAAAAAAATATGTTTCCTTTACACTGGAAAATTGCACCAGTTAAGTCATTACCTAAAAACAAGGAGCCGAGTGACTTCAAAGATTTGTGCCCCATAAGCAAATTGGCAATATTGGGTCCCTTATTATTTACTATATATACACCTCAAAAATTTCATCATTCCTAAACAATTGCCAATCTCACTATTATGCAGATGATGCCCAAATTTATTTTTCTGTTTTGACGATGCCTACAATACAAATAATATAATAAATGATGATTTAAAAATGTTACATAAATTTTACATAAAATCTTCAAATAAATCCGGATAAATTGAAAATAATGTTTTTTTGGAAATAATATGCAAAGAGAAATGTGTAAACTAAACCTAAATGTTGAACTAGATTCGAAAAAATATAACTCATAATTTAGGACTGTACCGATGTACAGTCCTAGTGTCGATTCACTGATTTGAGGTTTTCACAGCATACAACTAAATCTATTAAAAAATCTTATTCTAATTTAAAATTGTTGTATGAGTGTTCTGCTATATTAGATAAAAAAAACAAAGGCAATGCTGTGTAACTCACTAGTTCCTTGTCACTTTAATTTTGCAGATATAGTTTACCATCATTGTTTAACAAAAACCGACGAAATACATATACGTGTGCAAAACTTTTGCGTAAGGTTTGTTTTTGGAATAAAAAGCGGTGACTCCATCTAGTAAGATTTTGGAACTACAATGGATGACAATGCATCAAAGGAGAATATTCCATACTTGTTGCTTATACCACAACCTACTGGAGTACAAGATCCCACAGTATTTATTTGATAAAATGGTTGATAAAATGGTACTGCGAGGTACTGTACATCCAGTAAATACTAGAAACAGAAATTTGTTAACTCCGCTACTGCACATGACCGCTCTATATGAGAGATCGTTCTCATACACTATCATTAAACTTTATAACCCTATCCGACAAAGAATAAAGATTCTTAAATATAGTTCTTTCAAAAGAGAAATGAAAAAGTACATAATGGATATGAATTATGGGCATTAATATAATAAGTCATACACAAGCCACATATTTTCATTTTACCTTCGTTAAATTGTAAGCTTTAGCAGATACCATTTTTTACCATCTTATTTCATATTTATAAAACTGTTTATTTAAAAATATTTGTATATTCTGTATTTGTATGTGTTGTTTTGTTAATTTTTTGAAAAATAGTTCTTTTGACTGATTCTTTCAGGATAGGTTATAAAGCACTTGTAGCGGACTGTAACACGTTGTTTATTTATTTGTCTTTAATTAACACAGTACATGCAGTTAAATGAAAAGTACAAATTGGTAAAAATACTTGATTGTTCGCACAAAAAAAAAACAATAACATGTGACAACTAATGATTTATGCTGTGTCTGTTTTCTTTGGCTGGCTAAAGAGTACTGCCTTTTTAGTGCCCTTTTCACGGACACGTTGCGCACACTCACTGGAACGTTCATATTGGCGGTAAAACTTTGTCGCCGGCATGGGCGTCGGTCGAGGGGTTATTAACATGCCCCCGGGGTTGAAAGACTGGACTTTCAAGTGAATTTTGGATTGGTAAGGGACACAACTTTGCAAATGCTCGTTTAATATTTCCTTTACTTGTCTTAACAGTTGCAACCAGTGGGATATCGTCCTTGCCTGGAAATAGTTCGATTACACATCCTAACCTCCAATTGAGTTGGACCTTGTCCTCCTTGATGAGAACTAAATCACCTATTTGTAGTTGACCACTGGTAGTTTTCCATTTTAGCCTTAGCTGCAACTCGGAAATGTATTCCTTATGCCAACTGTTCCAAAAATGACATTTGATTGACTGGATACGTTGGAATCTGTCAAGCCTGGATTCATTGATTTGTGAGTAATCATAATCAGGTAGAGCGGTTAAAGATCTTTCCACAAGAAAATGTGCCGGGGTTTAGGCCAGAAAGTCGTTAGGATCAGGGGACATGAGATATAAAGGTCGAGAATTTAACACCGATTCCACCTGTGTAATTAGTGTACTTAATTCTTCATAAGTTAAAGTTAGCGTTGCCCATCACTCTTTTAAGGTGATGCTTGCTAGATTTAATACCTGCCTCCCAGAGGCCGCCGAAATGCGGCGAATTGACAAGAATAAAGTGCCACTTTATTCCCTCATTTGCAATAGATTCAGAAATTTGAGAATCATTATCGTATTCTTTTTTAGCTCCTACAAAATTTTTTCCATTGTCGGAAAATACATCGGAAGGTCTGCCCTTTCGAGATAAATCACCGGAAAGCCATGAGAAATGACTCAGTCGAGAGCTCGGTAACCAATTCAAGATGAATTGTTTTTAACTAAAACATATAAATAAGCATAACCAACATTTGGCAATTCTCTTGAAAAGGGAATCCCGCGTGGAAGGGCCCCGCAGGCAAATTACCCAATATTGGCTGAGTGGCTTGAATCTGAAGCAACGGACAAATTCGCGTACCGTTTTCTTTGCTGTATTTCGACCTGAAATAGGCCAAAGTTCCTGTCGTACATTAGCCAATAGCTGTTGAGGTCCCGCGTGCATCAATTTGATGTGCTCATATTCGAAAATTAATTTGATCTAGTGATGTTTTGGTGGTAGCAAAATGGGATGTTTCTTTTCAAAGGAAAAACTTGAATTATCTAGCCTACCATCAACTCGAATTAATTTGTTGTGATCTAAGATGGGCTCAAACTTAAAATTGAACTTTTCCATTGATAGACTCGCCATTGACTAAGGAATTATATGCATCGTTGAAACACTGAATTTGTACATTTTTAATTAAAATTGTAAATGCATTATTTAATTCGTAGACGAACAGAGGACCACTCCTTCGTGAATTTTTATTTTTGCAATTATAGGTAAATCAAAACATGTACGCTACTGTGCGTTTTAATCGTAGTAAATTAGAGAAATTTTCAAATGGAAAATTAGATTTTGCTGATATTTGAAATGATTTGATCTGAACTCTAAATTCTGGTAACACTACACCTTCAGTGACACCGATCGATTGTCGCCAATGCTCCTCCGTTTTCGAAAGCCATTCGGGCCCTCTTCACCACAAATCTAATTTTATGATTTCTGTTGCACTAATGCCACGGGACAGTATGTCCGCAGGGTTATCCTTGGATGAAACGTGATGCCAATTATTTGGATTTGTTTTAGTTTGAATTTCTGCAATTCTGTTGTTAACAAATGTCTTTAAAAGGTTGGGGGGACTTCATAACCACCCTAATTGATGAAACCAGAATAAATTGTTGTAGAAGCACAAGCCTAGAGATAAAGTGTGACAACACATCACAGGAAGGTAATGCAAAAAATAATGAAATTGAAAATAGCATCATTGAATGGCTAAAAAACGAAAATATGTTATTAAAAAATCTTCTAGCTGAGAAGGATGAAAAATATTCAATTTTGCTAGAAAACAAAAAACTCTTAGATGAGAAAATCGTGTATCTCACAGAGCATCATAAAAACCAAACACAAAATAAAAACAACATAAAAAGCAAGCCTACAAAAAATGTTGAAATTCCTGAACAGCAGATAGCAAATGTCAATAAGATAATCAATAAAAACATCCAAGTACAGGAGGAGCCAATTCAAGCAATGCAGCATACATCAAAAACAGTGACATATGCAGCCAAAGCTGCATCTGGTATCTCCCCACAAAATGTCAACAAGATAAAAAATAATGAAAATGAACTGCATCCACAAAAACACAAATTTCAACCAGCCGAAGTCAAGAATGCTATCAAACAAGCGCAAACTACAAACAAAATTAGAGAAATCCAGGAACTGGGTGACTCTACACATGACGATAGTTGGGAGAAACCAAAATATAGAAGGAACCGAAGGTTCGTAGTAGGAGATAATGATGAGTTTTCAGGTATTCAAATGGTACCTAAACTTATTTCACTACATGTGACACGACTTAAGCCTGAAACGGATCCCGATGACTTGAAGAAGTCTCTAGAGGATAAATTTCCAGGAGTTCTTTGTGAGGAACACGATTCTAAACGTCCAGATCTATATAAATCCATGAAAGTAACAATAAGACAGGAGGACTTTAAAAATGCGTGGAGACGGGAAGTGTGGCCAAGGGGTGCTCTAGTGTCACGTTTTTTAGTAAAAAGGGGGATTACGCAACAATCAGGGGAAAAAGCGAATCCATAATTAAGGAAGCAGTACACAGAAACCTAAGCACGACCTTAAATGTATGTCATATAAATATTCTAGTGCCTTAGAAACAAAATTAATAACATTGAAATATTTGCATATCAAAAGCAGCTACATGTAATTTGTATAACAGAGCACTGGGCAGATGATGAGGAACTTAATAGTCTTAATATACCAGGTTTTACTCTGGTGAGTAGTTTTTGCAGGATGAAAAATCATCACGGGGGAGTAGCTATTTTTATAAATAATAATCTTAACGAATTAACAAAACCAAAAAATTTAAAGTGCATAGCAAAATTCAATCATTTGACAAATATTGAACTGTGCGGTATATTACTATGCTATGATCAAGTAAATATCAATATTATAGCTATTTATAGACCACCAGCAGGTAATTATGATACCTTCTTTACAAATTTATCACAGACTTTACAAACTATTACTAAACATAATTCAGCTGTTATCCTATGCGGTGATCTTAACATAGATTTCATGAAGAAAACTACAGAACGGGACATATTAACAGATATATTTCATTCTTACAATTTAACCACTTGCTTTAATCAGCCTACTCGTGTTGTTACCAATGTAAATAATGTAACCACAAAAACATGTATTGATTACATAGCTACTAATTTATCTAAAAACCAATATACGGCTTACATATATAATGCATGTATAGCCGATCACCTATCTCAAATAATCTCTTGCAAAGATTTACAGGTAACTAACAGTCAAGTAAATGTATCTGATATTTACTATGTCAGGAGTTTTTCAAATGACAACCTGGAAAAATTTAGATACCTTTTAAAAAAAGTGGATTGGACTAACATCTACATTGATAATCTGGAAATATCTTTTGAATATTTTATTGAACAATTTAATAAGTGCATAGATGAAGGATGTCCCCTACTAGGACATAAAACCAGAAAACATAATTTTGCGAGCAAACCGTGGTTAACACATGAACTGATTAAGGAAGGGGAGGATTTAAAAAATACCTATTGGCTACTGAATCAGTTAGGGGATTGTAATCTAATAAATGTATATAAGACTAAAAAAAAAACTTATAACAAAAACATTGACAAGGCAAAAAAAGAATACTATGCTAATAGAATTGAACGAGCAACTAATGGCACTAAAGAAATCTGGTCATTAGTTAATTCCCAGCTTGGTAGAAAGAATAAAAATAGTATTACATCTATTAAAATCGATGATGTAATAATCTCGGATACCCAAACGATCTCGGATGAATTTGCAAAATATTTCTGTAATGTAGCAAGCGAAAAATTATCTGAGCATTTTAAGACTATCCCAACAGAATGTACAAATGGCTCACAAATTAGTGACACTATGTTTTTATACCCCACTGAACCCAAAGAGGTTGAGGAAGTAATAAGAAATTTAAAAGATAAGACATCTGTTGGTATAGACGGTATATCTACCAAAGCTCTTAAATTCGCCGCGGAGATTATTGCAGTTCCTCTCTCTTATTTAGTAAACAAATGTTTTGAACTGGGATATTTTCCTTCAGTATTCAAAGTGGCAATTGTTTTACCCGTACATAAGAAAGGTGACGAACAAGATAAAGAAAACTATCGCCCGATATCCATTCTTTGTATTTTGTCAAAAGTAATTGAAAGATTAATTTTCAACAGAGTCATAAATTTCTTAAATAAGTATAGTGTTCTAACTGAATATCAACATGGCTTTCAGTGCAATAAATCTGTTGAGACAGCAACTTGCCAGCTCTTGCAGTTTATATGTGATGAAATTGACAAGAGAAAACATGTTATTGGTCTATTTTTTGATCTAAGCAGAGCCTTCGATACACTTAATGTTGATTTCATTATATGTAAGCTGCAGAGTTCTGGTATCAGAGGGTCTGCGCTGAATCTGATCAAATCTTTTTTAACTGATCGAAAAATACGTGTGAAAGTATCTAACTCTGTTTCAAATGATTATGACATAAATATTGGTGTTCCACAGGGATCTGTGCTTGGACCACTAATATTTCTGTTATTCGTCAATGATCTTCCATCGGCTATTAAAAATGCCCTAACTATTATGTTTGTAGACGATACCTCCATTGTGATCTCAGCTCCAGATCCTGAGGAACTTAACACCAAAGTTTTGGAAATTTTGACAATCTACAAGGAATGGTGTGCCAAAAATACTCTCATCTTGAATATTGATAAAACAGAATGTCTATACTTTTCTAAACGGAGGACACCTCCTAGTGATCTGAATAACATCATTCCTACAGGACAATTTTCACCATTTACAAAATTTTTAGGAACTATAGTAGACGAAAATCTATGTTGGGAACAACATATTGATTACTTATGTAAAAAGGTTAACTCTGCGTACTTTGCTATAAAACAAGTAAAAAATTTATTCGATACAATAATGAACTAAAGAAGTTTCTCATCATAAATAGTTTTTATTCCGTTGATGAATATTTCGAGTGTAACAGTGATGTTTAATCATCTGTGATAAAGTTATAATGTATGTAGTTGCATTACAATTTGTCTGTATAATTTTTTTATCTTATGTTTTTTAAAATTGTACTTTGTGTATTTTTAAATTGTATTTTCTGCATTTTTAAATTGTTTTTTGTGTATTTTACTATGTATGACGTTCATATATGTACCCGGTACATCTAGATGACAAAATATAAATAAATAAATAAATAAATAAATGAAATTGTTGAGTCTGTCCAAAAAATTGTGCGCGAAAATTCTACTCCTAAACAATTTTTGACCTTGTCACATAATCTTGCAAGAACTAACCCTCCGCATAATTCAAGCTTTGGGATTGTAAGCGTTTTAATGGGCGCTACTTTTGATTTTGAGCACACTAAATTTACGAAAATTTCGCCCCCTTCGTTTATAGAACGGATATATACGCACGAGCCATAAGCTAGTTCGCTTGAGTCAGAGAATGCGTGTAACTCTATTTGAATCGGCTTGTCACAAATAATTTGACGTCTGATTTTTAAGTCGTTTAAACTTCCTAAGTCTTGATTGAATTTTAGTCAAGTTGCTTGAATATTAGATGGCACTATGTCGTCCCACGATAATTTTTCCGCCCATAATTTCTGTAGAAGAATTTTTGCGACAATTATGATTGGGCTTAGTAGACCTAACGGGTCAAAGATTTGTGTCGTACATGATAAAATCAATCACTTAGTAATTTTATCCCTTTCGAAATTTGGATTCACTTTGTATAATATTTCGTCGGTTTGGTAAGACCAACGTAGACCAGAGTTTTTGTTTGTTTCTCTCCAAAATCGTGATCATTTGTATTTGTATATAAATTTACGACATGCTCTATAGCTTCAGGTTTATTTGAATGCCACTTCCTGAGTTCGAACCCACCACATTTTAAGACCTCGGAAATTTGTGCAGCAATGAGCACTGCCTTTTGTTTCAATTCGCAAGAGTACAACAAATCATCCATGTACATGTGTTTTCAAATAATAGTTGCAATTAGCAAGTGTTTAGCTCATATGTATCGATTGGTTTTAGAGGTTTAGATCCGACCTCCACAAAATTCGCTGCAGAACGCGCTGTTCTGGCTCGATTAAAATTTGCCTGTACATTTTTGTAACGTCTGAAGATAGTACTACAGCGTGCTTACGAAAATTTAGAATAATTGATAACGAATCCTCCTGAATTGTTGGCCCTGTCATTTGTAAACTATTTAGAGAATGACCGGTTGTAGTTGGGCTCGATGCATTGAAAACAACTCGAAGCTTTATCGTTTCGCTTTCCTCACGCATGACACCATGGTGTGGCATATAATAAGACTTATTCATATTTGAACCGTTTACTTTGGACATGTGCCCTAAAAACTCGTATTCCGCAAGAAAAGCTACATACCTTTCCTTCAAGACATTGTTTGATTGTAGTCGCCTCTTCAAATTGAGTAGACACTTTTCTGCACGAAATTTAGACTCACCTAAATTTTCCGTGGAATCTTTGAATGGCAACAAAACTATAAATCGTCCATCTTTAGGTGCCTCGTGGTTTTTGTGAAATAGGCATCACACGGGTTTTCTTCAGATGACCGTATTGCTTCTGGCGGGCATTCTTCTAGCTCCCAGAACTTGGCCAATTGATCTTGTACATCTGAATGTTTACTAAAATTGCAATGTGTTTTTGAAAACTGTGTGATATTGATTGGGCCACTAATCACCCAACCAAGCTTTGTTCTCTGTAACACAGGCTTGTTTTTTCCCAGCTGTATCTGTTCATTGCATATTAATGTTCAGAAAACATATTAAAAGGTCGATTTTACTTGGCTTGTCAAAATTTGGGTCTGCTAACTCAATATGGCTTGAATATTTAAATTGAATTTGTTTATTTTGATACCCGGAATTTCATCCGTTATTGTGTTTATGACTAATGAGGTTATTTTTGTTCGAAACTCATTCTTGTTCGAATATAAATCAATTTCACATTTTTTGTTGCTAATAGGCTTGATTTAAACCGGCAACTTCGATATTTATTTTGTTCGTTTTTAATCGCAACTGGTTACACAAACTTACGGTTATAAACGATGACTGACTACCGCAGTCAGGTAGAGCTCTTACGGTATGCAAAGTACCATTATTGTCATAAATTTTGACAGACGCTGTCGACAATAAAACATGACTCAATGGATGAATAGAATTTAGTGAAACCTGTTGTCCTGCGTTAGCTGCCGAAGCATCGTTGGAAGTGGTAGCAGCTGTTTGCTTAGGTGCTTGATTGGAATTCGTAAAAGTCTGATTATGTAATAAAGTGTTGTGCTTTAATTTGCATTTTTGACAAGGACCCAGACGACAATGAGAACTATGGTGTCCACCTCTTAAACAGTTCGAACATAATTTTAAAGATTTTGCCTTTGCAATTCTATCAATAGATAATTTTTTGAAATCGTCGCATTGGTAAAGGAAATGTTCTTTTTTACAAAACACACAACTTTGGCTGGAAGTGAAAAACCCCTTTGTCGGTACTGACCTTTTGAACGGTTTTTTGTCAATTTGATTTTGTTCAAGAGATTCCAAAATGTCTGCTCTGCCTTTTAGAAATAATTTTAGGTCCTCTAAATTGGGAATTTCCCTTTTTGTTTTGAATTCCCCCCACTGTCGGGCGGTTCGATTGTCTAATTTAGTCGCAGTTAAATGAATGATTAGGGTATCCCAATGTTGTGTTGGCTGGCTTAATTGATTTAAAGAACGTAAATGTTTGTTGATAGAATCGATTAATTTTCGTATTTTTTCTGAAGATTCTTTTTGTATGACTTCTAAATTGAACAACGCTTTAACATGATTATCCACTAATATTCGTGAATTATCATATCTCTTTCGCACTACCTTCCCACGCCACTGCATAATTGTCAGAAGTAAATTCAATTGAGCTTATTACCTGCGCCGCGCTTTCCACTAAAGACGCCCCGAAATTTTTGTATTTCTGAAATGCTAGAATTTCTATTAATTAAGGATTCAAACGTGTCTCTAAATTCGAGCCCACTTTCAAAATTGCCATTGTAAGATGGTAGTTGGATTGTTGGTAGCTTGACACTTTGTAATGTTTGATTTTTGTTAGATTTTGTGCTCGATTTTGCGGGTGATTTTGATCATACGGAGCCCTCGTCTGAGAAACTCTCAGGGCCCATTTGATTGTTTATAATTCGTTTCGCTATAGCAATAGACCCGAAATAGTCTTTTTCGAAGTTTCCCGCTCTAAAACTTCGGCCTCTGCATCCTCGGTGATGCATTCTAATTCGTTTTGAATTTCATTATATTCAGATAATAATTGTTTGATTTTGAGAACTCTCTGTTCCAATTCTATTGTTTTAGCGTCATGCAATTTTGGACATACAGTGGAACCTCCATAACTCGAACGTCTATAACTCGAAATCCTCTATATCTCGAAGCCATTCAAAGCAATAAATATCTATTATGCTTACTAAAAAGTTCCCATAACTCAAAGATTCTTTAAAGTTTCTCTAACTCGAGCTCATTTTCAATCCCATTGGGGATTTGAGTTATGGAGGTTCAACTGTATTTCTATTTCGCCCTGTATACTAGACAAATATTTTTTTCATCCATCCCTTTTCTAGACGATAATTTACATATATTTCTCGTATACATCCACCCAACATCTGGTATCGAAGAAACGATATTCACTAAGGCCATTCAGTACAAGTATGGGATTATTATTGGAGATTTTAATGTTAACGCAGCAAAAAGGAGGCAATTAAATAACTTTTTAAAAAATAGCAACTTTGTAAAAATACAGACGTCACCCACCTTCATCATGCCTAACAATCCAGACTCAACACCAGACTTAGTGTTGCACACCAGGAACATCTCTAACAACATTGATGATATAGAATTAATACCTGACATAGGATCAGACCATCTCTCAATAAAAATTAAATTTGATTTGAACAGAGCCATTAATCCAGAAGAAACTACAATTAAATACAAATTCTCACAGTGCAATATCGAAAAAGTGAACAAAGAAATTAAAACATATATAAACCATAATGAAAACAAACCCATATCTCCTGAAGGTATTTCAAATTTCAATATTAAACTTCAAGAATCCATTTTATCAAACACACCTAAAATGAACACCCAGTTTCATACACATGAATTACCACCATTTATTATAAAACTTATTAAAATAAAACGCAAGATGTATCGAGAGTATAAAAACAACAACACAGAATTTAAAAGAAAAATAAATGAATTTAATAAAAATATTCACAAAATGATAGAGCATTACAGAACACACAAATGGTTGGAATCATGTCAAAAAATTAATGAACTTCAGGGAAGAAATTATTATCAGCAAATCAATAAACTATCCAAATATAAAATCAAACATTCTATTCCACCTTTGATAGAAAATGGTAAACAACATAATTCTGATGCAGATAAAGCCAACCTATTTGCTACACATTTTGAAAAAACATATAAACAGGAAGACTCCCCTAATTTTAAGCAACAACTGTATGAAGAAGTAAACGAATGGTATGATCAATATTTCAATCAAAATTTGGCACCTAGGAACCATCAATTAAATGAAGAAGAATATTTTCAGATATTAGCCGCGCAAAAGAATACTTCGCCAGGATACGACAACGTTCCTTGGACAATAGTGAAAAAACTCGATTATGAAATACATAGATATATTATAACTATTTTTGAATATTGCATAAACCACTGTTATTTTCCGGGCGACTGGAAAAAGGGACAAATAATAACAATTCCTAAACCAAATTCCGACAACACAATTGCAAATAATTATCGACCTATAACACCAGTGCTTGGAAAACTTTTTGAAAAAATAATAAGGGCTAAAATTCAGGAATTAGTGCAGGACAATATATCAAAATTTCAATTTGGATTTAAGGAAAAATGTGGAACAATTCATCCTTTGTCGATATTAACATCAAATGTGCAAACTGCAAAACACAAAAACTTAAAATCAGCAGCAATTTTTCTTGACATAAAAAAAGGCGTTTGACAGTGTGTGGCACATCGGTCTCTTATATAAATTAAAACATTTACATATACCAGATTACTTAATTCATATAGTAAAGAATTTTCTTGAAAACAGAGAGCTTCACATAAAAGTAAACAACAATGTGTCTGAAAAATTCACTCCTGAACAAGGAATTCCACAAGGCTCACCACTTTCACCACTTCTTTATAATATATACTGCTCTGATATCCTTCACCAACAAAATCTAAATGACACTAATTCTTATATTCTACAATACGCAGATGATACAGTATTGATTGCACATGGAAAATCTTTAAATAAAACTATAGAACACCTTCAAACATTAATGACCGAAACAGAAACATGGTTTAACAACTGGAGAATACATCCCAACCCCTTGAAAACACAGCTCCTAATATTTAATCACGTCCCGTCACACACTTCCCCTTCGATATCAATCAGGAATCATCAAATAAGGCCTTCCCTAACTGCTAAATACCTTGGAATTCTGCTGGATCACAAATTGAATTTAAAACACCACACCAAATTAATAAAAAGACGTACAATAACAAGAGCCAAACACTTCAGAGCTTTAACCTACAAAAACAAAGGTATAAGTACCCGAACTGCCACAAAAATTTATGCATCCATATGTCGTCCGATACTTGAATATGGACATGTTTTATACCTCAATTGTCGACTTCCAACTCTTAATAATATAAAAACGGCAGAAACTACAGCCCTGAGAATTATAACGAAAATTCGTCACCCCACAAATCCACTTCATAATCCTTCAAATGAATTGCTTTACAGCAAAACAAATATTCAGCCTATTCTCGAAAGATTAAAAGAGCTATCCTTAAAGTTTGCCAATCGTCATCATAATATGGAAATAATGCAACATATGTTTATTACCAGACCAAGACATCCAAGTTCAAGTTTCCTGAAAAAACAATTCAAGAAATATTAATTTCATTATCTGAAAATCCTTAATACTGTTTAAATTTAAGTATTCAATATAAACATTTTTTTTTTTTTACTCTACAGTATGTATTTACAATTAGTACAACAGCTTTGTAAATGACTTATTTGTTATAAAAAAAAGACAGGCTGAAGGACCTCGGTCGATGGCCTTTTGATATGTATGTATGTGTTATGTATATATATATCAATAAAAAGCTTTTATTATTATTATTATTATTTTTTTTTTCACTGAACCCCGTTTTCTCCTTAAAATGCCTTCATCAGCCATTTTAAATGCTCAGTTATAGAAAAGCAATGTTTAATTAATTGTTTGTGAATTTGAAATTAGTCACCGCTTTACAGGTGGAAGCAATGTTTTTTAAAAAAAGGATACAAAAGATACCTCACTTTTCAATATTCACCAGAATTCACCGGTGGAGGGAACCGGTTAGAAACATTTTTCCCCGGTAAATATTCGGTTGCATGCGGTTGATTAAATCTTTTGAAACGCTTCGGTGAGGCTTTCCGGTTTACCAGTAGGTTTGTTTTGGTTCCAACTTCGCGGGAAGTTCTCATCATGCGCAATAAAGAAACAGCCATGCGTAGCGTATTGTTTTTATTTCTTCTTGACATATTCACCGAAATTCCAACTCAAAAACCTGGTGGATATGGTACCTTACTGGTTCAAACAGCTGATCACACCGGTGAATTTAGAAACATCTTATTTTTGGTAACTGGTTAATTTTTAAACGGTTCGGTGAAAAACCGGTCGAGATCGGTGCACTCACCGGTGAATTTAGAAAAGCGCCCATAATGGAATCGAGGGATGGCACTGACCTTGTTTTATTTGCTTTGTGTGGGTAGTTGTCCAGTGAAGTGATTGGCTGAGCGTTCCTCTGGAGCCGAGACCGTTACTTTGCTGGTCTGCTGGAGAACTCGCCGCCGATAGTAACCTTGATGGATTATTAGTTTCTTCACTTTTTCCACCTTCGACGGCGTTTTCTTTGAAAAGTTCGTTAAAGCGATTTGCACTGCGCTATTTTGATTGTTTATTCACTTTTTTCACTATCCTTGCTCTGAATGGACCATGTTGTGTTGTTGATTTTTTGAAAAATAGTTCTTTTGGCTGATTATTTCAGGATGGGTTATAAAGCACTTGTAGTGGACTGTAATACGTTTATTTATTTGTCTTTAATTAACATAGTACATGCAGTTAAATGAAGAATACAAATTGGTAAAAATACTTGATTGTTCGCACACAAAAAAGAACAATAACATGTGACAACTAATGATTTATGCAGTGTCTGTTTTCTTCGGCTGGCTAAAGAATTCTGCCTTTTTAGCGCCCTTTTCACGGACACATTGCGCATACTCACTGGAACGTTCATATTGGCGGTAAAACTTTGTCGCTGGCAAGGACGTCGGTCGAGGGGTTATTAACGTATGTTCTGTATATTGTGTTTGTATACTGTACTTTGGTTAAGTAATTTTCAAAGAAAAAAAAAAGCATATGTTTGGTTACACAGTATTATCAAATGTTTTATTATTATATTATATGGTTAAGTGGAAGAGCACTTTCTTCAATAAAAAGTGAACTTCATCAATTAACTATAATTATATTACATATATTTTATTTTATTTATATTTGGTATATACATTATGTAAATTATGATTAATAAAGACATTATTATTATTATATAAACCGAAGTATTTTCCAATAATTCCAGAAAAGTAAACACTGTACTTGACGTGAGTTTCTCCAACATGTTGATATTATCGACAGTGGATTAAAATTAGCTTTGCATTAAGTATGTGTTTTATCAAAATGGGTAAAGAAATAGTATTAAAAAAAAAAATTACCTCTTTTTGTGTGTTAAAATCAATCTTTCTAATTTTATATACAACTCCTTTTTCAAATCGTTTGGCCAATCCCTTTTCACACTAGAGTCTTCCCTAATTTCAATAATCTCATTTTCTTTAATGTTTGAATTCTGTGTAATTTTTTCTTCAACAGTATTCAATTCATCAAATGGTTTTATATCACAATCCTCCACTTCTAAACAATCCAGATTATCTTCAAATTCAATTTTTTCCAACTTTAAAAAATTATTTAGAGTTGGACTAGCATTTTCATTTTCTTGATTAACTTCTATTGCATTCGGCGATATTTGAATTAGTGCATTATTTAAGCATTGGTGTTGTTCGACAGTATTTTCAGTTTCTTCTTTAATTTCCTGTTTAATAATTATTGGCTCCTCTAGTTCAGTTTTTAAATCAGAAAAAACATTTTCCACTAAGGTGTGTTTGTTATAGATATCATTTATTATATCTTTTTGATTTGACATTGCATCTCTTAATTTTATAACATTACATTCGCCAAATAAAGAATAGTTATGTTCCTTGTATATCTGCCTTTCGTGTCGAATACAACACATAAGAAAACTGTATGCAATTTTCAAAATTTTCCAACAATCATCACACATAACAGGATGTCGACGATATTGGAGATCCTGTAAATAAAATGATAAAATTCGTAAATCTGATAAAAATTATATATTAGTGTTAACAATTATTTTATAAATTTATCAAAAGATTTTCTTGAACTAAAGAAGTCCATCACTAAGAGATTTACAACATGCTACTGTACAACTTGGACCAAGTGCCTCCAATTAATTCAATTCAATTCAGTTTATTCACCTTTAAATGCCGCATTGGTACAATTACAATTGTTGAACAATGGATAAGGTATGTCAATTTAAACAAAAATTCATAAGAAAAATATATAAATATAAAAAAATAATATATATATATAACAGTTCTATATACCGATATAGTTTGTCGGGTACTTGGCTAAAAAAGCCATGGAATGTGCCACTTTCTTTGGTTATAGTTGATGCCAAAAGGTAACTTTCCAGATAGGGAGCCACTTGAAAATCTATGTAGAACACCAAAATGGCAGGCAATAAAGATAGCCGCCATTAGCCGCACTAAATTTTTTTGTATCTCAGCTCCTAATGGTCGGATTTCGATTTTCTTTTTTTTTTTTTGTTTAAAAGCTCTTATGAAGAGGACACCTTTTTTGTTCCTATACATTTATCTCTACACCTCAAGGGTTCTGCACAATTTTCAAGAAAACAAATATTTTTTAATTTTTACGGACTTTTGGAGAATACTGTGTTAGAATTTTGAATGATGCTGAGAGGTTCCATTCAAACAGAATACACATTTATTGGGATACTTACTCAAAAACTTGTCTGAAGGAATGTGTGAGAGCTAAGAGAGGCATTGGTCTTCGTCGCCAAGTAACACAGGGAAATATGCTACCTAAAAATTGGAATGACTTCCTCTGCTGCGATCAGAATAAGATAGGATTCTTCAAGTTACTTGGAGAACATACATTTTTGAAGTTTGATTGTGCTCACATCAGTACTGAGATTGATGGCATCATTTGTTTATCTCGGCCGGATGAAACTTCAATTGATGGAATACAATGCAGACAACAGGAAGAAGCAGACGGCAGGATTTTTCTCTACGCTAAAGGCAGTGTTGGACATGGAGCAAAAAAAAAATAATTATTTGCACAGTAGATACTGATGTTGTTTTGACACTCTCTTTCACATTCTCAAAACTGCAGAACTTCAGGAGGTATGGATTCCCTTTCATGCTGAGAAGGGTCAGAGATACATGAGCATTAATGCCATGTTTGAAAGTATGGGTGAACATAAAGCTGTTGCATTGAGAGGATTCTATGCATTCACTGGATCAGATTTAACGTCATCATTTGCAACAAAAAGGAAACAGACTGCCTGGAAAGCATGGAAATCTTTTCCTGAAGCTGCTGAAGCCTTCCAAGCTATCTCTCTACCACAACAGTCTGTTTCTGATCAGTCTTTTCAAGTTCTGGAGAAGTTTACTGTTTTGCTTTACTACAAAAACGCAGAAGACTTATCAGTCTATCACGTTAGAAAGTTTCTCTTTACTTCAAAAAGTCGCAGTCTACAAAGTTTGTCCCCAACAAAAGAGGCACTAAGGCAGCATTGTCTTCATTCGGAATATCAGGCAGGACAAGTTTGGGGTCGTGCGTACTCAGTGATGGACAACTTTCCAGGACCAGTAGGATGGGGATGGACCATGGTTGCTGGGGAGTTGACGGTGGTCTGGTCTTCTCTTCCTTCTGTTATGGCAGCACGCAGAAAATTGGTTAAGTGTAGTTGCTCCGGATGCCGTACACGATGCTCCTGTTCAAAGGCCAAAATTCCGGGCACGCTACTTTACAGAAACTGTACTAGAAATCGACAATGCAGCAACAAATACAATAAAAGGTATGCGTGTAATTGATTAATTTTAAATTATTCGTTTCACAGTTTCAAGATCATAATATTGCTTTGTTAATCTAATGCCTTAATATAATAATAATTAAATATTTTGTTCCAGAGAAGAATTGGAAGATGAAGAAGATGATTGCATGATAGTGTCATAAGAGCTGTATAGAAGCAGTTTATTTACATGAATATTTCTTAGTATTTAGTTGTTTTTTATTTGTAAAAATTTGTTTCCCTAATATAATAAATGTTTTCAAAATAATTAAAATCACTGTTATTTATGAAAACAAGTCTTTCTTGACATATACGAAACCCCATATATATATATATAAACACATTTTTGTGGGGAAAGAAAGGGATATTGAGCACAATTAAAAACTTACTTATCAATGAAATTCGTTGGAAAAGTGAAATTTTCAGGTTTTTGAAAATTGGACCATCAGGAGCTGAGATACAAAAAAAAACTTAGTGCGGCTATTGGCGGTCATATTTAGTGGCCGCGTGCGGCTATTGGCAGTCATATTTAGTGGCCGCCATTTTGGTGTTCTACACGGATTTTCAAGTGGCTCCCTATCTGAAAAGTTACCTTTTGGCATCAACTACGACCACAGAAAGTGGCACATTCTAATCAAAAAGTGCAGCTTTCTTTGGTGTACCCGACATACTAATAGGTATATTTCATTATAAACAAATGTAGATAAGTGAAGAAATAAGCATAAAAGGTAAGTAACAAACGAGAAATATGATACAGACATTATGATTAACTATGACTAGGCATTATAATAACATCGAAAGAGTGTTAAAACTGTAAGAAATCAAAAAATCTCATTTTCCTGCAATTTAATATGTTGTTCAAATTCATTGATATTGTAAAAAATATTTGGTGCTATCACAAGTCTTCATCACTAAAGGTATCGACTATCGATAACTTTAATGTAGATACATTTTTTTTATCGAGTGTGTCCTAAAAGTCAATTACAGAACCAACATCGATAAATTCCACCAAGAGCGATTAATTTATATCTACTCGATAATTAATGAAGTGAACTTAGCTCCAAATGTGTAAACAACGTAAACATATTTAATAAATGTCATAAATGACAGCAATTTTGAATTCTATGAACCAAGTACTAAGCTTATAAAACATTTTGCCGTTTGTGTTTTGTGATGGAAAAGAAACGAAGGCAACGGACAAGTAAGGCGCAATTGTACATTATGATTAATTATATTAAGGAGAATAATATTGTTTTAAATTTGCCAAAATCAGTGAAGGAAATTACAACATTTAATCAAAAATGGACTGATTTATGTTATTTATTAAATGGAAGTGGAAAGGGGCCTATAAAGAGTGTCGCGGAGTGGCAAGCATTTTTAGTATCTGGAAGTGATATAGAATCTTAAAAAAACTCCCAGTTGAATTTTCGGACGATTATAATACGGTCTTTAATCCTAATACCATAAAAATGCCATAGGCCGTAGGGTTGTAATTTTCATGAATATATTTTATATTTAATGTAGATTTGTGTTTAATAAACAGAAAGTTATTCAAGCTTGTATCGTAATTACTTTGGTGTGTGTCCCATTCTTCATAGATTAATATTGAAATTTTACCAGCTTTCTTATACTTGTTGATATTATTTATTTGCTTTAGTTCATTGGTTTATAAGAGAATAAAAGTAGTATAAATTATAAAAGATAAACATATGTTTCATCCTACAAAATACATATTAATAAAATTGGTTCTTGTAATTAGACCCCCATTTGGAACATCTTCCACTTCATTATGTCTAATGCCTCATTATTCTCATCAAGTCGAAATTGTATTGCTAAATTATGTAGAGCAATACAAATGTAAATTATACTTCCTGATTTCATAGGGCTATAGCGGAGTGCTCGAGTTTTCGTGAGGTATCGAAATCTCATTTTTAATACACCAATACCACGGTCAGTAAACTATAGTTTATTGACCGTGCTCCAATACAACGTTCAATGCAATTTCTAATCATCATATGACGACGGGTATAACAAGCTTCTGGCGTGTTCGCTTCAGCATTGAGAAATGGAATTAAAAGCCATGGTTCCAACAGATACCCAGAATCTTCCAGAAGCCACAGATTCTTTATTCCATTTTCAAATTTGTTCAGTAAATAATGCCTGACAATTGAGCTGGACCAGACCGCAGAATCATGTGTTGATCCCGGGAAACGTGTATTGGTAGCCTCAATCTTCAAGTCAGCATCACAAACTATCTGACAATTTATACTGCAGAACCTTTTCCGGTTGTAATAGTCAGCAGCAATGTTATCCTCTTGCTCTGTGTTTGTGGTGAAGCAGTTATAGCAATATGTGTACCATCGACTATTCCTACCACACCGCCAACGCCAAATTTTTGATAGAATCTAGAACTAGTTTCCCTTTCTGCATCGACTGTTGTTGGAAACTTAACTAAATCCTGGATCAAATTGTTCACAAATACATCACAAACTTCCGTGATGCAATTACTAACTCTTGCTTGACTGAGGCCTAAATTAAAATCTTCTGCCTAATTTTCTGATATGAAACATGTGCAAAAAAATTCAATGACGCTAAAACTTTAATGTGATTTGGTATTGATGTTATAATTTTCTTTCTTTTAGGAATGGGGCAGTCAAATTAATAATAATATTTTGTGCCATTTCTTTGTCAAACCGAAATAATTTTTGAATGTCACTACTGGGAGCTCGCAGATATTATTGGCATCTCTAATCATTCTCCTACTTATATTTAAATTGTTCCTAAAAATAATGACCAAGGAATCTCTTAATGTTAATACGTGAATATACTTTTACTTACATTTGCTTCAATTCCTCAATTTATTCAATAATTACTTCATTTATAAGCAATTCCAATGCCATTTTTTTATGTTTTAGACAGTGAAAAATCATAACGACAACAAAACTTGATCATTAAAAATAAGTAAATAATCGATACCTCAGATCGATAAAATTCAATTATGTAATCGACAATATACACTCGTAATAAGGTTTTTAAACAACTGTAGTTAAAATTGTGTAAACAATTGTATTGATTGAAGTAGTGATATGACAGGTTGATAAAATGAGTTATTTTTACCGATGCCATAAACTCGTAATAGAGTTTCTACAGAATATATAACATGGGTTAAACAGGGTCGATAATTTTATCGACTGAACTGGTAATAGCACCGAATATCTGTTAACATGTTTTTGATTTTGTTTTTAAATTGTTTTGGTGATTTCAAATTTTTTTGTTTCGTGTGGTAACATTATAATAGTAGCAACCTGCATAATATGGTGATTTTTTTGTATGCTTCACTGCTGCATTTTTTTTATGTAAAAATTCTTATTTCTTGTGCTGTATTTGTGTTTGGAAATTATCATTGTTGCTATGAATGTGTTGTAATAATTTTAATAAATATATTGAAAATACGGTTAATATTTTTTTCTGTTTAAAATAAGGCGTATTATTCTCTCTTGTAGAATTAATTACATTAGAAGTTGCTTGTCCCCAGTCAATAAGATAGCAGATCGCTGAGTAGACTAATGCGTAATTCACGTTAATTTGAGCCTTCTCATCAAGAGTACTTTTTAGGGAGAATATGACATAGTAGGCCTTGTTAAGTTTACCACAGGCATTTTCAATTTGCTCATTCTACGATAGCTTGGAGTCGATGTACAATCCCAGGAATTTTTCTGTACTTTGATTTTCTACCGCCTGATTCTCTATTTTCAAATTAAAAGTAGACGGTGTCTTATTTTTATTTAAACATTCTATACCCACAGTTTTTCCTGCATTGACAACAAGATGGTTACTTTAACACCACTTATAAAATTCTTTTATGGCATGTTGAGCTTTTTTTATCGCCGCATCACCATTTTAGCATCTAAGACCACCACCGTTGTATCATCTGCATATACAAAATACTCTCCCATCAATGATGTAATTCGGCAAGTCGTTAATATACAAAAGAAACAGTAATGGTCTCAAAATTACCCCTTGAGGAGTTCCAAGCTCAACATCATAAATATCGGAGGTACTCTGTTCCAATTAAAGACTACAAAAAAATTTGCCCCTCATATTCACAACATAGAACTCATGGCACCTTTAATGTTATCAAGAAATAACAATACTCCAAGATACAAATTTCCTGAGAAAACTATTTACGAATTGTTACTACAAATTGTACAAGTTCAATAAAACTTTCCACTTAGAAAGAGAGAGAGAGAGAGAGATGGGGGGGGGGGGGAGGGGGAGAGAGAGAGGGGGGGGAGAGAGAGAGGGGGGAGAGAGAGAGAGAGAGAGATTCATGTTAGACAATATTAGACTGTATACGTCAATACACATTAGTTGTTTAACTGAGTAAAATAGTATTAAAACAATGAAAATACATTTACTAGTTAAAATACAGACAAACGTATTAAAATGAAAATCTAAAATGGTCAATAAACTCTTGGATCTCGTAAAATACATTATCTTTCAGAAATGTCTCAATGTTTTTCTCGAATTTATGGTGCGTTAAGTTTTCCATTCGACGGGTAATAAATTATATAATTTTATGGAAATATATCTAAATGAGTTTAGATTTTTGGAGAGGCGGAAATGTGGGGCAATTATGAGATTAAGTCTGGTTTCGTTTCTATTCGAAAATAGCTTGGCTGAATATTTTTTAGCATAATTTTAGGCATACATATACATATACATACATACATACATATATATATATATATATATGGTTAGTATACTATGCGGTATGTTTGTGTTTATAGAATTTTGTCAAAGGCGTTGCAACATTCTTCACGCGAATTTTCTTCATAAAATGTTTTATATTTACCGATAGATTTTTTTTCAAAATCAATAGAGTTCTTCCTCTAGCCAAAACTAACATACTCTCCAAATTTCAATAAAGCTGGACTTTTTTTCTCAAGTTATCGTGCTCACAAGAACGTGACAAACAGAGAGACAGACTGACATACGACGGACATTTTAAAGTTATTCAGAATTCTATGACTAACACAATAATATGAATTGTATTTTTTCTACCAGTGATATTTACGGTTTTAGAAATGTTTTGATCAAATAAATATACTATTCTGCGAAGAGTATAGATAGTAATAGTTACGAAGAAAATGTATATGGCATTAGCACCCCATTATTAAGAGGGATGAAAAAAAATGTGATTTAGTGTGTGTACAAGAACCAGAAAACTCAAAATATTTTTTACTTCATCCACCCCCACTACCACCCCCTATCACTACCCCCACCTCACTACCGATGTGGGGTATCGTTTTATGGGTTTTTGAGGTAGAGGATTTCAAATATTATATTATTAAAGTTCCATAAACAATTATTTCCACATAGAAAATCTGGATGTGGAAGTAGGGATTCCTTGGGCAGCGGTTTTTATGGGAGGAATATTTTCGATATCGCTAATGATTAGTAAGACATAAGCATAAAACTGAATCGGAGCACTATTTTTCCAAGATGATGGCACGAGCGCAAGGGATCAAGTTGGGGATTTTTAGTGTATTTATAAGTAGGCTTTAATGAACATCTTCACAAAGTTTCAAACCTTTATCTATTTTTTCCCTCTAATTTTTCCTATTTGACTGGAGTGTATAATAAAAGAGTAAAATTAAGTAAAATATTTAAATATTTTCACTAACACATCTCAGAATTCAAAAAAATTACTAAAATTTCCTAGCAAAATTGCGTACATTTTATTGATATCTTGGTTCTTTCCAGAAGCCCTAGGATTTTTGCGAAAAATAGAATTTTACAATATCCCTGCGACATATCCATCTACGTCATGGACTTTCACTTAGGTACTCTGCTGCACGTACTAGGTATACATTTAAAGTACAGTACGTAGAGGTAAAAAATACGCAATATGTAGCAATAATCTCATATGTAATGGGTTCATGGGTTATTATTGTAGTAAATGGTATCATCTTTAGTTTCTGTATGGTGCGGATACTTGCTCTGAAAATCACCCCCAATTCTAGATATTTAATATTTGAAAATGTATTACTGGGTGATACTGTATATCAACAAAAAGAGTATTTTTGAAAAAAATAAATAAATTACTGGACAATTACTATAACAAAATGGCGAATTTTTGTTTAAAAAAATGTGAAAGCGCACGTTGTTTAAGCCATAACTTCTTTATAAACAAACAAAAAATAATTTTAAAGATTGATTCATTTTGTTTAATTCTGTCCATTAGAACTTTTGATGGAAATGTCATAGTTTCTAAGATATTCAACATTTAAACCCTATAAACGTTCGGATACCGTCTATAAACTTAAATATCCCCGAAATTATTAATCCTATATAAACATAAAATAAAAACTAATTCATTCTTAATTTATAAGCTTTATTTCGTTAAAACTAATATTTATTGAGATATTTGCCAAGAAACAAAAACTTTACGATTTTTAGAAAATAACTTTGTAGTTTAAAATGCAGTTGTTTTCCAAAGTAAGTGCTATAAACCTACGAAAAAATTTGAGAACGTAGGTCATGGTATGTATCATCGAAAAACGGTATATGATATATATATATATTTTAATTACTGACTACTTACATTAACAAAATATCGACGTTTTTATTAAAAAACTGTGAAGCACATTGTTTCTGTCATAACTTCTTTGATTTTTTATGCTACAGAAATAATCAAAAAATCATTCTAATTAAGGTCTTTCATTTTGGTTATTACAAATTTTATCGCAAGTGCCATAGTTTCTGATATATTTAACATTTAAACTAAATACTACTATGTCTTTATACTTTCGGATATCCGAAACCATTAATTCTAGAGATTAGAAAAAAACGAAATTCATCTTCAGTTTAGTAGCTTTCTTGTCTCCAGCATTTTCTTGCTCAATGGAATACTTTTCGAGTTATTTGACGAAAATCGTTTTGAAATACTTCTTTTTCAAGCAAAAATCCCAATTTTCAAGTGGTTATAACTTAAAGACTATCAATCTATATGAAAAACTGTATAGAGCCTTTTCTATTAAAATGTGATACTCTTTCAGCTCCAATGTTTTTCATTTTTTTTATTTACCACCCCCTGAAAAGGAGTGGCATCCACCCCCTATAAATTAGTAAGCCGCCGCACAATATAGAAACTCTGCTTTGATGCATTTACTATTAAGCTACCAAAAATGAACAAAGTCTAATTCATATGACATTATTCTGAAATTAAAAACCTCTAGTTACTGTACTAATAGTAAACTTATTAAACTTATATTTAATTAATTACCTAATAAGCAGAGACCCAAAATAATGAAAATCTAGTCCAGTGTGGGTCAATCGTATTAACTAGATCTGATTTTGTTGCAAATAAACGACGCGGCATTGCCAGATATACAGGATCTCGTTTTGTTCATAAAATATTATATACAAGTTCAGCACAGCAGCGCCCCCATAAGTGCGTTTGGTTTAACTACTCGTGTATAAAAATGGATAAAAAGTGGAAAAAGGAGATCCGAGGTAAAATTCACGTGCACACTTCTACCATCTATATTAATTGAATAAACATGATATACACATAGAAACAAGTCGAGATCCGTTTCGGATCTCGACTTGTAAAAACGGATCTCCACTTGTATACTTTATATCGCGAAGGGATCTCGACTTGTTCACAAAATATATATATATATATATATATATATATATATATATATATAGGTATATACGGTATATTGATGAGCCCGATATATCGATAGGTCGTTGATAAGCCTGGCATTTCCCAAGTGTATATCTTAACAAGTTTATTAAATATGGCAATTATTGGGCATCTCTTTTAATAGGAAACGACAAGGGGTAGCTAATTATTATTTGTTCATTGATTATATAAACATTGCATATTTCAGAGCCCGGATATATTTATAGGTACTTTCAGAGCCCACTGTATATAAGAATATAACTAGCGTTCGCTCCGTGTCCCAGCGATGTTGCCAATGCAACTGGGCCTCTATAGGTCATATTTTTATAATATATATTTCATTGATGCTTGCATTGTCAAGAAGCACAATATTATATGGTTAGGAGTAAATAGTTGCTATACTGCGCCACTATCACTGCTGTTTACAGTAGAGAGAGATACTCTATTACATTACAGATAACCTAATAGAATATTGGGTTATTTTTGTATGCAAATTACATAATTACATATTAAATATTAATAACACAGGCCCACAAAAAAAAAAAGTTGTCTACGCCGGGGTACTGACCATACCTATCCCTTGTATTTTGTGCCGCTGAACACGAATCTGACCTTAGTTTTTCCCCTATACGTCAGGTTTTTTTTTTAACAGCAAATAAATATATAAATATCACGATTCAACACGAGTTTTTTTGCTGTTAAAAAAAAAACCGGACGTGTAGGGGAAAAACTAAGGTCAGATTCGTGTTCAGCGGCTCAAAATACAAGGGATAGGTGTGGTCAGTACCCCCGCGCAGACCATTTTTTTTGGTTGCCACAGTGCCACACTCAGTGTGGCGCAATCCCACAAAAAAAAGTCATCTGCGCGGGGGTACTGACCACATCTATCCCTTGTATTTTAAGCCGCTGAACACGAATCTGATCTTAGTTTTTCACCAGCACATCAGGTTTTTCTTTTAATAGCAAATAAATATATAAATATTAGACTTTTTTGCTTTAAAAAAAAAAACCTGACGTATAGGGGAAAAACTAAGGTCTGATTCGTGTTCAGCGGGTCAAAATACAAGGGATAGGTATGGTCAATACCGCGGCGCAGACAACTTTTTTTTTTGTGGGCCTGTGTAATTGATAATGTAGTTACTCCGTGGTAGGCCATAAGTATTTAAATATATTAAATTTGGCTGCATTTGAAAAATTTGTTTTATATTTAAAATTTTACTTCATTTTTTGCCCGCTTTTAAAGTATTGTCTCATTCGCATTGAAATAAAAAGATAAAAATCATTAGAAATTAAAATACGTTTATTTACTTAACCGAGATTGTATTAATAGTACAGTAAAATAAGGTATCAATAGTAAAAGAATCCCTTACAGCTACTTTTATTTGGAAAGTGTACTTATTTTCGTTGAGTCTACAACAAGTGACCCTCGTTTCGGAGTATATGGGTCAAATATGACCAAAAATTGATTGATATCAAATGACAACAAAGCATAAAGTTCCCTTTTAAGTATGGCAAGCAAAAATTTAATTTTTTCCTGCATGATACTTTGTATTGATTATATTGTTGTATTGATTATAATAATTTTATATGCTTCCACTTTGCACTGATAATAATAATAACTATCATTATTATTACAAGCATATGAAATATTTGTGTCTGACATTAATGACTGACATGTCTGACATTAGGTGGCACTCATAAAAAATGGAATTGTGTGGTATTGTTTTCTGGTTCAAAAGTTACTAACATTAATTGCAACAAAACATGCTTTTTCCTCAATATTTTGAAAACACCGGCACACAAAAAAGCCAGATTTTCTTATAGTATTGAAATTAAGCAAGATAGGGCATGACAATATACAGTGTGTCGCAGTTTTCATGGAGCCACCCTCATATCTCGCCCATTTGATATCCGAATATTTTGAAATTTTGGTGGTGACTATATACCTATAAAATGAGTCTTTAGACGTAACCACATTTAATTTTAGTCAAAGGCGTCCGATTCTAGGATGGAAAAAGTGGGTTGGTTTTCAGAAAAAAAGTATTAGCGATTTTTTTACAAAAAAAACTACTAAGATGTTCTTAATCAGCACCTTTAGAAACCCAATTGTACAAGATTACATCGTAGTGAATTCAAAGATGTTTGAGACAGGGGCTGTCAAAAAAACTATTTTTTCAACTAAAAATAATTTTTATCTGTAAAACGGATTCTCAAATGAAACAAGGTATTCTACATTTTTTGTTCAGAATAATGTATTATAAAAGTATGAATTCATTTTACAACAAAATAATTGTTTATTTAGGGCCGGTTTTATAGGTTCTGTTTAACTTAGGTCTGATAGTTAACTCTAAGTCTTGTCAAAAAGTACGTTTTATATGTTTACAATTAATTATTTTTTATTTATTTGCTTTTATCATGATTAGAGAATATTATTTAGGTATTATGCAAATCACAACTAGCGTGACCCGATTAAGGCACCAATATACAGAAAGTAGATAATTTCATATTAAATAAAAAAGTGTGAATGATTAAATTTGAATAAATGATTTAAGTATTTTCAGTATATTTTTTTCTTTAAAATGCTAAGAATCCTATCATGTAATTCAATACTTCGTCAGTATTAGCTAGAAGAGTAGTTGTTTTGATTGATTCTCCAATAATGAGTGTTTTAAAGTATTTACCTGACTAGTATATTAGCGTGCCCAGATTAGGGCAACAATATACAGAAAGTAGGTATTTTCATAATAAATAAAAAGTGTGTAAGTTGTGATTTGCATAATACCTAAATAATATTCTCTAATTACGTTTTATATCTCCCAGTAACTGCCAATCTTAAGTTTAAACACCAAACATACGTTTATGCACGCTTACGTTGATTAATTAGCAATATTTTGAAAGATGAAACTTCAAATTTCAATTTAACCTACAAATAATTACCTATTATATATTCTGTAAATAAAAAGTTAAAGAAAATGGACATTTTCGATATTTTTGAGGACATTTTATCAAGCGATGAAGATGGTGTTATAAATATAATAAAGCACCTCGTCGTGCACGAAAATTCTAAGAGAAACCTAATCATTTACAGATATGGAATAACAAAGAATTTATAGATCGATTTCGAATATCTAATGAATGCGTGCATATAGTATTAGAACATATTAGTCCACATTTAACTCCAACTTTTCGGTGGCAAATTGTTGTTTAGTATTTTTTTTAGGGTTCCATATTTACATCTTAGATTTTTTAGGAGTTCACTTGATAAAACCATTTGTGGTATTAAAATCTTTCCCAAGTGCATTCCAGGCATTTGCTTTATCCTTCCACGTAACCGAATCACTTCTCTTGCATTCGATTACATCTTTACTCTTCTTAACTAATTCAATCAATAGTTTGATTTCACTGACGTTGAAATTTAAAGATCTTTTGCCACTCATCGCAAAAAGTCAAAGTACCAGTAATGAAAATGATATCAATCGCCAATTTGTCACTATGCTACCAACTAACAAAATGACGATAGAACTGACGATCTTGACAAGCACCTATAAAACGGCATTTTAGCGAACACTAAAATCTAAAGTTTAAACCTCCAGTAAAACTTCAGTTTAAACTACTGGTAAAACTTTGGTTTAATCTGTACCTATAAAACCGGCCCTTAATAAGACAAAAAATAAAAAGTAAAATAAATAAAAAATAAATAAATAAATAATTAAATAAATTAATTCATTAAATTAAATTAATTGCCCAATAGCATTTGTTTTCATGGTTTACTTAGGTTTTTATTGAAGATTATTTGTTAGAAAAATGGTAGGTATAGTAGGTAGAATTTTTGCCTTATTAAATAAATAATTATTTTGTTGTAAAATCAATTCATACTTTTACAACACATTATTCTGAACAAAAATGAAGAATACATTTTTTTCATTTGAGAATCCGTTTTATAGATAAAAATTACTTTTTTTGACGGTCCCTATCTCCAACATCTTTGAACCCACTATGATGAAATTTTGTAAAAGTGCTGATTAAGAATATTTTACTAGTTAGTTCTTTTCTGAAAAAATCGCTAATATATATTTTTTTGAAAATCGACCTCCTCTTTCCATTCGCCTCCGTCTAAAATTAAATGTGGTTACGTCTAAAGACTCGGTATATAGTCACCACCAAAATTTCAAAATATTCGGATATCAAATGAGCGAGATATGAGGGTGGCTCCATGAAAAGTGCAACACACTGTATATGTACCTTTTTGTCAGAGCATAAAATCCCCTAGAATAATGGTCATAATAAAAAAACGGCACATTTGATAGTTAAATTATTATTATTATAAGTAATACAATATAAATAATTATATAAAAATTTAGTTTAATAGGTTTTCTTAGTTTAAAGTAATACTGCTACAGTAATAATATTTTTTCCTAATGCATATGGGAGGTCGAAGATAGTTTAGGCTAACATTTTCCTTTTGTGTGTAAATTCTTTTGTACACAATAAACGTTAATTTATTTATTTATTTTATTTACTTAAAATTGTACCGACCGCCAAATTATCAAAAATGCGGTACAGAGACGCTTGTCATTTTCTTTATACTCTCTTCAGTCATTTAAAATGCAATTAAAAATCTGAAAAAGCACACATCATCTGTAGGTTCCAGAAAACATTTTTCAAAACAACGGATTTTTTAAAACTTATATTGCTATTTAAATAAAAAAAAAAATGTTTCCTATTGTCACCGCATTTTGCGGTTTTCGGGTCTTGATATAATTTTATAGAAATATATTTTTAACCATCATCTATCAATTTATAAAAATAAAAATTTTTACTCACGTAACGGGGTCATAAAATTATGAACAATCCAAAAAAAATCCGCGAATTTACTAGCCGATAAGTTTATGCATTCGTCAATTAACAAATAGAGCTTTGATATGAAATTGGAACTGGCAGAATTATTATTTTCACATGAAAAACTCTCCAAGCGATCTGTTTTATATTTATTGCCGTACGCCCCGCTGAGTTAAGCGGGTGCCTTTTCTCTGGTACCTTTCTACATTCAACTTAAATACATCTTACAATGTCTGACACATGATGCTTTCTTGAATACAGCCCAATAAAACAATCAAAGCGTCTCAAGTGTCAAAAGAATATTGAAATTATTGGCCTGCTTGAAGCACGATGGAGTTATATGACAGTATAGTACCTAATGGTAGGAAGAAACATGCCAATATGCACCAAAAAATTATATTTTGTAAACTAGTGCCTAAAGATTTATAAAAGAAACTACGGAAATAGCAACAAGAAAATATGGGGATAAAATAAATCGAGAAATATAAATATATCATATTTTTGATGATGTATCTGTATCTATTTTATTGATTCCAAAAAATATATGTTGTGATAATATGATATAGTAGTTAATGATTGTACTAAAGACATGCAGTGAGTGTGTCAGAACAATGTGATATGAAAAGAGAAAAATATATTAATTTTTTATTTTAAATGATCCCATTATCAAATGTCTTTTTCAATTCTCTAATAAGGGTGTCCCTATTATATCTATTGCACATTTTTTCGAATTTAAATCGGCCCAGCCGTTCAAAAGATATAAATTCTTTTCGAAATATTGGTATTTTTGATTACCCCTAATGGTGGAGTCAAATTAAGCATCAAAATAGGTGAATAAGGAATTATCTGGCTGCAGCAGTCTTATTGTTTGAATTCGTTGCCAGTATATATAACAGCAAGTGTATATGAAGTTTTGCATTAAATCGGTCCCCATTGCTTGTAAAATTTTAACAATTTATTTTTAAACAGTGAAATTTTCTGCTATTTTCTTTATTATCTCCAGTCCTAGCAATCGTATCGCAATACTAAAAAGAGCCATTTGTTCGCAATAAAATTTTAAATAAGACTAGGCCTATGAAACACTTTCTGATAATTTGTTATTTTATAAAAAAATAATAATCATCAAAAAATTGCCTTTTTTGGTTATTTAAGAAATATAACGTAATAATGAATCAATTTGAACGAAAGTTGGTTTAACTATGCCCATTACTGAAGTAAACCCTCGGGCCACAATATTTATTCAAACGGTTAAAAACCAATAATAATTTCGAAATTTTCATCGCGTTTAAATGCATCGATTTGTAGGACAACTTATTTTTAAAAATGTAGGTTTTTAAATGTATTTTACAATGGTATTAAGAAAAAAAATCTTCATTTAAACTATTTTTTTGAAATTTGTTTATAATTTCCAAAATTATAGTTATAAACAAGTTCAAATAATCCTGTGGATTTTTTTAAAGCTAAAAACGCAAACGAATTACGAAAATAGAAAACTTTAGTATTTTAGACGATAGCACTTTTTACCAGGATGCAGACGTCTAGGTTTCAACTCCTGACCGCGAATATTGTTTTTTTTTTATTGTATCGGTGATATTAAAAGTTTTACAAAGCTGTGTCCATGGACATAATGATATTCGTTCAGATTAGATTGGTTCCTCCTTTTCGCTACAAAAATTAAGAAAATTATAAAAAAGAAATGTGGTTTATGTTCTCATAACCGCTCTATTCAATGTTATTTCAAAAATTGTAATTTTAGATTATTTTCAAACATCAGAGACAAAGACGTAAGCTTTGAAAAACAACCACTCCAAATTTCAAAAAGAAATATTTTTTTGGTTTATTTATAAGTGACTTTAATGCAAAAACTGACGTATCTCGACTCTCGACCTCAAATGCAAGCAGACCAATATATTTTTTTTAAGAAATGCTATATATTTCACGTATTTTCATAATTCGTTTGCCGCTTTTAGTTTGATAAAAAAGATCACAGGGTTATTTGAATTTGTTTACAACTACAATTTTGAAAATTATAAACAAATTTCAAATAAACGGTTTAAATAAATATATAATTTTTTTCTTAATACCATTGCAAAAAACATACAAAAATCTACATTTTGAAAAAAAAAATACACTTTCTCCTACGAGTCCTTAAGCAGTAAGCGATGGAAATTTCGAATTTATTATTGGCTTTTAGGTTAAAATTTCGCACGAGAGTTTAGTTCAATAAAGGACTTTCGTTAAAATTGATTCATTATTACGTTGTTTCTTAAATAGCCAAAAAAAGTATTTTTTTGTGATTTTTATTTATTTATTTTTAAATTAACAAATTATCAGAAAGATTTTTCATAGACCTAGTCCTATTCAAAACTCATTGCCAACAATTCAATATTTTTATTTTTGTGACACGATTACTAGGATCAGAGATAATAAGGATAATAGCAGAAAATTTCACTGTTGAAAAATAAATTTTTAAAATTATACAAGAAACAAAACTGTCTATAGCACTTCTACATAAAACAAATTAAAACAATAAAATAGCTACAGCCAAACAGTTCCATTCAAAATTTATAAGCGATTTAATACTAAAGACTAATATTTTATGAAATTGTAAGCAATCAAAAACTTGACTTGACTTGAGAACTTGACTTCTCGTACATACCCTAAAACCCAATTTTATCGACTCTTGCTTGCTTTACCTATCTACCCCCTTTTATCCTCCAACCTTTCAACGGAATAAGATCAACACATAATCTATTTCCAGATCTCGTTGTAATATACAAGTATACCAAATTTTGAGTCAACATCATGAACGGTTCGAATCGTTTGCACAAAAACAAATTGCAGACGGAATTTTTTTCGTTCAAGCTGAAAATATCGATGTTTCATAACATTCTAAACCTATTTTAAAAAATATATTTTTTTTACCGTTACTATCCACTAAACTACGTGGATGTGGAAGTAGTACCAGCAGTCGTCATGGACAATGACTATCTATCCCTATAATACGTAAAACGTCATTCTGCATAATTATTGTTTAATGTCCCGATATTTCTCCATGAAAATTTTAGCACCAAAATTAATAAAAATGAGGAATATTATTGAATCATGAATGCAAAAAACCACAAACCTAATTTAGGGACATGGACACATTAATTTAGTACAACAAATGGACAAAGCCAATGTATTTTATACTCGATTTTATATTTTGTTCTTATTATAATTTTTCTCTTTTGATATAAATGCTACCTACTTCTTTTTTTCGCTCTATTTGAAATTATGTATTACAATTCAAAAAACATTTTAAGTTGTTTAAGATGCTACTATTTTGCTTTCATAGCACTGTACCACATAATTTATAATTCTTAGAACGTATATACAAATTTTTGAATTTAGAAAAATTATTCGAATATGAAGAAAGAACTTTCATTCAACGATTGTGACTTCATAAAAAAACTATTTAAGAGGAAATAAGAATCGAACGCTATCGAGCCACTGCAACGATGCCAAATATCGGGCTATATAACGAGCGATGGATATTAACTGTATAAGAGTCTTGGATATACAGGAACAGCGCCGCCTGACTCAGAAGTGCTGAACTAAAAGTGTATCTCGGAACATGAAAATATGGCTTTTTGAAGCCCACCTCAAAATTTTGTAGGGAGGAAACTAACATGATTTGTGACCATTTAGTGATGATATACAAGGGGGTACGTTGATGAGCCCGACCCCGGGCTTCACAGGGTCAAATCGGGCTGCACTGCAACCGCTCAGTATATGAAACGGGCCTGTATATGACCGTGCATATCTCTATATATATATATATATATATATATATATATATATATATCACACAATAAAGTTGGGGCAAAATTATACCTAGGCCCCCTCAGTTTCACCCGCTCCTGAATGATTTTAGTACATAGTTATTATTCTGTCTTAAAAAGCATAAAAAGTTAAATTCCTGTGTAAGTTATCATTTGTTTATCTTTAGACGTTTCGAAAATATTCATAAAAAACATTTTTATTTATATATATAATGACATGTATTTCAATATCACAATGTAAAATAAACAGAAAAGTATCAAAACTACCAATATTCTTAAGAAAACCATAAAACATATCGGAAAAGTCAAAATCACAAGAATATTGTAAACTATTTAAACATGAAAGCAAGTCACAAAGCTGGTTTAAACGATGATCAGCAATTCGTGCATGACTAACAAGCCAAATATTAAAAGTTGCAAAATCAAATAGCATAAACGATGACTAACGGTACAGCATTTCTAGTACATGTGAATTTTACCTAGTAAGTTCATGAAAATTCCATCGAATGTTTGTGAGATGCCTGGTTGTATATAAAGAATATTTTTCAGTCATTTACTCAATGGGGGCCTTTGAGTTTTCTTTATAAATCTCTAAAAAAGGGAAATAAACCATGTCAATTAAGTTAAGCTATTCATAAGTAGTGAAAAACTAAATAAAATGAGTCTAAAACAGTGTAGTATGTAAGAGTGAATATCTGAGATAAGACACAGATGCATAAAACAAAGGGAAAAGGGGACATAAGTGCGTGGGGTCCACCAAAAGAGTCATGCGACAGTGTACGAAGCACCTCTGTTAATAGGGCTCGTAGAGAGCTCTGGCATATCTCAAAATAAAGCTAATTTTATGGGGAACAATATTTCAATAGAAAACATTCACAAATCAAAGCATTTAAAGAAAAAGTATATTTATCTGCCAGTTTGAAGCAAGAAAAAGTCAATCTAGAAGCCCGTTTTGGCTAAAGTATAAATAGCTTTGACAGGTTCCATAGAAGGGGAGTCGACATTTAGATAGCGGCGAGTCCACATCAATTGGCGGAGAAAACGTCATTGGTCGAAAACTCCAACATTTTGGGGTTAACCAAAAAAAGTCAAGAAGACGTTTATTAGAAGACAACGCGAAATCGAATAAAAAATCAAACAAAAGGGTATTAAGAAGCCATAAGAGCTCTTAATAAGCAAATATTATAAGGCAGAGCAACAAAAATCACGATACTTAAGTAATTTCCAGTAGAGGTTACTTACCAATTAAGATTAGCAGATCTCCAGGTGCTGGACCCACTACGTAAGTGCATACAAACCACAAGCATCAATAAATAAACGTCACTGAACATTACTATTCGTATTTGCATAAACATTTCGTAATTTTAAGTATAATTTGTCGTTTTGTTGTCATTTTCTGCGGTACTGTAGGTTATTTTAGTAGTGTGCATAGTACTTGCATCAAAAGTCAACGGTTGAAAAGATCGGTTTACACTGCTAAGGCAAAATAGAGTACAGCCACAGTATTCATTAAGTTAATTAGCTAGGGATCAGGTTAATATTAATAACCAAATAAAAAATCTATAAAGAAAACGGTTTCTGAAATTAATAAAACACTCATAAATCAGAAAGTCAGTTTATTATTTGTGTGTATGCAACCAGATATACGTAAAGTACATTTGGAAAAATATCAGTAAAGTGAGTTATAAAATCCAAAGCCCATATGAACCTACCCGAGCCCTGAAATAAAAGAGAAAGCCCTGAGCTAATAGAGTAAGTAAATGTTGTGAGATTTTTCAAATAGAGGAAATATCAAGACAAAATGGCGGCCAAACGTAGGGCACGGCAAAATGGCGTCTTTCCTTGGCAATAATTAAAAAAAAATTTCAAGTTCTATCACAGCAAAATGACGGCCAAGCTGAGGCAAAGTAAAATGTCGTCCAACGCGTAATTTAAGTAAAATAAGTTAAAATCTAACCAATTTTATAGCTCACTTTGGCTGGAAAATAAAACACACAAGTTAAAAACATAATTTATTAGTAAAATTCACAAGGTAATAATTTTGCAATTGTTTATAAATACAAAAGGTAGAAAATATCAATTGTATGGAATTGCGCTCTGGTAGAACGATGCACCAAGATAATAGTGCAGATGAAGGTGATGCCATCATGGCAGAACAAGGTGAGGCTATCATGGTAGACTAAGGTAACGCCATAGTGACAGAACAAGGTGACGTGCCTGTTCAGGTTGATTTTGATCCCACGTTGTTCATGCAGCAGATGCAGCTTATTTTAAACAAGCTAGCTGAAACAAAAACAGAAATTATTGGAGAAACAAATACTATTATAAGTCAGTTAGACAACAAAATAGAACAGTCAAATATCAACTTAAGGGAACAGATCGAATTGACAACTCTTAACTTAAATGAAAAAATAGACAACATTGCTAAAAATTTGGAAAAACAAATATTGACGAAAGTAAATTTAGATTTAGATAGTAGGGAGACTAAGCTAGGAAAACATTTAGAGGACATTATTAAAAACAATAACGAACAGATTGAGGATAAATTATGTCAAATTAATAGTAACGTAGAAAAAAAAATTGGGGAAATTGACAAACAATATGCGGAAAGCGACAATCTCAAAACGCAAATAGATAAAATTAATAGAAAAGAAAAAGCGGTGCAATATGTGTGTCATGGTTCAATCCAAAATGAAAACAAAATAACATTTTTCGGGGATATGAAGGTACATCCTAAAACCTTCATCACAAGTATACGAGAGAAAATAGAGGCGCTACCGGAAAATATTAATATAAAAATGTTTATTCGCAATAGTCTAAAAGGTAACTCTCAAACGTGGCATGAAGTCGCGGAGGAAAAATATGCCACATTTAATGAATTTGCAGAGCTTTTCCTGGCAAATTATTGGGACGAAAACCAACAACAAAAAGTTAGGGAAAATCTTTTCAATGGGAAGTACATAGAAAACACAGGGTACAGTAGGGAAAAATATATTTTAAAGAAATATAATTATGTACGGTATCTAGAACCGAAAATGAGCGAGACAGAAATAGTACGGTACTTTGCAATTCATTTCTCCGATAATATACGGGATGTGATATTAATTCAGGGGATTGATACGTTGGAAAAGCTACTACAATATTTGCGAAGGATTGACGATGGTAGGTTAAGCAAGCAAGAGCCTAAAGGGGAGAACAGGACCTACGAAAGAAGATAGACGAGAAAACGTTGAACAAAAACAAGAATGGAGAAGCCACAATAGGTATAATTATTACAATCAAGAAAATAATAACTACAACAGAAACAATCAAAGGTACGATTATCGAGGAAATGGTAGAAGATACGAAGAAAATCAGGAAAAACCGCAGTACAGGGAAAATGTAAGATATGAAGGAAATCAAGAAAAACCACGTTACGAGGGGAACATGAGAAGATACGATGGTAATCAAGAAAAACCAAGATATGAGACAAATCAAGACAATAAAAAAAGAACTGGAGAGAATGTGTACGTAAATAATGTAAATAAAAACGAGGGGAAAAACACGGAATGGAATCGAATTCAGGAAATTACCACAGCGATGGTGGAACCTGAACCAAAAAACCAAAATTTTTAAGTAACTGCAAACCAAATATCAAATTGGTAAATTCAACCTACCAACATCCGAGGGAATTTATTAATTTTGATCAACCAAATAATAGAGAATTAATATTAAATTATGAATTACCATTTATAAAATTAAATTGTTTTAAAAATATTTCCTTGATCGCCTTACTCGATACTAGAGCTGAAGTTAGTCTAGTAAATTCGTTAATCATTGAAAAAAATGCAGAAAAATTCAAAAATTCCATAATAAAAACCAAAAGGGTAAATTTACAAACGGCAAATGGGAAAAAGCTAGGAGAAGTAGATAAAGTAGTGAACATTGAATTCCAAATGGGACAGGAAACAATTTCTCATGAATTCTTAATTATACCGGACATGTTAATTGATATCATATTGGGTAGCGATTTTTTGAGTACAAATAATGCCATAATAAACCTAGAAAAGGGTAAAGTTGTTATAGGTGAGCATGTACTTAACATTTTTGGGGAAACAGATGGTGACGACGCGAAAAATGCAAAGTTAATAAACCATATCTCCAACAGTTATGAAAATCCATGTCCAAAAGAGGCATTGGATAATATTAATAATCCTCAAGAAGAGGAAGGTAAAGTTGTCGCATGCCCAGAAAAATATCGAGGTCAAATCATTGACATGTTGTTAAAATATAAGGAATTGTTCAATTATAAATCTAGAGTCACCAATGTGTACGAACATAAACTGTTTGTGAATGAATCTGCTCCATATAATGCCAAAACTTACCCCATACCATACAAATTTAGGGAAAAAGTGGCACAAGAAATTTCTACAATGATTAATCAGGGTATTATAGAAAAATCAAACACTAACTATATCAATCCAGTGGTAATTGTTAAAAAAAAAGATGATTCCATCAGAATATGTCTTGATGCAAGGAAAATCAATCAAATTACGAGCCCAGTATACGACAAACCGGTCAATATTGATAGTATTATATAGTATTATCGGGAGATTAAGATCAAATTGTATTTACACTAAATTAGACTTGAAAAACTCGTTTTGGTTGATACCTTTGCACAAAGATTCGAGGAAATATACGGGATTTAGCATAGAGGGGAATATTTACCAATTTTCTGTTGTTCCATTTGGTTTGCAGTCATCATCAGCGGCATTAGTAAGGGCACTGCAAGCAATACTCAACAAATTTGATAGTTTTTGCAACCATTATGTCGATGATATACTAATTTTCTCTGAAAATGAGGAAAAACATTATGAGCACATACAAATAATATTGAAAACACTAGATATGGCAGGGTTAAAGCTTAATCTAGAGAAATGTCAATTTTTTCAAAGACAAGTAGAGTACCTTGCGTACATAATTAATAAAAACGGAATTCACATAAATCAGGATCGACTAGATGAGATAAAAAATTATCCACGTCCCAATAACCTAAGAACTTTAAGAGGTTTCCTAGGTATATTAAATTATTATAAGAGGTTTATACCGAATTTGTCAGAAAAACAGTCACCGTTACTCGAGTTGTTGAGAAAAGGCACGAGATGGAAATGGGATTCGAATAGAGAACAGGCATTTCAGGAACTAAAAACTAGTTTTCATACAAATTTATTGTTGTACAACCTGGACTATAATGAAACATTCATCTTGCGTACTGATGCATCGGATTATGCGATATCGGGAGAGTTAGTACAGATACAAAATGGGGTAGAAGTACCAATTTGTTTCGTATCTAGGGTTCTGAAAGGTTATGAAACACGCTACTCCGTACCAGAGAAAGAAATGTTAGCCTTATGTTATTCTATAACCAGGTTAAAATATTATTTAATGGCAAACAAATTCATCATAGAAACAGATCACGCTGCATTACAGTATTTATTAAACAACAGATTTACTAATAACCGAATATATCGATGGTCACTGCTCATACAAGAGTACCACTTTATCATACGACATATTTCGGGCAAAACGAATATAACGGCGGACGCTTTAAGTAGAATCAATGAGGACAAAGCGGTAAAACCGAACACATTTGTGGTAGCGATGAACAAATTTAGAAGTATAGAAGGGTTATATAGTGAAAATGAAATACAAGAGAGTCAAGCTAGATTATTGGATCTACGAGATAGGGTTACTAAGAAAAGTTTCAGGGGTGTCAAAATGAAACGAGGTTACATAGTGAAAGTTTTTGAGGAACGAGAAGCCTATTATAGATAAAATATTAACTAACAAAATAATGTTAGACTTGCATGTCAAATTTGGACATGTTGGCATAAGAAAAACCTGGAAAATCTTCAGAGAAAATTTCTATGCTCAAAATGACATTACAATAGCGAAAAAACAGATAAATTCATGTAAATTATGTTGCTTAGGGAAATATAAAAATCATACTAATCAAAATTTTATTGAAAGTATCGTAGTAGACAAGACACTAGAAATGATTGCGATAGATTATATTTCAAACCTAGTCCCAACTAAGAACGGTTATAGGCACGTGTTGGTAATAGTGGACATTTTCACTAAATTTGTAAAATTATATCCTACAAAAAGATGTAACACAAATAATACTATCATATTTTTGAATGAATATAGCAAAGAAGTAGGCACACCAAAAAAAATATTAGCAGATAATGCCACTTATTTTCATAGCTATCGTTTTAAAAGTTTCTGTCAGGAGAACAATATGAAACTCATATTTACCTCAATAAGGCATCCAATGGGCAATCCCGTTGAACGCTACAACAAGGAGGTCATAAAGTTTTTAAGGCTCTATGTACACAAAAGACATGATCGGTGGGTGGAACAATTGGAAAACGTAGAATATTTCATAAATCATACACCTAATTCAGTAACTCATTTATCACCAATACTAGTTATGAAGGGTGAATTGCCAGAACGTCCATGGGAAATTAGTGAACAAGAGGATATACAAGAAATATATTTAAAAGTAAGAGAGCGAATTTATAAAAATGTTTGTAAATATAAGAAAAAGGCCAATAGTAAGATTAAGGAGAGAACTAAATTTAAAGTGGGAGATTTAGTCATTGTAAAAAGTTTAAGAAGGCCAAGTTTAAAAAAAAAAATCTGTGCCAAACTACTGTTACCATATGAGGGGCCATTTAGGATATTAAAGGTATTGGGAGAAAATACATATGAGTTATATGATAGAAAGAGGGAAATAAGTAAGGGTAAATTTCACGTCAATCTCCTTTATCCATACATTAAAAAAAAAAAAAAAAAGGAAAAAGTTAAATTTGAAATCCATGCACTCGGGTAGATAATGCACACAAAATAGTAAACCATTGTTGAGATACATTATCTAGAGGGGAAATGACATGTATTTCAATATCACAATGTAAAATAAACAGAAAAGTATCAAAACTACCAATATTCTTAAGAAAACCATAAAACATATCGGAAAAGTCAAAATCACAAGAATATTGTAAACTATTTAAACATGAAAGCAAGTCACAAAGCTGGTTTAAACGATGATCAGCAATTCGTGCATGACTAACAAGCCAAATATTAAAAGTTGCAAAATCAAATAGCATAAACGATGACTAACGGTACAGCATTTCTAGTACTTGTGAATTTTACCTAGTAAGTTCATGAAAATTCCATCGAATGTTTGTGAGATGCCTGGTTGTATATAAAGAATATTTTTCAGTCATTTACTCAATGGGGGCCTTTGAGTTTTCTTTATAAATCTCTAAAAAAGGGAAATAAACCATGTCAATTAAGTTAAGCTATTCATAAGTAGTGAAAAACTAAATAAAATGAGTCTAAAACAGTGTAGTATGTAAGAGTGAATATCTGAGATAAGACACAGATGCATAAAACAAAGGGAAAAGGGGACATAAGTGCGTGGGGTCCACCAAAAGAGTCATGCGACAGTGTACGAAGCACCTCTGTTAATAGGGCTCGTAGAGAGCTCTGGCATATCTCAAAATAAAGCTAATTTTATGGGGAACAATATTTCAATAGAAAACATTCACAAATCAAAGCATTTAAAGAAAAAGTATATTTATCTGCCAGTTTGAAGCAAGAAAAAGTCAATCTAGAAGCCCGTTTTGGCTAAAGTATAAATAGCTTTGACAGGTTCCATAGAAGGGGAGTCGACATTTAGATAGCGGCGAGTCCACATCAATTGGCGGAGAAAACGTCATTGGTCGAAAACTCCAACATTTTGGGGTTAACCAAAAAAAGTCAAGAAGACGTTTATTAGAAGACAACGCGAAATCGAATAAAAAATCAAGCAAAAGGGTATTAAGAAGCCATAAGAGCTCTTAATAAGCAAATATTATAAGGCAGAGCAACAAAAATCACGATACTTAAGTAATTTCCAGTAGAGGTTACTTACCAATTAAGATTAGCAGATCTCCAGGTGCTGGACCCACTACGTAAGTGCATACAAACCACAAGCATCAATAAATAAACGTCACTGAACATTACTATTCGTATTTGCATAAACATTTCGTAATTTTAAGTATAATTTGTCGTTTTGTTGTCATTTTCTGCGGTACTGTAGGTTATTTTAGTAGTGTGCATAGTACTTGCATCAAACGTCAACGGTTGAAAAGATCGGTTTACACATAAATCAGAAAGTCAGTTTATTATTTGTGTGTATGCAACCAGGTATACGTAAAGTACATTTGGAAAAATATCAGTAAAGTGAGTTATAAAATCCAAAGCCCATATGAACCTACCCGAGCCCTGAGATAAAAGAGAAAGCCCTGAGCTAATAGAGTAAGTAAATGTTGTGAGATTTTTCAAATAGAGGAAATATCAAGACAATATATATATATATATATATATATATATATATATATATATATATATATATATATATATATATATATATATATATATATATATATATATATATATATATATATATATATATATATATATATATATATTGATTAGTTAAGGTAAGTATCCTAACTTTTTAAATAACGGTCGACAACTTTCACCATATTTAATTCGTAATAACTCTAACTGCTCGTTTTTGGATACGTAATATTTTAGATGCATGTGTTGAGCCACCCCACAGTAAGAGACCTTATGACACTATGAAATATGGCATGGTAAGCTAACAGAATTGTCTTAGTTTATCAAATTGGTTAGATTTTTTAACAAATAAACACTACTTGATAATTTTTTTTGAAGGTATTCGGAGTGTGTTTCCCAAGTTAACCTGCTGTCGAGAAAAATGCCGAGATATTTTAAAGGATGAGCGTTGGAGTTTATATACGTGTTTAGATTAAAAATCAACGTTTGTGTTTTTTCTATATTTAAGGATAGTTTAATGTTATTAAAGTACACATTGGCTTTTGATTGCATTTCATTTGATATGTTAGTCAGGGAGATGATATCTTTGCCTGTCAACAGTAGGGTTGTATCATCTGCGTATACAATGGAGTTAAATTCAAGGAAATTTGAGATATCGTTTAGAAAAATAATTAATATTGGGCCTAAAATGGATCCTTGTGGAACTCCATGCTTAAGTGATTTAAGGGATGAAGTCTCGCCATTTACATGTACACATTGATATCTGTTTGATAAGTAACATTTTATGAAAGACAAATCTGGCCCTCTAATGCCACACATCTCTAATTTCACTAGTAGTATCTCATGTGAAACACAATCAAAGGCCTTAGATAAGTCGATGAAAGTCACTACAGACATGTTTCCCTTTTCGAGTTCATTGGTTATCGATATTATTAAATTTGTTAATGCGTCCACCATCGATTTACCTATCATGTAACCGTATTGACATGAATTTATTAGATTTTTTTTCCATTAGGCGGATTTTGTAGGCTAATTCTAATAGTTTAGCTAATACCGGAATAATTGATATTGGCCTATAGTTATCGAATGAATCTTTCGCTCCTTTTTTTAAAGATGGGAGTTACCTTAGATACCTTGAGGTTTTCCGGATATATACCATTTTCAAAACAACTGTTTATGAAGTAAGTGATTTGAGATAATAGTTCTTCTTTAGCTAATTTAAGTGAGTCACTATTTAAGCCTGACATACATTTGGGTGGCAGAGAAGATGTACAATGGGGTAGTTTCCATTTTTTTAAAATTCAGTTTTGGTGATATATATCGAGTAATATTATTTTAGCAATTACTGCATAATCAATTTAAACCAAAACAATAATTTCTTAAATAAAAATAAGAATACGCCCGTCTAGACGCGGATTTCAAACGATTTTATTTGGCGGGAAATAATTTAACCAATAACAGACAACTTTCGCTTAGACTGTAACTATCTTATTTGAATGCCAAATTGTGTATTTTCTTTACATTATTTTGCCTATAACACTTCTATTTTGCTCAATATCTTGAAAATCAATAAATATTATATACATGTATTTAGAAGGAATTTAAAGTTATTTATATTTGTTGTTATTATTTAGAAGTTATCTTGAGAAGGTAAACAAAATTCGCGGCGAGTATTATGTCGCAACATTGTATAAAAACGGCTCTCTTCCAACTTCAACTTTGCTTGCTTTCTGTCAGTTGTCAATTCTTGTCATAATATAAGTGAAAGAAACAGAGGTTAGATTTACTTGTTGTTTGTTTATGTAGCGTTATTTTTTTAGGGCTTGAAATTGCAGTAAACTTGCCCAAGGTTGTACATAGTTTTGCACTATCAACATGTCCACTCGTACTTGGTTCACTTTCAGAATACAATTTCCTGCGAACGGACCGACTTCTTTCTAGTACCTTTATTTTCCTTTTCTTTGATGTTGGACTTAACTGTGATTCAGGTACCGTTGGTTTATGTACAAAGGATACATTTTTATGTGGTACAACTCCAGGTCTTAAGAATATTCTCTGGCCCATTGTTTTTGTAATGTGTGTTGCCTACATATGGCATACAAATGTAATGAGAACTTAGAGAATAAAACCAGTTCACATCCAGCTGTCGTATTATTAACACCTGTCAAACCTCATCACATGGCGCAGTCGTAAAATTTGAGGTTAAAAAAGCATACAAAATTTCGCCATCTTAAAAATTTTAACAAAATTGAAGAATACTCGTTCCAGAATAAGTTATAAATCGATTTTTCATAAGAAAAATAATTAAAATGGAGTTTAGAGGTGTACCACCTATGAAGATGTCAGGTAATCTGGGAGAAAACTGGAGACTGTGGAAGCAAAGATTCGAGACTTACCTCCTTGCGACAGAAATTTCGAAAAAGGAAGAAATAACCCAATGCGCGCAATTGCTTACTTTAATAGGAGAAGAGGGTATGCGAATTTACAATACTTTTACGATGCCAGAACACGAAAAAGATAAAATCAAACCATTGTTGCAAAAATTCGATGCTCACTTTAGTCCTAAGAAGAACCTGACCTATTTAAGACATAAACTCCTCACTTGTAAACAGGTGGATGGAGAAGGTATAGAGCAATATATTACGGAATTGAAAAACCTAGCTCTTGAATGTGAATTAGGAGTTCTTCGAGACAGCTTAGTAAAGGATTTGTTAATCTGCGGCCTGAATTCTGAGTTCTTAAGAGAAAAACTCCTACAGGACGATCCTGAAAATCTGGATGATGCAATTAAAATGTGTATTAACATGGAGAAGACAAAAGAGAGAAATCGAGAAATTACTAATAGAAAAGAGAACGTTGAAATACACGAAATTACGAGAAAATCGAAACAGAAATTTATGGACAAGAGAAATGTTGGAGAGAAGAAAAACACAAAATGGATAAAATGTCAGCGGTTCCATGGTTATGGGAAATGCCCTGCCTATGGGAAACAATGCAGCAAGTGTGGAGTACTGAACCATTTCGCAGCAGCGTACAGAAACCAACAAGATGGTAGTCGATATGGAGGTAAACTGAACAATACTAAAATTAATTATAACTCTAGTTATCAAAATGTTAACTCTAATTTTAGGAAAGATAAAAAAATAAACGCTTTAGAGAATTATAACGAGGAATTCCGTTTTATAGGTAGTATTGAGACTAATTGTAATTGTAAAAAATCTCAAAATGTACACACTGTAGAAAACACAAATGATTTTTTGTTCATAGGTAGCATTGAGGCAACAAAATTAGTCTGCGACGTTGAGGTGGAATCATAGGTAATTCCAGTCGAAGTAGAAGGTCATGAAATAAAAATGAAACTAGATACGGGGACCCAAGCAAATGTTATACCGGTACAAGCTTTAGAAAAAGTAAGTTTTGATTTTAAAAACGTAGAACAAACATCGGTGAGGCTAAAATCTTATACGGGAGATTATCAGCCAATAATAGGGGAGTGCAGATTAAATTTGAAATATAAAAATAAATCAGGTAACTTTTTGTTTTATATTGTCAACATAAATAATTGTCCCATATAAGGCCTTAATACATGTGTTCAGTTGGATCTAATAAAAAAACTAGATAAAATAGAAAATTTCAATACAGTAGATAACCTAATAAATAAATACGATCATTTGTTCAAAGGCATAGGCTGCCTAGAGAAACCATATACGATTGAATTAAAAAATGATGCAAACCCGGTAGTACACTTGGCTAGAATAGTTCCATTTGCAATTAAAAATAAATTCAAAGAAAGCTTAGATAATTTAGTTGCACAAAATATCATGGTAAAAGATGATAGTAGCGGAGGAATCTATTAGAATATGCTTAGACCCGCAATATTTAAATAAGGCAATTAAGCGACATTATTTCCAAATTCCTACTCTAGATGAATTAATGATTCAGTTATCGGGGTCAACAATTTTCAGCACATTAGATGCGACACAAGGTTTTTTAATGATAAAGTTATGTGAAAAAAGTTCAAGACTGTGCACTTTTGCTACTCCGTTTGGGAGGTATAGGTTCCTTAGGCTACCATATGGTATTAGCAGTGGACCAGAATTATTTCAGGAACGTATGGCTGAGATATTTGGTGACGTATACGGATACAGTATTTACATAGATGATATTATTGTGCATGGAAAAACCCAAAGCGAACATGATGCTAGATTAGAAAAGGTATTTAAAAAAGCAGAGCTGCATAATGTAAGATTCAATAAGAGTAAGTGCAAATTTTAGCGTAAAGTGGTATATATGGGCCACAAAATATCAAAAGAGGGATTAAAGCCAGACGATTCAAAAGTTGATGCCATAAAAAACATGCCTAGACCTGGTAATGTCAAAGACGTGCAGAGATTTTTAGGACTTGTAACGTACGTTGGCAAATTTGTGGATAACCTGTCAGAAAAAACAGCTCCTCTTAGACTATTGGTAAAAAAAATGTAGAATTTATTTGGGATAAAATCCATGATGATACATTTATAAATTTAAAAAATTTGATATGCAAAACCCCTTGTCTAAAATTTTTTAACGTTAACGAACCAGTGACAATATCAGTGGACGCTTCAAAACATGGAATAGGCGTCACTCTGTTACAAAATAACATGCCATGCGCGCACGCCTCACGAGCGTTAACAGAGGCTCAAGTCCGATATGCACAGATCGAGAAAGAATTATTAAGTATTTGGGTCGGATGTGAAAAATTTTATCAGTATGTTTTCGGCAGAAAATTCACAGTAGAAACGGACCATAAACCACTAATTTCCATTATAAAAAAGCCTATACATTTATGCCCACCCAGATTACAGAGAATGCTGATACAGCTTAGAAAGTATGATTTCGATCTAGTGTATAAACCTGGAAAAAGTTTAATAATAGCTGATACACTATCTAGGGCATATGAGAACAAAATATTTGATGAAAACGTAGACTTAGAACTAGATGCGCAAGTTTGTTTAATTTCCATGTATGTGAATGTAAGTAATGAAAAACGGGATGAACTTAAAGAATTAACTAACTTAGATGCAGAAATAAAAAATCTTAAAGAGTACGTAATATCGGGATGGCCTAAAAAATTGAAAGACGTTCCAGAAAATATAAAATTTTACTTTAAATTTAGGCATGAAATTACTGTAGCAGATAATCTTGTGTATAAGTGCCAAAAGTTAATTGTACCGAAAGCTCTGCGTAAAGAAATTCTACAAAAAATTCATGTAGGTCACCTAGGTGTACAAAAATGCCTTGAAAGAGCAAATCTCTCATTTTATTGGCCCTTTATGAACAAACATGTACAGGATATGGTTTTGTCTTGTGGAACTTGTCAACAATTCCAAAAAAGAAATTGTTCGGAACCCATGATTCCACACGAAATTGTAAAACTTCCTTGGTATAAAATTGCTGCCGATATTTTTTACTTTGATGCCGAGTCTTATTTGTTAGTTACTGATTATTACTCCAAGTTTGTGGAAATCAATAATTTAAATAAGGATCTTACTAGTGAAAATGTCATTATAAATTTAAAGTCTATATTCTCTCGACAAGGCATTCCTCGAATATTAATAACTGATAGAGGTCCAGAGTTTTCTAGTCGATTATTTAAAATATTTGCAAAACAGTGGAAGTTTGACCACCAAATGTCTTCTCCAAGGTATGCACAAGCTAATGGAGCAGTGGAAAGACAGATTCAGACTGTAAAAACAATATTAAGAAAATGTAAATCAGATAACTCCGATCCTTATTTAGCATTATTGGCTTTTAGAAATATACCCCTTAATGGTGAAAATTCGCCAGCAAACATTTTATATAACAGAAATTTACGAGAGTTGTTGCCAAAACTAAATTCACATTTTCAGACTCTTTGATAAACAAAAACATGATAAGTTTCTTGACGATGCTCAAATGAGGCAGAAATTTTATTATGACAGAAAAGGTGTAAAAAATATTGACAATTTTAAAAATAATGCAAAAGTATTAATTCAATATACTTTTGGTAGCAGTTGGAAACCGGGTATTATTTTAGAAAAAGTAGGTATAAGATCCTATAAAGTAAAAATGGAAGATGGCTCAACGCTTATAAGAAACAGTAGATTTTTAAAGTTAATCAAGGAACAGAGCAATTGTGAGGCATCTTCTTGTTATAAAAAAACCGACGTGAGAAGAAATGACACTTTAGAGAACAAGTACTCTGACTATGTATATATCAATGTAAATAATAGTTGTAGGGACAACAGTGCAAACTTTATAAAGATAGATGAAAATTTAGGTAGTGATCAAGTAGTTGAAAACCTTAATGATGAAACTGTAACAGATACAGATCTTTGTAACAGTTCAAATGATAGCTCTCAAAGTGTAGAATCTGAGAGTTGTAACGTTCAAAATACAAATTTAATTTTAGAGCCAACTACTATGAAATCAGGCACACTAATTAAAAAGCCACATTACCTAAGAGATTATACAGAATAATTAGGTATTAGAAAAATATGGTAAAGGAGATGAAAGGAATGTGTAAAATAAGTGTCGTACTTCAACGTAATGTTTCATGTTATATACACATATTTATATCATAGTAGCCTGTCATAAATGTTAAGTACATATTTATATCATCGTAACCTGTCATAAATGTTAAGTGTTATCTGTAAATAAAAAAATGTAAGCAATTGAACCTACAAAAGGGGAGATGTAATGTGTGTTGCCTACATATGGCATACAAATGTAATGAGAACTTAGAGAATAAAACCAGTTCCCATCCAGCTGTCGTATTATCAACACCTGTCAAACCTCATCACAGTTTTATAATAGTGCCACTTTTCAGCGTCATTTTTTAACTAAATATATGTTGTTAGAACAAAAATCTGTAGAACTGGTTTAAACTTACTTCAAAATGATCTTCGCAACAAAATATAAACGAACCTGAAGGGATGGGATCAGAATTATTTGAAGCTTGCCACCAAGTTCTTCGAATATCCATATTTCTTGGAACAGTTACATTTTTTTTTCCGACGCACTTATACTTGTGTTTCCACAACTTTTTACTTTTTATAAAACATCTTTTCGACGACAATATCTATTATTTTTAAATAACAGCAAATACCTCGATAAAATAAATTGAAATATTTTAAATCAACACGATCCGTTAGAACACATCTGTCATTTGACTAGCGTTGACATTGTTGCCATATATTGCTAAATATTTTTTTATAAATCTAATCTAATCTAATCGGTATTAAAAAATATTTAAAATATGTAATAATTCACGCCTATTATTATTTTTTACATCACAAAATTAAAGTTTGTGGATAAATATATTAAAATTGATTTAATAAATAAGCTTTATTCTGCAGTTTTCTTAAATTATCTTTTAGTAGAACTAGAGAAGGTATTTCAACTTGGCAACATCACACTGTTTTGTATAAAACCATTCTATCAAGAAATCCATACAGTTCAACTACGTCATCGGCAAGTTTAACGACGTCACCAATTTAATACACCTGTTGCTCCACTTATTATAACTTCTGTTTTCTCAAAAAATTGATAATTATTTTCGCGGAAATCTGTATTGGAAGGCTTGTTTGTACATATTCTATGATATTATTCAATAAAAAAAAAATAGGAAAATACCCTATTGCTTGGGTGGTGACTTCCTAGGCATTTGTCACATTTCTTAGGGTTGTACAATTTTCTATAATGTGGTCAAATAGGGTACATTTTCGACGCGGTTGTGGCATTGGGTGTGGTGGATTACTTGGGTATATTGCATAGTGCCTATTTTGTAGAATAGTCCGTTATTTAATAAATTTTGGTAAGTAGCAGAGCATCCTGTTATAATTCTTAATAGCATGGTTTCCTTGTTTGTAGCACGAGACGTTATTCTCTTGCAATATCAGTGCGTTAACTTCTGTTGGTTAAGGTATTCACTAACCTTTGTATCTTTGATTTTGGTTTCAACACCTGAAATAATTGCGGAAAATGATAGAGTGGGAGTACCTTGAGAAGGTGTTGTAGATTGTTGAGTTTCTTTATAATTTGATATTTTTTTTGTGGCCGCTAATTTAGAGAGAACTGCCAGTAATTTGTATTTATCAGTGTTTGATTTAAGGAGAAAACCCTTTTTTGTTTTTAAAATTACATCATCTGTGGGATTAGGGTATTCTTGATTCCATATGTCTGCCATCTGTATCCTGGATAAATCATTTGTGGTGTTTATGTAAAACATGAGTTTATATGGTTTGTTTACTACTTCTTTCATTTTTAATGAGAAGTTTTTTGTGTGTTTTTATTGCTTTCTGTTTTATCAGATGGTGTTTGTTTTTGTGTGATGTTTTTACTAGTTGATGCTGGGTTACTCCCATCAATTCATTTATCTCTTGTGCAATTAAAGATGTTTTCTTTTTACATTTCCTCCTTTTATATTCTTGGACCAACCACTCCATATCTTCTTCATCCTCCATATCAGAGTATTCATTCATTTTTATCCAATATTAAAAGTTATATTCACACTTTACAAAGCTTCAAAACTGAGAGCTGTTAAATACTTCTTGCTTCAACAGTGTCTCACCTAGAACTGATCATTTAGATATATTTCCATAAAATTATATAACTTATTACCCATCGAATGGAAAAACATTAAGACATTTCTGAGAGATAATGTATTTTACGAGATTCAAAGTTTATTGACCATTTTAGATTTTCATTTTAATATGTTTGTCTGTATTTTAACTAATATGTATTTTCACTGTTTTAATATTATTTTACTCAGTTAAACGTAACTAATGTGTATTGACGTATGTATACAGTGTAATATTGTCTAACATGAATAAAAATTTCTCTCTCTCTCTCATATGATGGACTCACACATATGATATGCCTTGGAATTTTCAGGGAGGTTAGCTCACTCAGTTCGGATCAAAATTGAGACCACTTCGAAGAAAGATTATTGGGAACCTGATCGTCCCATGATTTTAAGATTCCATAGACTCTGAAGCATGATCTTTGCAACGACTATGCACGGACTTAATAACCTAGGGGATCAAAAATTTGAGCAGTTTCAGACAATATCACTCGCTTTGTGATCATATTAAGTTTTTGCTGGATTATTTGAAATGAGAATGTATCTTCTTGGCATGACCAAAACAAACCCAAGTGTTTTTGTGTTTTCCTGGGGGCAAAAATGAAGAATATCAGATGAAGGAATTATTCGATTTTCGAAGCATCCAGATTTTAATATTGATGAAACCTGATGACACAACTGAATAGTCTCCTGAATCGTGTCTGTGCCAGTAAGAAGGTCATCAACATAAAAATCTCTGCTTATTATGTTCGACGCCTTGGGATGAGATTGTTCATGTTCAATGATTAATTGTTTGAGACAACGTATTGCTAAAAACGCAGCAGAAGCCGTTTCATAGATTACTGTATTTAAAGAATAGGTTAGAAGCTCATGATCAGGGTTAGGACGCCAAAGAATTAGTTGTAAAGATTTAAACTCATCATCGACTAATATTTGGCGATACATTTTGGCAATGTCACCTGATATCATGAATCTGTGCTGTCTAAAACGCAGAAGAATTGATATAAGATCATCCTGGATGGTCGGTCCTACCATCTGCAGATTGTTATAAGAAACTCCAGAAGTAGATACTTCTGAACTATTGAATACCACTCGAAGTTTAGTACTTATGCAATCCTGCTTTAATACTCTGAGATGTGGAGAATAAAAAGGAATTTGATCGTTTGTTATTTCGAATTTGGACATATAAGAGAGCTCCTCATATTCGCGTATGAAATCTACGTACATTTCTTTTAGTTTAGGGTTTAAACTTAGTTTTCTTTCTAAATTGTAAAACTGCTTTAATGCAAGCTGTTTTGTACTACCCAATTTTGTAATTGGTTCCTTAAGAGAGATGGATACTATGAATCGCCCATCTTGATTTCATTTCAAGGTTTTCGTAAAATGTTCCTCGGCTTGCATTTGTTCTTTTGAGAATAGAGGTTTTGAGAAAACTTCCTCTAGTTCCCAAAATTTGGCTAGCTGATCTTGTATGTCAATATTCGATTGATTAAAGTTAAATAGAGTGCTGGAGTTTCGACGTTCGGGGAAATTTAAGAAATTTATTTAACATAGTTTTTTGCATAATCGGTTTATTTGCTCCTAAATGTACAGTGTTATTACACAAAAAGTATCCGCGCCAATAAGATCAATATCACCGGGTTCATTAAATTTAGGATCAGCTAACCGCAAATGATAAGGTATATTTAGAGATGTAGAATCAAAATGAATTAGGTAGACCTGTGATTTTTGGAATTATTAAACAGTGCAGGGTTTTGCTGAAAGCATAATGTTTTGAATTTATTTCAACTTCACATGATAACTTTAACTTTGATTCTATCCTACTAGGTCTAATACCAATATTCACATTTCAAACTTCAACTTGTCAATGTATAGAAAGAGTCCTTACTGTTTTTGCAGTCATATTTTTAATCATTTGCCCAACTCTCTCAAAGATATTAATCCAATAAACAAGTTCAAAAGCCACATTAAGCGCTACCTTCTAGAAAATTTCTTCTACTCTTTCCAGGAATATTACTGCAGTAATTAATTTTAATATTTGACGTGTACTTTGTCTTCAAATTCTTTGTGTGACTAACTACTGTTTTTTATTGTTTTTTTATTTATATTTTCCTATGTGTATAACTACAATTAATCAATTGACGTTGTCAATATCTTTTATAAGGTCTTACGACAATAAAGTAATTATTATCTGACCTATTGACCTGATTTTGGGTAATGCTAACTTAGAAAACAGCCCTTCTGATATAAAATTGCTCACTGATCCACTGTCAAGCATTACTCTACGAGAATGTCGGTTGCCACGTGCATCGACAACGTCGACCATAGCAGTAGATAATAGAACCTGATTACTATATGCGCAAGCCTGATATGAATTGGTTTTTTCACGCACATCATTGTTTTCTGTATTGCTGTGTGCTAAGTTAGAATTGTTTTGTTCCAAACTAGAGTTTTGCTGTTTGAGGTGTAACAAGGTATGATGATTGCCTCTACACTTTCGACAGTTACCTGATCTGCAGTCCTTTGATTGGTGATTAATTCTTAGGCAATTAACGCACAATTTTAAAAGACGAACCTTTTCCAGTCTAACGTTAACCGGTAAGCTGTTAAATTCAGGACAATTGTAAATAGAATGGTTTTTCTTACAAAAGTAGCATGAAAAATTGATAGAACTTGAATTCGTAACGAATGTCTTTTGTTGCTCACGAATTCTAAATTTGGGTTTGTGTAAGTCAATCTTTTCTATAAAATCAGCTGTTTTTTAGAAAAGTTGTGAACTCCTGCAAGGTTGGAATATTACTCTCTAACTTATGTTTCTCCCACTCACGTATCGTCGCTGGGTCAAGCTTGTTTACTATAATAAAAATTATTAAAACATCCCACTGTTCTGAAGGAAGCCCTAACGTTTTCAGCAACCGCAGATTTTTGGATAATGTGTCAACTAGATTGTATAAACTCATAGCCGATTCGAATTTTATATCGTGAATACTAAATATTGATTTAATATGATTATGAATTGTTATTAAATCTTTCATTTAGAATAACGTTAACTACGAAATAATGACTGTTAAACTTGAACAATATGGAATAGGAGGAGTCGCTAACAACTTGATAAAATCGTACCTATAATAATAATCATTTATTCATGTCAATACAAGCAAATGTTTACACGCATATTATATGGAAGAAAACAGTACCTACTGCTCAAAATATTTATGAAAGGCAAATCTCAGATATGGAAGAAGTACAAAAAGGAGTGCCGCAAGGATCTATATTGGGTCTCTCTTATTTATATTATATACAAATGACCTGCCTGAAATGGTAAACCAACACTTAGTCATGTATGCTGATGACACACCTGTACTATTTATAAATCGTTCACTAGAATCTCAAAAAGATGATATCACAAGGACACTAGAAACACTTAAGACATGGTTCACAGGAAATAACATGATTCTAAATATAGAAAAAACAAATATTCTAAATTTCTCATACCCTTTTATAGACGATACAAATATATCAGTTCAACTGCAATCACATCTGATAGAATCTAAAAATGATGCAGCATTTCTAGGAGTGCAGCTAGATAGAAGACCAGATTGGAGACCACATATAAATATATTAGCTCAAAAAATTGGACAATATTCATATGCCTTACTTGTAATAACAAATACAATAAATACCGATACTGCAAAATTAGCTTACTATGTCTATGTATTCTAGGATCCAATATGGAATTATATTCTGGGGAAATTCACGTGAGGTTAATAGAATCTTCATTATTCATAAACGATGTGTAAGAATCGTATACAAATTAAAGCAAACTGAATCTTGTAAACCAGTGATTCTCAAAGAAAAAATACTTACATTATATTCTATTCTCATTATAGAAGCTGTCAAGTTTATAAAAGAAAACAAAGACTTATTCCAACACTGTGAAAAACAACACAACTACATCACACGTTTCAAAGAAAACTTATGTCCGGTCAAGGCTACAGCTACATATATACAAAAGAATGTTTATCATAATATCATTAAAATCTACAATAAAATACCATCCAACTTTAAAAAACTCAATAAAGGACTTATGTACAAAAAATTAAAAAATATACTGCTCCAGAAAGCCTATTACAGCCTTAATGAATTTTTTGATGACGATTTTTGATAATTTAGTATACCAATATTTACTATATTTATTTTTTGTATTTTATTTCTTTCTTCTAAGTGTTTTTATATATTAAATTCTTATATTTTTGTGTTCATTTTGTTAGTCTTGTATAATTGTAAAACTTTCCCTGCTTTTTAGTATTGTATTGTATTTTTTACCATTTTTACCATTTATATTGTTGACATGTCCTATTTGGGTATCTACTGTTGTATTTGAAAAGGTCTAATAAGGATTATTATTATTATATTCCAGGCTAGTTCATAATTTTCAGCCGAAAACTCTATAGATTTGATGCACTGAGCCGCACATCCCTCCAAAGACGCTCTTAGATAGTGAAATTGTGGCTCGTGTGGACTGTATGGTTTATTGACAATACGTGCTTTGCTCAAAAAATGTATATTGATCTCAAAAATTATTATGATGACAAATTTCTTATATGACATGTGCTTACTTATTTTTTTTATACTAAATTACAGCTAGTAAATATATAGCCAGTTAGCACTACATAGCTAACACTTAAAACTAAACAAAATGGACAAAAATTCATTTCAATAGTTGTATCGTTTATTTTACTTACCTGTTTTGGTTTAAAATAAGCATTCAGTTTTGGAATAAAACGTTTGTTCAAAAAAATGATTTTCATAGTATTATTTTAGTGCCATTTAGAAAAATATGTTGTTATTTTTCAGGATGTTTCTTTTTTGGTATATGATTTGATCGAAGCTTCGTGCAAAATTTAGGATCAATATTCGGTTTTTGGCCGAAGCAGAAAAAACCCGCTTCGGGGCATCCCTATCTATTTTCGTAAACCATGTGTGGAGTAGAGTTTTTCCATTGATGCTTTTATCTTCCTCCATCTTGTTGTCTTTTCTTATATATGAGTTGAAGTCTCCTAATATTATAATGGGCATTTTTCTTTTTTCATTTGAGAGAAAAATTGTATCACATGAATTTCCATTATCCGTTTATGCGATGTAAAATATTCAGTTTTGGAACGGTATATTAGAAAACTAATAGAACGCGAATGACCAGTAAATAAAGTAGAGTAAAAATTAAAAATTATTAGGAAATTATTGTTGAAAATGTGTTTATTTAATACCAGTTACAAATATAGGCACTTATTTGATCCGTTGGTTCTTGATCGAGTTTCTGCAGGCATACGATGTTGAACCCACATGAGTGTCGAGGGTTGGATTGCACTATTTTATGGATGCACGTGTTCACTTACTGATAGCTTTATTAAATAACTCTGTATTAGTGACTTTCAAATATCAGTTCTGTTTCAACTGTTATTTTTTTTTTTCCTTTCTTGTCAGGGTCATAGGTGACCTGTTTTTAATGTTTTTCTTACTGCAGTTTTTATTTTTGTGCCATTGATGTCCAGTCTATTTATTCTCCTGTCATGACTGGCTGAAAGAAATTCAGTCTTGCCTATTGATTCACAGGCACACAAAAAAAAAGTCGAGTGCGAGAAGGCAGATCTATATATTCCCATGCATTTTGACCCGCTGAACACGAATCCGATGTTCGTTTTGCCCGTTTGGCTCTTGCGTTTTTGCTAACCTCAAAAAATACCTTAAAAATTCCCGAAAAATCACAAACAAGTAAATAAAAAGCTTAAATGAACTGATCACTATATCTAAGCATAATTTGGAGCAGTGAAACTGAATATGAGGTCAGAATTAGCCGATCAGTTAGGAATATTGACATAATCTCAAAAAGCACCTAAAAAACGTCCAAAAATCCAAAACAAATAAATTAAAGGACAATGTTAGGCACACGCCGCAGCATGTATGGAAATCCAAATTGAAAACTCGTCCGATGTGTCTTATTGCCAATAACTACATACACGCCGAAGCGGCGTGTATCGAAAATCTAAATTAAAAACATGTCTTAAAAAATTTGAAGTAACTCAGGAGAAGAGAAAGGTACCAGATACCGTTTGGCTTTTTTGTAGCAATAGTAACATAGCTTTAAACTAAGAATTCTTAACCCAACATAATCTGAGACAAGAACTTTAAACCAAAAACTTAAACCTATTATAAATCAAAACAAGAACTGTTAAGTTCTTATTAAGGTTTACAGTTCTTGATTTAGAGTTCTTTGTGTCAAGTTGCTTTTCAGTAATAAAAAAAAAAAGGAACATAACATGACCTTAACCTAACCTAACCTAACCTAATTGGCACATTCAGGTATGAAAATAATTTTAAGGCAAAGAAAAAATATCTGACACAAAAAAAAAACAAAAAAAATTTGCAGTTCACAAGATTTCAACCGTAAGTATTGAGAGGCAACCACCTTACAAACTGAGCTATCGACTATCTGACTGAAAATGTATAAAACATTAACTTAACAAAGCAACTGTCCAATGCGCATGCGCACGTCGGATGGGTCTTTAATTTCGATTTTCGTACACACCACGGCGTGCATGTAGTTATTGTCAATAAAACACGTCGGACAGGTCTTTAATTTCGATTTCCATACACGCCCCGGCGTGTGCCTAATCACTTCCTAAATTAAAAGCTTAAACCCAGAACTTTAAAACTAACATAACCTAAGGCAAGCACATTACACCAAGAACTCTAAACCTACCATAACCTAAGGCAAGGGCTTTAAACCAAGAACTTCAAACTAAGAATTCTTAACTCAACATAATCTGAAGAACTTTAAACAAAAAACTGAAACCTATTATAAATTAAGACAAGAACTGTTAAGTTCCTATTAAGGTTTAGAGTTCCTTGTGTCAAGTTCCTCTTAGAATATGTTGCATTTAGAGTTCTTGGTGCAAAGTTCTTGCCTTAGGTTGTGTTAGATTCTATGTTTCGAAATATCGAAAAAAAATCAACAAAAAAATAAAAAATATTTATCTAAAATGTTATAGTATGGAAACAGTGGATAAAAGTTTTCCATGGTACCTTGCATCATATTGTGACATGTTTCCACCCTTAGGAAACTACCCCTTGCAAAATCCGTGGGTTCCAAAAATTATAACAAGAGATTGTCCACTAACACACTTTATTAAATATTTACTGGATACTTCACAATACTATTATTAATTTAAGTGCACTTTACTGACTAAAATCACAATGTTTATCACTTTGTTTATCTTTGAAGTCTTTTAACCTCACTTTCTATACTTTCTGAACTTTCTGAACTACTCGCTGAGAATGCGGTCGGTCTTTTATACCTAAAAATGACAGATCTCGATTTTTCTGTGATGACGCCACCATTCTCTAGATAATTCCAGATGTCACCAGAACTAACTTCTGGTAGGTTTCTCGAGTAGGTGCAAATACACTACATTCAGATATTCGATCTGTTGAAGTCTGTGCCTTCTTTTTAGTAACCAACATAACCTTAAATTTTAAGGGGTTGCAACATATTACACTGCCCCCTCCTTAAGCCTGAACGTCCCGGTCAGGCAATTCAGCCTCTTTCACATACTTCGCCAGTCTATCCAAGTGTACGATCTTCATCTTGGACTTTTTGTTTCGTTGAATACGATAGACGACATCATTAATTCGGGTAATAACAGTATAAGGTCCTTCCCAAGGAGGTTGAAGTTTCGGTGACTTCCCTTTCTTCCGCTGTGGGTTGTACAGCCAAACCAAATCTCCTGCCTTGAACCCTTCTGAACTACCCTTACGGTCGTATCGAGCCTTCATTCGGTCACTGGCTATGGTGATTTGGTCTCTAACCAGCTCATGAAGATTTCTTAGCCGTTCACTCATTTCATCCACATAGCTGTTCACAGGAAGCTGTTCTCCGCCTGGTGTTCCGAAAATCAAATCACACGGCAGTCTGATCTCATGTCCAAATACTACACGGGCTGGTGTTTGTTTCGTAGACTCGTGGATAGCAGCTCTGTATGCCATGAGGAAGAACGGTATGTGGAGATCCCAATCGCGTTGATTCTTATGAACCACTTTAGAGAGATGTTCTTTCATGGTCTTGTTATGTCGTTCCACCATTCCATCTGATTGCGGGTGAAGGGCTGTTGTCCGTGTTTTGTGTATCCCCAATAACTTGCAGATTTGCTGAAACACCCCTGACTCAAAGTTCCTCCCTTGATCTGAGTGCAGCTCCAGGGGTACACCAAACCGACATATCAAATTATCTACCAAGACTTTGGCGACAGTGACTGCTTCTTGGTTTGGAATTGCATAGGCCTCTGGCCACTTACTAAAATAGTCCATGGCAACCAGTATGTACTTGTTCCCATCCTTGGTTACTGGGAATGGGCCGGCTATATCGATCGCGATCCTCTCGAAAGGAGCTCCGACGTTATATTGCTTCATTGCACCCCTACTTCTAGTCTGTGGTCCCTTACTGGCTGCACAAATTTTGCAATTGCGACACCAAGCTTCCACATCTTGACGACTATTTACCCAATAAAATCGTTCTCGTACTTTATTCAGGGTCTTATTAACGCCAAAGTGCCCACCGGATGCTCCATTATGCACTTCCTGAAGTACTTTCGGTACTCGACACCTGGGAATCACTAGACGCATAACAACTTCCCTGCCATCCGGGCTTTCCCAAGCTCTCTTTAGCAGCCCGTTCATGACTTTAAGTGAATCCCATTGGGCCCACAAAGCCTTCAATCCAACTGCCTTATCCGAAACATCCTTCCACGCTGGTCGAATTCCTTTCTCCTTTGCTCTCAATATAGCCCCAATTTCTGTGTCATTCAGTTGTTCTCGTCTCAGGGCTTCGGTTGTCCAATCGTCCGGAACCTCTATTTTAATAGTGTTGACGGTCACCGTACCCTGCAATTTCTCAACGTGGCGGCAGTGCTTGCAATCTTCCTTGCATGGTCTTCTAGATAAAGCGTCTGCGTTCTTATGAGATCTTCCAGGTCGATGTTCTATTTTGAAATCATACTGTTGCAACCGTTCTATCCAACGAGCCAGTTGACCTTCAGGGGTTTTCAACTGCAACAGCCATTTTAATGCAGCATGGTCGGTCCGAATCTTGAAATGTCTTCCATAAAGATATTTATGAAAATGATCCACTGATTTTACGATGGCCAGTAACTCTTTCCGGGTTACACAATAATTTCTTTCTGGTTTGGACAGCACCTTGCTGCAGTACTCGATCACTCTTTCCTGCCCATTCTGGATTTGAGACAGCACAGATCCGACCGAAGAATTGCTGGCATCAGTGTCTAAAATAAAAAGTCCTTCCCGTTGTGGGTACGCTAGCACAGGACCAGTGCATAGAGCTGCCTTCAATTTTCTCCATGCCGTTTCACATTCCGGTGTCCATTGGTACTGCACTTTCTCTTCTGTCAGCCGGTGTAATGGCTTCGCAATTTCTGCAAACCCTTCCACAAAGCGCCTATAATAAGTGCAGAGGCCAAGGAAGCTCCGTACTTCATGAACGTTAGATGGTCTTGGCCAATCTCTTACAGCAGAAATTTTGTCGGGGTCTGTTTGTATTCCATCCGAAGACACCACGTGACCAAGAAATTTGACTTCTTTCTGGAATAGCAGGCACTTCTTCGGGTTCAACTTCAGATGGGCATTCCTGACTCGCCCAAATACTTCTTGAAGATTTTTCAAATGTTCTGTAAAGTCCTGTCCCATAACAAGCACGTCGTCAAGGTAAACCAGGCACGTCCTCCAGGTTAGCCCTCGCAGCACGAACTCCATCAGTCTTTCAAAGGTAGCTGGCGCATTGCAAAGTCCAAAAGGCATCACGGTAAATTGATAAAGACCACTGCCTGCTGAAAACGCTGTCTTTTCTTTATCATCAGGATGAAGCCCCACTTGCCAGTATCCACTCCTAAGGTCTAACGTAGAAAACCATCGTGAGCCTGCCAACGTGCTTAACGTGTCGTCAATTCGTGGTAATGGGTAACTGTCTTTCTTCGTGACATCGTTTAATTTTCGATAATCGACACAAAATCTTAATGTTCCATCCTTCTTGGCAACCAAAACTACTGGCGATGACCAGGGACTCGTCGACTCCTCAATGACTCCATCTTGTAGCATCTTGTCTATCATTGCCGAGGCATCTTCTTGTTTTGCTAATGGAAGCCTCCTAGGTGGTTGTCGAATAGCGGGTGAGTCGCCAGTATTTATCCGATGCTGGACTATGTCTGTTTTTGTAAGGGCCTCTGTATTCTTGGCAAATACTGAACTTTCCTTTTCCAGGAACTTGATTGCCTCCCTTCGTTCATCCTCAGATAAGTGCTCCAACTGGGTACTCAACAAGGTCAAAACTTCCTGGTCTATTTTCATAGATGAACTTCCCTCTATTTGTTCCTCGCACCTCGCTACCCATGTGACCGGTTCATAGGAGCCAATTGGTTTGCCTTCCTTAATTGTCACCGAGTGGGAATTTAAATTAACGACTCTAATTGGGATTTTGTCTTTAGTCCGGGTTAAAGTTCTCGCCACAATAATATTGGCTAGGGACTTAATCGATTTGTCTTCTTCAACTAGGCCAACACGGTACCCTCCAGGATTTCCTTCTAAGGCAGCATCGATCATTTGTTCTGAATGAGCAGAAATCTTGATCGTCTGTGTTGTTAACAATCTCGCTTTATGGAATTGGTCATCTGCGGTTGCCAGAATAAATTCCTCATTTCCAATTTTTAAGACTCGCTCACCTACGTCAACAATAAATCCCTGCTCTCCCATGATGTCTAGACCCAAAATGAAATCATCCATAATGTCAGCCACAATGACCTTGTAATTTAACCTCAACCGTCCAACCTGCAGTTCCAAGTTGACCTCTCCATGGACCGCAGCCCTGTCCCCCGTGGCTGTCCGAATGATTACTCCATTTTGCTTCTTGTCAATCTGCAAGCCTGATATAAACCCTGGCCGCACTATTGATGACGTAGCACCGGTGTCAATCGTAAACACGCATTTTCTTCCATTCACATATCCTTGCAACAACAGACTACTTGGTATTCTTTGGAGCTGGGAAATTTTTATTTCTCTGGGGGCACCGCATTTCCTAGCCAGCACAGCCCCCTTGGTGCTGGCTATCTCTAGTTTTCCTGCTTCTCTTCAACATTCACAGCATTTACTCGACTCTCCGAGTTCTGCTGTCGACAGTCTCGTTTCATATGTCCCACCTTGCCGCAGTTGAAACATTTAATACCTCCGCTCGGCTTTCCTTTATTTTGTTGTTTTTCCTGCTTTCCGAGGCCATCCAATTTATCGCATAATTTGGTGAATATTTTCTGCATCTCAGTCAGCAAGGGGTTTTGGTTCATTTCTGGTTGCGATTCTTCGAGAGTCACAGCTCGCTCTCTCGACCTTGGAGTATCCCTGTAAGCGGCTTCTACTTCGAGTGCACGCACCAAAGCTTCGCTACTACTTTGGTGTCTCGTCAGTCTCAGGACTCGCCTGACCTCTTCGTCCCTTATACCATCTAAAAAGGCCCCTACGGCTAATTGTTCCTGAAATTCTCTAGGTGCACTCGGATACGCCAGGTGTGCCAGTCTCTCTATCGCAGCTTCGAATTCCTGTAAACTCTCTCCAGCCTTTTGTGTTCGTGATTTTAGCTGGGCTTGGTATACTTGGGCGAGATGTTGGTCGCCATATCTCAAATCCAATGCAGCTTCCAAGACTTTGAAGTCCCTTTGTTTATCCACTGGGATAGTCTGAAGCAACTCTGAGGCCTGGCCCCTTAACGCCAGAACTAATGCCATGGCCTTTTCCTCGTTATCCCAGTTGTTCGCACATGCTGCTGCCTCAAACTGCCTCTTGTACGTCGTCCAGGAACTTTGGCCGTCAAAAGAAGGAGGTTTTAGTCGCTGACCTGATGATACCACCTGCTGGCTTCCTCTATCTCTCAACTGTCGTTTAAGCCGGTCTATTTCTCCTTTGACTTCTTCTTCGAACTTGTTTACTTTTTCTTTAACTTCATTTACCTCCCCTTTGACTTCGCTTACTTCCTCCTTGATTTTACTCTTTAGTTCTTCATTGGCAGAAATGATTGCGTCCTGTTGTGTTTTTATTTGATCGCTCAGAATTTTCCTTAATTCTTCCTGGCGTTTTTCTTGTTCTTCTTTTTCTTCTTGGCGTCTTATTTCCAGATTTTCCATCATTTTCTTTAATTCGTCTCTCTCTTCTTGACGTCTTCTTTCTTGCTCTTCTTTTTCTTCTCGACGTCGCTTTTCTTGTTCTTCCTTCTCCTCTTGACGTCGTCTTTCTTCCTCTTGACGTCTTCCTTCTTCATCCTCTTTTTCTTTCTGACGTCTTGTTTCTTCATCCTCTTTTTCTTTCTTACGTCTTATTTCCTGATCTTCCATAATTTTCTTTAATTCGTCCCTTTCTTCTTGACGCCGTTTTTCCTCCTCTTGGCATCTTCTTTCTTGCTGTTCTTTTTCTTCCTGACGTTTTTTCTCCTGTTCTTCTTTGTCTTCCTGCCGTTGCTGCGCCATCATTTTTTGGAATTGTTCGAATAAGTCCTGTATTTGTTTATCGGATGCCATACTTCTTGTTGTTACGGGCATACGATGAAATTAAAATAAAATAAATTTAACTGTCACGTCAATATCGGTAATGGAACTTTCTAGACAAATCTCGAAATAGCACGAAAAAGTCTTATCCAGAGTCTTTTGTCACTATCCAGTTCAGAGAATTTAATAATCTCCACTAATGTCCAAATAGAAAAGTTCTAGAAATTTTCACGCACTAAATGAGTCTTTTTCAGTGTCTCTATCACTTCTCAGTTCAAAGGATTTAATTATCACACTAATGTCCTAATAAAATATTCTACAATGTCTCAAAAATGCACTTAAACTCTATTTTCCTGTTCGAAAACAACCCTCGAACAATGTCCAGTAAATTAGTCCTGTGTTAGCACTAACCCTCGAGAATCCTTCTCGAACACTCCAGCACAACTTCAGAGCTCCTCTTGTCATAAAATTCCGCTTCTGACACCAATTGTGACGTGTTTCCACCCTTAGGAAACTACCCCTTGCAAAATCCGTGGGTTCCAAAAATTATAACAAGAGATTGTCCACTAACACACTTTATTAAATATTTACTGGATACTTCACAATACTATTATTAATTTAAATGCACTTTACTGACTAAAATCACAATGTTTATCACTTTGTTTATCTTTGAAGTCTTTTAACCTCACTTTCTATACTTTTTGAACTTTCTGAACTTTCTGAACTACTCGCTGAGAATGCGGTCGGTCTTTTATACCTAAAAATGACAGATCTCGATTTTTCTGTGATGACGCCACCATTCTCTAGATAATTCCAGATGTCACCAGAACTAACTTCTGGTAGGTTTCTCGAGTAGGTGCAAATACACTACATTCAGATATTCGATCTGTTGAAGTCTGTGCCTTCTTTTTAGTAACCAACATAACCTTAAATTTTAAGGGGTTGCAACATATTACAATATGTTATAAGATGTTGGACAAATTGAAAGAACGTTAAAAAGTAAAATATAAAAATCCAACAATATGGAAGGAGCCTAGAATCCGTGAAGAGTGTTATTTTTCAGCAATACAAATGTTTTCGGAATTAATGCTAAAAAAGGGTTAATGGAAACTGATTGTTCCGAAAGTCAAGAAGATGTTAACATTAGAACTTCCGACACATATAGTATCCCTAAGCATCAAACTAAAAAATATAAATCCAGTTTCTCTTATTTAGCACCTAAACTATTGAATGAATTTCACGATATTTTTGTTTCTAGTTCTACATTGTACCAATTCAAGCGTAAGATAAAACTAAGACTCTTAATGAAACAAAGTGTCATGTAATACTAGTGTTTATTATTTATGTTTGTTCATTTTGTTGTTTTGTTCTGTGTCTCTACACATATTTATTTTACTCATATTTAGACATAACACAGCTATATGTTATAGGGGAGGCTGAAAAATGTCTACGGCAATGCCTTCTCCTTTTGATTATGTATATTTTTCATGTATACTTTTCAATAAATTATTATTATTATTATTATTATTATTATTATTAAGATGACAGTGAATAGGAAGATAGTGAATGTGAGTTTTCGATAAGAACTAAAACTCAATATTTGGTGAAATGATAAACTTAATAATGTTATTAGAAATCTTGGTCTATCTAATGGTAGGGAAGAATATTTAGCGGCGATTATGGAAAAAGACAATTTAGTATCAAGTGATGTTCGTTATAGCTCATACAGAAAAAGAAAAAAAGACTTTAGAAAATATTTTACACAAGGAAAAGAACCCTTGCTCTTACATTGTCAAAACGAAGAAGGGTTGATGAATATACTTAAACCTATCATATATTTTAGATAAATATTTTTTTTTTTTATCGCTGATTTTTTTTTTGATTTTTCGAAACCTCGAATTTACTATAAACAAAACAGAAGGAATTCGCATTTTTTACACAGTTGTGTAAATTTCTTGTAACCCTATACTCATAGGAAGCCAAGTTTCCTACTTCACTAGAGCTGCGGTTGCATGATGATGACGCCCGCGGTCCCGCTCTCCGTAACTGACCGGCCGCCAATACTGGGGTTTACCTCCCCTCCATCGTAAACTCTTTCTCTACTTTTGCTATGATGGCATTTTTTTACGTAGGAACTTAGCCAAAATAAATCGTTGCCCGTCGTCACTATGTGGAGGTGTCCTAGTCGCAAAAATAGAAAAAGAAACAAATGGCATATGGCAATCAAACAGAATAAAGAAAACTATACAATTTTAAACAGCTCTAAGAAAAAAAAAGTAAAAAATCATCAAGGAAAGGGTGTAGGTAAATGTTAAGTCCAAACGATATTCTTCTCTCAACAGAGCAAACTTTGTCCGAAAAATTTTTCCTAAAAATGTCACTGTTCAGTAATATTTTCCTTTAGACACTTGAAAATTTAAAAGTTACCCATCTCCACTTATTAAGGTTGATGAGAATATATGCTGAAATATTTCTCTATGAAGTTTGCAGATTGCGCTTTAATTCTGACTACGGTATTATGTTCAGCTCGTAAAAATACGTCGGAAATTATAAGTTCAGATATTATGCAGAGCAAAGTCAATTTCGGGCTGATTCAGTCATTTTTGGGTATGTTTTCATCTTAAATTTGGATTTTACAAGATATTCGATCATCACGCATAAATTCTGACCTTGGATTCGGTTTCAAGGCCCCAAATTATGTATAGATATAGCGATCAGTTCATGTAAGCTTTTTATTTACTTGTTTGGGATTTTTCGGATATTTTTTAGGTGTTTTTCGAGGTTATGTTAAAATTCCTAACTGATCGGCCAATTCTGACCTGATTCGGTCTCAACGCCTCAAAATACATATGGAAATGGTCAGCTCATTTAAGCTTTTTATTTATTTGTTTGAGATTTTTCGGCCGGTGTTTTTTGAGGTTAGGAAAAATGCAAGTGCCAATCGGGCAAAACGGACATCGGATTTGTGTTCAGCAGGTCAAAATGCATGGCAATACATAGATCTGCCTTCTCGCACTCGAGTTTTTTTTTTTGTGTGCGCAGGTGTTATTTTAAGTACCCCTCTGGTTATATTATTAGTTTGGTTTGTATATTTTTGCTGGAAGAAAGTTATTTATTATAATATTTGTAATTTATTACCGACCCTTTATTTATTAGTATCCGCCAGTTTATTTGTCTAGGAACTATCGAGTGTTCAAATAGACAGATAGATAGATAGATTTTAATCACACGTGTTAATTTGATATTAGCTATAAAACTTAACTATTGTAATGTTAATCGATATCACTTTACGCGCAATTTTTCACTTAACACATTAGCGCAATTTCGTTTTATTGCGTCGACTTATGGTCGGGTTTTCAGTCAAAGTTTCTAGCAACACCTTTGAGAGCGTCTGTTCTGTTTGAAGCCACTAGACCAACCATGTATTATAATCACATATTTTTTGTCACAATAAAGATCTTTCTTTGTACCTCTTGTAAACTTTTTGTTGATTCTTCTAATAGTCCACTTTTTTCCTCTGCGAGAATTTTCGTAAACGCGGTGTTCCTCCTCGGCATGAAAAAGACGATTTCCACATGTCGGACTGGAAAATCGGCAAATATATTTTGTCCGACAATTCGAAAATTGGGTTCTACATATTTTTATTAAGCAATCTTGAAAAAATCAGCTGGTTATCAATAAATGTTTTAAAGTTATCTTCATTTAAATCAAGGAGAAACTTTAGATCACGATTCAACAGAGATTATTCCCCAGGGCCTAACACAACCAACTAACTACGGCCTAACAGAAACTCCTCTCCTCAACGAGATATCAGCTACAACAATTTTGACAAGTGTTAAAAATAATAAGTCGCAAGGAGAAAATTAACGAGACGGACCTGTGCATAACGGTAGGCGGGGTGCAACGGGGTTGCATTCAGAGAAGAGAACAGGTCAAGGGCTGAAGAGACTTAAAACGGGACTTAAGTGATAACCGTAAAGTGCATCACATGTGCAAAGACTAACGTTTAGTTGTCAACTTTCTTTTTACCATTTTGCATTTTTATCAGTTGTTAAGTTATTTAATATACAAAGCTTGTTACGAATCCAGGGTTTCATTTTAACGACTATAACGTAACGTAGTAATAACGTAATTACTAATACTACAGTGTTTTTTACAACAAGAAAGGAAGCTATGATCGACACCAGGGGAGAAACAAATATCAACAAGGAAGAAACTATCCAGCTTCTGTCCAGAGAGGAGACTCATACTATGCCTCTCCTGAACGAAAACACTCTTACTCTTCCTCTCCCGAACGAAGATATTACTACCACGCAGATTTACAAACACAAAAAAACAAAACTCTCAAGGTATTCCCTCCAGGTCAAGATATAATAGGAACTGAACAAAATAAAAATTTTGTTAAACTGCAAAACAAATTTACCGCTTGTCATCTGAATATTCGCTCACTTAGTAATAAATTTATTGATTTAAAACACTTACTCTGTAGTAGCTATTAGTGAATCTTGGTTTAATGCTGATCTTCCAAATTCAATGTATCAAATTCCAAATTACACAATAGTAAGGCGTGATCGTGTTACCAGGGGGGGAGGACTTGTACTATACATTTTAAGCAGTATAAAATATAACATTATTGAGATTCCCTTAAAGGAAGCATCACTTGTGGAATTTTTAATGGTAAAACTTAATTTCTGTAAGGTTTCATTAGGTTTGGGAGTCATTTATCGTCCACCTGATATAAACTATGCTAGTTTGTCAATACTCTCATACTCACATATTTGTTAACTTTGCAGCATTAAATATTGAAAACTTTGTTATCTTAGGAGATATTAACAAAAATTTAATGAATGATAGTATAATGACTAAATTCTTCAATAGATTGTTATTTGAATATGACTGTAAGCAAAACATTGAAACTCCTACACGAATTACCAATGAAACTGAAACATTTATTGATGTGATAGTATCAAATTCTGATCTTAATATTACAACACAAGTAACTGGCTTTAGTTTGGCCGATCACAATTTAATTGAATGTACATTAGAACTAATACATAGCACTCCGAATTCGTTAAAGAAACCAATATGATGTTTTAAGAATTTTGATATTAAAAAATTTCAACATGATGGCAATTTAGTTGACTGGAGTCATGTGTATCTCCAAATTGAATGATAAAGTGGAATATTTCAATTCTTGTTTAATAAAACTGTTTGATACTCATGCTCCTATTAAATATATTACATGTAGTAGTAGAAGGCAATCTCAACCATGGTTTAACGAGACACTATGTGAATTAAGAAAACGAAAAAGGCAATCTTGGTTGAAGTACAGAAAGACTAGTCTTACTGAAAACAGAAATCAGTACTTCTTCGAAATCACTATAACTACTCGTTAAAATTAGAAAAAAAAAGTATTTCAACCAAACCTTACAGTTACATCGTTTTGACAGCAAACTGTTATGGTCTGATCTTAAAAAGTGGAATATACATGATAATAACAAAAATAAATCTCTTTCCTTACCACCAAATTTGGGAAATGCAAATGATATTAATGGCTTCTTTCTTGATTCAATACCTAATTTATCCACCCAACCCAACTCTTTAAGCAGATTTTATTCTGAAGTGTTTTCTGAAAACCAATTTGAGTATGTTCCTGTTGAACCAGATTTTATCAAATTATTGATATTAAAACAAAAACCTTATACAATGGGTTATGATAAGATTTCTGCTAGAATGTTGCAGCTAACCCTCACTTGGGTAGCCGAGCCACTTACTCATATTATTAATTATTTATTCGAAATCGGTAATTCCCAAAAAACCTAATTCCATCATTGAAAACTTATCTGATTTAAGACCTATCAGCTTATTGTCTGTACCTCTCAAAATCGCCGAAGCTTCCCTACATATTCAATTAACTAGGTATGTTGAGGCTTTAAACATTTTACCACCTAAACAGTCAAGGTACAGAAAAGGATTCAGTACAATAACCTCTCTATGTTCAATGACAGATGATTTCATCACGGCTATCGATAACCATAAACTTAATTCTTTAACACTTCTTGATATGACCAAGGCTTTTGATTCAATTGATTTAAACTGCCTTTTAGCAAAACTTCATTACTACGGTATTAGAGATAACTGCTTACAATGGCTAAACAATTATTTATTTAATAGAAATCAATGTACTATTCTTCAAACTTCAGAAAAAATCGATATGTCAGCTTCTCGTTCTATTACTTCTGGCGTACCGCAAGGATCTGTTTTAGGCCCTTTGCTATTCTCTATCTTTATTTCTGATTTACAACATGTTGTTAAATACTGTAATATTTATATGTTTGCGGATGACATTTCGCTTAGTAGTAGTTTCTCACCTGACAATGCACAAAATGCAGTTTATGAAATTAACTCTAATTTAGATAAAATAAAGCAATGGTCTTATGATAACACCTTGCTGCTAAATCCAAACAAATGTCAACACATTCTAATTGGTTCTAACCAAAATATTAATAAAGTCAGGGATTTTTCACTTATGATTAATAATGAGCACATACCAACTGTCGAGCATGTAAGAAACTTGGGAGTTACTTTTGACAGTCAGCTTAAATTTACCAAGCATGTTGATCTGGTATGTCGTAAAGCATATTTAAGTCTAAAACAGCTTTTCCCATTCAAGGAATATTTAGATGTTGAGACAAAAAAAGATGCTAATTAATAATTTAATTATGTCACAAATGAACTATGGTGATATTGTATATGGCCCATATTTGTCAGTTGAAAATAAAATGTGTATTCAAAGAATGCAAAATCATTGTATTCGGCTTTTAACTGATATACCACGTTATGCTCATATTACACCTTACATCCGAGACTTGGGTCTACTCAAACAAAACGAAGCTAGATTCGTACACTACTCATGCTTTCTTAACAAGATTTTACAAACAGGATTACCTGAGTACTTATCTTGCAAAATTATAAGACGTGATCAGGTTCATGACAGACACTTACGAAACATTACTAACCGGGTCACAGTACCTTTACATCATAGTGCTATTTTTTCTGGAAGCTTTTCTTATATTTCATCTTATATCCTAAATAATTTACCTACTGAATTCCACAACATCTCTGTTGCTTCACTGAAGTCCAATTTAAAGCAAGCTATATGTGATAATAGTTTAAATAATACTGACTTTCCGAAATTTTAAGTAATATTTTATATATATTTTTTTTAAAAACAAGTTTCTATGTATTTGCTGTATTTTATTTTATTTTTTTATTTTTTTTTTCTTTTTTTAACTATTTAACGTCGGCCTATTTCCGCTACCAGGGCCTATCACCGACGCCAGGAGACGAGCTACCCCCAAAATGGAAATTTTGCCGAACCTCTTCCCTTAAGAAGAGTAGGGATCTTTTACTTGCCTAACATTTAATAGACAAGGGACCGCCTGCTTTACATCCCCTCCGAAGGATGGTATATCCACTATGTAATTCTCGTCTGAAATTACGTAACTTCCGCGTATACACTAATATATTCCTTATCGTATTTTATTGTATTATTTGACTATATTTTTTAGGGTTAGGTTAAAATCATTTAACACGTTAGCTGCGATACATATCCCCCATGATATGTATTGAATTATTTTGATGTGCGCGCCACAAATCTGACATAACCTTCCAGTATGCGAAACCAGACTTAACTTCAAACCGAAACTAATTTTGATTCTGACGAGGATAAAACGGATATCTACTCTTCACTACCAACACCTGTTGGTAGTGAAGAGTGGGATATAATTGGTAGTCCTACAAATGTTCCTTTTGATTTGTATTATGAAAGGTCTTAAGACGTTTTTAAGCACTTTGTTAATGATGAATTGCTTGAATAAATTGTTACTCAAACAAACTCAACAAACGTCTATCAAATAAGTCTAGGATTAAGTCATGGACTGACACCAATAAACTTGAAATCAGCAAATTTTTAGGATTTACACTGGTAATGGGCTTGACAACAGTTCCTACCATAAATCTGGTATCTGATACAAAATTAGGTATAATTGAATTTCGGAAGCAATTATCAAATGAATTGATGCAACGTGCAACTTACTGAGAATATAGAAGATATTACACCTAATGCACGAAAAAGAACACATACTTTTATCAAACCAGAGGGACCTGGTAAAAAGAAAAGGAAACCCTGCAGAGAGGGTTATAATAAGCTGAGGGCAACGTCATCCAGTCGGGAAGCGGACAAGAAAGTTCGGCGTGTAATCATCTTTTGTGACAATTGTCCGACGAAACCGGGCTGTTGTCCTTCCTTGCTTTAATACAGATCATATTTGAAATATCATATTATAATATATTCACACATTGGTTGAAAATATTTGATTTGTTACGAATGTTTCCTCACAAATAAACCTTAAAACTGTAGTTGTTCATTTCCTCATTCATATTTCGGTTGCGGTTCTAGTCCTCAGAGATATGTACGGCCGCAGTACCATATTAATTGACTATCAAAGTAACAGATTCCAGCGTTAAAAGTTTTTATAATTCAGCCTACTCTAATCTAGAGGGCAGTAATCTCGAAATAGTTTACATATCCTCGGAGATATGTATCGCGTATTAGTACAATTTTCTTACATATCTTTGAGGACATGGGGACATGAGGAGAGGCAACAAATTTCTCTATCGCAGTTAACGTGTTAAATGTGCCTAGTCCTTTTGTGTGTGTTTTTATTTTTTATTTTGTATACAAATGCACAATAAATGCTTTATTATTATTATTATTATTATTATTATGTTATGTTTAGGGTGGTAGACTCCCTTAACGCTCCAAAATTTTTGTCGGACAGTTTGTAGAAATATATAGAATATATACTTATGTAGAATCCAATTCTCAAATTGTCCGACAAAATATATTTGCCGATTTTCCAATCCGACGCGTGGAAATCATCTTTTTCATGCCGAAAAGGAACGCAGCGTTCAAATTTTTTTTTAATTTCTATAGCATAAAAAACAAAGAAACAAAGAAGTTACGACAGAAACAATGTACTTTTTCAAATATCTTTACTAAAAATGTCGCCAGCCTGGTGTCTCAGCGAATTGATAGTAACAGTGGCGTAACTAGACGTCATGGGGCCCCAGGGCAAAAAATTGTTGTGGGCCCCCTATTATATTATTTTCTTAGTACCTAATCTTAATCCGAAAAAAAAATTTTTTTCATCCCAACATTTTTTGATGGTCAGAAATCCGAAAAAAAACAATTTTTGATAAGTGGTGGGAAGAAATCCAAAAAAACAGGCGCTGGCTGGGGCCCTTAGTGTCCCGAGGCTCCGGGACGCCGGCTGGGAGGCCCTTGATCTCTTGGAGCACTGACCCGGTTTGCCCTGCCATAGTTACACCTAGTTACACCTCTGGATAGTAATCAAATCATTTAAATAAAATGAAACATTGTGGTGGCCAGTAGGACTTCCTTTTTTTTAACACTGCCGCAACCAACGTGTTAAGGTATTTCTACCGAGAAAGTCGTTAACGTCAGATTGTTTTCAAATTTCGACAGGATGTAGATAATGGTTTGGTGAAACCACTAGCAAATTTTGAGACTGATCTTGTGTCTACTTTTCCAGTTTTCATCGCACGTTAGATACGTATGCACGTTAACAGCCACTGTTTCAAAGTAAGCGTGCGCCCATACAGTGCCATAAATCACAAATATCAATACAATGTCAGCAATAACTTTTTATTAATATAATTTATGCTAATACTACTTATGACAATAAATATGTAAAAATATAAATAAATATATATAAAATAAATATCAAACCCAAAAAAATATAATATGAATCAACAATTTTTTATTAGAATAATGCATGATTTTTTGAGTGATAATCGTCAGTACGTTCATTTGAAACAAGTTTTATTTTCATTAATTTGTTCATATCACTTAAGATTTTAAATTTTAACTCTCCCACAAAATTGTTGAAGGTTACTAGAATTGGCCCAAAGTCGAAAATTGAGACAACATTAAATCTTTACGTTTTGAGGTCCCAGGAACCCAAAAAATTGTTTTTTGAAAAATATCTATCTGTGTGTGTGTGTGTACTAAACGGATTTAGATGAAACTTTGCATGAGGGTTTCTTTAGTGCCCCAGAAGATCCGAAAAGGTATTAGTTGAGATCGGATTACGCTTTGGCCCAACAAGTTGTTTATTCTATAATTACTTACAATTTCTATTCTAACAAAAACAGTAAATTGTTTCCCGGTTTATGATCTTTACCTGGGAGATTTCTATTTTTTTTTGCTAGGAGTGATACTTTTCGATTTGTTTGACAAAAACCGTGTTGAGGCGCCCGTTTTCGCAATCTGCGAAGAAGGCAAAACACGAAATGTTTGAACGTTCAGATCTTTTTTAATATATGAGTTAAAGAGCCATACTATGTCATTATGGAAAGAGGAAGAATTGCATTGACATTTTTTGACATTCTCATGTCATTGTTTACGTGCAAGATGAAAGTTACGATGTTGCCACGTTTCGTCGTCACACGCTATGTCGCTCCCACCCTGTATCACTCTCTCTCTCGCTCCGATAGAAATACCTTAATGCAAGTAGTCAGGAATTAAAAAAATATATTCCTCTCTACTGTTTTTCATTAATATATAGTATGACCTAGATACTCAAATTTTTTCGTCCGCTTGCTTTAGAAAAAAAATGTATTTTAAACTGTAAAGAAATTTTAGAGAAAACGTAACTTCCATAAAAAAATCTAAGGAACAAATAATCAATCAATCTTTAAAATGATTTTTTTTTTTGTTTCTACATCTCAAAAAATAAAGAAGTTATGGCCAATTCAATATGCGATTTCACATTTTTTTTTTAATAAAATTTCGAGATTTTGTTATTTTAATTGCTCTGTAATTAATTTTTCTTTCAAAAATGCTGTTTTCGTTAAAATATACCATCACCTAGATGCTCAATTTATTTTATCCGTTTAAAACACTTGTTTTAGAAAAAAATCCATCCGCCATATTATAACCATTTTCAATTTTTTTACTTTGACTTCATATTCGGAACCGGCGATCTCAGAAACATAACTATCCTACGTTTCAAATATAAATTAGGAACACTTTTTCAAATATTCTATATTCACATGAAGATAAGAGCAAGTTTCCGGACCATGTAGAAACTGAAGACGATACCTTTTATTACAATAACCCATAAAGAAAAATTATCATTATTTATAAAATTATTCCGAAATTTTACATATTTTTTACCCCTAGGTAGTGTCCTATACAGTGCGTGTAATTTCCGATTGGGCATGTACATTCACGTAGCGCGAGAGATATGACAACACCGAGCAACAGCAAACTCGCCCATCAGCGGCATAGATTAAAGAGTCGGCGGTAGATCACTGAAGCATTCCAGTTCTCGGTTACTTCATTTCAGCCAGCTGGCACACGCAATGTTGCAATTTTTACTCCCTATGCCCAGCCCGCCACTACACACAGTGTATGATTTTCTCTAACTTTTATTTTTAATATTTTAAACAAGTTTCGAAAACGAACCTTTTCACACGAGTGAGACAGTTTGGTGGAACGAGCTGAAGGCGAGTTCCACAAGTCGAATGAGTGTGAAAAGATGTTTTCAAACGTGTTGTTTACAATATTTTTTTTACGACTGTAAGGAAAACAAGCAATTTCATAAGTAAATAGATCAACCATTTTTAATAAACTTCTTTAAAAAATATGTGGTTTGAAGACTTCAAAACTGGCATTTAGTTGTTAAATAAGTCAGTAGTAAATAAAAGGTGTCAGTTCTGTTTTTGACAGAACTGTGTGAAAAACATAACAGTACTGTGTTTTTTTGATTTTTGCACACATTGTGTGAAAAAAGACTTTGAGTTATGGTTACTGTGCGTTATTTATCGTTTTCGAAGGCAGTCGTAGAAAAACTTTTTACGTTACTCCAATAACAATGAAGTAAAATGGGGTTCTAATATTCACTGTACATATCTAAATTAACATGGTAGAATACTTTCTATTGAAGCTCGGCCAGATCAGTCACGCAGTTTATACAATTAAATGTTTCACGAACATGAAACGAAAATTTCTCAAATTATGCATATTTATACCCGATAATTCTACATAGATAAATGGAGGAGTTTTTACATATTTAAATAAAACACATCAGGATGTATTATTTTACCACTTACCAAAAAAATTAATGAACACTCTAACATCCATTTTATTAAAGGTAATGGTGCAATATTATTTAAACGATCGTACAAATAGACATGTATGCTCTCTACTGGCTTCAAACATGTCTGGCATAAATCATCGTCATTTTCAATAGTTGCATCAAGTATTTTCAAATTATTTTCATTTGCAGCACGCATAAAATTATATGCAGATTCCAAATTGATCAAACAGAGACGGCAGATTACAGGATTTTCAGCTATATCCTAAAACAATAAGGGTGCAGAGAATTATTCCTTTTACTTTACAAGGGCAAGTATAGATGTTCTCAAAAGGTTTTCTATCCCTAATAAGACCTTACATTATCTGGTAAAAGAGATTTCACCATATTTCTGACATTATCGATAGAAACTGAAGAAATGTTATCATTAATTAATTGAAAACAAAATCTACAAACAACGTTTTTGACGTCTTCCATATTTCACAATGAAAAGTAGGGTTAAATCTCAGATAAACAAAGAAATATATGGATAAATAATCTCATTTGAAGTACACAGACAGAAGTTGTGTCACAGAAGACTAAACAATCAGAATGGAATCTTTCAGGGAGGGGGAAGGTTCGCGCATTTCTAAGCGCGCATCGAATCCCCATATGTTACTGGAATAGAATACAGCGATGCCACATTTGGTAGATTGAGAACAACAAATAATCTGGTACTCAATACAGAGTTGCCAGATGTACAAAGAAATCTGATTTGTACAATAATTTAGTATTTACATACTTTGTAATTTGAAAATAGATTAAAAAAATCAACAAAATGACAAGTTCAGCATTATGTCAAACCAAGACAACTTTTAGGCAATTCAGAAAGAGTGATTTTGCAAATTTGATTAAAGTTGAAGATTTGTGCAAAATTAAATTATAAACTCCTAATTGCGACCCTGACTACAACATTACAAAATACGCCCCTGATATCTATTCCAACATCTGGAGTTAAATTGTACAAAGGATATGCCGCCAGTTTCCATTCTGATTGTTTAGTCTTCTGTGGTTGTGTGTAGGGGCTAAGGGTCTAAGGGGCAGAGTCACAGAAGACTAAACAATCAGAATGGAATCTTTCAGGGAGGGGGAAGGTTCGCGCATTTCTAAGCGCGCATCGAATCCCCATATGTTACTGGAATAGAATACAGCGATGCCACATTTGGTAGATTGAGAACACAGAAGACTAAACAATCAGAATGGAAACTGGCGGCATATCCTTTGTACAATTTAACTCCAGATGTTGGAATAGATATCAGGGGCGTATTTTGTAATGTTGTAGTCAGGGTCGCAATTAGGAGTTTATAATTTAATTTTGCACAAATCTTCAACTTTAATCAAATTTGCAAAATCACTCTTTCTGAATTGTCTAAAAGTTGTCTTGGTTTGACATAATGCTGAACTTGTCATTTTGTTGATTTTTTAATCTATTTTCAAAATTACAAAGTATGTAACTACTAAATTATTGTACAAATCAGATTTCTTTGTACATCTGGCAACTCTGTATTGAGTACAAGATTATTTGTTGTTCTCAATCTACCAAATGTGGCATCGCTGTATTCTATTCCAGGAACATATGGGGATTCGATGCGCGCTTAGAAATGCGCGAACCTTCCCCCTCCCTGAAAGATTCCATTCTGATTGTTTAGTCTTCTGTGATTGAGAACAACAAATAATCTGGTACTCAATACAGAGTTGCCAGATGTACAAAGAAATCTGATTTGTACAATAATTTAGTATTTACATACTTTGTAATTTGAAAATAGATTAAAAAAATCAACAAAATGACAAGTTCAGCATTATGTCAAACCAAGACAACTTTTAGGCAATTCAGAAAGAGTGATTTTGCAAATTTGATTAAAGTTGAAGATTTGTGCAAAATTAAATTATAAACTCCTAATTGCGACCCTGACTACAACATTACAAAATACGCCCCTGATATCTATTCCAACATCTGGAGTTAAATTGTACAAAGGATATGCCCTCAGATAAACAAAGAAATATATGGATAAATAATACTTTCCGTCTCCGCGTAAGATATATCACGTATTCATTGTTTACATGTCTATCGAGGCGTTCATTGGTTCTCTTCCGAAGGACGTTGACAGTTGTTTACGTTTTCTTGTGCCGCCATATTGTTTTATTGCTTTTAACGCTGTTTTTATCCAGTTATAAACAATTTTGTGTTGATTTTGCAGTTTAATCACGTTTTATACGGTTCAAAAATGACTAAGGATTGTTTAATTTACTAAAAGATCTACAAAAGGGAGTAATCTTGTTCGTTTTATATGCAAGCATAGTTGTGTACATAGTCGTAGGTTAGGGTTATAGTTAGGTTTATTGTCTTAAGGCGAGTTTATAAAAAAAGTCCTAGTCCTAACTTAGCCTGTCTTAGTCTTAATTTTTCCCTAAAATATATCTGATGTTTTAAGACGGGTTTATAAAAACTGGCCTTTGTCTTAAGTTGATCGTAAAATAGATACGCGAACTTTTCATGCCAATTGGAATTGATTTCTGATCTATTCAGTGGTATTAGCCCCTAGGAAAAATTAATCTAAAAATTTTAGGTTAAGTTAGGACAAGACAGGATTGCGACTTTTATAAACGGCATACGGGTAACCTGTACATTTAACTTTTTAGGGAAAAAATTAAGACTAAGATAGGCTAAGTTAGGACTGGGACTTTTTTTATAAACTCGCCTTTATTGTTTTGCTGATCTAGCAATAAATAATTTTTCTTCTGCCTCTCTCGTCTTTACACTCAAGTAAAAAACGTAAAGAGACAGTTGTGTGATTATCAGATAGATAGATAGATTAATAGATTTAGATTTATTTCTCTAAATTTAAATGTTACATAAGTATACCTATTTAAATTTGGTACGAGTATTTCAAACTTTACAGAATGTTTACATTATTACATAATAATAGACTGTATTAACTTTTCAAAATAATAATGCACTGGGTTCGATCCCCAGCTTTAAAATTGGCAACGTTATATGTAATGGATGTATATCTATCTGCGTTTTTCTAAATGTGTAACCCCCTTCTGAACAGTCTTGACTTTGAAATTGTGGGGTTGCCTGATATATGTGGTATGTTATGTTGTTATTCCATAGGCTCCCAGAAAATATTACGCTTAGAAAAAAGTGACTCGCTGTCCTACAGGTAACTGACCAAAATTTGAAGCATTTACAATTACGTATGCTTTAATCGTTTCAAGTTTGATGACTTTTATGTAACCCGGGCAGGAAAAAGATGTTTAAGAAAAATGTTTGTTTCCTAGTAGTTTTACCAAGAGACTCATTTCACTTCCGCTCATCAAAAAATTTTTTGAGGGTCCATATTTTCTCTCCACGGCCCTGCCAAGATACCGATATAAATTAAATTTACCAAGTTAGAAAATTAACTGCAATTTATTATATTTTTTTATAGCCATATCAGATTGAAATAATTTGATGCGTTGTATCGAAAACAGATTTGATAAGGAATCTGTATTATCTTTATCGTAACTATATTCAACAATATTAAAATTAAAAACTGGAAGTAATGGTGTGGGAGCTAAGTGGCTTTTTCGGGCACTCATCGTTACAAGCATTTTCTATGCGCTGATTAATTCTATCGAACTTGACAAAATAGACTTCTGGCATATGTCAGCCCGTCGAGTTGGCCATGGTATAAAAATCAGTGAAATTATATCATCGTTACAAAGCCAAGTTTTTTTGTGTGTACACATTTTATGTTTAGAATGAATAAAATAAGATCGCCAGAAAGTGTGGGCCATCAGGGGCGCAACCAGAAAGGTCAAAGTGGTAAAAAAACGGAGTTATATAATATCATCTTTACAAACTTTTTTAAGGTTGAGCATGTTTTATGTTCTGAACACAGAAAAAAATTCCCAGAAAGAAACTCCCGTCAGTAAGGCTAGCCAGAAAGAAAATGTTTAGGATTTTTGAAGAAAATTGGATTTTTTTTCTCATATTTCATCTCAGAACTCTAAACTCATCGTTACAAGTTCTGGCTCCTTTTTAAAACGTAAATATAAGCTCCTTCAACAATAGAATAGCCTCCCCGTAAACAAAGTCAACAAAAGTACCATAGGCTCTTAAATATATAGGAATTTAACACTTTCGGCTAACTTGACTCCGTACCGTATCTCAGATGTATTGTATCATTATTACCTTTCTGGCTGCGCCTCCTGACGGCCCACACTTTCTGACGATCATATTTTATTAATTCTAAACATAAAATGTGTACACACAAAAAAAATGAGCCTTGTAACGATGACATGATTTCACTGATTTTTAAACAGTGTTCGTGATACTCCTGACAGGAGGTGCCCCGCCAGAAGTCGATTTTATGAATCGTTATCATCCATTAAACCATAAAAATATCTCAAAGTTCATAAAGCGATGAGCTGCCGAAAAAGCCACTTAGCTCCTGCTCTATAAGGTAGTGCATTATGTAGAGTATATTTGTTTACAATAATAATAGAGATTTAAAAGTAATATAATGTTATTTTTGTTTTATGTATATGGTACGGGTAGCGTATGACCAGATTCATTATACAGTATCGGAAAGTCTTGGATTAGGCATGCAAACAGAGCTGCCCACGCACATGTAGTGAGGAAAGCAGGTGGCACGAGTAGGATGTGTGATACGATAAAAAAAATAGCCTAGTTGTTTCATTCTCGCTTGCTCTTATTGTCATACCTAATCAAACGCTTGCCGGTACTGTAGAGTGATAAGTATGTAAACTTTTAGATGAATATGTTATACTGTAATATGAAAAAGTTGGTTTCATTTATATGCTAACATATATAGATGTTTTTATTTTCTTGACCGTTGATATCAAATTAACTTGATGCAGTTATATCCTGAGTTATCGGTCTTTATAATAAAATTACTCTTTTCTTACGTTTCGGTTTATTCAGCCATCGTCAGAGAACTACAATTAAGTGAAGACCAATATTTTTTTAAATGCTATTTTTTATACGCATACAATTTAAATCCATGTGTATAAAAAATAGCATTTAAAAAAATATTTGTCTTCATTTAATTGTAGTTTTCTGACGATGGTTGAATAAACCGAAACGTAACAAAAATAATAATTTTATTATAAAGACCGCATAACCCCAGGATATACCTACATCAAGTTACTTTTATATCCTAACCAAAAGTTAATTTTTTTTTACTCAGAAAATGTAGAGTAACTTATCGTTTAAGAACCATTTAACTTTGAGAATTGACAGTTCAATACTTTCATTTCTCTTCAATAACACATTTTGTAAAAATTCTAACCAAACAGTACTCTTTTTGTCTCAATAGAGTCGTAGTACTATTATTGTCAGATATAGTATTAAGTAATAGTCGAGAACTTTAATCGATTATTTTAAAAAATTTTAACCCCCTTATCTGTCTACGCCTCTGATTAGGCGACTCCATAAACATAAACATTCCTCTCCACTCTGCCCCTTAGGAGGTTATGCTCCCTACACACAACTTCTGTGTACTTCAAATGAGATTATTTATCCATATATTTCTTTGTTTATCTGAGGATATGCCGCCAGTTTCCATTCTGATTGTTTAGTCTTCTGTGGCAGAGTGGAGAGGAATGTTTATGTTTATGGAGTCGCCTAATCAGAGGCGTAGACAGATAAGGGGGTTAAAATTTTTAAAATAATCGATTAATGTACTTAATACCATGATACTACAAGACTTAATACTATATCTGACCAAACAGTTAATTGAGACAATATGGTGCAATCTTGTATGGTACTGTGTTGCAAGAATCGTTGCAAAATCTCGTGTTTTAAACAGTTGCAGTAACAATAAGACCGGCTCTGGCGTATTTTTAGTGCGATTGCACTACGCTTTAAGGTCGCCATACTTGCGCGAGGTTCAATTTCACGTAAAAATTGGTATAGATATAGATATTGACCTTCCATTTATATAGTAGAGTTCAGTGGGAAAATCGCGCCTCGCTGTTTTAAACCATTTCACTTTCCGTGAATAATTCGCTATAGGAACATATGGGAACTTTTTATTTGGAGCATTTACTGAAGTATTTCTGCACCTTGTCACAAAACACCACTTATTTGGTGAACTACTCATGTTTTTGACACAATTTACAATAACAAAAGTCATTAAAGTAAGGTTAGATTAATAGATTGTATAAAGTACATTTTTGCGACATACCGGGTTAAATAAGAGTGGTATGTAGTGGTTAAACCCCCACCATATTATTCTATATTTGCAAACCGGTGTCGCGAAAATATAGATAGTTACTTTAAATTATTTCTTACAAATTCAAAAAGATGTTAGTTTACAGGCTTGACAGTAAACAAGGACAGCGATACATACCGCTTCTAACCTACGTCGAGAGCTGGGTAAGCTGCGGTTAGTATTTTGACATATTAAGAATCATGTGAAACCGTACTCCCCTATTAAACCACTTCTCGCGAAAATGAAGCGATAAGCTAATAACACATACCACAACTTACCCGGTATGTCGCAAAAATGTACTTATAATCATTGACTTGACATATATAGGCAGTGACGTCACAGATGACCAGTAATACTAGATTTGTCTTTTTTGGCGGGAAATATTTAATTTGAATTTATAATTCTTTTAAAATTATAAAAAAAATTTTTTTGCCGAAAAATTGTTTCAGCTGTAATATATACCATAAGTATTTTGTATTTTTCGACTTAAAAAAAAAAGTGAAAACACCCTATTGTGCCATGATTTGCTTGAAGGTTATGTTTACAATTTTTCGATTAATTTAATAATAAGTATTTTAATTTTATATTTTATTTTCAAAACGAAATTAGGTATGATTTTCTATTTATTTTTATTTTAAGGTCTATCAATTACACTTTCGGCAGGATAAAATTGAAATTGAGACAAGCGTGTGTACACAGGAAGGGAAAAGACTCACGGCTCCATTACGTCACCCCCGTTTGATAGAAGGTTTGCTATACCTACTAATTAATACTCAACTTCTTTTTAGTTAATTTTCTTTCTATCATGTGCGGTACCTAGTCAGTTTTCAAATTGTGTTCAGTATATGTCGAAGTCCAATATAATATCCATCAGGAATATATCCTACAGATGGTGATTGATTTGTTGGAATTTTCAGCAGACAGATGAGATCGAGGATGAGATAATTTTTCAAATTAAAAAGAAAACTGGAGTCAACATAGGGCATGTTCTTTATTTCAACAGTTGAGGCCATCAGGTGGCACCAGACATGTAGCTATCTCTTTATCACTTGTGTTGTAAGAAAGAGAAGCATACTGTGGTGGAACTCAACTGTTGAAATAAAGAATACGCCCATACCTACATCTACTTTTATTATTGACAAGTGAGTATACATATTACATAACATTAGAATTACGGTTACCAAAATTCCTAAATGAGGGTATAATACGCACGAATATACAAGTAGGTACTTTAATTTCCCTCCAAGTGTTGTTTTCGAGGTGTTTTTTTTTTTTACTTCGGATTTTACAATGGCCGGATCTACACTTGTGTATTGTATATTAAATTAAATTCTTTATTACCCATTATGTTATACATTATGCATATTTGGAAAGTCAAAACCAATACAAAAGTAGTAAATATGGGTAACGTATTATAATAAGTATAGGTCATATAAATTGTAAATATTATAAAAAGGTACAACACGGACAGTACGAATGTATGTATAAGGTACAAAATATATTAAAATCATAATATGTGATGTGATATGCATATCAAACAATTCCTAATTGTCTGAAATTTTGTTGCATAACATTAAAACAAATATTCTGAATCGTACTGCTTTGAACCTGTAATATAGCCTAGAACCTGGACATGTTCACGTTTTCTTAAATTTTAAGGATTTAAGTCCTCGAGAATAAAAATGTGGTTTGTTTTCTTAATACTTTATACTATATCAAGTCAAAAAATAAATAAATCCGGAAATATTATGTAAGAAAACTTGTTTCAGCTGTAATACGAGGAAATCCAATAGGAAATAGGAACTACCATAACAGGTTTGGTACGATCTTTTGCTAATCGAGAAGAGGAAGAAAGTAATTAAAAGCAAAGGAGAACAGAAACAAGACCAGGAGAAGATATATACGTTGGAATATGAAATGTATTTTATTATGTTATGCGTTTTGATGATTTTTAATGTTAACGTATTGAATAAATTTTAATTTTTTCTTAGTAACTTGGACTAATGGACTCAGTTCTTAAGAAATAATGTGTCAAGACTTCATAGAAATGTACCGGTTTTCATTTTTTGAGAAGAGGCAAATCTAAAAACCACGTTATATTTATTTAATCAAACTTTCATTTAGACGTTCCCAAATATGTCAGTTGACATGGGTAATATGTAAAAGAAGTTTTGAATATAAATATGCATATGGTGGTAACTTAATTTTTAAACTAGCAAAAAAATTTTAAACAGAAAAATGCTATCAAAAGGTAATGGGTCGTTACTTATGGCTTAATTAAGTTGCAGGTATATACAAGGTGTCCCATATCGTTATGTTCAAATTTTGGGAGCATAGACTTAATTGTAAGACTAAAAAACACAAAAGTGGTAGTTCGATTTTTATTCGTTTCGAAGTTACAAGCCTATTCAATTTATGAACAGTAAATGTGGGAATAAATTACAAAAAACGAACCATTTGACCACGGATGACAGATGCTTTTTTTGTATTTACACTGGTCAAAAATTGTATAGTCCTGTAACTTCCATGTCTCGAAAACATTGCTATATGATGAAAAATAAAAATTTTTAAAATGAGTAAGGTTTTAATGTCGTCCTCTGTATGTGCACTATTAATAACTTGTTATTGACAACCAATTATCATTTAAAGATCACACTAAATATATATGTAAGACGATAGGATTCAAAATAAATTTTTTAAGCAGATGCAGTGGTTATTTGAGCTACTGGACCAGACTTACAATATATAATACATGCATATTGCCCCATTTTAACTATTGTTCTTCAATTCTATACCTCTTAAATAAAAATGAAATGGGTAGACTTCAAAAGCTTCAAAACAGAAGTATGAGAATAATTTTAGGTTGCTGTAGACTGACACCTATTAGATTTATGTTAAATACACTAGGATGGCTTTCTGTAAAAAATTATGTAACATTTTTCACTATGGTGTTTATATATAAAATTAAAAATGACTTAACTCCCGAATATCTGCAGGATAAGTTAGTTTATAATACAGATATTCATAGTTATAATACTAGAAACAATCTAAACTTTCACTTGCAAACATACAGGAAAAAATCAACCCAAAATAGTTTATTCTATAAGGGATTAAGTGAATATAATAATCTGCCACTAAGTATTAGTAACAGTCCCACATTAAATATATTCAAAAGTCGACTTAAAAAGTATTTGTTGGATGAGTAGCTGCTTGTATAGTTTGTCAAACCTCCCAATTAAAAACTGAATTAACTGTCTTAATCTTGATGGGATATCGGTTGCTGTACTACTATTGTTATTCTAGATGCTCATTGTGAAATTTTATAGTGTGACGTGTAAAATTTGTCTGTCTGACGATTTGTTTTATATATATATTGTTTTATAACTATATGATGTTTCTGTGTATTCATGATGTATTAGTCTTTTGGCTAAATAAAGGATTTATATATATTTTTAGTTGCATTGGTTAGATTCTCAAGTATTGTAGATTGGTTTGCAGATTATACCTAATGTTGAAAACAAAAAATTAAATGTAGCATTTCTTTTGCATGGAACATCCTCTGTTTTCAGTTATTTCCAAAAAAAATTGTTTTAAATACTAAACAAAAAAAAGTATAATAATCCGAACAATAAAAAAATTATGAGTTTTTTAAATTTAGAAATATAATTTTCAAGATGAACACCTTATTTTTGTTCCGATTTTAATCTTCCGAAATATTTGAAAATATACGAGGCATTTCATTTTAAACATTAGTTGATTTCTAACTTTAGCTGATTTGTGTTATGTATAAATACCGTGCGTGTAATTTCCCATTAGGCATGTACATTCACGTAGCGCGAGAAATATGACAACACCAGCAGCCGTAAATTCGTCCGTCGGTGGACTGATGGAGTATCCCAGCTCTGTTATTTCATTTTAGCCAGCTGGCACACGCGATGTTGTAATTCTTACTCCCCATGCCTAGCCTGCGACTACACACACGGTATACATAAGTGTGTGTGTCTCTGTCTATGGAGGATCTAGTCTCTCGAGTCTAATACGCTCCTAGAGGTGCCATGGTTGCTTAAATAACATTTCGACAGAATCGTCGGTCAACTTTAGGTTCTCGCTGGTAGCTGCTTACTACGGATCATCGTTACATGAACTGAGCATTTCTGAACTAAGTCAGTTCAAATAAAGAGAAACCTCAGTAGAGTAAACAGCTAAATGTCTTTGGTCACACAAATGATGTACATTGGCATTACATCGGTCTATGCTTAAATAACTGAATCGTCCAGATTACTTTTGAAAGTCAGACCTGTATTGCGCCATATGCACTACCTAGGAAGCTCCTATAGCACTTTACCCCTGGAGCAGGGGACATGGTTGCTTAAACAATGTTTCGACAGAATTACATATGCCATCTTTAGGTTCTCACTGATCATTGAGAACGTAAAGATGGCATATGTAATTCTGTCTTTGTTTAGGCAACCATGTCCCCTGCTCCAGAAGTAAACTGCTATAGGAGCTTCCTAGGTAGTGCATGGTGCAATGCAGGTGTGACTTTCAAAAGTAATCTGGACGATTCAGTTATTTAAGCATAGACCGATGTAATGCCAATGTACATCATTTGTGTGACCAACGACATTTCACTGTAGGCGAACCTTATTTAAACATTATGTGATAGTACGTAAGTCCAGCATTGGTAGTCAATCGTTACTTCTTCGAAAAGTACATGACAACTGCATCTTCCCTGAAGAGGACCATTATTGATGGTCGGAATTTAACGTCGGGCCGCTTAAGTCGTAAAAATAGTGGCCGCCGGCGCATTTTGATTCTGGAGATGCATTGGAAGCCAGTATTGTACCAACGTTTCGTTTTCCGGCAAGGGGTTATTCCCCCGACAGCGGCCCAATGTAAATGTGTTTGTTGGGGTGTATTCAAAAGAGTGCCTCGACTAAAACAACTGACAATGGAATGTTTAATTGTCGATTTGTGTAGGTTTTACTAATTTCTTATAGTAATAATAATTATTGCCATGCAACGGTTGAGTTATCTAGATATTATTAAGTAGTCACTCACCCCACGGGCGTGGGGAGTGGCTACCGGTACTACCAGCTCCCCTCTGTGAGTGTCGAAACCACAGAGATTAAAAGGTGACTGGCTTTTACAAAAAAAAAAAAATAATAATAATAACAGGTTTTATTAGCAATAGCTAAATTACATTACAAAAATAGTACATAATTAATAATAAAAGTTTTTAAATTTAATATTAATATAAATTACACTTCTACATTATTACATAAAGAATCGGAAAGTGTTAGTTTTGGTATGGCAATAAGAGCAAGAGACAGTGGCAAGCGAGAGCGAAGCAAGCAATCATGTATAGATTCTCTTGATGGGGCGTGTCACTCTTTACCTCTGCCAGAGTACTGGTAGACGTCTTTATTGTGGATGGTGTGTTAAATTGGTGACACTAGTGCAATACCAAAACAAACACTTTCCGAATCTGTATATAACATTGTCTTTTAAAAGCTTGCAGAGATCGACTTGTTTTTATTTCAATGGGTAATTTATTGTACATTACCATTCCATTACGATATAAACCATTCTGTCCGTAATTTGTTCTAACTGTGTCTATATATAGATCATTTCTACTTCTAGTCGTATATTGATGAATATCTCTTATACAAGTACATAATGACGAAATACATAATCGTAAAACTAAAAAAAAGGGACCAAATAATATTTATATTTATATATCCTTCACCAAAAATTATATTTGTTAACATGTAATAGTTCAGAACTGAAGAAAGTTTTTATCTTAGAAATTGTCAGCAATGATAAATTCCTCTGAATAAAAATGTTTAATCACACAGGCACACAAAAAAAAATAAAAGTCGGGTGCTAGAAGGGAAACCTATGTCCTCCCATGCATTTTGACCCACTGAACACGAATCCGATGTCCGTTTTGCCCGATTGACTCTTGCATTTTTGCTAACCTAAAAAACACCTTAAAAGTGCCCGAAAAATCCCAAACAAATAAATAAAAAGCTTAAATGTATATGTAATTTGGGGTGCTGAAACTGAATATGAGGTCAGAATTAACCGATCAGTTAAGAATTTTGACATAACCTCAAAAAACACCTAAAAAATGACCGAAAAAACCCAAACAAGTAAATAAAAAGCACAGAAGACTAAACAATCAGAATGGAATCTTTCAGGGAGGGGGAAGGTTCGCGCATTTCTAAGCGCGCATCGAATCCCCATATGTTACTGGAATAGAATACAGCGATGCCACATTTGGTAGATTGAGAACAACAAATAATCTGGTACTCAATACAGAGTTGCCAGATGTACAAAGAAATCTGATTTGTACAATAATTTAGTATTTACATACTTTGTAATTTGAAAATAGATTAAAAAAATCAACAAAATGACAAGTTCAGCATTATGTCAAATCAAGACAACTTTTAGGCAATTCAGAAAGAGTGATTTTGCAAATTTGATTAAAGTTGAAGATTTGTGCAAAATTAAATTATAAACTCCTAATTGCGACCCTGACTACAACATTACAAAATACGCCCCTGATATCTATTCCAACATCTGGAGTTAAATTGTACAAAGGATATGCCGCCAGTTTCCATTCTGATTGTTTAGTCTTCTGTGTAAAAAGCTTTCATGGACTGATCACCATATCTATACATTGTAACGATGAATTATTTCTTTTAGTTGTCAACCGATCGTGTTCCAAATCGGTTAACACATACTAACGTCGTTTACTTGGATTCATCGTTACGAACAAACTCTTCCCCGTATCTATAGTAATTTTGATATTTCGTAACTAAGGAAAATGTTCTGGACCTAGCAACCATTTACTATATAAAGCGCCGCAGGAGCTCATTTCAGTCCCAAGACCCTGCGGGTACCGGACAAACAACCGTCCAGTACCCGTAGTCCCCCTAGCTCCGGGCAGACCAAAAATGCTACCAAAGCAGTTAGGTCTGCCCTTCCTCGAGCTACACAGCTCATCCTTACCCTACCGATGATCCGGATGACAGGATGCATCTTGGCATCTTGTGTACCGGCAGTCACTCCCGCCACAAACCCAAAACACCCAACAGACCGATGACTACCCCCCGGGGGGCAAACAAGCTGGCGAAGAAAAGAAGACGAAGACAGAAGAACGCCAGAAGAGGCCTTAGCCAGCAAGGTCCAACGAGCCAGGACCCAGGGAGGTGGGCCGAAATCGTCTGCACCGCTCACATTTGTGAGTGGGGCCGACGTAAAGTAAGCTCGCCCGCCCTGCACGAGGCTGGTCCCCGGTCTACAGCGATGTATTGGGGTAAAGGGCAATAGTCCTGCCCGGCCCCAGTCATCCGAGACCGACATCTTTAGCCAAGAATATTGGCGATTTCAGTCATTCTCTTCCCAGAGACAAACTGAAAAGGTTCATGACTTCTTAACCTTAAATAATATTGTGACATCGCATAAATAGTACCGGCTAGATAGCGCATAGTCTTACACTCGGCATAGAGCCCGACATAGTTCGAGTGAGACTTCTCCTATCATAAGCTTGTATGGTTTCTGCGTTAAGCAACTTATTATTTACCGTAAAGACGTCACGAACTTAATTAATTGTTTTGCATCGCGTCATTTTCAATTCAAAGTGATAAACGTTGCGTCAACTGAAAGCCGGGGTGACACATAAGCATTGATTGTTGAAGCGCCAGTTGTCAGATAGTTTTCAGAGAGACAGATATTAAATTAACTAAATTGAATTGTTGAAGTGACAACCGTCGGTTAAAAGTCAAAGTGTAGAATGTCAATTATATCAAATACCAACTGTCTGTCAAAGATAGTTTATCGAACTCAGCGACATAATAAGGAGAGACTGGAAAAGTAGGCGTGGCACATGGCCAGAACATATTCAAGCAACTAGTCCGCATGGGCGTCACTTCAACTTAACGTTATGGAATTTGCGAATATTTTAAAAATGTATAGAGCAGCATTTACTCCGTTTTTAAATATGATATAATTTATTACTACTTCTACAGCAATTTGATTAATAGATTTGAGCTCAACTAATAATAGAACAGTGATAAAAAACAATATTCATTCATTAATTATATCCCTCAAAGCAGTACTCCACTGCAAATCATGGCAACTAGGGCCAACAAATGACCCCCCACTGCGTCCCTCGAGCGTTTATTCTATGGCCAAACAAACCGTATGTATACTGAATTGGGATTGCCCCTCTATACTTTAGACCTCGTTGATCGAACTAGACGTTAATCAAATTTCAGTTGACGTATCCATTGTCATATTAATTAATTTATCTTTGCTTTGAACGTTTTCGATTCAAGAACTGTTTGTAGATTCATATTTTATATGGTGAAGGTTGCTGGGTTTACTAAAGGTTAGGTTTTCAGTATTCTCTTTGTGTATTAAACGATTATAAATATATAATATTTAAATATTGTCACTCTCATGGTTAGAAATAAACATTTGTAATTGTATTGAGAAACTTTAACGTTAAAAAAAACTTGTTAATTTGAAAATATCTTCCTTGACTTTTAATGAACCCTGGAATCACTCCACTGTTTGCTATCCGAGCACAATAGTTTTGAACTATTGTAGAACTATAAAATTAACGTTATAACATAATTTGGGGCACTGAAACCGAATCCAAGGTCAGAACTTATGCGCGATGATCGAATATCTTGTAAAATCCATATTTAGGACGAAAACGTACCCAAAAATGACTGAATCATAGCCCGAAATTGACTTTGCTCTACATAATATCTGAACATTTAATTTCCGACGTATTTTCACGAGCTGAACACAATACCGTAGTCAGAATTAAAGCGCAATCTGCAAACCTCATAGAGAAATATCATTTTAGCATATATTCTCATCAACCTAGGAAGACTCAAAAAAAAAAAAATAATAAAGAAATAAAACAAAAAATAGTTTTTGTAAAGAATAAGTGACTTTTTCTCAATAACTTATCTGTATCCTGTAAACGTATATATAAAATGAATTGGTCCAGTAGTTTTAAAATAAAAAAATAATCTCAAACAAAATTTTTTTTTTACTCGAAAACTACGCTTTTTTAATTGACACAATACACAATTGGGTTGTTGTACTAAGTTAAAATTTTAGTAGAATCTGTGTTAAGCAATAACATTTATTCATAAAAAATCATTAGAAACACATGTATAAGTTGAAAATGTTATAAAATTACAATATCAATTATAAAAATACATGCATTTAAAACAGAGATGAAATCATAACGGCAGTCTGCAGAGAAGTTAGTTATAAACGATGAAAAATGGGTACTAATTTAGAACTAGGGTGCTAGTCTCGAACTTAATCGAATACATTCGTGCACGATGGAGCACACATGAATATTTTCTGTGCACGAGCAGAAAGGCGAATTCTCGAACCCATTCGAAACTGAACTTTTCGTGCGAAGTTAACATTCACGTAATAGATAGGGCAACGTTGCATTTAAACAGTGTGTACATAGTAATGTAAACAAAAATTTTATTTATAACCAAGCATATAAACATACCTATGCTGTGAACATACGTCACATTTGACATTAATTCAAATTTATAAAAATTGAAATTTTAAATAATTAATACGCAGAATAATAAACGTTTAAGTAATGGAACTATAAACGTTGAGTGGAAAAATACTTTTCACTAATCGCTATAGAGCAGAAGTGAGTACTAGTAGTAATTTATAAGTACATCCATGCTTGAAAAATGTAGAGTTTTATGCCAACATTACTTTTAAAAACATACAGACGCAGACGCTGGAATTAACTTATATTCGTGCGAATCATCACAAATATAAAATTTTATAGGGAATGTAAATAACGTAACCTCAAATTTTAAGTTTATTCTCATTTTTAATGTTTGTATCCAATTTTTTAGCTTGGAGCCATACTGTTTTTAAGCGAATATTTAAAAATTCATGCAAATAATTTTTCAATATTGTCGATTAACAAAAATAGATTGCTAATTATAAGTTAGATTTCTAACCTGGAAAAACCGTTTTATTTTATTGGGACAAACTATTTAAAATTGCATAAATATAAATACATTGAACTAGATTTTGGTTGAAAGTGCAGGAACCAGGCAGAAATTTTAATAAAAGCTACGTAACGCTTGTGAATCTTAAGAAACATGTTTTTGAGGATAGCTGTGACGTCACGCGGAGATGCCCCATTAAATTCTGTATTTCTCTTTCGGCCTCTAAAGTTGCAAGCCCACCCAAGTGAACTATTTGATCTATATAGCCATAATCACTATTTACTAAATCACCTCTTACCACATTATATAATATAATTTTTGAAATCCTCTACCCCAAAAACACATAAAACGATACCCCACATCGGTAGTGGGGTGGGGGTGGATAGGGGTGGTAGTGGGGGTGGCTGAAGTAAAAAAATATTTTGAGGTTTCTGGTTCTTGTACACACACTAAATCACAATTTTTTTTCATCCCCTTTAATAATGGGGTGGGGGTGGTAATGGGGGTGACTATTGCCAATTTTTTTTGAGACCTTAGCTTCTCTTGTATATACTAAATACCAATTTTATCTTACCTGCTTGATTTACCTATTACAAATTTACCCCAACCCTTCGACGGAACAAGATGAAAATATAATCTAGTTCTAGATCTCGTGAAAGTACATATGTGTACCAAATTTCAAGTCAATATCTCAAACGGTTCCAGAGTACACGTGCGCACAAAAAAAGTTACAGACCGACAGACAGAAATTTTTTTTCGCTCAAACTTAAAATCTCGACGTTTCATGACATTTTAAGCCTATTTGAACAACAAAAATTTTTAAAAAGTTTTTTGTCGTTACTATACTTCCACTGGATGTGGAAGTATAGTAACGACATGCTTGGGGACATGCTGCCGGAAAACGTAGACTCTTTGGTCTACGAAGAAGGGCTGTCCGAGTTGTGAGAGGGGCAGGTTATCGTGACCAAGGAGTCAGCTACTTGGCCACTGACTCTAGCAGAAAAGCTGAGGGGAAATGGCCATCCTCTATGAAGCTTCTCTCAAGATCGTCCGTGCGCGGCTCAATGTCGCATCCTGCCCGAGGTGACCCTGCGTTCGGCTAAACACGGCGGATCTAGAAAAGGTAAGTCGATAAAATCCTCCAAGCCAAGGTGTACGCAACCCGTGCCGAAGGCTGAATGGCACCGGGGCGAAAGGTGTCATTAACGGGGCCTCCGGAAAACTGAGCAATCTTCCGGAGTATTTTGCCTTACCACAGCAATGCAGGGCTCTACTGTGGTGGACCAACATTCCTTTGCTACTCGTGGGAACCATATGGTGAAAACGACTAACAAAAATAAACCAAACGAGAGGTGTACAACCCTCGATCTTCAAATCGAAGAACCTATGGAGATTGGGATAAATCCCACTCCACAAGCACGTCCGATCCCGTCGAATCAGGAAAGGGAGCTGTTAAAGCCGATTCCTGAGTCCGAAGGAGAAGACAATTCAGGGGAAGAGGAATCCAAAGCTTTGGACAACCTCTCCTCTGAAAGAGAACAGCTAAGGGGGGCTGCAACAAAGCTCCTTAGCCGTTCACTCAAGAGCGGAATACCATATGAAACCGCCTTGCAGTCAGTGTTGGAACGGCGTGACACCAACCAGCCGCTGGAGAGGGTTCAACAAACTTTCTCTGAGCGAGCTGAAACGGGAAAACGTCTACAGTCCGACGGCAGTTCACATGACCAGCGGGTAAAGAATCCCTGCGAAAGTGAAACTGTCAAACCCTCCTTTAAGGTAGTCGCAGAAGGAATCAACCTGAAGTCTACGCACATCAGGTGCCTGCAGGCGAATCTACAACATGCCAAGGCCGCCACATACGTCCTTGGCAGAAGATTCAAGGAAGGGCAGATTGACATTGCCCTTATCCAGGAACCTTGGACAACCAATACAGGCCGAGTAAACGGACTAGGAAACACTTCTGGCAAGATAGTATCAGTCTGCTCTGGAGAAAGACCCAGAGCCTGTATCTTGATCAGAAATAACATTGATTACTTTGTACTCTCAGGTTACTGCACCCAGGATGTTGTAGCCATCCACTTATCGCTACCGGTAGGGGAAAGCAAAATGGACGTAATAGCCTGTTCTGCATACTTCCCGGGAGACGGGGGTGCTGATCAACCTCCTCCAGCTGCGGTTAGGTCGTTAATCGCCTACAGCAAGAGGAACAACATTCACCTTGTTATTGGATGTGATGCAAATTCCCACCATACAGCTTGGGGCAGCACAGACATTAACCAAAGAGGTGAGTCACTTTTTGAATACATACTAGGTGAAGGGCTAATCGTGAATAACATTGGAACGGAACCAACCTTTGTCACTAGAAATAGAAGAGAGGTACTGGATTTAACAATCAGCTCAAGCTTTGTGAGCAACAAGATTACTGATTGGAAAGTATCCTCTGAACCCTCGTGTTCAGATCACAGACACATTCTATTTAACATAGAAACTGGACCAAGACCTGTGGTGACGTACAGGGATCCTAGGTGTACTAACTAGAGTGGGTATAAACAATCCCTCCAGGCACACCTTCAATCCACTCTCACCACAATCAGGAATCGTGATGAAATAGAAATTGCGGCGGAACAGACCCGGAGCGCAATTATTTCAGCATATCATGAAAACTCTCCACTAAAAACGAAAAAAGACAACAGAGGGGCATCTTGGTGGAACAAAAAATTAGATAAAATGAGAAAAGTTCGACGCCTCTGTAATCGAGCTAAATATTCGGGCAACTGGGAACAGCTAACGGACTATAATAAAGAAATCAGAAGGGCAAAAAGGGAATCTTGGAGGAGGTTCTGCGAGAGTATTACTGACTTACCTAGCAGCACTAGAATCCACAAGATCATTTCCAGAGAGCCGGCAAGAGAATTTGATATGGTAAAACGTCCAGATGGCTCATTTGCTGAATCTGGAACTCCTTACACTAATAATAATAATAATAATAGTTTATTTATGTTAAAATCATAAAAATATACACACGTCAAGAAAAAGGGGTTTTTACATAACTTCTGGTAAAAGCACACATAACATCACAAGTATAAATATGTATATAATTTTAAAAGAACAGGTAACAGTCACTAATATAAAATAGACAAAATTGCAGCTTAATAATAATATATCACGTTTCTATATTTTTAATTTCACGTTCAATTTCTTCCAATGAGAAGAATGCATTTTTTATGAAGAAGTCTTTAATTGTAGATTTGAATTTTCACTGAACCACTTCCCAGGGAGTTCGATCCTGGATAACCAACAACCACCACCATCGGGAGGCCGAACCAAACGACCTCACAAAGACGACTGGCTGGTGGCCAAAAAGGTTATCACAGCACCAGCGATTGAATGGGCGATCAAATCTTTTCAACCATTCAAATCGCCTGGTGAGGATGGCATTTTTCCAGCGCTGCTACAAAACGGACTGGAAATACTGCTACCTTTCCTCATCAGACTATACAGAGCTGGTCTGGTATGGAACTATATCCCATCCAGTTGGGCGGTAAAAGTGGTATATATACCAAAAGTGGGTCGGACAGAACCAGACCCCAAATCGCTAAGACCCATCAGCCTGACATCATTTCTGTTGAAAGGCCTAGAAAAGGTTCTGGATGGACATATCAGGGGAAACATCCTGAGCACCTATCCTCTGAATGTTCACCAGTATGCCTATCAACCCGGCAAATCAACAGAACTAGCACTAAATAACCTGGTCGGGAAAATCACACAATCTCTTGAGGAAAAAGAGATTGCGGTGGCAGCATTCCTTGACATCGAAGGAGCATTTAACAATGCATTTCCCAACTCCCTATACCGGGTGACACAGGAGACATGTAACACCCCGTAGCATGTTTATTTAAAAAGATATTGTTTTGAAATTTGGTAGACTTATATAATGCGTGATTATCCTTTTTTTGGTACAAACAAGAAATTTTTTCCACTTCCGGTTTCACCGGAAGTGACATCTACTTCGTTATTTTAAATGGCACCCTGTATATATTTTTTTCCTGTCTGATTCTACTTAAATTTCTCTTTTCAACTATGTATAGCAAGATGACATTAGTTTTTAAAATGGCTGCTGAAAACCATTTTATTTATCTAAGTCGAGTTGGCTATGGTATGAAATGTGGCGGTAATTAATGCTTAATATGCTACGATATCAAAAGAACCCTGGTACACAATTTTGTGTTTCATATTTGTTTTGTTCTAATCAGTAGCCGAAGAGAATTTGTAGAATTTTTATACTAAAAAAAAATCTCTAGACTAAATCCCCGAAATTATAAAAACTAAGATAGAAACACTAATTTTAAATTTGACCCATTTGTAAAATATTTATTCATCTTTCACTTTTACCCAATACAATTCATTGTTATGTCTGATTTTGCTTGCTTTTAAATAAAATTGTTTTCGAAGAATCTCAAAATGCTGGCCATTATTTTCCCTGCAGCGTCGAATTCTTGTAACAGTACCTCTAAGCACATTTTCTAACTGCAATTCAGTAATCTCATTTATTGCTAACCTCACTCTCATTCTTAAGTCTTCCCTATTTTGCAGTAGAGTTTTATAAACTATTTCCTTGAGATGGCCCCATATGAAAAAATCAAGTGGCGTAAAATCCGGACACCTCGGGGGGAATCTAATTGGTAAAAGTGAAGTACGATTAAATATTTTACAAATGGATAAAATTTAAAATTAGTGTTTCTATCTTAGTTTTTGTGATTTCGTGGATTTAGTCTAGAGATTTTTCTTTAATATAAAAATTGTACAAAGTCTTTTCGGTTACTGATTAGAACAAAACAAATATGAAACACAAAATTGTGTACCACGGCTCTTTTGATTTTGCAGCACACTAAGCATTAATTATCGCTACATTTCATACCATAGCCAACTTGACTTAATGCAATAAAATGGTTTTCAGTAGCTATTTTAAAAACAAATGCCATCTTGCTATACATAGTTGAAAAGAGGAATTTAAGGAAAATCAGATAGGAAAAAAATATATACAGGGTGCCATTTAAAATAACAAAGTAGATGTCATTTCCGGTGAAACCGGAAGTGGAAAAAATTTCTCGTTTGTACTAGAAAAAGGATAATCAGACATTATATAAGTATACCAAATTTCAAAATTATATATTTTTAAATAAACATGCTATGGGGTGTTACATGTCTCCTGTGTCACCCGGTATACAGCTGCGGCTGCTAGAGGGGTTGAGCTAACTATAACTGGCTGGATTCAAGCTATGCTTGAAAACAGAATCATAACGACTTCTCTACAGGGAGAAACGGTCAAATTCAGGGTGTCCACAAGGCGGGGTTCTTTCTCCCCTTTTATGGTCACTGCTTGTGGATAATCTGCTGGCCATTCTCTCTCTATGGGAAGCCGAGATTCAAGCATATGCGGACGATCTAGTCATTATGGTTAGAGGAAAATCTGAAGAGGTACTCTCTAATACCCTTCAAGAGGTGCTAAATACAGTCCATATTTGGTGTGAGAGGGACCAGATGACTGTGAACCCCCACAAAACTGTAATAGTACCCTTCACCAGAAAAAGGAGGCTGAACAATTTAGTGCCGCCCTCCTTAGCAGGTGAAACTATTTGCGGGGGAAGTGAAATACCTAGGGGTTACACTAGATAAATCACTCAACTGGAACTCCCATTTGGAAAAGGTAATACACAAGGCGCGACTCTCCTTGTGGACATGTCGCAGAATTTGTGGAAAAACCTGGGGTATAGGTCCCCAACAAATATACTGGCTATACGTTACGGTCATAAGACCAATGGTAGCATATGCCTCCATAGTTTGGTGGTCGAAAGGGCTACAACAAACGACCAAAGCCAAACTCTCTGGTCTACAGAGACAAGCATGTCTGGCAGTAACTGGTGCGATAAGTACCATACCGTCAGCAGCTCTGGAAATCCTCCTGGATCTACCTCCTCTCCACATCTACTTGGAGAGAGAGGCCACGTGGGCAACATACAGACTTCAACAAGCGGTAAATAATATGCCGCAGGCTAGCATCATGGAACGCAACAGGCTGTCAGATGACATGGAGTGTCATGGCATCCTGGGAATGCTTTCAGATGTGATGCCTACCGCGACCAACTATGAACTGCCTTTTACCGTCCTTTTTCCTGGAAGAGGCGAATGGGATCGGAACAAAACTGACCTACAAAGAGCAGACATCTGTTGGTTTACAGACGGCTCCAAAACCCCTGAGGGAGTTGGAGCTGGAGCATACAGTCGCAACCCAAAGGTAAGAATCACTTCGAGCCTGGGTAATTATGCGACTGTCTTTCAGGCAGAAGTTCATGCCATTGAACTGTGTACAAGGAGGGTTGAGCAGATGCATCCTAGTCACAGATCAATAAAAATCTTTTCAGACAGCCAAGCAGCTCTTAAAGCTCTTGGCTCACATCGCTGGAATTCTAAATTGGTCTGGAATTGCCAAAAGGCTCTAACCCGATTGGGCAGATACAACAAATTAACTCTGGTCTGGATACCAGGCCATTCTGGCTTGGAGGGCAACGAAGTAGCCGACTCCTTAGCCAGAGAAGGTGCGGTATCAAAATTTATCGGACCGGAGCCAGTGCTTGGCATATTGGCAAGCACTGCAAAAACAACCATCTTGGCCTGAACTGGGGAAAATCCTCCAGTACTGGCAAGAACTACCAGGATTAGTTCATTCAAAGGAGTTCATCACATACCCTTTGAAATCAAGAACTAAAAAACTATTAGAGTTAAATAGGTTACACCTAAGAACTCTAGTTGGCCTATACACTGGGCACTGCAGACTTAACCACCACCTACACAGACTCGGAATAGCGGACAACGCTGAACGCCGACTGTGTCTGGAGGAGGATGAAACGGCAGCGCACATTTTATGTACCTGTCCTGCTGCAGAAAGAACCAGATTCTCACTTTTTGGCAAAGGGCAACTGCTGGCAGAGGATCTGGACAACCTCTCACCCAATAAGGTAGTCGACTTTATCAAAAAGCTGAACCTATTGTGTCACTTTAGGAGTGAGCCACAATAGACCAGATGGTCGCGGTGGAGGGTCTGTTACTAGCCCACTCACATATCAACCTAACCTAACCTATCGTGACCAAACTAAAGACTTGTTTATAGACTTGTTTATAAACTTAAAAATATTGACACTACCGTGTATATATGCTTTGCAATGTTTGCTCTATGTACACAATCATATAAATGAATTCCACACACACGCAGATAATCATGAATACAATACTAGGAATAGAAATAATGTGTGTACAGATTAGACTCGTTTAACTAGAGGTCAAACAGGTACCAGCTACTATGGTATTAAACTTTACAACGAGGTTCCTCCCTACATAAAAACCCTTTCTCCAATAAAATTTAAATATAAAATAAAAGAATTTCTTTTAAACACAGCATACTCATCGTTAGATGAAATAATTAGTAATCTAAGAAACATGTAGCTCATCAGCTAATTTTTTAATTTGTAATTTTAACACGTAAAACTGTCATTATTAATGTTATTTATATCAACTAATCTGTGTGTATAGTTAAATTAACTGTCTGTTAAATTTTTTGACCTGTGTATGTATTTTAATACTTTAACACTAATAAATTACTTTACTTTACTTTACTTTACAATATCCCCTAAAGCACTGCTATGAATTAGTAACAAAACTTACTAAAATTATTTTCCAAACACTACGAAATACAGAAATATAAAGTAATTATCGAATTATATCTTCACCCCGACAGTGTAAGCTCGACTACGGTGTCTAACTGCGGTACTGGATTAAACAACATACTCATAATGTATACTCCCACAGGTTACGCCATCGAATGGACGGTATCTTCTCTCTCACTTAATGTAAAAGTGGAGTAAAGACGGGACATCTAGTTGCCGCCTATTTCATTCCTCTCGTCTCTCATAACGGCTCACTATTAAGATTACTTCAACTATACTTTGAAGTACGGGAGTACTTTCCAATACTGGGAGTACTTAAATAAAGTACTTGAAGTAGATTATGATTTTGCAGTACTTTTTTAAGTAACAAGTAATACTTCATCAAAAATTGTAGAAAATAAGTACCCAGTACAAGTACATTACAAACATGTACTGGAAATTTACAATACCAGTACAGAAATATTAAAAGTACTTAAAGTAAATTACTTAAAGTACCTAAACTACTGCAGTACATATTTGCAGTACATTTTTATACTGAAGTACACAGCTCTGGTGGTAAGCTGTATTTTAATGTAAGAATTCGACTTTTTTAACATGTTGTAAGAAAAACGGCTGTATTACAAGACTACTACGATGATCCATAACTTAAGAAGAGAAATTTAAAAACTCTATGTTAAATTATTTAACATTGGAAACTAAACGCACTCGATTCCATGCAGATCGATTCAAGACTAGTATGGGATTGTATAAATGCCCTTACAGACCTAGGAAATCAGAACAAAGTAACCATGGCATGGGTACCAGGACATGAGGGACACAGGGAAAATGAGAACTGGCCCAAGAAGGCGCATCTAAGGGCCTAGTAGGACCCGAACTCTTTTGCGGTGTGGCTAAGCCATGCATACGAACATTCATTAATGATGGGGACAAAATAAATCTCTAGAGTGGTGGATGAATTTCCCACAAAGTTCATTAAAGAACGATCTGCCAAATTCACGGAAGACCTACTACGCCAAAATAGAAAGGCCATTAGGATAATGGTAGGTCTTCTAACTGGACATTGTAGGCTTAATAGACATATGAGTCTAATGGGCCTGACAGATGATGCAACATGCAGATTCTGTTAAGAGGAAGAGGAAACCTCAGTACATGTGCTGTGCCATTGCGAAGGCCTAGCCAGACTGAGGTTTCAACTACTTGGCGAAGAGAAACCAAGGGCAGATAGCTATACCAAGGAGCCCTTATCAAGGCTATGGAGTCTGATACAAAAGACAAAGTTGGATAAGAAGCTCTAAGTAAAATTAGACAAGGAGTGCCACAGTGGCGGCTCGTGATATTGTCTGCAGAGGAGGCTTGATATTTTGAAAGACAATTAGAGAAATTTCTACAAGTAAAAGATATTAATTTGGAAGATTGGAAGATATGGTGCCTCTTCCAAAGGGAGGCTCAGCCTCCTCTGCCTCCCCTGACAAGCCATCACTGGAGTGCCACAATAGATCCACAGAGGTCGCGGTGGCCAAGGCCAATCAGCCAACTCCTTTTTGAAATCTAATCTAATCTAACATTGAAAAACTATGAAACTAAAATGGTGAAAGTGGTCTAAAGTCAGTGAATACACAAACAGTCCAAAAAGGCTACAAAAGCGTTGAAGTGTAACTATAAGTGTCCACTGAATTATGTATATTGTGACGTGTTTCCACCCTTAGGAAACTACCCCTTGCAAATTCCGTGGGTTCCAAAAATTATAACAAGAGATGTCCACTAACACACTTTATTAAATATTTACTGGATACTTCACAATACTATTATTAATTTAAATACACTTTACTGACTAAAATCACAATGTTTATCACTTTGTTTATCTTTGAAGTCTTAACCTCACTTTCTATACTTTCTGAACTACTGAACTACTCGCCGAGAATGCGGTCGGTCTTTTATACCCAAAAATGACAGATCTCGATTGTTCTGTGATGACGCCACCATTCTCTAGATCATTCCAGATGTCACCAGAACTAATTTCTGGTAAGTTTCTCGAGTAGGTGCAAATACACTACATTCATTCTAAGGGTTGTAACACATTACACTGCCCCCTCCTTAAGCCTGAGGCAATTCAGCCTCTTTCACATACTTCACCAGTCTATCCAAGTGTACGATCTTCATCTTGGACTTTTTGTTTTGTTGAATACGATAGACGACATCATTAATTCGGGTAATAACAGTATACGGTCCATCCCAAGGAGGTTGAAATTTCGGGGATCTCCATTCCTTCCGCTGTGGGTTGTACAGCCAAACCAGATCCCCCACCTTGAATCCCCCTGTACTGGCATTCTGATCATAACGAGCCTTCAAGCGGTTACTAGTTCTGTTCATCTGCTCTCGATCATTCTTTGGCTGTTCTCGACTTCCATTTCTGTAGTTGCTCATCGAAAATGGTTCTCCACGGGCACCACAATTTTTACACTTGTGACACCATGCCTCCACATCCTGGCGACTATTAACCCAATAGAACTGTTCCCGTGCTCTACTCAATGTCTTGTTTATACCGAAGTGTCTGCTGGACGTTTCATTATGCGCTTCCTGGAGTACTTCTGGTACACGACACCTGGGAATCACTAGACGCATGGCAACCTGCTTCCCATCTGGGCTTTCCCATGCTCTCCTCAAAAGCCCATCTACGACCGTAAGTGAATCCCATTGTGACCATAAAGCCTTCAGCCCCACTTCTTTGTTGGAAACATCCTTCCATGCTGGACGCGTTCCCTCTTCTTTTGCTCTCAACATGGGTCCGATTTCTACATCGCGCAATTGCTCTTGCCTCAGAGTTTTCTTTGACCAACTCTCTGGAAGATCGACCTTGACAGTGTTGACTTCAACCATGTTCGACAATCTTTCCACCTGAGGGTAGCGCTTGCAATCTTCTTTATCTAGTTTTCTGGATAATGCAGGAGTTTTGACTGCCTGCGTTGTCAACAGCCTGGTTTTCTCGCATTGGTCGTTCAATTTTGACAGAATAAATTGTTCGTTCCCAATCCTTAACATTCGCTTCCCTACGTCAACAATAAATCCATACTGTTCCATAATGTCCAGTCCCAAAATGAAGTCATCCGTGATGTCAGCCACGATGACATCACGGATGACTTCGAACCTTAACTGTCCAATCTGCAAACCCAGGTCTACTTCTCCATGAACCGTAGCCCTGTCCCCCGTAGCTGTCCGGACGATCACCTCATTTTGCCTCTTGATAATCTTTATGCCCGATATAAATCCTGGCCGTACTATTGATGACGTAGTGCCTGTGTCGATGGTAAACAAATATTTTCTTCCATTCACATGGCCTTGTAACAATAGACTATTCGAAATTCCTCGAAGCTGGGAAATCTTTATTTCTCTGGGGTCACTGCATTCCCTGGCCAGAACAACGCCCTTGGTACTGTTTTCCTGCTCCTCTTCAAGATTCACAGCATTTACTCGACTCTCCGAGTTCTGCTGTCGACAGTCTCGTTTCATATGTCCCACCTTGCCGCAGTTGAAACATTTAATACCTCCGCTCGGCTTCCCTTTATTTTGTTGTTTTTCCAGCTTTCCGAGGCCATCCAATTTATCGCATAATTTGGTGAATATTTTCTGCATCTCAGTCAGCAAGGGGTTCTGGTTCATTTCTGGTTGCGATTCTTCGAGAGTCACAGCTCGCACTCTCGACCTTGGAGTATCCCTGTAAGCTGCTTCTACTTCGAGTGCACGCACCAAAGCTTCGCTACTACTTTGGTGTCTCGTCAGCCTCAAAACTCGTCTGACCTCTTCGTCCCTTATACCATCTAAAAAAGCCCCCACGGCTAATTGTTCCTGGAATTCTTTAGGTGCACTCGGATACGCCAGGTGTGCCAGTCTCTCTATCGCAGCTTCAAATTCTTGTAAACTTTCCCCAGCTTTTTGCATCCGGGATTTCAGCTGAGCCTGGTATAATTGGGCAAGGTGTTGATCGCCATACCTCAAGTCTAATGCAGCTTCCAAGACTTTAAAGTCCCTTTGTTTCTCAACTGGGATGGTTTGGAGTAACTCTAAAGCTTGGCCCCTTAGTGCTAGAACTAATGCCATGGCCTTTTCCTCATTATCCCAATTGTTCGCACACGCTGCTGCCTCAAACTGCCTCTTGTACGTCGTCCAGGAACTTTGGCCATCAAAAGAAGGAGGTTTTAGTCGCTGTCCTGATGATACCACCTGCTGGCTTCCTCTATCTCTCAACTGTCGTTTAAGCCGGTCTATTTCTCCTTTGACTTCTTCTTCGAACTTGTTTACTTTCTCTTTAACTTCAGTTACTTCTCCTTTTACTTGACTGACTTCTGTCTCGACTTCACCTACTTTTTCTTCTACCTTGTTTATCTCTTCTTTGACTTGACTCTTTAATTCTTCGTTGGCAGAAATGATCGCGTCCTGCTGCATTTTCATTTGTTCATTCAGAATTTTCCTTAATTCTTCTTGGCGTCTTTCTTGTTCCTCTTTTTCCTCTTGATGTCGTCTTTCTTGTTCCTCTTTCTCCTCTTGACGTCGTCTTTCTTGTTCCTCTTTTTCTTTCTGACGTCTTGTTTCTTCATCATCTTTTTCTTTCTGACGTCTTGTTTCTTCATCCTCTTTTTCTTTCTGACGTCTTCTTTCTTCATCCTCTTTTTCTTTCTGACGTCTTGTTTCCTGATCTTCCATCATTTTCTTTAATTCGTTCCTTTCTTCTTTGTCTTCCTGCCGTTGCTGCGCCATCATTTTTTGGAATTGTTCGAAGTCCTGTATTTGTTTATCGGATGCCATACTTCTTGTTGTTACGGGCATACGATGAAATTAAAATAAAATAAATTTAACTGTCACGTCAATATCGGTAATGGAACTTTCTAGACAAATCTCGAAATAGCACGAAAAAGTCTTATCCAGAGTCTTTTGTCACTATCCAGTTCAGAGAATTTAATAATCTCCACTAATGTCCAAATAGAAAAGTTCTAGAAATTTTCACGCACTAAATGAGTCTTTTTCAGTGTCTCTATCACTTCTCAGTTCAAAGGATTTAATTATCACACTAATGTCCTAATAAAATGTTCTACAATGTCTCAAAAATGCACTTAACACTATTTTCCTGTTCGAAAATAACCCTCGAACAAATGTCCAGTAAATGAGTCCTCCGTGTTAGCACTAAACCTCGAGAATACTTCTCGAACACTCCAGCACAACTTCAGAGCTCCTCTTGTCATAAAATTCCGCTTTCTGACACCAATTGTGACGTGTTTCCACCCTTAGGAAACTACCCCTTGCAAATTCCGTGGGTTCCAAAAATTATAACAAGAGATGTCCACTAACACACTTTATTAAATATTTACTGGATACTTCACAATACTATTATTAATTTAAATACACTTTACTGACTAAAATCACAATGTTTATCACTTTGTTTATCTTTGAAGTCTTAACCTCACTTTCTATACTTTCTGAACTACTGAACTACTCGCCGACACAGTAGAGGAATATACAGTATACCCACTCTATTTTTTCATTATGGACTTCGGTGGACCTTGGTCTCGTTTTTTATGTCTAGTCCAGGACGAGTGAGTGTAGTCCCCGCGCATGTAGGGGAACGCGCCAATTTTAAAATCGAGCAACTAGAGGTGCTAGACCTGTGGTGAAATGTCACTTCACTGTGGCTTGTCAAATTTGTTGGTTATGTTGTAATTAATCATAATACAAAATGCAAATAATTTGAATATTTAAAACAATAAATAATATTCTCATGGTGCTACACAATATACACTATAAAGGCAAGAATCAAACAATATTAATGAAATTCGTAGGACTCTAAAAATTGTATTGGAAACTGAACTTGTACCAGGTATGTTATTAAATTTATTCTTATATAATTTAAATAACAAATTTATTATTAATGGATAAATAAATAAACCACTATTTTGACATCAAAAATCGTATCTTAATATTTTTTTTTGTTACAGAAGTTTAAATCATGACATAATGTCGAAGGCTAAATTCTTACTTGAGGAGTAATGGAAGTAATGTGGCCCAGGTACGTGTATTGTACAAATATATCTAGTAATGGGAGTATTTTATATACTAATATTAAAATTAGATTTACATATAAATTGACCAAAAAAATATTGATGTTTTGCCCTTTCTATAATATATACGACAAATCGCAGCTCAATAAAATTCATCACGTTTTTAAAAATTATTTATCCCTGGTCTTTATTTTGAATAGTATCTCATGGACTTATGCCATCATTTGGTAGATATTAGGAGTAGCATAAAATCATCTTTGGTAAAGAGTCAACCGCTGGAATTTTTTTTATGGTATCTCATTCTCCAGGTACTTTCGGTACTTCATAGTCTAATTTGTCTAGTGTTTTTTTTATATTTTCTTCCTATTTTTTTGGGTATTAAGCATAAAACATATACATACATATATACACAACTCTCAGTCCAAAGAAATTACCCACCGACATTGCAAGCATCAGAACTGGGAATCAAACCCAGTACATGATAAACTGTGTGGCCAAGTGTACTCCTACACGCTTTGGCCCACTGCACTACAATACTGATATTTCATATCTGTACTACAAGATATTCATGGTCTAATTTATGTGGACATGTTTCCCCTTAAGTATTTAATTGACGATGTCTGTACACCATATTGCATAGGGATTAACCTTTCGCTTTGGGTGCTTCATTTCAAAATTAACAATCAGTTGAGGGTAATTTGCAACATTCACAAAAATCCATTGTTAAACTCTAAATAATCCTTCGTGTATTTTGTCAAGTTCAAAACAGATCTATTTTTAGTTAGTTATGTAACATTATAATTATATAATTGTTCATTTTTCCTTATTACTGTTGGAATATATTACAGATTTATCAGCAGCTGGGACATTTTGGGTTCATGATGAATGGAATCGGAGGACATGAAGAAAATTTTTATGAAGAATGAGTGCATAGACAAAGTGCGAAAGGTGGAAGGGCAAATATATTTCAGATCACAAAAATAACGATAAACATTTTAAGTTACAGATTTTTTAACCTTTTGATAAATAAGTTAAGAATAAAAATAAATCTAGAATAATTTATTAGGGAAAAATATGCCTATAGAAGAAATTGCAATGTTGAATTAAATGGTACAGTACATAGGAATATTGTGAACGATCTCATATATTACAATTTAAGTAATATTTCAATTGAGAAGGATTCTTTATGCTTCTCAACTAAAATAACAGAAGCAATTAACATATCATTAAATCATGCTAACGTTTCGACAAAAAATTCCTCAGAAAATAAATATTCAGAAACAAACATACTGCCTGCAGTCAAAGAGAAACATGAGACATATATATGATTTTAAATACATTTTGTACTTATAGTAATAACAAAATAATGTTATAGGTCTTTTGAAAAAAAAAAAAATTAAGCAAATTGTATTAGTTTCTAATTGTAACTTCTTACAGTAATGATACCTTGTGTTACTTTCCTAACATATCTTAATCACACAAATTTGTTTAATGGTAGGTTATACATAAAACATTGTAGATTTATAGCTAGTTAATTAAAATTAAATAAGTATTTGCTTTTTAAACAAACAAACATAAATGTATAAACTTTTAGACTCAGTTATTTTTTATTTATTTAATAATTTGCACGGAAAAAATTATGTATTTTGAGATTTATGTAAAATGCTGGTATGTTATTTTATTAATTATCTGTTAACAAAATAATTTATAAAATAAAGTAAGTAAAATCTGAGTGTTTTTTTTTAAAAGTGGGACCTAAAAAATTTGTTAAGAAAACATCTCTTAAATAAGTAAATACATTTTTATTCAAAATATTTGTATTTCCTCCCCTGTTATGTTATGTCAAATTTTAAGTGCATTTTTGACGTTATGAAACGTCACATTTTTCATAATTGTCAGTTTCCAATTTCATTACTGAACTAATGATGTAATGAATTTTTACGTATTGATTTCTGTTATTTCCTTTCTATTTTAAAGTGGGATTAGATAAAATTTTGTACTTAACACATTATGAAAAATTAATTTTCATAACTGGTTACATAATAGTTATTTACGTAACCAGTTATAAAAAGACTAATTTTATTTGACGAATGTAATATTTGCCAAAACAAGCGAGCGAAGAGAGCGAGTTTTGCAAATTACATGAGCCAAATAAAAAATTACTTTCGCATAACGTTAACAAAATTTTATCTAATCCCGCTTTAACATAGGAAAAAAAAATGCATTACATCACTAGCTATGTAATGAAACTGGAAACTGACAGTTATGAAAAATGTGACATTACGTAACGTCAAAAATGCATTTAAAATTTGATATTTCATAGCGGGGTTAGATAAATAACTATTGAAAACTATAATCACATAAATTTCCAATAAATATATTATAAACATTATTTAATAACAGATTAATTCTATATTTGCTAATGATTAACAAATAAGTAAGAAAAATATAATAGATGGATATATAATAATATAATACAGTGAGAAACCATCAATAAATATAAACATAAAGTATTATGAAACTTAACAATCAGGAGTTTGTATTTTTTTTTTTCAATTAAATATTAAGATTATTTTATTAAAATTAAAAATATAACACATTTTAAAAATATTTCTATTTATATTTACCTACCTACATACGTGACAAATACAATAAAAGACGAGAGTACAAATTGCAAGTGATGATAAAGCAAGTTTGTACCTATTACTAAAGTAAAACAACACTTGATGGCTTATATCTTCTAAACGAGACGTTGAGGTAATTAGACGATGGTCATCCTAACTTTGTATGGATTATTCTGTAAAATAAAACATTATTTTTTAATAAAAATATGTTCCTAAGTAGGTAACTAACAAATAGAAAATAAGAATACAAAGCGAAATGATTTTTTAACTAAAAATTATTGTAGTTCACTTTTTTATTTATATTTATATTGCAAATTTTGAACAAACGAATTCTCTAGAAAACGAAAATTATTATAACAACCATATTTTACAAACTGAATAATGATTTTTTTCTATTTTTTACTACATACTTATGAAATAAATAATCGTGCTCATCAAAAACATTAAATCATATTTTTATATTTATTTAAGAGTATAATCTGCGATCAGTGAAATGAAGAAACGAATTATTCGGCTTATTTTTGAAGATAGAAACTTCAAATTTTGTACGTATGTATTAAAATATATAATCTAGTTCGTCACGTTTTTAATTTTTTGTTTTAATCAAAAACACGTGATCAACGAAAAAATTGACGTCGAAAAATTGGAATTTACAAAAAACGAAATCGTGACGTGACGCCCTAGATAGTCCTTAATTAATTACGTGGATAAAATATAACCTCTTAATTTTCAAACACAGATTCAATAAATAGTTTCCAATTTTGCCGTCAATAGATGGCACTCGCCTCGGCATTCGCATAGATTTACACGCTCTCAGACTTTAGGGAGGAACTTGTTGTCATGGAGACCAGCCGCGAATGAATGCTTGCCAGGGAAGCATTTAGGAGTTCTGGTAATTGTAATCTTAAATTTATTTATAAATTATTTTATCTTACTGGAATGACTTAATAGATTAAATTCTTGAAAATGTTAATACATAAATAAAAGGTGCCAAATAGAGAGGACTGTTTTGTATAAACACGCCTACAAATTTTATTATGAAAATTTGAATGCGGTTTTTAGTTAGGTCAGAAATCAATTTATTCGAAATTATTACCAAGCCAAATGTACAGGGTGTCCCAGTCAACGCGCTATGCTCGGTTTTCTCGGTAGTTTCTGAGATAAGTTTATGGTTCAAAATCCAGTCTGACGTAGGTTTTCCGAGGAATCTCATACTGCTAAGATATTTAGGAATCTAAGATGGCGGACGAATTTCGTCATCTATGGACCTATTCGACTGAAAATCGATGTCTGGGAGTTTTCGGGGATGCGGGTTATGAATTTTTGATCAAAATTTAGGACTCCAAGATGGCGGACGAATTTCGTCATCTATGGTCCTATTCGACTGAAAATCGATACCTCGGGGTTGTCGGGGATGCGGGTTACGAATTTTTGGTCAAAATTTAGGAATCCAAGATGATGGATGAATTTCGTCATCTATGGTCCTATTTGGCTGAAAATCGATGTCTGGGGGTTTTCGGGGATGCGGGTTACGAATTTTTGGTCAAAATTTGGGAATCCAAGATGGTGGACGAATTTCGTCATCTATGGTCCTATTCGACTGAAAATCGATATCTGGGGGTTTTCGGGGATGCGGGTTACGAATTTTTGGTCAAAATTTAGGAATCCAAGATGGCGGATGAATTTCGTTATCTCTGGTCGTATTCGAATGAAAATCGATATCTGGAGATTTTCGGGGATGCGGGTTACGAATTTTTTTAAAAATTTAGGAATCCAGGACAGCGGACGAATTATAACTATATTTTGACCCTCCTTTATTTATGTTATTATTGGAGATAAAAAAAAGTTTCGTATAAGAGTTGTAGGGTTGTATGCATATTTTTTTAAATGCAATTAAAAAACAATTGCTTGCATATGTCACGTGATATAACAATGAGGGTTGCTTTTTAAATGAAAACCCTGTATATTTTTACATATTCTTTTAGATCCTTTATCCCTGATTTCAAACATATAAGGATTGATAGATCTAGCTGTAATATTTTTTGATATATCGGACATTAAATATGCTCCAAACATGCATATAGGTATTTTAGGGTTTCTGACGGAGCGCAGTCAGTGGCGTATTTAGGGGGGGGGGCTATAGGGGCTCTAGCGTCAAAATTCAAGGGCGGCAATTTTTTTGAAAAACACCAAAGACAAAAACAAAAAATTATTATTATTAATATGTTCTATCAGAACATGTTTAATTTATTTGAGAACGTGTTTTTTATATTAACTAGACTAAAGTTCCTTATTATAGTCAACAGTACAGGGTGGTTGTGCAAACATTAGAACCTCATTTAACTTCTTTATTTTGGGAGTTACGTAAATAAGTTCAAAAATAAAAGTTATGGGATATCACATGTATTTTCCAAACATCATTTCAGCAAAACAATTCAAACAAGTCGAATTTCGGAGATATGAGCTTTACCTTGGTTTTTTTAAATATATCTTTCCACCATTTGAAAGGCCATAGAAAAATCTTTCCAATGATATATGACACAGTATTTTTCTTAAAAACTATAGTAGATATTAAGTTTTATGTTTTCTTACATTAAGTCATGGTAGTCCGAAAAATATACAGTGTGTTTCACTTTTTAATTTTTTTTTCTGATTTGAATCAAATTTTACTTAAGTATGGAACAAATTAGGATCTACTTATGACCAGAAAAAAATGCACGTCCTACAAATGCAAAGCCAATATGCGGATAAAATCAAAAAATCATATTAAGCATGTTTTTATTGGAAAATTTTGTCAATGAAACTTGTTCAGAATTGTTCAGAAACCTTAAGTCCAAAATTTAATCAAAATAAAAAATATATAAATTTTTATTAAAATAATGTCAAAGTCCGAAAATATCATTTTAATGGGTTTTTTTCGTTTAGAAAACTGTACTATGACAATTTTGTTTGAAATTAAACCCAAGCTGCCAGGTAGTTGTAAAGCAATTTAGTTTTTTTTTTTTAAAAAATAATTATTTTCAACAGAGGGTGGCAGTGGGGGTGGATAAGGTAAAAAAATATTTTGAGGTTTCTGATTCTTGTACACACGATAAATCAAATTTTGTTTTCCATCCTCTTTAATAATGGAGTGGGGGTGGTAATGGGGGTGGCTAATGCCAAATTTTTTTTTGAGACCTTAGCTTCTCTTGTATATAGTAAATACCAATTTTATGAACTCTTACCTGCTTTATTTACCTATTTACCCCAAATTTACCCCAATTTACCCCCCAACCCTTTGACGGAACAAGATGAAAATATAATCTAGTTCTAGATCTCGTTAAAGTACATATGTGTACCAAATTTCAAGTCAATATCTCAAACGGTTCCAGAGTAAACGTGCGCACAAAAAAAAAGTTACAGACCGACAGAAATTTTTTTTTCACTCAAACTTAAAATTTCGACGTTTCATGACATTCTAAGCCTATTTGAACAATAAAAATTTAAAAAAATTCTTTTGTCGTTACTATACTTCCACTGGATGTGGAAGTAATACATGTATCCTTATTTTGCCAGTTATTCGTAATAGAAATCACCCCAACATAGCGAGGATTTTTGGTAATTTTTCAATAAAAATTTTTGGACTATAAAGTAAAAAAATATTTTGAAGTTTTTGGTTCTTGTACATACACTAAATCACACTTTTTTTTGTCCACTTAAAAAATGGGGTAATGGGGGTAGCTAATGTCAAAAAAATTTTCGAGACCTTAGCTTCTCTTATATATACTAAATACCAATTTTACGGATTCTTACCTGCTTGATTTACCTGTTTACCTCCCCAATTTACACTCCAACCCTTCGATGGAATAAGATGAAAATATAATCTAGTTCCAGATCCCGTTAAAGTACATACGTGTACCAAATTTCAAGTCAATATCTTAAACGGTTCCAGAGTAATCGTGCGCACAAAAAAGTTAGACCGACAGACAGACAGAAATTTTTTTTCGCTGAAACTTAAAATGTCGACCTTTCATGACAGTCTAAGCCTATCTGAACAATAAAAATTTTCAAAAATTTTTTTGTTACTATACTTCCACTGGATGTGGAAGTAATTAATATTCTATTTTCAAGAAAAAGAACGCCATTGCCATGTAAACCGGAAGTGATATTTAAAATTTACATGCCTTTTTTTACTTTCCTTTAATAGTCAATTAAGAACATAAATAATACGATCAATTCTTCTTTGATGTTCAATTATATGTTTCTTAGCGGCACCGATTCCCCGGAAAAAAAATACTTATCTCAAAAACTACCGAGAAAATCGGACATAACGCGTTAACTAGGACACCCTGTACACTTTAAATATACATTATGTACCTACAGATAGTTTTTTCTTTTAATTAAAAACCACTGCCTAAGGAATCACTACAACCGCATTCAGTTTTCCTACTCAAATTACTTTAAATAAAAATTCTTGTGCACCCAACGCGAATTCGACTCTGTACGACAGAAATATATTTGAACTATTTCTCTTATATTACCCAATCTGTGTATCTCCGCCTTTGGGCATATTTCATTGGTCAAAGGTGCACGCCCACCCGTATATACCTTTTTCATATATATCAATGAAAATATTATGTGTCCTACCGCAAATCATACTCTTAATAACTATACTCACCAAGACGAAACAATGAGGGTAATGCATCATTTTTATATGAATCGTCTTGTATACTCGTTTTTGAAATGCACACTCCATACCCAAATTGTTGAACACCGCATTTTTCTGAACTGTATTTATTATCTTCAGATTTATCTACGAATTGTTTCCACAAGTAACCTGGCAAATATTAAATTATATTAATAAAATTATAAGTACATATGGGTAACACAGTTTACTGCTTTCAAATGTGTCAAAGTATTTAAATCAAACCATGCACTTCACGACATGATCATTGAATATGATCTATGAATTTAAACTAGATATATAAAATTTTCTGTTCAAAGTAAAAAACTTTTTCTTTTAATACTAAAAAGTGTGGCTACAAAATGATATGAAAAACATTTGCTTTTCTATTTACCTACAGGTCTTTAAATAGCAAAACGTGTAGTTATTATTTGGCTCTTATTAACTAAATTAGAAGAAATCGATACAAAAATTATCAATGCTGACACGAGTACTGGGCACAATTATTGAAAAAGTGTCCATTCAATACAAAATGCGATAAAGAATAGGAAAAAATCATTATTGGTGACTAACTTACCTTGGTTCAACTTTAGGAAAACGGGAAAAAATTAAACGATCACTTTAGCACAGGTACTGCTTGAACAACCAGGAGCAGAGTGATATTTTCCATCAGTATCAGTATTGGTTTTTACAACTATTTCTAACTATTTGCAATCAAAATAAAATAATAACCTAATTTCGCGTTTAGGTTAGAAACACGATGTCAACAAACCACTGTTGCTACTGAGTGTAGTCCACGCGTCGATAGCGTGAGTGGGGGGTCGTGGACAAAAATGAGGGGAAGTGACCCAACTGTATTATTTTAAACTGTGTCGCCGAGAATGCGGTCGGTCTTTTATACCCAAAAATGACAGATCTCGATTGTTCTGTGATGACGCCACCATTCTCTAGATCATTCCAGATGTCACCAGAACTAATTTCTGGTAGGTTTCTCGAGTAGGTGCAAATACACTACATTCATTCTAAGGGTTGTAACACATTACAATATTATAAATATTATTTATTGCTTAGATAGATATTAGTATTAAGCAGGGTTTGGGTCCCAGAACGTCTCGGGACTTTCCCCCAATTTAATTGTCTCGTGTCCCGGGACTTTCGGGTCGAGACTCAAGACACGCTTGTAATAATTTTATTTACAAAAGGATATAAGCTTTATTAACTCAGACTTCCCGCACTCTGTCACTGAGAGCCTATTTTATTAAATCAGGAAAAAAGACTAATTGATAGTTCATTATAATATTTATATGACTAATGGCTGGAGACTAAATGATGGTTATTGATGATTAGTATGATTATTTCAAGTCTGTTTTATGTTTTATAATTATTAGATTTTATTACCAAAAAATGATTCTGTGTATGAGAATTAAACATACGAATTGTTTAGACTTTAATTCTTGCCTTGTACAACATCAGAAAACCAGGTAAATTCATTATTTGTACCTTACTTAGACGTATGTGATGTAAAGGAAGCAATAAACAACTTAAAAAATAAAAAATCTACTGGTTTAGATGAAATCAACGTAATGCTATTAAAAACAATAAGTGATACAATTTGCGAACCATTGACGTACTTAATAAACAATTCTCTCGAAACGGGCATCTTTCCAGATATCTTAAAAACAGCTTGTAGCATACCACTTTATAAAAAGGAAGATCCTTTAGATATTGCAAACTATCGTCAAATATCGCTTCTTAGTGTTTTCTCAAAACTTGTTGAAAGGCTGGTACATAACATAATAACTAAATACTTAAATAAATCAAACATCTTAACCACCAGCCAGCATGGATTTAGAGAAATCATGTCTATTGAGACAGCTTCTTATCATATTCTGGACTTTGTATACCAAGAGCTAGATAATGGCAATTATGTAATGTCATTGATGTTTGACCTGTCTCGTGCTTTCGACACAGTTGATGTTGAGTTCTTGTGTCAAAAGCTCTTTTCTATGGGTATTCGGGATAACTTGTTGTTGTGGATTAAATCGTACATGACAAACAGAAAAATGTTAGTAAGGTATGATAACAAATTTTCCGAAAAACTTAAAGTTGAAGTGGGAGTTCCTCAAGGCTCTGTGCTGGGACCTCTGCTTTTCATGTTGTATGTAAATGACTTGCCACAACACATTTCAACTGGTAAAGTTACTATGTTCGCTGATGACACAACAATAACCATCTCTGCACGGACTCCTGAAGAACTATCATTTCACATGAACAGTGTGTGTGATGAACTTGATGCTTGGTGTCATCGAAATAAATTAATTTTAAACGACAAGAAAACAGTTTATTTGAATTTTCACACCAAAAAAATCCTGCCGTCAAATTTTGAAATAGAGAAAATTTGCTAGCCTCCCCTGGGTCTAGGGACCCCTGTTTACTTTTATTTTTTTCTGTCATATGCATTTGACTTTTCATAAAAATGCATCGACAGATTTTAGAGTTTGTGAAAATAATTTCATTACTAACTGAAATACAATGAACTGAAATTTTGTAATTTACAATTTAACAAATTACAATATTTCAATTCGTTGTATCTCAGTTAGTAATGAAAATATTTTCACAAACTCCAAAATCTGTCGATGCATTTTTATGAAAAGTCAAATGCATATGACAAAAAAAAATAAAAGTAAACAGGGGTCCCTAGACCCAGGGGAGGCTAGCGAATTTTCAATAATTTTTTCGCAAACTGCTTTTTCAAAATTTTTTAGGGGTCATTAGAGAAGTGCTTCTCTAGATGTTATTTCCCAAGTTTCGTATGGGTCCCATGCGCCACAGACGAGAAAAAAAATATTGAAATTTCACCAGCCGCCACTGTCTTGACCTCAGCATATTTTCAAAAACAACCCCTATAAGAGTATAAAATAATATTTGCAGCAAATATTATCACAAAAAAGCGCTTTAGTTAGCGACCCTGGAAACCACCGAACTATTCGGGGGTGCAATTCTATTCAGTCTCGATTACTAAAAAAAATGCCACGGCACTTAGTAGTCCAACAAATTATTTTCTACTAGTAAAAGGGACAGATATTCACTTTGTCTTGAAGTGAGTATCATTAATACGAAAAACTACCTCTATATGAATAAGAAAAAAACGTATGGCATTCCACCCCCTGAATAGGATGTGAATAGGGGTAGTTTTTATCCTTTTGTTATCTCTATTGAATTGATAGTTAATAGTTATCAAAATAAATATAATTTTCGCCTTCAGAATAAGCTATTATTCAAAGCAATTTTGGGGATGAAATAGAATTTTCCCCAGGTTTTTGATACCACGAAGATGTATTTTTATTAATTTTGAGCCTTTTCCAACCATTTCTTCTGGGTCTTATGTGTTCCGCGATGGAGGCAAAAAATCAGCTATTTTTAACATTGTCCTCTATTCTTCTATTAGCATCACTCACAGCACCACTTCTGGTTTTTGGATGAAATGTTTTAAAACGTTAGATTTTCGAGTACACAAGATAACTTTTCACTGCATTTACAATAGTTTTGTGCCATTAAACTCTAGTTCGGGGTTTTTACATATCCACTGGTCCATGGTATCTCCCGAAGGAATTCGTCAAGTCATTATTTTCAAAATAACGCAATAAAATGTCTAAAACCCTTCCTATCCAAATGCAAACTGCTGATCATTGAGGTCACAAGTTTACACTAGAGATGGGCGCGTGAGTAGATTTTGACTCACGCTCACGCACGCTCACGACTTTAAACCTTTAGCTCACGCACACTCACGCACGACTGATATATGTTAACACGTTAACGACGGTTCTTACCCCCGGGGTCAAGTAACAGGTCATTCTCTACACACGGGGATCAATTTCATAGTACATTAGTTGTGGATGGGAATATATAACCAAGTGAGCATACATACATTTCATTTCAAAATTTTTTCATTTCTCAATAAAGGTTCTTGTTTCCGAAGTCAAGTGCGGCGCTAGCGACAGCTCTTGGAGAGTATTAATAATTATTTATCATAATGATACCGAGATTACAGTTTTCCATTTTAGAGTTACTATAATTTTAGTCTTAGAACGCATTCTTGACGCCGGAGTCAAGTAACGTTATTAAATAATGCCTTAGTACTTGACCCCAAGGACAAGAACCGTACAAAATTAATGTTTCTGAAAAATAACCCCCGTCGTTAACGTGTTAAGGCAAACTCACGCACGCTCACGCACGGGATCTTTTGACTCACGCACACTCACGAAATCTTCCGTGATTTGGTACCTTAAATGTACACACTCACGGCGTGACACGGTGAAATTCATGTCACGTGCCCATCTCTGGACCAGAGTGACCAGACCAGGCCAGGAGGGCTAGGCGACTGGCGAATGCAGTAGAGAGAGATTGCAATTACGCAGTTTGATTTGAATGTTGCGTCATTCATCCTGTCTCCTGTCCTTTTCCCTCCCTTCTCGCGCTCGTGTTCCGTCTTCAGTCTATCGCTTCGCTTCTTATTCTCGTCACGACACGACAGGTTGAAGTTTTAAAACAGAGATGGGGCATCGTGTCACGGCGTGAATATTATCTCACGCACGCTCACGCACGGGATCTTTTGACTCACACACACTCACGAAATCTTCCGTGATTTGGTACCTTAAATGTACACGCTCACGCCGTGACACGGTAAAATTCACGTCACGTGCCCATCTCTAGTTTACACATATTTTCAATTGTGCTGTATGTACGTGGTCTGTCTTATACGTATTACCTACATTTAATTTAGTGCTCTATTTAATTTTAGGTAGTTCATGTGTTTAAAGAAAATTCATTTTAGACTTTTTCAATATGTTTGTAATTTTACCATTTTATCGTAATTGACATTTTCATGTCATATTTTTTATCTTCATCTCTTCCGATTTAAAGACTGATTAATTTTCTGTACAGACATCTAATTTGTATTTATTGACCTGTCTATAATGTAAAATTTCTAAAGATGAATAAATATTATTATTATTATTATTATTATTAATAGTAAGTAAGTAAGTAAGTAAGTAAGTTTTATTCCGTTTTAGTTCACATTTACATGTATAAAACAGGTCACGGTTTACAAAATAAAAAAATACTGACATATAAAACAGACAAATGAGTTGCTAAATATAAGATAAATAAGTCACACTTATCATTATCACACAATATTCTTGGATTGTATATGGTTCAATACTACATATGTACTGGAAGGCTTGTTTACTGAAACATTTGAGGTTGACATTGTTTTTTATAGTGTTGGGGAGTGCATTAAAAAATTTTAGTGCAGCATAATGTAGTCCTTTTTCCGTGAGTGTTAACCTATGTACTGGATAAACATAATTCATTTTGTGCCTAGTATCGTATGCATGGTCTGTGCTTACATTTATAAATTCCAAATTGTTGTTTTTTAAGAACATCAAACAGGAATAAATATATACTAGTAATTAAGTACAAAACGTCTATATTTAAAAGGTGACAATGATTGTAACATGACAGCATCCATATTTAAAATAAAAATTTTTGTTTCTTCAATGTTTCAATTAATTACATAAGTACATAAATGTCTTGTATGTTGCAAAGATAAGTAATATCAGAAAAGATTATTAGTTCCTAAAAAAATTGTGCACCATTGAATTTCACAATACTTATTGTCTTTTTAATAGTTGTACATGAGTTGTACATAAGTCGATTACTGGTATAACTACTTGAGATGTGGTCTCCGCTAATATTAAATTAGATAGTAAAATCAAGTAAAGTCTAAAATATAATAGAGCAGCAATATTTTTTCAAATGAAAAAATATATTTTCCGGCGATTTTTTTGCTAATTTTAAGATTGTTTTGTTTCATCTTTTGATTTATGTTTTTCTAAAATATGTCGCTTAAGATTGTTACGATACTTGGACTGAAATTTGCAGTGGGCACAGTTATATATTTCAGTATCTCTGTGCATAGTCATGTGTCTGCACAGACTTGCTTTACTTTTTGTTTCAAACAAGCATTCATTACACGTATATGTTGGCAAAGTTGCAGGATCCTGGTGCCTCTTTAGATGATTTCGTAAAGTCCCTTCTAGTTTTGTTTCAAAACTGCACACATCACATTTGAACATCTTTACCTCATTCGGATTTCTATGTTTCAAATAGTGCTGCTTAAGATTATTCTTTGTGATTGTCTCATAACTGCACTGACTGCACTTAAATTTAGTAGCATTTTCAGGATTATGAGTTAACATGTGATATTTAAGATAGTTTTTGTACTTTGTCTTATATTTACAAACGTCACATTGGTACATAATTGTGTCAAATTCACTTTTATGTTTAAGAACATGATGTTTAAGATTATAGTTCCATTTCGTTTCATAATCACAGTGAGGACACTTGTACATCTTCAGCTCATCTCGGCTTTTGTGTGTCTTCATATGAATTTTAAGCTTTTCTCTCAGTCTCGTTTTGTATGTACATTCTGAACATTCATACATTGGTATTTCTTCTTCATTCTTGTGAATCAACATGTGTTTTCTAAGACCCTGACTGTGTATAGTTTTGTACTTGCAAATGGTACAATCAAACGTTTTTCTCTCTTCTGGAGCTGCATGCACCAACAAATGTTTCGTTAGCCTACCGTTTGTTTTGAATTCAATTGGACAATGTGTACATTTGAACATTTTTATTTCATCAGGAGTTCTATGAGTCAATTTATGCGCGTCGACGCTCCTCTTGTATTTTGATTGAAAACTACATTCATCACAATTGAATATTTCAGTCTGCCCAAGTTCTAAGTGGCACAACATATGTTTAGAAACATGAGATTTAAATTTGGTCTGAAACGGGCATTTTGGACATTTCTGCATTTTAACATGTGCTGTGTTCATGTGGATTAACACATGTGTCCTAAGAGCATTTTTTGTTTTTGTTTGATATGAACACTGTGCACACATAAATGATGCAGGCTGTTCTGGACGTTTGTGATTCATAGCATGATGTCGAATAGATGCTTTGCATTTTGTTTTGAAGCCACACTCATCACACTGAAATATTTTTCTTTCCGGATTATGAATAGGCATATGGAGTTTAATGGATTTTTTGTATTTTGTCTTAAATGAACATTGATAACACTGATACGTAGTTACCTCATCTAATGGTTTGTGAGATATTACATGCATCTGAATACTGTCCATATGATCTGTTTCAAAAGTACATAATTCACATGAATATTTTTTTACTGTTCCTTTGTGTTTGAGCATGTGACTATTAAACAATTCCTTCACCTTTGTTGTGTATTGGCATATTTTACAGACATGGAAATTTATAACTTCTTCTCCTGAAAAAAAAAAAAAAAAGTGATTAAATAAGATACCGAGTCGCAAATTCCGAATTAGTAAAAATGTTCGATCTGACAAAAAAAGTAAATTTATTGCTTGTGTTTGTTTCAAAATAATGTTAAAGTTAGCCGGCTGTGACTTGATTATCAATTCTGAACATCTAGATAATTATTTTTACTACAAAGGCCAATCAAAATATTGTTTTGGTTTGTGAGAGATTGCAATATTAATACCTAAATAATATTCTCTAATTAAATTAGGGTTTTCTTGTTTTGCCTCAGCCTGTACCTTTTTCATTTTCATATATAATAACCACAAGTGATATTTGACTGGAAATTTCATATGGGGTTCAGCCCTGATTGGATAGAAATTAATTTGTTTCAATTTTAATTTAGAAAACTCAAGTACTTCGAATTTCGCCATGCAAATTATGATGCGAAGTAAGTATAACTCTTACTCTTTCCGTATTGACATCATACGATCGTCCCGCTGGTGTACTTCGAAAAATATGAACGTTTTAAGATTGCATGTTTTTGCGCGATTTTCGACTTTCGAAATGAATGTGTTTTTTACTATTTTTCGCCGATATCTCCAAAACGGTAAGAGCTAGCTTGCAATAAAAATACTGTAAAACGAGTTTGATTCATTACGAATCTCTTAGATTCATCAGAATTTTGATATTTTGTTTTCGTTTTGGAAATATTTACTGAAATGGCACATCTCAAAGAAAAGTGCAGTAAGTAAAAAAGTGCATTTTACAGCAGAACAAACTACATTTTAAAACAGGCTAATAGCACACATTCTATTATATTTAAATGATTATAACTTATACTGGTCAGAAGACAATTATATTAATATAAACTTTATCACTCTTTTGTTCGGAGGAAGTTTATATTTACGATTTTTATCTATTTATGATCTTACGGACATAAGAACATCGGACATTCTTTCTTAAAACCTAGGTAACTCCTTAACCTTGACTACTAGTCCAGGAAACTACTCTAACAAATTTAAATACAATAAAATTTGCTAAACTTTTTTTTTGTTTTGTCCCACGCTAAAAAAAAGGAACTAGAAGAGGCAGAAGTGGGGACTTTTTTATTTCAGTAAAATTTCGACATACAGGGTTCGCCCCAAAAAGTACTATTTACCCGTTACAATGCATCTTTCCCATTATTGTCGTGGTGTTTTCTGAGTTCTGAAATTGATCTCGAATTTCGAAAACATCATTGTGAAATATCACAAAAGTTATGCCTACTCTACCAGAACGGATTTACTTAATTCATTGTTATGGTACAGGTGAATTTCTATTCCAGAGGTTATTAGACTATACGATACCGGATGTGTACGTAATATTCCGAAAAAGAAGAAAAACTTTGGTGAAGATGAAGTAGATACTGTGTTAGCAATGGTTCATTATGAGAACATCCCTTGATGGGGTATATGGAGATTTGCATTAGTAAATCATATTTGCGGGTGAGACGTTAGGTTGGTATGGGACCGGACCTATACGAGATCACCGAGTGCAGCAACCTAGCGCGCGGTGAGGACTTTGGAGTAGTATACAGATGAGAGAGAGATGAGTCTGGGAGGAGGGGGCTTTGGTCGGTAAGAGTCTGACGCTTCATTGGAAGCCCATGAAAAAAAAATCATATTTGCAATGCATTTACAATTCAATTCAATTCTTTATTCGTGTTAATACAATAAACTGTTTACACACAGGTCAAATTAGTAAGTAAAGTAATAAAAGTAATAAACTACAATAACGATGATGTGAACAAACTAACAATAAACAGTTAATGTAAAATATAAAATGGAAATAGTTGTATCTTTTAAGTTCCTATTACAAAATTCATTTAGTGAATAAAAACATTTATTGAGCAAATACTCCTTGATTTTATTTTTAAATAATCTTGGTTGCAGGTTTTTGATATTACTTGGGAGGAGATTGAAAAATTTAGGTCCAAAATAGGAAATGCTTGTACGTGATTTATATACTCTATGATAATCTAAGTAAATACCGGAATTATTTCTAGTTTCGTAATTATGTACAACGTTATGCATTAGATACCGCTCGCTGTTATTTTTACGTACATAAGGCATTCAAGTATAAATAAACATGGAAAGGACAGAATCTTTAACTCAATGAAACTCTTTTTACAGTCTTCCCTATATCCTAGCCCATCAATTAAACGTACAGCTCTGCGTTGAAGACTGAATAATCTTGAGGCCGAAGGTGCATGGCCCCAGGCTAAAATTGCGTAACTTAGCTTAGTTTGGATTAGTGCATGATAGACAGTTTTAAGTACTGGCTGGGCTACAATTCCCATCAAGTTTCTTATGACAAAGATATTAGTTGCCAGGCTTTTTGCTACATGATTCACATGTGCCTCCCATGTAAGTTTAGGATCTAAGTGTACACCCAAAAAGCGAACTGACTGAGAATTATTCCATTCCTTAGCCTCTCGAAGTGTAAAGATAATGGTCTCAGATTTACTGCTGTTGAGACTGAGTTTATTAGTTGCAAACCAGTTTGTCACCTTCGACTGTGCGTCCTCCATATTTTTAAGCAGTAAGAAAAGCTGTTTATTTCTGGATACTACAGTGGTATCATCCGCGAATAGTATAAGGTCATTGTTGGGTACGCTTGATTTTATATCGTTGACGTATATTATAAACAGTATAGGACCCAACACCGAACCCTGAGGAACACCATGTTCGATGATATCAACATTGGAATGTATGTCGTTAACAATTACTTGTTGTTTCCTATTGGAGAGATAAGAGTTTATAAGTTGTAGTGAATTATTGTGAAACCGATAGTAATGCAGCTTTTCTATGAGTACTTCAACAGATATACAGTCAAAGGCTTTAGTTAAATCACAGCATAGAGCTCCAACAAATTCGCCTTTATCATAACTAGCTGATATTATTTCAGTTAGTAGGAACTAAAACCATACAAAGTCAAATTTCTTTACATGTGGAGAAGGGGATGAATCCTGAAGGAATTATTTAAATATTTTGAATCAGTTTTTGGATGATCTGCTATATGAACAAAGATGTTTTTAATATTTTTAACACGGCAGTTGCACTGCCCACTCGACTTTACGAATATGTGAATGGATGAATGGGCATTTGCAAGAAAAATAGATAGTCAATGCTGGTTCCATTTTTTGACCGCCAAGATCTCTGGATCTAACAAAGGATTTTTACTGTTGGCATTGGATAAAACAAACATAGTAGAATTTCAAATGATGTTTAAAAAATCGCATTAGAGGTGTTTTAAATTCTATTTCCCCTGAGGAAATAAGAGCAGCTTTCACTGCATTTTCGAAATGCATTAAGGAATGTGCGGATAAGGGCGGAGGACTTATTGAACAAATGATTATTACAAATGTAAACACTGTTATTAGTTTGAAAAAAAAAATTATCTTGATATTTTGAGCGAAGTGAATTGTTTGTTATGGTATTTTAATATTGTATAAACACCCTGTATCGTGGATCCGAAAATTATAACACCAGGGTAACACTGAACACTAATTTATTAACTTACGTACTAATTACAACAAACAATTACTTTACTAGTATCACACTAAGTACTATACTTCAATTATTCAGTCCCTTGATCACTACTCTGCTCACTCTCTGACCATTTCAACTGTACATCAACAACTCTTAACTTGGGCTTCTCCATGCTTTTATATACCCAAAGATGAGAGATCCAGAATAGTCTGTCATGATGTTATCACTCTCTAGATATTTCCAGTAGGCTCTTTACTACTTCCAGACTCTGACACCACGTGCCATCTCTGGGCTGACTGCCAAACTAACCAAATCAGCTCAGCTTTCTGTTGCTCTTATAATTGGAACTTAGAGGAAATCTCCACAGATGTCTCTGAGGATATAAACATCTAACACTGCCCCCTCCTAAAGCCTGAACATCCCGGTCAGGCAATTTAGTCTCTTCAACTTACTTAGTCACTCTAAGTGTATGATTTTCATCTTTGACTTTTTACTTCTTTGAATCTGATACACAACGTCATTGATTCGGATGATGACAGAGTACGGTCCTTCCCAAAGCGGTTGAAGCTTCGAAGATCTCCATTCTTTTTGCTGCGGGTTGTATAGCCAAACCCGATCTCCCACCTTGTATTTTCCTGTACTGGCATTCCGATCATAACGAGTCTTCATTCGGTCACTAGCTTTGGTAATCTGCTCTCAGTCATTCTTCGGCTGTTCTCAACTTTCATTCGCATAGTTGCTCACAGAAAATGGTTCCCCATTGGCAGCGTAATTTTTACACTTGCGACACCAAGCCACCACATCCTGGCGACTATTAACCCAGTAAAATCGTTTTCGTACTTTACTCAACGTCTTGTTTACGCCAAAGTGTCTGGCGGACGTTCCATTATGCACTTCCTGGAGTACTTCTCGTACACGACACCTGGGAATCACTAGACGCAAAACCTCAGAAGGACATGGAGTACCTTAAGTGCGACTCAGGGAAAGCACAATATAGTAAGATTTCACTTTCTTTGCTAGCTCTCGCATATTGTCTTTTAGTGCAAATAGTCCATTTGAATGCTTCTTAACGAAACTGTATACAGGGAGATTCTTTTAAGGCGGCCATTAGAATATTTCCCACTTGCAGATGAGATAAAGATTTGAAATTTGGTACCCTACCATAGTCGACCATTGCGGGTCCGAAAATAATAATTTCAAGATGGCGGCACTTCCGGAAATACCGGAAGTCGATACCAACTTGCTTATTTTAAATGGAACACCCTATATATTTTCAACTTTTAGAAATGATCATAAAATTCTGAGTCAAAACATGTAGCACACCCTATACCTAAACCGAGCAGTTTCGGAGATATATGACATTTTACAAAAAATTTGACAGGTGCAACGGTTTGCAAGAACCGTTATAACTTTCTTCGTATAGGAGATCCTTATTTGCTCTTTGGTACGTAGAAAGAACACAAGATGAGCTACTCTTTACAAAAAAAAATAGATTCCAAAATAGTATACCAAGTGTTTTATTTTTCTCGTTACATTTTGTCAAATTCAAACCTCAAAAACTTTTTTGGAACACCCTGTATTTTTTTTACATCAAATTATGTTAAATTAAATTCCCTTTTTTTCTAGTATAAGCATTGTAGGGGTTAAAGTTACAACTTTTCGAAATATTGGCGATTTTCTTAAATGTCCAAGAATTTTTAGTAAAAATTGCCATCAACTTACCCATGATTAGAAACAATCATTAATGTCAGTCATTCTCTTTTGTTAAAAAATGCCAGCACGTTTAAATTACACCCACGAAGACTTTTAGATTTGTTTATTATTTATGGAGAATGTGATAAGTAATAATACCAAGAACATGTAACAAATTTGCTAATCGATACCCACTTTATTGTTTCAATTGTTTCATAGGCTTCTACGTTTTTTTGGATAAATTATAATTTTCAACAAAAACTTGCGAAAAATTCAAAGTACATGTGTTAGATATAGGACATTCTGTTATAAGTCCACCTCAAATTTAATTCTACATCGATTGCTATAAAAAAATTTACCACGTGCCATTTCACAGAGCCAAATATTCTAAAATTATCCAATATGCGGTTTACAGTGGATGTGGATGGTTTCTGTTCTTGTAGGTATCGAGTAGCAAATGTGTTACATGTTCTTGGTATTACTTTATCACATTCTCCATAAATAATAAACAAATCTAAAAGTCTTCGTGGGTGTAATTTAAACGTGCTGGTGTTTTTTAACATAAAATAATGACTGACATTAATGATTGTTTCTAGTCATGGGTAAGTTGATGGCAATTTTTATTAAAAATTTTTGGACATTTAAGAAAATCGCCAATATTTCGAACAGTTGTAACTTTAACCCCTACAATGCTTATACTAGAAAAAAGGGAATTTAATTTAACATAATTTGATATAAAAAAATACAAGATGTTCCATTTGAAATAAAAAAGTTTTTGAGGTTTGAATTTGACAAAATGTAACGTGAAAAATAAAACACTTGGTATACTATTTTGGCATCTATTTTTTTTTTGTAGAGAGTAGCTCATCTTGTGTTCTTTCTACGTACCAAAGAGCAAATAAGGATCTCCTACACGAAGAAAGTTATAACGGTTCTTGCAAACCATTGCACCTGTCAAATTTTTTATAAAATGTCAAATATTCCCGAAACTGCTCGGTTTAGGTATAGGGTGTGCTACATGTTTTGACTCAGAATTTTATGATCATTTCGAAAAGTCGAAAATATATAGGGTGTTCCATTTAAAATAAGCAAGTTGTTATCGATTTCCGGTATTTCCGGAATTGCCGCCACCTCGAAATTATTATTTTCGGACCCGTAATGGTCGACTATGGTAGGGTACCAAATCTCAAATCTCTATCTCATCTGCAAGTGGGAAATATTCTAATGGCCGCCTTAAAAGAATCACCCTGTATATGTGCATCCCATGTTAATGTTTGGATCATTCTTAAGTCCAAGAATTTGTAGTCGGTAAGATCGTTTAGAGGAACCTCATTGATTTTTGGTCAAACGGTTTTGTTAAATGAAATAAATTTTGTTTTTCGTATGTTCAATGACAATTTCTTCGTATTTACAATCTCTTGCCAGATGTTTTGTGACGCATTCATTATTCTAGTTGACCTTCGTTTGCTATATAGCACGTCTTACAGTCTCACTCTGTCTGTCGTGGTTGTCTATTTAGTGCACAAACTCACCAAAGCTGTTTCCCATCAGCTTCTTGGTGACATCAGCTCAACATTTTGGAAGGCATCCCCTTTACCCGAAATGGTGTAGCTATTCGGTATAGTTGTGAACCGTGAAATTGATCTAGGCATGGGTTTTTGAATTAGAGAGATTATCAAAATAGTAAGTAAATTTTGTTAATGATATTAAAATGTGTATTTAATTAATTCATATTGTAATGAATATCTAAACATTGTCATATGCACGGGAAAGCGGCATTATAGGTGTATTCACACCTATAATGCCGACTGAAAATGTTTGAGAATAAACAAGAATTTCTGAATTCTGCTACTGATTGACCTAAAACTTATTTTTAGTACATTCAGCTTTCAAAAACGTAGAGAGGATGTTGGTAGCGCAACTTAAAGATAAAAACTGCTTTAGGTGAACTGCTTTTTCTGTGCCAGATAGTAGAAAAAATCTGATCAGAATTAAAATCATACCAAATTTGATAGTTATATGGAGATTTTTCTTTTTTTTACTGGAGAGTCCTCTCCGTCTTCAACTATTCTATATCATCCCTTCTCTAATTCATATGGTCAAAAAATAAGAGAATTCAGGAGAATATAATGCTAGAAAGTCACTTTGGGGAACATATTTCTTGGAAAAACAAGTTGCTGGTAAGATGGGCTATCCAGGGTATTCATAATATACCAAGAGATGATGCATTTCTTCGGTCATATCTGACAACTTTCTTGCTTTGTAGTTCTATTAAAGACCAACACAGTGGGCCTAGTCTGGGTTCCGGAATCGGAAGCAATATGGTGTATGGCCTATATCAGACTCTTGGTATATATACACCTGTAAAGAATCAATATGTTGTCAATCCGGAGAAAACTAGGGCATTAGCAAGTCTGATCTTCACACCCAATTCTGTGCAACTGGCAAATTCTGCCTTTTGTGTTCTTCGTCGAATGCCATATTTGCAGTTGCCGGAATTGTCCACAAGGGCTCTAAGTTTACTACCTCATAATTTCCTATCCTTAACATGCTTGGATGGTTTTCATTTGGTCCATAATCGTAATTTTCGTTTCGAGCTCATTGTTCAAAAGTTGCATGAGTTCATCCTTGCTTGATGCAACTAAGGTAATATTATCTGCAAATCTCAAGTTAGGAATCTTAGTTTTGCCCTTGCCATAGCAAGTCAAACAGTATGATTCTTAAAACAGCATCTCTTTCAATAGATATTTAGTATTCAGTTTTTCAAAGGTCTTGAACTCATTAAACACAATTAGTGGTTGACGAGCTCCTGGGTCTCTATTCTTGACGGCAGTAGAATAGAACAATCGAGAGAAAGTGGGCGTGTCTTTATTGAAATTCACAAAACTGTATTCTTGAACTCATTTCTATCGTCGCTTCTATCAAAAACTGATCCCCGATGCTTCTCTTGGTTATTTTCAGGGAACAGTCGGGGAATGCCGTCATTTTCTGTTTTTCTAACCTAGAAAAGTGAATGTTGTCAAAAACTAAATGTTTTATTTCACTTTTGGACTTAATATGAAGATGAATCTGCCTGAAGTAATATATTGGGACGAAATAATCCACAACGTGAACGATTCTCAAGAACTCCTAGAGGTTGAGAGAGAGATTCTTCCTCAGAGATCAGTTTTTATTATCAAATGAAAAATTTATGACATTGTTCTGTCTGACTAAGCCCGTTTGCCAGGATTTAATAGAGATCTTAGAGATGTAAAGCAGTCGGTCCCTTGTCTATTAAATGTTAGGCAAGTAAAAGATCCCTACTCTTCTTACGAGAAGAGGTTCGACAAAATTTCCAGGATGGGGGCAGCCCGTCTCCTGGCATAGGTGATAGGCCCTGGTAGCGGAAATAGGCCGACATTAAATAAATAAAAATCTTCCCTGTCTGTACAAACTACGTACAAAATATATTTTAAGTAATAATAGGTAGCATTATTTTTTTTTGTTTATTTAAAAATACCAGATCCACAAATTAATGTTATACATGGTAGTGCGTAGTAAGACAATAGATAACAATTGAAAATAAAATAATGAACATAAACAAAATATTTGGTTTAACATTACAATAGAAGAATATTGATATTAATATCAATCGGAATCGCTACTAGAAGTAAGATATCTTGTGGTAGTATTTTTCTTAACCTATTATTACAAGTCTTTTCATTTAGGTTTAAATTTTTGGCACTTGCACAGTTTTTTCTAGTTTTGAAAAATGTCTTAGCACATGATTTCATAAAGTTTTCAGTTTGTGGCACGTCAAGCTCTCGATGGATTTGACTGTTTCTTATAAGCCAATGAGCATTTATAGCAGATCCCAACACTTTATTTTGAAATGTTTGCACCTTTTTAATATTAGTTTTGCTAGCAGTTCCCCTTATCACACAGCTGTAAGTTACCGATGGTCTTAAGATCGATTTATATATTAATGTTGTGCACTTAACTCTGAGCTTTGATTTTCTATTAATAATGGGATATAGCATTGATAACCTTGCGTAACCATCATTAAGTTTTTTATTGATGTGGTAACTCCATGTTAGTCGTTTATCTAAGTATACTCTTAGATATTTAATTGCACTGTATGCAGGATTCCATATTATTTCCTCGTCGTTGATGATAATATTATTGGGGTTTTGTGGTCTTATAGGGTAAGCATTATTTTTCAAATAATAATACCTACTTTGGGCTCAACTCTGTTCTTAACAATACATATTGGTACCCCGGCACATATGACATTCTCATCTTTTTTCAAAATATAATAATTATATTGCCGTTTATTTTTTATTACACCGAATCTTTCAAAACACTGCTTCATTTTCAGGTTCTAGCAGTTCTGCGGGTCTTTGAATACGATTGTTAATATTATTGTTATTGTTATGAACTATGGTTATGCAGATAACCGATGTCGATTGTCAGACATGACAGAAATTGCTCGTCTATGATTGGTGAATAAGTTTGGCAACGCTGCGGTTCATTCCCTAATATTGTGTTCCCTCCTTTCTGTTTAAGAATACAGTTTAATGCTTGCAATAGAATGGCAGTAGAACAAATCCGGGGAACGCTCCCCGGGGATCGTTCTATTCTATCACGGTCAAGAATAGAGGCCCTGGTCTATAAGAAGATATTTAAAATAATGCAGTATTATTTCAAATATCTTATTATAGACCAGGAGTTCGCCAACCACTAATTGTGTATAAGTTTACGCCCAAAATGTCTGAATTGTTGTTAATTTGGGGTATTAGAGCATAGAAATGTCAATGCCAGCCCCTTTTTTTGTCACAGCGATGTGGGTGAGACCTTTAACTGTGTAAGAAATATGACTTGTAAAAGTATAACAAATTTAAGAATGGAATCGATCTGGCTGACGCGGCTCGCCAGCTGTGAATTCTGTTAAATCAATTGCCAAAGAAGAAACCTGCTATACATTTAGTGACAGTATATGGTAAAGCCACGCTAAAAAGTAGTAAATTAAGAAAACGACAGATAAAAATAATATTTAGAGCATTGCTGATAACACTGTCCAAAAAAGGGAACCTGATATAATTTTAGTGAATAGAAGAGTATACAGCGGTGTCACCTATGAGGACATAGAAGATTTGAAAATGCAAAAACGAACGAACTTTACATAGATTAATCACATTATTTTTTTAGTTTTGCACTAAAATGTTAAAAAGTATTTTTAATAAGACTATTGCGACAAAAGTGTAGGGCGTTGCTGATTGCGAATATATATTTGAGCAACAAAAATAAAAAATATTGACTGTGTAGGTATTTAATTTCAGTTGCACAACATAAATATGAAGTGAGCCCCAAGCAAATTTTGGTCCACTACAGTCAAACTTTATAAAACAAAAAAAAAAAAAACACCCACAAAAATGTCATATGCATGGGGATTTGAGGGATTTCTTAATTTACCCCCCAAAATCATGAATCCCAACTCCCATTCATTTTGAATTACAAGGAGCCGCTACGCTCGCCCAATTTTGAAACAAAAAGTCAGGTAAAAGAAATGATAAGTTTATGAATGGCAATCAGGAACTTAGTAAGTATGAACCTACTGAGTGTGAAAATATATTCAGCATCTCTGAAAACTGGTACGACAGCCTTACCATTTACAATAACTGATGACGTACAGAAGTTTCCTATCGGATATATTGGTTACTCATCAAAAATTTGGTAAGCACGAACCTACTGAGTGCGAAAATACATTCGTCATTTTTGAGAAGTGGTGCGAAGGTCTTGCCATTCATGATAATTGATGGCATACTGCAGCTTCCTACTGAATATACTGGTTACCCGTGTACTCTAATGAATGTCATAAATTTATGACTGGTGATCAGAAACTCGGTAAGTATCCTGATGGCGAAAATACATCTTTGAAATGTGGTGCGAAGGTCTTGCCTTTCACGATAATTGATGAGCTCTCTATCACACATACTGGTTGCCTGTGTAATACATAATGAAAGTAAGCTACAGAATCTGACGAAGATTCTGTCATTGTGGCATGTTCAGCAATTTATACAATTAAAATTATTTGAACAAATGCAAACTTTCTGATTTCTTTTCTAAAATACGTTTTGTTTAAAAAATATGCACCTTTTTATTAAAAGAGAAAATCAGTAACCATCACATTAGTACAGTGCTAAAAATTGTACCTATATTCATAATCAATAGGGACCTACTTTCGTATCATATTCATTAATCGTATAAATTGCCTATTTTTACTTTTGTCATTTAAATATGTTTTGATGTATTCATAATTTAACTTTCCTTTTGGTAATCGCAGTAATCTACATGTGGTAGAAAGCTCCAGTACACAATCCATTATCGCAAATGGCAAGACCTTCGCACCACTTTTCAAAGATGGCGAATGTATTTTCGCACGCAGGAGGTTCATAGCTACCAAGTTTATCATTACCAGTCGTAAATCTATGACGTTCATCGAATCACAAGAATAACCAGTATATGCGGTACGAGGCTTCGATACGCCATCAATTATCGTGAAAGACAAGACTTTCACACCACTTTTCAAAGATGGCCAATGTATTTTCACACTCAGGAGGTTCATACTTAACAAGTTACTGATTACCAGTTGTAAATTTATGATATTCATCGAATTACCCGGGTAACCAAATGTGCGGTACAAAGCTCTGGTACTTCATCAATCATTGTGAATGGTAAGTCATACCCTATACATTTTCACACTCAGTAGGGTCATACTTACCAAGTTCCTGATTGCCATTCATAAGCTTATCATTTTCTTACCTTACTTTTTTTTCAAAATTAGGCGAAGCGTACCGCCTGCTTGTACAGGGTTCGTATTTTGATAAAGAGGTAAAATTCCCTGACTTTTCCAGGTTTTCCATGACTTTTAACTGCAGTTTTCCAGACAATTTTAATTTATTTTTTAGTACGTAAATACATAGTTACTCTTAATATTGATTTTAAAATAAATGAAGAGATTATCACCCGTTTCATTTTTTCCATAATTAATCACAAAATATAATAAATTACCTAGTTCATATTGTAAATAAAATTTTATTAACTGGTTTAGGTTACAATAGATACAAAACTTTTAGAATACATTTTTAAAACGAAACTTAGGAATGCTCTTCTCTAACTAAAAAAAATTGCTATCGTCAGTTTCCCTCTGCCACCCCTAGGAGATAAAAGGGGGTGGTAATTTTTTTTGCCCAAAATTGGTTTCAGTGCGTCAAAATACTTCAGAAAAGTTAGATCAGAACCTCAAGACAAGACCTTTTTTTTTTGTATACCTGTGTTATTAATCAGACACCGGCCACATAACATACAACAGCATTAAGGATAGGATTTTGCAGAGTGAGAGGGGAAATATGTGTTTATTTTCGATTTATTGTAAATATTTAAAAAATCAAACAGTATAATCTTTAAAACTGTTTTAGATTCTTGCTATTTTTCTAACGAATACAACTATATATTTTTTTTATTGTAAATTTCTGTTGTAGGTACTTGAATATTGTAGTTTATCATTATTAGAGTATGGCATTTAACTATATAGAAAATTTATGATAAAAACTGTATATGGTTGTATATGGTTATATTCCTTAGAGCAGTGGAAAGTATCTAAAACTATTTTAGATACTATTTACGATTTTTTAAATATTTATAATAAACAGAAAATAGACGTATATTTCCCTCTCACTTCACAAAATCTTATCCTTAACAAAAAGCCACAAGAAAGCACAAAATCGCGCTAATGACCGGCGAAGAACACAAATACAACATACAAATCCAAACAAGACACTGGAGCTGCAGATTTATTCCTTAGCGCCCATTTCCACAAAGGCGAAAATCGTAAAACATTCTCATTCTCATTTACTAGGAGATAAATTAGACAGGGACGGCTTCAGTTAGAAAGTCAGCAAATCGTAAACAATTATTAATACTACATATATATTAATAATTAATATTATATTGTTGTATGGGATAATAATCAGTAATTGGTATTTGGACCTAATTTTCAGATAATTAATGAAACTCCCTGACTTTCTCGCCTCTTTGCGAAATTCCCTGACATCTCCCTAACTTTTAGACGAAATTTTTAAATTCCCTGACTTCACCCGGTTTTCCCGGTCGCTACGAACCCTGTTGTACCACCCAAAATTAATGGGAGCCGGGATTCATGATTTTTGGGGGTAAATTAAAAAATCCCTCCAATCGCCATACGTAAACCTATGACTTTTTTGTGGGTAATTTTTTTACAAAGTTTGACCTCTGTAGTGGGTCAGTGTCCCAGAATTAAGAGCTGGCGAGCCGCGACAGCCAGATCATCTTTTATTGTTTATCGATTCCCGCAAACTCCATTCTTAAACCATATCCCTGTACCAAAAAAAAGAGCTGGCATTGACATTTCTGTACTCTACCAAATTAAAAACAATTCACAAATTTTGAGTGTAAACTTATTATACACAATTAGTGGTCGGTGGGCTCCTGGTCTACTAGTACTTTATTTAAATATATGTATTTAAAATAAATTTTTGAAAATATTTAGTGTGAATATTTTATACACACTCATAACTTTCTTTATTTTTTCCCGATTTTAACTAAATTTTACTGAAGTATAGAACAAACTTGTGTCTACTTATGGACAATTCTGCGGTACAAAAATAAACCGAAGAAATCAATAAATCATATTAGGCATTTTTTTATCGGAAAATTTTATTAACGAAAGGTGTTCAAAATTGTCCAAAAACCTTAAGTCCAAAATTTCATCAAAATAAAAAAAAATAAAAAATATATAAAGGACACCGCACGTTTTATAGGTAAATTGGTGGCCTGTCAAATTTAATGAATTTTTGAAATGTTGTAGTTCAACTGATTCTGAACAATAAGTTCCTGTAGCAAAACTTCTGGACAGTTTCTCCGATAGATGACTCTAAAGACTCCTCGATACTATACCACGATTTCTCAAAACTACTGCAGTTGTTGAAATGATAACTGCTAGAAATAAATAACCAGATTATTTACCATTATTTGGTCTTAGATTGATGTGCCTGAACTTCCGGTTTTGCGGGAAGTGACGTCAAATCACATTTTTTCGAATGCACAACGGACATTTTTCTCATTTTAATAATCATATATACGTTGATACATAAGTAGCATTTTTAAAATTCACTATCATTTTTAATAAGTAATTGCATTGACTAGTCGGACATTGATGCTAGCTTGATACCGGATACGTCATAATCTTGGTACAAAACAAAGTTGATTTTACTTTTCAAGATATAAAATTGCAGTTGTGTCTAGTCAATGAAAACTAATTATTTGTGAGACCTTTAAGTAGAATAGGCAGTTTTTGTTTATTTATAATACATTATTTTTAGCAAAAATTGCACAGGTGATTATTTTCATTTTTTTAAATATTTACTTATTTTAGTCATTCATTAATACAAATGAAACCAAAAAAAAAACTTTATTTCAAATTGATTAAACCTTATTCATACAGAAAATAAATCCTAAGTGTAGCCATGTTATGCTTTATAATAAGAATGACTTACTTTGAAAGTTAGAAAAGCAATCGGAACGCATATACATATTATGTATATCTAGTTCCTGTACTATTTGTCATTTTTTTATTTATATGACATTATTATACCTCCATTTTTTCTTATTATTGATTTACTTGCTGGTTTTGATTGAACTGATTGATTGTTATATTGACAAGTCTGTAGGGTGGACGAACGAAGTGAGTCCAGCAATTACAGATGACAAAACAAGTGGCTTTTACTCCGAATAAAACATGCTATTTTTTCTTCAAACGTCGATTACAAAAATAAAGATAAAAAATCTCGAATTTCATCACCAAAAACGCATTCTGTTAATATTGCATGGCCGGCGTATTAAATAAAATACATGTTGCTATGAATCCCAGTAAACATTAATGTAACTTTACCTCTCTGAGAAGTAAAATTAAGAGAACATTTTTATATAAAATATTTATGTAAAATATACATAAATGATATGTAAGGAATAAGTTCTATTTTAACATAATTCGTAAATGTATATTTTACATAATCTTACGTATCTTGTACATAAGTTAATACCTAAAATTTTATGTAAAATATGTTACATAACATATACTTAAAATAATATCATATTTAAGTCAACATATTAACTTAATTACTTATACACAAGTTTACATATTTTTTACATAATTTTACGTATAAATGTTTACCTACTTCATTTAGTTCATTTTACGACATGAACGGCGTCACCCACCATGTCGTCAGTTTGCTTGTTTTGATGTAAAATCTAACGTTTGTGTTTTTTTGTGAAAAATTGTGGATGTCTTTTAATAACTTGGATGCAGAACTGTGAACTGTAAAGCGTTGTGACTTTTTTAAATATTATTTTATTTGGACGTTTCATTAGAGTGTAGAGGTTAGGTGCAAACATAAACATGTCCGAAAAACGGTCTCTTGTTTTCGGTGTACCTACATGAGTTGGACCATTTTCCAGTAAATGACCCAAGAAGTAAGTTTGTATGGTACGGGTTTTATAAAGATATTTAAATGAAACGTAATCTTTTTGTTAGGTTAGATGTTAATTTAGATTTAATCATTATTCTCGACAGACAAATACATCATTACATGGATCTTGTAACACAAAAGCTGTATGTTGGTACTGTTCCCACATTATTAAGTTCAACTGAATCCAGCGTAAGAAGTTGTAATTCAAGAAAACCTAGATCTTAATAGTCACAAAAGCTTTTGCGAAGTACTATGCATGGTATGATTATTGTTTACCGACGTCTTACAGCATCTACTTTGTTTTCGTTATTTTATTTGTATTTTACATACATTGCAAGGTTTTGTATGTGTAAAGTAGGCTAATATTTTCCTGCAATTTTTCTTTTGTCCAAAATTGGCTTTTCAGCGCGTCAAAATACTTCAGAAAGTTAGATCAGAACCTTAGGACAAAACCTTTTTTTTTGCCTTTTTTAGAGGACAAAAACTGATAGATTTTTTTTTAATATCAGAATCGGTTTCAGCATGTTAAAAAACAGGATAGATGGTTCTGATCAAAAGCGCAGCCCTTTCTTTTGTTGACCTGTGATTAATGATGATGATATTGCTTGTATAGCCATTAAAAAAATTAAGTTGATCACTATCACGAAGAAAATTAATTGTCTGAACCTTTTTCGTTAATTTTGTTGCAATAAATTAAGAAAATTAAGATTTGCCATTATTAAAAAATATGCTTCTGGTAGAGGTAAATCATCTTGGCAAAGGACTCCGCACATTTTCTTTCGTATAAAATGGCTCTCGGTGAATGTAATAATATAATATAATTTAATATTTATAAAAAAAGCTTAAGAAACAGTAACAAGTTCGAAAATTGAATCGTTGATTGTTTACTTTTCAGTGGCGTTAATTAACAATTTGTTTATATGGCTGTTAAACAAACTGTATTTTTTCATGGGATTCTCACAAGATTGGTGCACTCGTCTACAGCTTATACATGAAAAAAAGTACTGCTTTATACACTTGTTACATAAATAAGTATTTTAAAATTATTTAAAACAATTTTTTGGCAGTTATTTAACAAATGCATTTTTTTCACGCTTCACGGCTCCCAATTGGCGTAGAAAAACCCGTTTTTTAATTGTTTTTTTTTTTTGTGATCTTTTGAAGCATTCTAATAATTTTTAATTGTGTTTAATTCTGGGTAAAAAAATTCTTTATGAAAAATTTAATACGATTTTAAATAGTTTGAAAAAATTGTGTTAACACCACTGAAGAGTAGGAAAAAATCTACATTCTAAAAAAAATTGTTCTATGACTTGATGGACTTAAACAGTAAACGGTTCAATTTTCGACTTTGTTATTGTTTTTTTGGCGTTGTTTAAACATTTCCACTTGAAATTTGGTGTGATGATTTAATGGGCTTATTTAGCATATTTTTTTATTACATTTTGCAAAAAATCTCTTAATTTTAAAGTGAAATTCAAAAAACCAGGATATTCTAAGATCTTTAGAGGCTTTAAAATTAATCAAGAATATCTAAACACTGTGTGAAGTCATTCACTCCTAGTTGCATTTTCATTCCCCTTTTTTCGGCACTTATATGCTGCTCCAATAGTTCCCAAATCACCATCTCTGGCAGATTAGACAAATCTGATTTTAAATAACTAGGTTTTAACAGTGTAAACTCAACTTTGAGATAGACTTTCGGATTGAATGACAGCACTTTGAGCACATCGGTTCATGTTTCAAGCAGTATACTTCTGAAGCTACTATCGGATTGACTTCAAATTTTCAGTATTATAATTATTCAACGATTACTTTGCATAAACATAATAAAAAGTAAATTATAACTAAGTGACCCCATTCCATTGGAAGCATGTTTTCCTAAAGTTTTGTTAAAATATATACATTATTAATTAAGCTATCATAAATTGTTTAATAACTTAACAAATTGATCAAAATAGTTTGCATAGGTCTAGTTTTCTTCACAATTTGGTAAAGAATAATCTGTTTTTCTTTATTGAGATACAGGCTAGATAACCAGATTTACTACACTATGTACAGTGTGTCCCTGGATTGTGTTTGCGATAGGTGTAATATACCAAAAAAAATTTAGTACGGCTTTCATTTTCTGCAGTCTCGGTCTGCTTGGCGTAAAATGTATTGTTACCAAATTTCAGTTAACACGTTCGCTCCTGATGGGATGTTGGTTAGTATTGCCAGATGCTGAGTAGGTTTTTGACAATGGAATATACATAGGATATACATAGGATCAGATCGCCATATGGCGACACCAGCATTGCGCAATATACTACTGCGTCGCCATATGGCGACATCAGCAGTGAACATGTTAAAATGGGATCTAACTTGCGGAGTTAATCTAAGTAGAAAATAAAAGAAAACAAACCATTGCAGGTAAACTGGTCTTTCTGTTAATTTCACGGAAAAATTCTATTTGGATAAAAATATTTGGCATTGAAAGTTAGAGCCATATGCCAACTTCCATTGTATTTGAACAAAAAAAAAAAAAAAGAAACTACTTAAACTAAATAGCTTTTTATTTTTTAACACAATTAACAATTTCAACTAAAAACCTATTCAAATAAATTACTACATTCTTCTAATTCTTTGTAACTTCTAATTTATTCAAGGTATTCTTATTATTATTATTAATATTATTTTTTGTTAATACAATGAAAGTTGGCATATGGCTCTAACTTTCAGTGCAAAATATATTATCCAAATAGAATTTTTCCATAAAATCAACAGAAAGACCAATTTACCTACAATAATTTATTTTCTTTTATTTTCTTCTTAGAATTAACTCCATGAGTTAGATCCCATTTTAACTGAAATTTGGTAAAAATCCATTTTATGTCAAACAGACTGAGACTGCAGAAAATGAAAGCTGTACAAATATTTTTTTTTTGGTATATTACACCTATCGCAAGCACAATCCGGAGACACACTGTATGAAATAGACTTATATTTGAATTCTTTTCACAGGTTGTGTAATTGATGTTCAGGTAGCAAATGTCAGAATGACGAAGGCTGACCAAAGAACGGGTAAAAACAGAAACGACCCGAGAAATGCTTAACACTTATTGTAGATACTTAGTTAACTTGAATATAGATTAGTTACACAAAAGACACTAGTCTTTGATAATCATAGATAGGGCTCCAAATAAGTGAGCAGTACTCAAGTTTAGACCGAATGTAGCAATAAAATAGTTTGATTAAGACGCCATTGTCCCGGAAGACTTGACTTAGTCTTAAAATAAACCCTAAGGTTTTCATAGACGAGGAAACCGTTAACTCGATATGCTTGGCAAATGATAATTTGTTATCAAACAATACTCCTAGATCTCTGGTTGAGTCGGTACGGGACAAAGATTGTGTGTCGATATGATAGTCGTATTCAATGAGTTCATCTTTTCGTGAGTAAGTTACAACCTTGCATTTGGTTATATTTAGAGCAAGAGAGTTTAAATGACACCACTGTGCTACTTTATTAAGTTCCCTTTGTAGCATATGACAGTCGTCTATGGAGTTTATTGACGCAAAGATTTTTAGGTCATCTGCGAAAAAAAGCTTTTTGCAGCAAAGAGTGTCATTGAGATCATTGACAAAAAGAGCAAAAAATAGCGGACCTAAATATATTGACTCAGTAAAGATTAGAGAATCTTTACTAAGCTAATATATGTTGACAAATAAGACAACCATATCTTGCAATATATACTTTTTATCTCTTTTTGATGTAGCATGTATTTATTTTATATACCTACCATAATGTTCGAAATAGCACCCTATAGTACTTTTTAAATATTGATACTAGAAAACTGGATTGTTGAACTTACATATGTGAATATAAATTCCTCATAAATTGTCCAGAAAAATTGATCTTTAGGAAATAACCGGAGGAGACATCAACTTTTATTTTTAAGTAGAATACCTCTGAACATTTTTAGAAAGTTAGATAGTTTTATATTTTAAATATAACCATTTTTTATACAAAAATTGTCATTCTAAATATAGAACTACTCGGCTCTCTAAATAAAACTTGGTGTCAACTTCGGTAATTTTCTAAATAAATATATTTTTTTCTGCATAATTTATAAGGAACTTATATTAATATACAGTGTGTCTCACTTTTCATCACTACACCTCAATATCTCGGCCATTTGTTGATCGATTTAGATCAAATTTGGTATACTACTGTTGCTTCAGATTGTGATTAAAGTTATTTAAATTTTTTTTTTTCGAAATTAAATGATACTATGATCAAAAGAAATTGGCAAAAATTAGGAATTTATATTAGCGATTGAGATAGGGTTTTTGTTTTTACAGAATCTTGTTCGGCATGACCTAATACCCTTGTATACCAAATTTCGTTAAAAAATATTCATTCCTCTACAAGAAAATGATATCTAAGATTTCAATAATAATCACCCTACTATTCGAGTTATTTATTGTCGGATATTTACATAACTTGGTAGTCGTGTAATAATGACGCTAATTAAGCATTAGGACACATTTTTTATCCAAAACACTATTATGAAATGAATATTTGAAAAATGGTGGCTATTTTTTAAAATACTTAGAACTCGGCATACCAATATCTTTGTTAACATGGAGTGCTTTGGAATGGATTTGACAATTCTTATTTCAATTTTATCAGCAATAATTAATTGTTGTGGAGCCATGTTTAAGTTTAATTCGACATTCGATGCAATTGTCGAATCTATTCTAAAGCACTCCATGTTAACAAAGCTATTGGTATGCCGAGTTTTAAGTATTTTAAAAAATAGCTACCATTTTTCAAATATTCATTTCATAATAGTGTTTTGGATAAAAAATGTGTCCTAATGCTTAATTAGCGTCATTATTAAACGACTACCAAGTTATGTAAATATCCGACAATAAATAACTCGAATAGTAGGGTGATTATTATTGAAATCTTAAATATAATTTTTTTGTAGAGGAATGAATATTTTTTAACGAAATTTGGTATACGGGGGTTTTAGGTCATGCCGAACAAGATTCTGTAAAAACAGAAACCCTATCTCAATCGCTAATATAAATTCCTAATTTCTTTTGATCATAGTAGGCATATTTAATTTCGAAAAAAAAAAAATTAAATAATTTTTTAATCACAATCTGAAGCAAAAGTAGTATACCAAATTTGATCTAAATCGATCAACAAATGGCCGAGATATTGGGGTGTAGTGGTGAAAAATGAGACACACTGTATATATATATATATATATATATATATATATATATATATATACAGTGTGTCTCATTTTTATATATATATATATGTTAGATCACTGTTCACATGAATGACTTTTTAAAAACTTTTATTTAGTTACATGGAGCCAACGTTGGCTCTTGGAGAAGGAAAATAATAATTAGAAGTGTTTCATTCTAAGTGAGTTTTATAACTGATTCAACAAAGCGTGTTTAGTCATATTTATAACATACAGAACCTGAATAAGCAAAATATGGAACAAAGGAAATGCAGTTCTGCAGTCATCACAAGTTATGAGAAACAAAGGTGAAATATGATATCTTGAAGATAAGCAATTAATAAGAGAAGTCGTTATCATGTAATATGATATACCTGTGAAGGTTTGTTATGGCTAAGTCTTGGTAATAAGCGTATAATTTTATATAACAACTTCCCCCTTAATAAAAAAGTTGATGTTATGCAGCAACTTTTGAAAATTGTTAGAAACGTTAAATGAATATAATGCAAAATAAATTGAAACAATGTTGAATGAATACAAAGCAAAATAATAGAATACTTAAAAGTTAAAATTGGTAAATGATAATAATAATAAGCGAGTAGTACATTACATAAATGTGATAAGAATAAAATACAATGGTCTAAATTAATAGACAAGGGTAAAACTCCACATATGAAAGTCTATGTTAACTCGATGTCCTCTTCTTCTTGAGGTTTAATACCGGGTCGCTTTCTTGGAGGGATCAGTCTAGGAAATTTGGTAAAAACTCTGCTTCGCTCTGAAGGAGGTGAAGGAGGGTTGTCCGTTTTGGGTTGGATTCGCAATGCTCCACATCTTCTTCTTCTGCATTTACAAGTTATGTAAAGTAGAACTAATAGAATGATGAGAGTGATTATGAAATATGTGAACCAAGATACGTGTTTGGTCACAAAAGGCTCGTTTATGAGGTCATCCAGGTCTTTGGAATATTGGTCCAATTTGGTTTTTGCAATATCTAGATCTTCTACGTCGAGACTGTTTAATTTGAGTGGTTTTAATTTTGGAATTTCGATTTTGTCGGGCATGTGATTACAGCATTCAAAAGGAATTTGGATAGGATGTGAATTGTCCTTAATTTCGGAAAAGTCTTTGGCACTGGCTTGTATTCTAGTAATGCCTGCATAGGCGTAACATCCTGGTTGTAGTTTGATGATGGAATTTTTGTTGATTAACTCTGTTGTGGATTCTCTCTTTGGACAGTTGATTGTAATGTGAAGTGGTTCGGAATTAATTACTAGCCATGTGTTGTCTTCAAGTTCTTGGACGTTGTATCCCTGACTAATAATGAAGGAAGTTTGACAGTTCTCTGGAAGTTTTGGCAATGGTTTTAGTATTCTGGCTTCACATATGGCATTTTGGTCGATAGGATATGCAAACAGGTTAGAACATAGTTTGGTTCCAAAATAAAGTGGTTTGCATTCTTTTAAATTTTGTATAGGTATGTACATCAAAGAATCATCATCTCTCGCGATATATTTTTGTGAAATAGATAAAATGTGATGTAGACCAGTTCTGTTATCAAGTATCGGGATAGGGTATAGGTGATAGGTGTTATAATTTTGGGGTTCAACAAGTGGTATTGTTAAAACAAATACTAAGTTAGAATCCATTTGAAACGCTTGCAATTCAATAATGTCCAAATACTTAGCAACTGCCGATAATTTAATGGGGAGAGGCAAATTGTTCCTTCGTAAGCTCTGTGAAACTTCTTGAAGTGCTGTCACTAAGTGATTAGGGGTTATGATTGACGTGTGAATGATTCCTAATCTGGCAAATGTTATTGAATTCAGAATGTCGTTCAAATTATTTTCGATATACAAATAGCTTGCCATTAGTTGTTCGGAAATGTATAAAAATTTTAGTTTTATGTGAGCAACCTCAATAGCTTGAGTCATCGTTCGAATTGTGTGTTCGATTTCTTCGAGATCTTTGTTAAACGTTTCCTCGTCAATTTGTAATTTTTTGTATAGTCGAGTTGAAGTTTTTAATAACAGAGGTTGTAACTGAAATTTGATTTTTGATTAAGTTTTCCAATTGAAGTTTGTCATTATTTAGTTTATTTATACAATTAGTATAGTACTGGCCATCTTCAGCATCTAGGTTTCCAGTTATTGATTTGAATATTGTTCCGATATCGTTAAGTATTCCGCGTTTATATCTCTTTGTGTCTGAGAAGACTTCATCAAATTTAATTTTTATAGAACTAGATATCTGTGTTAAAAGGTTAAACTCTGTTTTGATTTCGCTTCTAAACAGAATTGATTTCTGGTCAGCGGCAAATTAACTATAGTTTCCTGTTTTGTTTCGAGGTTTAATTAAGGTAGCAGAATTTTGAAAAATTTCTTTTGTTTTAAAGGGACCGTTAAATTTGTTTTGTAGTTTGTTCTTAATTTGTGATTCTTTTACATAAAATAAGTCACCTATTTTGTATTCGGGTCGTTTTAGGGGAACATTTCTGTCGAAACGAACTTTTGCTTTCTCCTTTTGAGCTTGTGTTCGATTGCGGGCGATTTCATAATAGTGAGATATTCTGTTGTTTAAATCTCTAACGTATTTAGTTATTAATTCTTTTTGGTTATATAAAGTTTCAGGTGGTCTGTTGGACGTATGTCCAAATACAAGTTCGTATGTCCAAATACAAGTTCGTATGGGGTGGAACCGTGTGTTTTATTTACCGAATTGTTACAGCATATTTTTGCATATGGTAAAATTGTGAAAGGATGTTCGTTCGGGTTTTCAGTTTTATGAATTCTTATCATTTCAGCTAAGGTAACATGAAATCTTCCTAGGGATCCGTTGAATTGAGAATGCCCTACGCTTGAATACGTCAGTTTTATGTCGTAGAGGGTACAGAGATCTTTGAGCAAACGGTTGTCAAATTCGCCACCGTAATCGCAATGGATTCTTAATGGGGTACCATAATGTTGAAAGATAACAAAAAAGTGTTTACGACGAACTTTGCGGATTTATCCGGGACTGCATAGGCTTGCGTGAATTTAGTTAATTCGTCGCGAATGTTTAAAGCGTAATTTCGAGTGAGGAGTTCAAATAAATCGATGTTAATTCTTTCGAAAGGTGTTCTTGGGGTTTCCGCGATTACTAGAGGGTTATTAGATTTTTTCGGCATACTTTAGTCTTTTGACAAGTTTCGCAATTTTTTATAAAGTGTATTTTTCTTTAATTCTCCAAATCGTTTCGTTTATTCCGCAGTGTAGATTATTTTTTTCACTATGATATTGTTCTAGGATTATCGGGATTTGGTCTTCGTCAGGAGTTTGAACAATGTTTTGACAAATTATTACCTTTAAGTCTTTTTCTGCAAAAATGAATGATAAAATTCGAAGTATAGGGAGGTCTAGATTATTTTCCACAAAGTATATCTTAGAAAGATCTAAAACATCTTGATTTTTAAATAATACCAAAAATAGATGTTCAATTACAGATTCAATATCAAAAGATAGAGGGATGATGAAATATCTCCTATGTCTGACTGTTTTGTTCGATATAATATTGATTTTATCGTTATGAAATTCAGGTCAAAATATGTCCTTAATAAGTTTGTGATGGAGGTCTTGTAAATTATTTTGGTGAAAGAAAGTCATAATATCTTTGTATTCTCGATGTAAAAGTTGCTTGTTTGACTAGTCTATTAATTAATACATTTTTCTTAAAAGGTGTTAAATTCGTGTGAACAAACGTACTGTATATCTGTTATTTTTTTATTTTGTGAAGGATTTACTAATTTAGGTTACAGTTTAATCGTGAAAAGTTTCTGATGCATTTTTTTAATCTTATCTTGAATGTAGAGTATTAGATGTCCTGCAATTCTTGATAACATGTTTAATTGATAAAAATACAAGACGTGCTTCTGTGGGAAGTATAGATGTGCTTGTTAGAATTTCTTCGAATTTAATTTATACATCTTCTTTAAGTCACCTTTTGTTTAATCGATAAGATTAAGAGTTAAGGTATTTTATTTTCTGTTTCCATTATTGTTACAACTCAATTAAGAGTATAATCTGCGATCAGTGAAATGAGGAAACGAATTATTCGGCTTATTTTTGAAGATAGAAACTTCAAATTTTGTACGTATGTATTAAAATATATATTCTAGTTCGTCACGTTTTTAATTTTTTGTTTTAATCAAAAACACGTGATCAACGAAAAAATTGACGTCGAAAAATTGGAATTTACAAAAAACGAAATCGTGACGCCCTAGATAGTCCTTAATTAATTACGTGGATAAAATATAACCTCTTAATTTTCAAACATAGATTCAATAAATAGTTTCCAATTTTGCCGTCAATAGATGGCACTCGCCTCGGCATTCGCATAGCTTTACACGCTCTCAGACTTTAGGGAGGAACTTGTCATGGAGACCAGACGCGAATGAATGCTTGCCAGGGAAGCATTCAGGAGTTCTGGTAATTGTAATCTTAAATTTATTTATAAATTATTTTATCTTACTGGAATGACTTAATAGATGAAATTCTTGAAAATGTTAATACATAAATAAAAGGTGCCAAATAGAGAGGACCGTTTTGTATAAACACTCCTACAAATTTTATTATGAAAGTTTGAATGCGGTTTTTAGTTAGGTCAGAAATCAATTTATTCGAAATTATTACCAAGCCAAATGTACAGGGTGTCCCAGTCAACGCGCTATGCTCGGTTTTCTCGGTAGTTTCTGAGATAAGTTTATGGTTCAAAATCCAGTCTGACGTAGGTTTTCCGAGGAATCTCATACTGCTAAGATAATTTAGGAATCCAAGATGGCGGACGAATTTCGTCATCTATGGTCCTATTCGACTGAAAATCGATATCTGGGGGTTTTCGGGGATGCGGTTTACGAATTTTTGGTCAAAATTTAGGAATCCAAGATGGCGGACGAATTTCGTCATCTATGGACCTATTCGACTGAAAATCGATGTCTGGGAGTTTTCGGGGATGCGGGTTATGAATTTTTGATCAAAATTTAGGACTCCAAGATGGCGGACGAATTTCGTCATCTATGGTCCTATTCGACTGAAAATCGATACCTCGGGGTTGTCGGGGATGCGGGTTACGAATTTTTGGTCAAAATTTAGGAATCCAAGATGGTGGACGAATTTCGTCATCTATGGTCCTTTTTGGCTGAAAATCGATGTCTGGGGGTTTTCGGGGATGCGGGTTACGAATTTTTGGTCAAAATTTGGGAATCCAAGATGGTGGACGAATTTCGTCATCTATGGTCCTATTCGACTGAAAATCGATATCTGGGGGTTTTCGGGGATGCGGGTTACGAATTTTTGGTCAAAATTTGGAAATCCAAGATGGTGGACGAATTTCGTCATCTATGGTCCTATTCGACTGAAAATCGATATCTGGAGATTTTCGGGGATGCGGGTTACGAATTTTTTTAAAAATTTAGGAATCCAGGACAGCGGACGAATTATAACTATGCATATTTTTTTAAATGCAATTAAAAAACAATTGCTTGCATATGTCACGTGATATAACAATGAAAACCCTGTATATTTTTACATATTCTTTTAGATCCTTTATCCCTGATTTCAAACATAAGGATTGATAGATCTAGCTGTAATATTTTTTGATATATCGGACATTAAATATGCTCCAAACATGCATATAGGTATTTTAGGGTTTCTGACGGAGCGCAGTCAGTGGCGTATTTAGGGGGGGGGGGGGCTATAGGGGCTCTAGCGGCAAAATTCAAGGGCGGCAATTTTTTTGAAAAACACCAAAGACAAAAACAAAAAATTATTATTATTAATATGTTCTATCAGAACATGTTTAATTTATTTGAGAACGTGTTTTTTATATTAACTAGACTAAAGTTCCTTATTATAGTCAACAGTACCCGGTGGTTGTGCAAACGTTAGAACCTCATTTAACTTCTTTATTTTGGAAGTTACGTAAATAAGTTCAAAAATAAATGTTATGGGATATCACATGTATTTTCCAAACATCGTTTCAGCAAAACAATTCAAACAAGTCGAATTTCGGAGATATGAGCTTTTCCTTGGTTTTTTTAAATATATCTTTACACCATTTGAAAGGCCATAGAAAAATCTTTCCAATGATATATGACACAGTATTTTTCTTAAAAACTATAGTAAATATTAAGTTTTATGTTTTCTTACATTAAGTCATGGTAGTCCGAAAAATATACAGTGTGTTTCACTTTTTAATTTTTTTTTTTCTGATTTGAATCAAATTTTACTTAAGTATGGAACAAATTAGGATCTACTTATGACCAGAAAAAAATTCACCTCCTACAAATGCAAAGCCATCTGCGGTACCAAAATATGCGGATAAAATCAAAAAATCATATTAAGCATATTTTTATTGGAAAATTTTGTCAATGAAACTTGTTCAGAATTGTTCAGAAACCTTAAGTCCAAAATTTAATCAAAATAAAAAATATATAAATTTTTATTAAAATAATGTCAAAGTCCGAAAATATCATTTTAATGGGTTTTTTCGTTTAGAAAACTGTACTATGACAATTTTGTTTGAAATTAAACCCAAGCTGCCAGGTAGTTGTAAAGCAATTTACAGTTTTTTTTTAAATAATTATTTTCAAAATTTTTAAAATTTCAAGTTTTTCATTTTTTAATTTTGATTAAATTTTGGCCATTTTGGATAATTCTGAATAAGTTTTATTAACAAAATTTTCCGACAAAAAAATGCCTAATATGATTTTCCGATTTTCTCCACATATTTTGGTACCGCAGGTGGCTTTGGTAGTGGCTTTGGTCATAAGTAGATACTAATTTGTAAGTAAAATGTGATTCAAATCGAAAACAAAATAAAAAAGTTATTGGGGTGTTACCATTTCAAGTGAAACACACTGTATCAATTATTGAAATTCTCCATTTTATTTAAAATAAATTGAAATTATACAGAACTAACATATTGTTTATTTTAATTTACATACTTTTGTTTTCCATGGCTAATTTGATAAATTGTAAATTTATAGTAAACTAGACAAAATTTGTTTAAGATAAGTACCATATTATAAAAACAAAGCTTTTTTTATGGCGTTTCAAATGGTACATATATGGAGTGTTAATTTAAAAAAAAGCAAAGTAAAGTTCATATCTCCGAAATACGACTTTCAATAGGCATGTCCACAAAATTTTAATTTCAATTGGAAATGATAGAATTATCGATATTGTACACTAATTTAACAATAAAAAAAAACCGCTGCCCAAGGAATCACTACTTCCACATCCAGATTTTCTATCCAAGTCACTTACAACGAAAAAATGTTGTATGTGGAAATAATTGTTTAATAATATAATATTTGAATTCGTCTACCTCAAAAACCCATAAAACGATAACCCACATCGGTAGTGGGGTGGGGGGTGTGGGGTGGTGATAGAGGGTGGCAGTGGGGGTGGATAAGGTAAAAAATATTTTGAGGTTTCTGATTCTTGTACACACAATAAATCAAATTTTGTTTTCCATCCTCTTTAATAATGGGGTGGGGGTGGTAATGGGGGTGGCTAATGCCAAAATTTTTTTTGAGACCTTAGCTTCTCTTGTATATAGTAAATACCAATTTTATGAACTCTTACCTGCTTTATTTACCTATTTACCCCAAATTTACCCCAATTTACCCCCCAACCCTTCGACGGAACAAGATGAAAATATAATCTAGTTCTCGTTAAAGTACATATGTGTACCAAATTTCAAGTCAATATCTCAAACGGTTCCAGAGTAAACGTGAGCACAAAAAAAAAGTTACAGACCGACAGAAATTTTTTTTTCACTCAAACTTAAAATTTCGACGTTTCATGACATTCTAAGCCTATATGAACAATAAAAATTTAAAAAAAATTTTTTGTCGTTACTATACTTCCACTGGATGTGGAAGTAATATATGTATCCTTATTTTGCCAGTTATTCGTAATAGAAATCACCCCAACATAGCGAGGATTTTTGGTAATTTTTCAATAAAAATTTTTGGACTATAAAGTAAAAAAATATTCCAGAGTAATCGTTCGCACAAAAAAGTTAGACCGACAGACAGACAGAAATTTTTTTTCGCTGAAACTTAAAATGTCGACCTTTCATGACAGTCTAAGCCTATCTGAACAATAAAAATTTTCAAAAATTTTTTTGTTACTATACTTCCACTGGATGTGGAAGTAATTAATATTCTATTTTCAAGAAAAAGAACGCCATTGCCATGTAAACCGGAAGTGATATTTAAAATTTACATGCCTTTTTTTACTTTCCTTTAATAGTCAATTAAGAACATAAATAATACGATCAATTCTTCTTTGATGTTCAATTATATGTTTCTTAGCGGCATCGATTCCCCGGAAAAAAATACTTATCTCAAAAACTACCGAGAAAATCGGACATAACGCGTTAACTAGGACACCCTGTACACTGTAAATATACATTATGTACCTACAGATAGTTTTTTCTTTTAATTAAAAACCACTGCCTAAGGAATCACTACAACCGCATTCAGTTTTCCTACTCAAATTACTTTAAATAAAAATTCTTGTGCACCCAACACGAATTCGACTCTGTACGACAGAAATATATTTGAACTATTTCTCTTATATTACACAATCTGTGTATCTCCGCCTTTGGGCATATTTCATTGGTCAAAGGTGCACGCCCACCCGTATATACCTTTTTCATATTTATCAATGAAAATATTATGTGTCCTACCGCAAATCATACTCTTAAAGGAAAAGAAACATTTTTTTTTTCTGTAGAAGTGAATGAAAATAAAAGTATTAATCTATAGGGTGATGTTATAAATCATTTGGGGCAATATATCATGTAATTTTAAAATACTTTATTTTTTTATTTAGGAAAGTTTTTTAAGTAAATGACTTTAATGTAGGATAATCTGTTTTGAAAAACTATTTTACTGGAAAAATTTTACTTGGGTGTAAAAATGTTTATTAAATAATTTTGAAAAATTGTTTATGTTTGTGAAACTTAATTTATTATTTCCTAACGTATTTTTTATAGTGTCGGATTCCGATTGAGACAAAACCTGGTATCGCTAATAAAGCTTAAATATAGATTTGAATTTTTGAATAGGCTCGAATTTTAGGTTTGAAAATTCTACAATTTTTGCTATTGCTTTGATGGGTGCTAAACATAAGTTTTGTTCTCTTATGTTCATATGTATTTGTGGTATATGAATTTTCCTTTTATTTTGATTGCGAAAAATTGTTTGAACGTTTCTTAGATTTTTATTTATTCCACTTGTTTTTCGAATTTTTGGTTTGTGGGATATTTTGTTGCCGATTTGAAATGCAGTTTTTGAAACGATATTAGGTATTTTTATTTTTACTTGTAATTTCGAATCGCTTTTTGAAATGTTAAGGTTTGAAACTGACGGCTTAGGTTTATTTATAGGGTACGATTTTGTACCAGAAATGTTAATTCTTTGTAGGTTAACAACAGTGGAGGTTAAATCTGAGATTTTTGCTTTTTCCTGTATTTCTGGCTTGGCATTAGTGTTAGCCAAATTACGTTTTAGTTTAGTTATTTTTTTGGTATGTGGTTCATAAGGAATTAAATTATTTTTGTTGCCTAAATTTTGATTTTTAATTTCAAGATTTCTGTTCTTAGGTTGGGAATCCGGCTCTTGATAATTTGCATTAAAAATTGCTTTGAAATTTTGTACTGGTTCCAGCTTAAGGTTAGAGAAACTTACAGTTTTCGGTATCGCGTTAGCGTTTAATATTGATGTTAGAAGTTCTCCGTTGTTATCGATTTTTTCAAGAGCATTCGGTAGGCGTACTTTTTCATTTTCCTGGGCTAACAGTATAGCCTCGGTGTTTTCCAGGTTACATTTTAATTTGAAAATCTTGTTCATACGTGATTCGATAGGGATTACATTTTTTTCGTTGTCTACATTTTGATTTTTTAAAATGTTTAAATTTTGATTTTCTGTGATGTCCAAATTTTGATTTTTTATAGTAACATTTGTAGTTGGTTGTAGAGGTCAATTTTCTGTAGCTATATCTTCCGTAACTTTAAATAACGGTAAAGTTTTAAAATTTGTGGCTAGCTGTTTATTTTTAAAATCTATTCGACATTCATAATGTTCTAGAAAGTCTGCGCCTAATAATCCATCAAATTCTATATCTAGATTATAGATATAAACCTTGTGTGACTCATCTGAAAAGGGGATGAGAACGGATTCATTGATATGAAATTTTTGATCAGTAATACCCTGTATAGTTACGTTTTCAGGGGATCTACGTCTATAATTTTCAGCTGCCTTGGGTTTAAAAATTGATATACCTGCACCTGTGTCTATTAAGATTTTAAATTTCCCTGTTGCGTCTTTCGTATAATAAAGATTTTTTGAGTTTACGGTTAATAAGGTAGGAGAAAGCGTATTTACATGAACTTTTGTTCTGGGAAGTTCAGCATGGGGTCGAGATTGTCGTTGAGGTTCATAGTTTGAATTTGAGTTTCTAGCTTCGTAATTGGTTCGAATTCCTTGTTGGGAGGATCTGTTGGTTGGTCCAAACCTTGGCAAAAATCCTGAGGGTCAGCAGTATAATCCTCGTATTGCTCGTTTTGAGAATTAGCAGTATAATTCTCTGTGTAGTTTTGGTTGTTTTCTAAATTGTAGTTTTTGTATGATTCATTTTGAATTTGGTAATCGTCGGGAGAGTAGTCGTTGTATTGGTTAAATTGATCGGCATAATTATCGTAAGGTTCGTAATTTAAATGATGTGCTTTTTGCTGATTAAAGCGGTTAAAATTCGGGTTAGGCTGAATAGCGGATGGTCGTTGTTGCGTAAAATTAGGGTTCGGCCTTATGGCTGAGGGCCTGTTTTGTTGCGATTGATTAGGTTGGCTGTTTTGAGGGAATGCCCTCTGGCTAAATTGATTATTTTGTGAAAAGTTTTGAAAACTTGAATTTCCTGGGTAATTTGGTCGTTGGAAATTTTGCGAAGTTGACGGCATTGTTTGCGATTGTTGCCTTGTGCGGCATTCGCTTATGACATGTCCATTGCGTTTGCAAAATGAACAGAATTTTTGTTGGAAATTTGAAATGGGTCGTTTTTGTTGTAAAGTGGGATTTTTGACCGGACTATTTTTCGGAAATTTCTGATGCTCGAAATAAGAGAGTTGTAGCTTTCTACGAATTCTACTAACAGCTTTTAATATACTAGGAGGATTGCTAGCACGTATGATGCGGCCTAAATTCGGTTCTAAGCCTGTTAATAAATTGTTTAGCGTCATGGTTTCTATTAGATCTGATTGTGCCGTTCGTTGCGTTCCCGTGAGATTTTGTTTTTGCACTGCGGCGTGCATCTTCGCGTTGTGCGTCTGTAGACGCGATACAAATGTTAGGGCGGATTCACCTGGCAATTGGTGAATGCGCTGCAGGTCCTGAATTAGGGCCGTTAAATCTCTGGAATCCCCAAAGTGGGTTTCCAATAATGCTTTGATTTCTGGCCAGGTGCCAGGATTACGCGAATTTATTAATTCGGCAGCTTTGCCTTTCAATTTATTTTTGATGTGGACTGTTAATAAAATTTTCTGGTCGTTAATGGCCATACTTTGTGCACAATGGCATGAATTTAAAAATGTTTGTAAATTAATGGCATTGCCATCGAATTCGGGTATCAACGAAAATATCTCAGAGAGCTTGTAAGGCTCAATTTGCTCTGGTTGTGGTTGTTGTTGTTGTTGTAGTTGTTGTTTGGTTGGTGCCGGTGGCACTGGTTGAACTGTCTCTGGTTGAGCTCTATCTGGCATTTTGCTTTTTGTATTTAGAAATTATTTGAACTAAAAGAATTGTCTGCGTATCAGCAGTATGATACGAGAATTTAAATTAAAATTAGCTTGTTGCGTTGCGTGCGTAAATGGATTGTATATTAGCTGCATAATACACAATGTTTCGTATTAGCAGTATAATACGAAGATAAATAAACTTAAAATTAAATGAACTTGTTTCGTTGCATTTGTAAAGGAATGGATTTCACTTTGACAATAGAACTGGCTTTGTGCGCCGAGTGTATTAGCAGTATAATACACTTTTAATAAAATAAGTTGCAAAAAATAATAAAATAATAAAATGGTACGAGGTGATTCTTATAATGACTTACGTTAGTTTCGTTTCCATGGGTAGGTTCTTCGTCCGTCAAGGGATTGGGATCCGCCACCACCAGTGAGGAAGGTCTCCTTGTTCAAGTAGATGTACACGCACTAGTTAGGCACCTTCTGCAGATGTTCTCCTTATTCTCTTACGCTTCACTACCAGTTAGGCTTCTTGTTCTGATGATGTTTACGGATCCTACCGACTGCGCCAATGTTAGATCACGGTTCACATGAATGACTTTTTAAAAACTTTTATTTAGTTACATGGAGCCAACGTTGGCTCTTGGAGAAGGAAAATAATAATTAGAAGTGTTTCATTCTAAGTGAGTTTTATAACTGATTCAACAAAGCGTGTTTAGTCATATTTATAACATACAGAACCTGAATAAGCAAAATATAGAACAAAGGAAATGCAGTTCTGCAGTCATCACAAGTTATGAGAAACAAAGGTGAAATATGATATCTTGAAGATAAGCAATTAATAAGAGAAGTCGTTATCATGTAATATGATATACCTGTGAAGGTTTGTTATGGCTAAGTCTTGGTAATAAGCGTATAATTTTATATAACATATATATATATATATATATACATATATATATATATATATATATATATATATATATATATATATATATATATATATATGTCTAACTTCAAAAATCCAATTGTGTAGTATCAATATTTAAAAAGTGCTGGGATATGCTATTTTGAACATACAGTAGGTAGATAAAATACATAGCATAATAAGGACATTATTAAGTGGTTGAATATACATATACGCTACGTCATAAGGAGATAAAAAATATACATATCAATTACATAATGTTACGTACCGTGAGGTCACAATGCTACCTTTTGACTATGTAAAAATCATATGCACATGTTGCTGACATTTCGCAGAGTATGCATATATAATTATGCGTCACATTTTACATAGCACGTTAATTCTGGGAAACTTAGTTTACGTAGCATTTATGTATATGCTATATATTTATGTTTGCTGGGATATTACTTTTTCTGCTGCTCACGGCGTCAGAAAAAAAAATTTTTTACCTCCGTTGTTAATGGCAACGTACAGAAGTCTAAAAAGTCAAACTTTAATGTCATGAAATGAGTTAAGAAATTTCATATTTTTCTGACGTTTGAAGGAAAACAAAATTGTCATGAATTTTTTAAACAAAAAAAAAAGCCCATTAAAATGATATTTTCAGACTAGGATGCTATTTTAAACTAAATTTCAATATTTTATAATTTTGATGAAATTTTGGACTCGAGGTTTTTAGACAATTCTGAACAATTTTCATTATTCAATAAAATTTCCCGATAAAAAAAACGCCTAATGTTTTATTGATTTTCAAGTTTCAGCTTATTTTGATACTGCATGTTGCTTTGAATTTATAGGAGGAAAATGTTTTTTTGTCCCTATGTAGATACTAATTTGTTCTATACTACAGTAATGTTTGGTTCAAATCAGAAGAAAAATAAAAAGATTATAAGAGTGTCTTCATCTTAAGTTTGTCACACTGTATATCCTTGAAAGTATTTTTTACAACCCTAGATGGTTAAGCTTAGCAGACTTCAAAGAAATATTGTCATAGTTTCTAATATTATACACAGAATGAAAATATATTGTGTTTTGTACCTTTCAGACTAAACATGAATATAAAAAGCAACGGTAATAATCAACTTAAGGCAACATATCTAGTGACTAATAACAAGAGTAACAATTCTTACCATCTTTACTGGTTGTTTCCTCAGACTTATTAGATCTGAAATAAAAATGGAAATATAACAATAATAATAATAATAATAAAATCAAAATCAAATCGTTTATTGATGCTATATACAAAATAGTATTCGCACAAGTCAATGTCAATAATAATAATAACACCACTGGCAAAACAACCACCTTAATCCCTTGTACGAAGGCGCTACACATATCGAGACAAAGAACATACAATCATTATTTGAGTTTCTATTTTCTGAAAAAAGCCTAGTGTCGTGGTCCAGAATCGAACTCCGAACCGCATGGCGAGAATCAAGTCTTCTTAACAAGTTTAATGCCGACTATTTTCGGGTTGGTTTTACCTAGGAGCCGATTCCTTTTTTTTTTTACAAAATGTTATTATTATAATGTTATAGAAACAGCATAGTATTTTGGCTCTGTAAAGAGTCACCGGCACCGGTGCAAGCATCGTGTTGGCTCTTTAAGAGCCAGCGGCAGTGTGTTAACTATTGGCCATAATGTGAACAATTTTTTTTATCTTAAAATGCAATGTTTCATTTTTTTTAAATACCTTATTTATATTAACTTCCCGGCGAATTTTAGACATAGCTATTACACCACGCCACTAAACATCTATACCCTAGTCAGGATTCGAACCTGTGACTCCATGGTCTCAAGCCTAAAATGTAAGCATTGACCACTGAGTCGGTGTTTCAGAGAATTTATTATTTTATTTCCTAATGTAACACAACGGACTTATTTTCCCCTTCATGATAAGTGACGGGGGAAGTAAATGCCGGCATGAGCTTGGGGTTCACGCACCAGTACTGACGCCCTGTGATATTGGTCTGCAACTGTAGGCCTACAACCAAGTTGCTGGGGGCACCAGGGTTGGAATTCTCTCCACCTACTTCCCAGAAGAACTGTTGACTGTGGAGCAGATGAATATAATCCAGGAAGCACTCCTGGACAAAATGCTAGAGTTGAACAAAGAGGCTACCATAGCGCCTCAGTTCTAGAGCTCTCATTTCAGGCCAGGTTGGCTGGCGCTCATTTGTGCTGATAAAGCCACAATTCAGTGGCTAAAAAGCATAATAAGTGAGCTAAAGCCTTGGGAAAATGCGTCACTAAGGGTCGCTGAAGAGGCAGAAATGCCTCACACAGAAATCCTGGTGGCGCATCTACCACCTGGTTGTCAGGACTACTCGAACGAGAAAATCCTGAAGCTTTTTGAGGTACAAAATTTAGGCCTCAACTGTTCCAACTGGAGGGTGCTCAGAAGGGAAACCAAAGGCCCCATAGTAGAATTAATTTTATCGGCATAAACATAAACACACCACAGATAGTAGACAACCCCCAAATCCAAAGCCAAGGCTGTCCGGAAGGGGGTTACACATTCGGAAAAACGCAGACATACATCCACACCCCCCGGTGTTGTCAATACCGGGGCTGGAGGTCGAACCCAGAGCGCGGTAGCGAGTCGATCAGCGTATTCGCCACTCAATACGCCTTAACCGATTGAGCTACCGTGCCGGTAAAAAGCATAATAAGACTTACAGTCTGTCGAGAAACTAAAAAAGAAGGGCTATAGGATTAGCTACAAGTTCAGTCAGCTACAGCTGAAGACGAGGAGCAAAAATCCTAAGAAAGCCCAAGACCAAGCTGGCACTTCCCAAAGGAAAACACCTGAAAAACAGGACGATCCTTGGTAAGATTCCAGCGGACCCACAGGTAAGCCCGAGAATGAAGGTAATAACAGTGCCTTGCCGGAAGGTGTACCAGGGTCTAATGTCAAGCCTTACACAGGTAAGGGCAAGGGGACAGGCAAAAAGGGCCACCAAAAGGGCCCCAAGCCGCCAAAATAACCCCCAACAATTTGAAGTTACTCCAAATAAATCTCCACCATGCAAAAGCAGCCTCGAGCATGCTTAGCAGGAGTTTTATTAGGGGGAAAATCAACATAGGGCTAATCCAAGAGCCCTGGGTATTTAGAGGACATATCAAAGGACTCCCCACACAATCATGTAAGTTAATTTATTATACTTTGCATGAAAACCCTAGAGCAGCTTTGCTGTTCGATAAAAACACTAATTTTGTTCTCCTTTCAGAGTTTATAACAAGAGACTTAGTTGCAGCAGCGGTGGATGTGCCTACGGAAAGAGGAAAAAGGCAGATCATAGTGGCCTCGGCCTACTTTCCAGGTGAAGACCGAAGTCCACCTCCAGAAGAAGTTAAGAGCCTCATCAACTGGTGCAAGAGGAGAAACAAACACTACATCATCGGTAGCGACGCCAATGCGCACCATCATATGTGGGGCAGCACAAACAATAATACTAGAGGTGAGTACCTTTTTGAATATTTGTCTGCAAATAATATCGACATTATCAATAAAGGTAATGAACCTTTATAAATGCGGTTAGAAAAGAGGTTCTAGACATAACTCTGGCGGATTCATTTATAACTGACTCCATAAAAAACTGGCATGTTACAGATGAGCCCTCAATGTCGGACCATAGGCACATTCGGTTCGACTTGGAGGCGTCTGTAACAAACATCGAGGAGTGTAGAATACATAGACTGACCGACTGGAGTGTTTATAAAGAGCTCTTAAAGTCGGAAGTTGAAGGTGTCGCACACTCCATCGTCGCAATTGAGGATTTAGATATAACCTCATATCAATTACAAAACCTCATGACCTCGTGTTATGAAAATAGCTGCCCTGTGAAACAACAGGCGGTCCAAAGAGACGTGCCTTGGTGGAATGGGGATCTCAGCCGCCTTAAGGCTGAGACCAGAAAAGCTTTCAATAGAACCAAAAAGTCTGGAAACTGGGAGGACTATAAAAAAGCCCTCACGGAGTACAACAAAGAATTGAGAAGGTCTAAAAGAAGATCATGGAGACGGTTCTGCGAGGGGATAGATGAATTAGCCCCAGCAGTCCGTCTCCAAAAAGTCCTTGCAAAAGACCACTCAAATGGAATAGGGCTACTCAAAAAGCCCGATGGCCAACATACAGAGAGTCAGCAGGAAAACATAAGAGTACTTTTAGGTACTCACTTCCCTGGCTCCCATGTAATCGAAGGTGAACTTCCACAGGCCTCCCTGGAAGAGGATGCACATCGTCCTACCAGGGAAGGGAAAAGGCTAGCTGGAAAAATATTCACCCCTAGTAGAATTAAATGGGCGGTATCGACCTTCAAGCCCTTTAAATCACCGGGCAGGGACGGTATTTTTCCTGCCCTGCTTCAACATGGAATTGAGGAACTTATCCCATGCCTGAGAAGCATATTCATAGCAAGCTACACTCTTGGGTATATTCCCCAAGCTTGGAGGGAAGTTAAGGTGGCGTTTATCCCAAAGATAGGCAGACGTCCACCAGACGAGCCAAAATCTTATCGCCCCATCAGCTTAACCTCTTTTCTCCTTAAGACAATGGAGAAAATATTAGATCAACAGATTAGAAGCGAAATCATTACAGTGAAACCGCTTCACTCGAAACAATTTGCCTATCAACCTGGCAAATCAACAATAAATGCTCTACATGGCCTGGTTAAAGGCATCGAAAAGACATTTACTGCCAAGGAACTGGCTCTGTGTGCTTTCATAGATATAGAGGGTGCTTTTGATAACACCTCCTATGAATCCATACAAAGAGCCGCGGAAAAAAGATACAATCCCCAACAATCAAATGGATACAATCCATGCTAGGAAGCAGAATAATTACCACAGATATGGGGGGTGAGTCGGCCACCGTGACTGCAGTTAGGGGCTGTCCACAAGGTGGAGTTTTATCGCCCTTGCTGTGGTCAATGGTGGTCGATGATCTCCTCCATAAGCTGAGCAATTATGGCTTCAACGCTCAGGGCTACGCTGATGACCTGGTCGTTACTGTCAGGGGCAGGCATGAGGTTATGATCTCAAACCACATGCAAATTGCCCTAAACATAATATCCAAATGGTGCTCGTCAGAGGGTCTTAGTGTCAATCCGAGCAAAACAGTTATTGTTCCATTCACCAAAAGGAGAAAACTCAACTTGAGAGCTCCTATGTTGAATGGAACAGTACTGACCTTTTCCAGTGAGGTCAAGTATCTAGGAGTAATTCTGGACCAAAAACTCACCTGGAACTCACATTTAGAAAGGACACTTACCAAGGCAACAACGGCCATTTGGACGTGCCGTAGGCTGTTTGGTAAGACTTGGGGTCTAAAGCCGAAAATGATACATTGGTCATACCTATCGGTTGTGAGACCTATGGTTACCTACGCATCATGCATATGGTGGCCAAAAACAGAAGAAAAAGTAGCACAAGGAAAGTTGCAGAAATTGCAACGCCTTGCCTGTCTAGGGACTACAGGAGCAATGCGCTCGTGTCCCACAGCAGCTATGGAGGCAATGCTGGACTTACTTCCTCTGCATTTGCATGTGAGGAAGGAGGCAGCACTTAGTGCCTTAAGGCTGCATCAGGCACTTAAATTCAGACCAGGCGACCTGGTTGGTCACTTAAGGATTCTGGAGTTAATCCAATTCGAATCCATGACCAAACCCACTGACTCAATGCCAATCAAATATGACTTTGACTGCCTGTTTGATGTGCTGATTGAAAGCCGTCAGGCGGGCAGGGCCGGAGCATTGCGGTTGGAGAAAGAGTCACACATCTGGTACACAGACGGATCCAAGATGGATGAAGGGGTTGGTGTGGGCGTAGCAGGGCCTAAATGCAGGCTATCTAAAGCCCTTGGTAACATCCCAACCACCTTCCAAGCAGAAATTTATGCTATAGATCTATGCGCCTAGGAATGCCTAAATAGAGGCACTCGAAAGGCAAAGATCTATATACTTTCAGATAGTCAGGCAGCATTAAAGGCTCTCAGGTCATATACCTTTGAGTCAAAAATTGCCTGGGAATGCAGACAATCCCTGAAGCAACTGGCAAAAAACAACAAGGTTACCTTGATGTGGGTGCCAGGGCGTGAGGGGATAGAAGGCAATGAATTAGCTGATAGCCTCGCAAGAAAAGGGGCTGAAGCCCCGTTTTTTGGACCCGAAACGTTCTGTGGCCTATCCAGGGGACACATAATGGAGGAGGTCCTAAAATGGGAAAAGGAACAAAAAGAGTCCTACTGGAGGAACACTCCAGGACAAAGACAAGCAAAAAGGTTTATAACCTATTCTATAAAGCATGCCACAAGGCTTCTCGAACTGGAAAAGTCCGATTTAAGGCTGATCACAGGCCTTCTAACTGGCCATTGCCCCTTGAGATACCATCTCAAGAACATGGGCATGGCAGAAGATGACAAATGCAGATACTGTGAAGCTGCAACCGAAACTGCGGAACATATACTTTGTGAATGCAAGGTGTTAATCCGCATTAGGCTAAAGTACCTAGAACAGGCGGAATTAACGCCTGAAGACATAGGGAAATTAGCCCCCAGGAAAATCGCAAGCTTTGCAAAAAGTCTTGGAATCCTGGGTAACAACTAGATGCAGGGTAATTCACAAAAGATCTTTTAGGTCGAGGTGAAGAAAGGCCAACCCAGGCCCGACCCCTTAAACAATCTACAATCTACAACACAATATGAAAAGCAGTGGCTACTATAACACTTAAATGAATTCTATAAATACTACTAACAGTGTAACACTGCGTATGAAGTCTACTTTAACCTGAAACTGCCACTTTAAGTCTTTAAACACTTACATCTACATTAAATATATATATATAAAAATAAGACCAATAACATTACCTCTCATCATCAGATAGTTCATTTTTGTACAAAATATTTTCAATTTTCAGTTTGGTTCTTAAGTCCCCCTCCATTAAATCTTCTTCTATTTCTACTTTCACCTCACTATTACAGCACATATCTGTATCATCCAAATTTTTTTTCAACATTAAAGAGTGTAGGCTATCTAATCTTAATTTGTGTTTACCCTTTGATTCCAGAGTTTTAAGATACATTTTTATTTTTTCTTCACTATCTAAACAAACTATCATAAAATTAAAGTGCTTCTCTACGGAAGCAACGCATTTTATGCAAACAATTGTTTCACTGGTTAAACTTAAATTCTAAAAATAAAATAAGTAAATATCATTCGTTAAAGAGTAAAACTCGCAACTTACTAATTCTGGGACATACTTTAGCAGCTTATCTTTCAAAATCACATTTTCATCTAACCTGTTCATCTTTATAAAATTTTCATCATCTGTTACTGTTAAACACAATCGACAAATGGGTAGATTTTCTTTAATGTCTATGCACTTTCTACTAACTTTCTCTTTTAGATAAACCTCTTTCAAATCAACTTTACCATTATCGATAAAAGGTGTTATGTAGTCTTCGGTATATAGACAAACTGATTTAAAATCAAAAGATTCTTGAAATTCCTTAACGCATTTTTTACACATAATAGGTTCATTTTCAGTTATATCCAAATTCTGGAATTAAAAACATGGTTAGAATTTTTCATATGCATACCTATATTTCAAAAAATAAAACAGTAATATTAAAGTGCTCATAACTTTTTTTACCTATTTCCTTTAGTGAACAAAAAATTTAGATGAAAAAAATAATATTTAGATGTTGGAATTTTTTCAATATGCAATTTATAATGCAAGGAAACCAGGTACTAAAAATTATAAAACATGGAGTACCACAGGTGTCCGTTTTGTCTTTATTATTTATATAAACGATTTCTGGATTACATATTTTTTATTTTAATGCCTTCTTTATATTAGAGCCCCAACGGAGTTTAGCCACAGCTATGCCACAAGCATGTGCTCTGTCACTGCCTTGCTCTTTCAACGAAAAGAGGATCCATACCGGGGGAATTCTAGCCCAGTATGGCCAGGACAGGTGACGTCTCACCTGGCCTTCTCCTCAAATACATCACAAGTGTTGATTGGCTTGAGGAATGAGAGGCTCAGAGGATATGCCAGCACAATGGGCCCGCCTATGATGCCTGAGTGCACGTGAGCACAAGCTCATCCCCCACCAAATAATCCGTACCACTCCTGATGATTTCTAAAGAGAATGAAAAAAGTTGATCAATTTTTTGGTGGTTTTATCGATCAAAAGTAGAAGGAATTATTTTATTTATTAAGACATGCATCGATGAGTGAAATTCTATACCCATTTTCTTTGTGCATTTTAGTAGTTGTTGGCTTTGAAATGTAACAAATGTTTGTTTATGATGGAGTATCCGCTGGGTAGGACTAAAGATACTAGATAGGATGTCTCATAGGGAGGCTTCTTATAATATACTAACATGATCAGTATATACAGTGCGTCTCATTTAAAATGAAGATACCCGGATATTTTCGAAATTTTTTGAAATCCAGATTTGAGCTTTGGCACAATTGTAGTCCTATATAACACGTACATTACGAGACTACCAACTTAAATTTAAGTAACAAACTGAGACAACGGCAGCCCCTCCCAAAAGGGGCCCATTCCCGATATTTTGCTTCGCGTTGAAGATATCGAAAAAAGTTATTAGTTTACAATTGTAAAGTGCGTCTTCATTTAAGGGAAAAAATCGAAATAATAAGGTTATTTGTGATGGGGTTCGTAGTAGCAAAGAAGTAGCCACCGAGTTTAACCGAAGACATCCTTTACGAACCAATATTACTCATAGAACTGTAGCCACCATAAATGCTCATTTCAATGAGACTAGCAGTGTTATTAAAAGACCTCAGAATGATCAACCCTGTCAAATACATCTGTATCAAGATAACGTAATCTTAACTGAAAATCAAGCGAATCCAAGAGCGAGTCTACGAAATTTAGTGTCTCAATTGAATATCGACAAGGAGAAAGTTAGAAGATGTTTCATATGTCATAAAATCAATACTTATAAACCAAAATTTTTACACACTTTGAAAGAAGGTGATGAAAATAGAAGGTTAGGTTATTGCTATTGGGCCCAGGGAAATTTTTTAGAGGACCGGAAAGGGCATAGCAGGATAAGCATGTGTTAGGTGCCCCCGCACCAATCGGATCGAAATTTTTAGCACAAGTTGATAGTAGTGTTAGATGAAATTTCCCAAAATATTATTTTTGGAAAATCATTTTTACGGGAGTTATGGGGGTAAAAAGAAAAATGAAAAAAAATTTTTTTCTCGAGAACGGATAAACCGATTTTCATGAAAAAAATATATGTTATGGCTTTTGATGGTGCAAATGTGGGAAAAAATTATTGAATCCATTTGTCGAAAAAAAGTGGTAAAAAAATTTTTTCAAAATAAAAAAAATTTTTTTTTTAGGGGATGTTCCAGAGGCACACCCACCATTTTCTTCCAAATAAATGCTTATATGCCCCTTTAAAACATATCCAATTTTCAAAGCGGTCGGAAGGGTACAACATACTCAAAATTGATCATCATTGGCAGACTGCGGGCGGCGCGCAGTCTATGTAATGAAGCACGACTTTTTTGTAAATATTTCGTGCAAAGACGAGATTACCTTCTCCCCCTCATTTTCGAGGGTGCTGAACACGATGCAAGTGGTGGGAGAAGCTTTTGACCGCCGCAACCCCCTGCAACTTTTTTGAAAAATTTTTTTAAAATAAAATTTTTTTTATGGGATGTTCTTGAAGAATGAAGACTAAGAAAAGTCTCATCAATATAGAGTAACCTGATTCGTGAGAGGCAGGAGGACTCACGCAAAAAAGTCAACCCGAATTGTGAGAGGCAAGGGGACTCATAATAACCAAGCACCTCGACTAATGAGGGGCAGGGGAACTTACAATAAACAAACGACTATTTAGAGGCAAGGAGACTCACGATAAATAAACACCCCGACTCATGAGAGGCAAGAGGACTCACAATAAACAGGCACCTTCACTAGTGAAAGGCACTGTAACCTCCTCGTAGTGGACTTTGAAAACTAGTTCTTTCGTAGGCTGACTGCGGACGTCATCCTTGCAAAATCTTCAGATTTTCAAACTAGATTTTGTTTGACCCCACAGTTGACGTCAGAGAATTTTTGCACCACACTTCTTGAAGTTTGATACTGATTTAAATGGTAGGGTTGTAATGGCCGCCAGTGACCGTTGTAGTAAGATATAGTAAGATGTAGTAATGAACCGCTAGTCTATGTAATAAAGGCAGAAATAGTGTAAATATTTCTTGCAAAGACGAAATTACCTTCCTCCGTCCGTTTTCGAGGGTGTTGAACACGATGCAAGTGGTGGGAGAAGTTTTTGACCGCCGAAAACCTCCTTATCTCTTTGTTTTCTATACGGGTCTGGAGAGTCATTTATCAACGGGTTATACTTGAAATAACATGGAAGATGATTATAGAGTAAGTTGAGTCCAGACAGCAGGTCTAGGGGGTTAATTAAACCCTTCCGAGGAGTGGAAAATCATTTTTTATCAAATAATTCGGGTTCAAACGCGTTTCCCCGGTTTTTGGGCTGATCATGGGAAAAATATTCATTTTTAGCTCCAACCCCTCTTCATCTCTCAAACGGTGAGTGAGAGGTGATTTCTGCCCGTTTGAGGGGGTTGGAGCTAAAAATAAATATTTTTCCCATGATCAGCCCAAAAACGGGGGAAACGCGTTTGAACCCGAATTATTTGATAAAAAATGATTTTCCACTCCTCGGAAGGGTTTAATTAACCCCTTAGACCTGCTGTCTGGACTCAACTTACTCTATAATCATCTTCCATGTTATTTCAAGTATAACCCGTTGATAAATCACTCCCCAAATCCGTTTATATATGAAAACATAAAGGGATCCATAAGAGGGATGGCCGTTTCAGGGGGTTGCGGCGGTCAAAAACTTCTCCCACTACCTGCATCGTGTTCAGCACCCTCGAAAACGAAGGGGGGGAGGTAATCTCGTCTTTGCACGAAATATTTACAAAAGAGTCGTCTTATAATACTTCATTACATAGACTACACGCCGCCCGCAGTCTGCCAATGATTATCAATTTTGAGTATGTTGTACCCTTCCGATCGCTTTGAAAATTGGATATGTTTTAAAGGGGCATATAAGCATTTATTTGGAAGAAAATGGTGGGTGTGCCTCTGGAACATCCCCTAAAAAAAATTTTTTTTTTATTTTGAAAAATTTTTTTCACCACTTTTTTTTGACGAATGGGTCCAATAATTTTTTCCCATATTTGCACCATCAAAAGTCATAACATATATTTTTTTCATGAAAATCGGTTTACCCGTTCTCGAGAAAAAAATTTTTTTTCATTTTTCTTTTTACCCCCATAACTCCCGTAAAAATGATTTTCCAAAAATAATATTTTGGGAAATTTCATCTAACACTACTATCAACTTGTGCTAAAAATTTCGACCCGATTGGTGCGGGGGCACCTAACACATGCTTATCCTGCTATGCCCTTTCTAAATAAAATTTTGTTTACTGATGAGGCTACATTTACCAAAACTGTAGATACTGGGCCACAGAAAATCCTCATTGGGATATTAATTGTAAAGACCAATATTCAGATAAAGTTAACGTATGGTGTGGAATTTTAGGAGACCGAATAATTGGTCCATTTTTCTTTAATAACTCGTTAAATGGTGAGCGTTTAGTTAACTTCTTCGATACGGAATTGATGCAATTGAAAATCTTCCTCTTAATGTGCGACCGGAGATGTTTTTTCAGCTAGATGGTGCGTCAATACATTATTCCATAAATGTTCGTCAGTGGTTGAACGAACATGGATAGGAAGAAGTAGTCTTTTTGAACTCTGGCCTCCTAGGTCACCCGATATTACACCATTAGATTTTTATTCTGGGTAACAGTGAAGAATAAAGTTTACAAAACAAGGCCCAGAAATAGAGAAGAACTTTGTGCTAAAATAAGACGAGCTTGTCGCAAAATCAGCATTCCAGAGCTGAGAAGAGTACCCAAACATATTCGTAAAAGAATTGAGAAATGTATTCAAATTGAAGGAGGATTAGTTGAGAAAAGGCTACATCTGATAATTAATTAAAATTTTCAGTTAAATAAATGTAATGAGTAATTATTTCAAAAACTGATCATTACTTTAAACTGTTTTTTTTTACTTACTTCAGTTACCAAGTTAATTGTTTGTTTTCTTTTCTCCTAAAATGTATTTTTTGTCAAATCGACACTTGCTCAATATTTTTTTTGCAATTCCATGGCATCCTATTAAATTGAAAACCAAAATTGTAACCGTGTGCAGAAAAATATTGAAAAAACTAAAAATGCGAATTTCATAATGAAATTTGGTATTGGGGCTCAAAATTAGATTCTGAACAACTTTTTCTAATAACTTTTTTCGATATCTTCAACGCGAAGCAAAATATCGGGAATGGGCCCCATTTGGGGGGCTGCCATTGTCTCAGTTTGTTACTTAAATTTAAGTTGGTAGTCTCGAAATGTACGTCTTATATAGGACTACAATTGTGCCAAGATTCAAATCTGGATTTCAAGAAATTACGAAAATATCCGGGTGTCTTCATTTTAAATGAGACACACTGTAGAAGAATTTTCTTGTTCCTCATATTGCATATTAGGAATTAAGTGTATGAAAGAAGTTGACAACATGTCTCGTAGGGAGACATCTCGATATACTAATGTGATCAGACTTGGATCAATAATATATGAAAAGAATGAATGATTTCTTTGGAAATTATCACTAAATACATAAAATACTGTTTCTTAACTTATTACACGGAAAAAATAACCTATCATTAGATGAGATGGCAGAGGACACGGACAGTTCTGAATAAACCAAGAAGCATCATATCTAAAGTTTTAAAGACAGTATATTATAGATTGGGACATTGTAATAATAATAATAATAGGTTTTATTAGCAATAGCTAATTACATTACAAAAATAATACATAATTTAACAAAAAGTTTTTAAATTTAACATTAATATGAATTACACATCTACATTATTATATATATAAGTATAACATTGTCTTTTAAAAATTTGCAGAGATTGACTTGTTTTAATTTCAGTGGGTAATCTATTATACATAACCATTCCATTATGATATAAATCATTCTGTCCGTAATTTGTCCTAACTGTGTGTATATATAGATCATTTCTACTTCTAGTCATATGTTGGTGAATATCTCTTATGTAAGTACATAATTCTAACAAATGAGCAGGTAATTGGTCATGCAGGATTTTATAGATAAATGTCATTGTATTGAATGATATTATTTGTTTGACACTAAGTACACCTACATTGTCTAACATAAATTTTTTGCTTGTATATTTATTACAATTTAATATAACCCTCAGTGCTTGATTTTGTTTCTTTTGTAATATTTCTATTTCAGAGTTATTCAACAAGAATAATATTGATGAGCAATAATTTAAATGAGGGCTAATGATTGACTTGTAAATTATTGTTTTTGTCCATTGGCTAATGTTATTACTTAATCTACCTAGTAAATTTATTTTTTTTGCCATTTTACCAGTTTTGTAGCTAGCATGTTTTGAAAATGTTAGTTGATCATCTATTATCACACCTAAATATTTGTATTCTTTTACGCGTTCTATTCTATTTCCATATATATACACATCTATATCACTTTCAGTATTAGTTACATTATATCTATTTTTTATAACCATATATTTAGTTTTGTTAGTATTTATTTTTAAATTATTTTCATTTAGCCATTTTTGTAGCACATTTATCTCCTCATTTAGTGTCAATAATATTTCGTCAACATTTTCACCAATAAAATACAATAGGGTATCATCCGCAAAAAGTTGGATATCACATTTACGTTTATGTCGAACTATATCGTTTATGTATATTACAAATAAACTAGGACCGAGGACTGTCACTTGCGGGACTCCATATTTAGTATTTCTGGAATTAGATATTACTCCTTCATATTTAGTGACTTGAGATCTATCATGTAGGTAATTTTTAAACCAGTTTAATGTTGTACCTTTAATGCCAAAATTTTCAAGCTTTAAAATTAATAAGTCTCTGTCTATGGTTTCAAATGCTCTTTGAAAGTCTAGATACACTACACCAATAATATGTTTATCATTTATTGCTCTTTTCCAGTCATATAAAATAGTTTGTAAAGCACTTTCACACGAATTGTTTTTACGAAATCCCGCCTGATGTTTGGTTAGCAATTTATTTGATTCACAATATTCCACTAATTGTTCATTAACGACCGTTTCTAATAATTTTTCCTAGCTGGGGACCATATTTAGGGGGCGGTGCTCTTCTCCTAGTATAGTGTTAACTTTTTTCTCAACTGGAATGATTGTTGAGATCTTCCATGCCTCTGGAAAATTTCCTGATTCAAGCGAAGAGTTAATAACATCTAGAAACCTGTCACTTATTGCTTCAAAGGATATTCTCAGTATCTGCGTATTTATTCCATCAACACTACTCTTTTTATTTTTCATGTCATTCATAATTTCCCTTAACTGTATGATATTGAGTGATTTAAATGTTTCAAGTGTGTAGTTATGTTTTTCCATATTATTTAATATATATTCATAATTATTAGTTTTATTCAATGACAAAGTAATATCTTCAATGCTATCTAGGAAATAATTGTTGAATAATTCCGATATCTCTTCTTTGTGTTCATATAATTCACCTATAAATTTAATGCCCACACCTTTGTACTTATTTTTTCCATAAACTAATTGTTTCAATGTTTTCCACATCTCCTCCGAGTCATTTTTTACCTCATCAATTTTTTCATTGTAATATGCTTTTTTCTGATTTCTTATTATGGTTACTACATTATTTCGACTTCTTTTGTATTCATTCCAGTCTTCTTGAGTACCTGTAATTATTGCTCTTTTGTATTTCGTGTCTCTATTTTTTATTTGCAATTTTATTTCATTTGTCCACCATTTGTTATGACCCCATCGACCATCAATTAAAATTTCCTTTTCTGGAGCATGTTTATTGAGACATGTAAGGACTGTATTTACTAAAATATTGGATAATGAATAAGTATCTTTATCATTAATGTTCCATTCAAACTTCTTTAAATCGTTCTGGAAGTTACTTATATTTAGATCTTTATACATTCTGACTTTTTTGCGATGTGGTTTTACCCCCACTATTATCCATTAGTTCGATTGTGATAATTGAGTGATCAGATATTTTAGGTGTGGTATGAACTTGATATTTTAAATCTTTTTTTATTAGTAATTATCAAATCTATTATTGTACTACTATCCTTCGTTACTCTGGTAAATCTATCCATTATTTGATTTAAGCCAAGTGAATTAATAACGCTGTTAAATTTGTCAGAATAATAACTTATTTTTGCCATATTTAAATTAAAATCTCCTAATAAGATCAATACACTGTCCTTTGTTATCCAATCTAGCATCGTATCTTCCAGTTTTGATAAAAATTCTGTATGACTAGAATTAGGGGAATGATAGCAGTTAAATATTGTATACTTTTGTTTATTAATTAAAATATTTATTCCAATTATCCACATATTCATTGGAATTGTCTCATTAAGAATTTCCTTAAAGTATTCTTGTTTAACATATATAGTTACTCCTCCAGTGTGTCTACTTGTTGAGTAGCAGCATGCCTTACGATAACCTTCGATGTCCATTTCAACATTATGAATATCTTCAGTGATGTGAGTCTCAGACAAACATATAATAATCGATTTCCATTCATAGATAATCCACTCAAGCTCAGTTTTATTTTTTAGTAAACTTTGAATATTGAGATATAATATCTGCTTATTTAGTTGCTACAAATCGTTGCGATTAATATTAAATATTTGTGGATATTGAACTCTTGTTAGTAATTGATTGTATATTCTTTTATATGATTCACATTCTTTATCATAGGCCGTGTGATTATATGTTATATTTGGAACTCTTAACACCTCAGCAGCATGTTTGCAATTTATACATTCATTATCTGTGGATTTACAATCTTTCGATATATGTTCACCTATGCATTTTGGACAAATTATTTTGGGACTATTGCATTTATTTGCCATATGGCCAAATTTCCAACACTTAGTCTTTAGGATTAACTCTCAATATTTTTATTTTAGGATTCTTTTTTTCAATCATAGTTACATCATATTCTGTTCCTAGTTGTTTTTTTACATTCTCACTTAAGTTTTCAACTGATTTTTCATCGCTACAACATATTGCTACTCCGCCTTCTCGTACATGTTTTATTCTTGAAATACTTGCACCAACAGTTACAGGATTTATTTGCTCTTGTATGGTTTCACGTGTTGCTGTGCTTTTTTGTGTAGTATCTTTTGGTTTTACTAAAACAACAGATTCTTTATTCCCTTTAACTATTTGACTGTATGTATTAGTTGATTTTAAACCTGTATTACTAATTTTTTCTCTTAGCTCTGCTAACATCTGTTCTAATATGGATATATTGTAATCTAAAATTGGGAATTCGGTGTTTTCACAAATTCTAAAATTTCATTGACTGTGAAGGTAATACTTAATTATAACTAAAAACATTTGAATTTCCACAACCAGTTGAGTAATATCCAAGAAAAAGTATTTTTAAATTTGAATTAAAATTTTACTGCCCAAAACACTAAGCTGTATTGTTGACGTCATCGGTCATAAACACCTAACCTCAAAAATACATATCTTTTAAAAATTTCCGAGTAATATGTCACTATTATCAAAATTTCCACTTGGCTCTTGTACTTTCAACTAAAATCTTGTTCAATGTAATGTTCATAAAGTTTTAAATATCTTCTCCCAATAAAATAAGGCGATTTTTGTAGGTTGGAAATCCAACCTATAATTAGTAGTCCATTTGTAGTAATCAACAATATTGAGACATCATTTGCATCAATTTTTAAATGTTTACTTGGAGCCATACTGGTTTCAAATGAGAAGTGTGGATACCATCATTAAAAATGACAATAAACTTAAAAAACCTAAAAGTTGAGGTTATGTTAATGCACCCGATGATGTCACAGCCCGGTTAGTATAATACCCGTTCAGTCATTCAGTTTTGTTATTTATTTGTCGAAATTTTAAATTGATAGATGAAAGAATGGTGTTTAAATATTGGTAAGTGCTTTAATGTATGGAGTACTTCATTTTAATATCAAAAAAGCAAATTTACATACAGTGAAAACACCTAATTTTAGTCTAGGTGGCATGTGCAGAGTAGCAAGATCCATTCTTGTATTAAAAAAAAGGAGTATAAAAAAATAGCAAATGTAGGATGTAGAGAGCATGACCATCTTATTTTCAGGAGGATGGAAGTACTCACTTTACCCACTATGCATATACTCGAAGATATCATATCATGTATTTAAATAAAAAAATATATAAAACCGGTTCACAGCTACACAAATATGACATAAGAAACAGAAATTTATTACACCTGCCAAAAATGAATAAAAATTTGTAACACGCTACCAGAGGTACGGAAAGTCTTCTCACAAATGAAGTTAAAATATGCTGTTAAGATGATTCGATGTATTTTGAGTGTTGCTCCCTTATAGATTTTTCGTTAAGCAAAATTCCATTTTTTGTAATATAATAATAATAATAATAAATAATCTAACACACATAAAAAAAATAAAAGTATACATAACACAAAAGGGAGTTGTTCGTTATAAACGTTCTTCCACAAAAAAGTAAATGGGTGATTATCAGAAATTATGTTATTTTTATAGAATAACACAGGCCCACAAAAAAAAAAGTTGTCTGCGCCGGGGTACTGACCATACCTATCCCTTGTATTTTGTGCCGCTGAACACGAATCTGACCTTAGTTTTTCCCCTATACGTCAGGTTTTTTTTTAACAGCAAATAAATATATAAATATCACGATTCAACACGACTTTTTTTGCTGTTAAAAAAAAACCGGACGTGTAGGGGAAAAACTAAGGTCAGATTCGTGCTCAGCGGCTCAAAATACAAGGGATAGGTGTGGTCAGTACCCCCGCGCAGACCACTTTTTTTTGGTTGCCACTGTGCCACACTCAGTGTGGCGCAATCCCACAAAAAAAAGTCATCTGCGCGGGGGTACTGACCACATCTATCCCTTGTATTTTAAGCCGCTGAACCCGAATTTGTTCTTAGTTTTTCACCAGCACGTCAGGTTTTTCTTTTAATAGCAAATAAATATATAAATATTAGACTTTTTTGCTTTAAAAAAAAAACCTGACGTATAGGGGAAAAACTAAGGTCTGATTCGTGTTCAGTGGGTCAAAATACAAGGGATAGGTATGGTCAATACCGCGGCGCAGACAACTTTTTTTTTTGTGGGCCTGTGTAATTATTGACTGATATTGAATAATTATGATTATTACACAGGCACACAAAATAAAAAAAAAAGTCGAAACCCAGAGGGTAGACCCACCTATGTATTTTGGGACACTGGAACCGAATACGACAATAAAAAAAGGTTTTAACTATCCAATTTTAACCTAGCACCCCCTTACAACCCTCCTGAGGGATATAAATTCCACTTGTTCTAAATATTTAAAAAGCAAGTTTTTTGGTGCGCTGAAACCGAATATGACGATAAAAACTGATTTGAACCACCCAGTCACCCCTTTGCACCCCCTACAAGCCCCAGGAAGGGTTGAAATTTCACTTATTCTAAACATTTAAAAAGTATGTTTAATCAGGTTATTTGGTGCGCTCAAACTGAATATAACGACAAAATACTGACTTCAACCCCCCAGTCACCCCCTAGCATCCCCTTACATTTTTTGGTCATCATATTCAGTTTCAGCGCACCAAAAAACCTGAAACTAAACATACTTTTAAAATGTTTAGAAAAAGTGGAATTTCAACCCTCCCTGGGGCTTGTAGGGGGTGCTAGGGAGTGACTGGGTGGTTCAAATCAGTTTTTATCGTCATATTCGGTTTCAGCGCACCAAAAAACCTGCTTTTTAAATATTTAGAACAAGTGGAATTTATATCCCTCAGGAGGGTTGTAAGGGGGTGCTAGGGGAAAATTGGATAGTTAAAACCTTTTTTTATTGTCATGTTCGGTTTCAGCGTCCCAAAATACATGGGGGTAAGGGTGTCTACCCTCTGGGTTTCGACTTTTTTTAAATTTTGTGTGCCTGTGTATTAACTGGTTGCATGTATTGACTCGTATCATTGGTTACCTTGATTAATTCATTTGGATCTTTCAAATGATGCGGTAAGTCCATATTTCCCTTATTGTGTATGCCCCACTGTCTCAATCTAAGCCACACTTGCTTCGAATTTTTATTTATTTTATCAATTTGAAATTGCATGTATGCCTTTTTTTTCATTTTTAATTGCAACGGATAGATAATTTTTTAAATCCATGTAGAGTTTTTATCTACTTTTTGTGAGTTTATATTTATTAAATGCCTTTCGTTTCAATTTTATAATTTCTTTTATCGTGATGTTTAAGTCCTACTGTCTTTATTGGCACGTGCTTACCGTATACATTAATAACTAGTTCATTGAAAATATCGATGCAACATTGATAATATCCAGTTTTCTCAGAACTCTAGATTTTTGGGACTTTGGCTTGATGCAAAATTGTCTTGGAATAAACATATTGATTATGTTTGCTCTAAATTAAATAGCGCATTTTTTGCAATTTTACAACTAAAATCATGTTTGGATCAGGACGGTCTATTAAATGTTTATTATTCATTGGCATTTAGCCATATTGCAAATAATATAGTCTGTTGGGGAATTGCAACCGATATAGGTAGAGTGTTTATCTGTCAAAAGAGAATAATTCGCTTAATATTTAATCTTGAACCCCGGGCAACATGCAGGGATATTTTCAAACGCAAAAATTTGTTAACTGTGCCTAGTATTTTTATTCTCAAATGCGTTACTTATGTAAAAAGTAATATATCAGTTAAACGAAAATCATGAGTATTCAATACGACATGGAAATGTATTAAAAATTCCTAGCCATAAAAATACATTTTTTAAGGATTCACCACACTACAACTTCATAGTTATGTACAATAAATTGCCTAGTTACTTAAAAGAAATCAACACAGTAAGAATTTTTAAAATAGAAGTAAGAAAATTTCTAGTCCAATCTACGTTTTACAGTGTAAATGATTTTTTAAAATGAATAGTATGGTTTTTAAAAATATATGTTATAGTATTTGTTTTTAAAATATGTGTCTGTATATATATATACATATATGCATATGTATGTGCAGGTACATACATATTTCGTTATCATGTTTTTTTTTATCCTGTAATTGACTACAAAAATATTATATTTTTTTATGCTTTTATTTATTAATTATTACCATTTATGCTTGTTTGACTTGCCATAATGTACATTCAATGTATCTCTGAATGGTTAATAAAGATCTATCTATCTATCTATCTATCTATCACTCGGTAATATCACCGATATTATTTAGAACATTCCACTGAATTTGTTGCACGAGATTCAAAATCGCGAATATTAAAATCTGAGAAATCTCTATATCTAATGAGCATATATTTCAATATCTAGAGAAATGTTGCAATAAACTAGTCTTTAGTCGTAGAGAGATTGTAACAGAACTTAATACCCTGCGTCTGAGGGACGCGTCACTAATTGATTTATTAAGGACGCCAGTCGTGTTCTCCCTTTTTTTTCACTCCCAGGCAGGTTCGAGATAAGATATAACTTGATAGAATTAAGTAATAGGCCAAGGCTGCACTACCATAATTATTCCCAGCAAACACTCATAATTGGCACATAAATGGCCACACGCACCGTTGCCAGCTTATCATAATTGGCACTTTTATGGGGAGCCACAAGTGGACCATTGGCGAAATGTCCCACCGGTCAGCAGCTGGCCATCCTTCAATTTGCCAACAGTGTACAATAATATTTATACATCCATAAAGTACGATATATGGACATCCTACTTTTTTATAGATATATTATTCAGGGCGCTTTTTACGAAAAAGTACAACTTTGACATGTAAATATTTTACTTGATAAAAATGAAGTAATTAATGCATAAATATTGTACTATGAATTTGTTTGTTATCATCCGTATATTTTATTTACATATTTAATATTGTGTACCATAGCTCCAATTTATTCTCACAAAGGTTGCCTGCAAATTATAATGTTTATTAAGTTATTAAATTCATTTTGACTTACCTTTACCAATTGCGGTCGGTAGAACCTGCATGTCTCCGTATTACAGTACTGACTCTCTTACCAACTGAGCTATATCTTAGTGACCTTTATTTCGGATGCTAAAAGCAGTATTTATGATGATGTGTATGAAGTCTTTATTATGTGAAATTGAGTAGTCAGGAGTCAACTCTTTTAAGAATTAAAGTTTTAACTTATACAAACCTGGGAAACGCGTTGGAGAAAAAACGGTAAAGGTATAATATCGTCATCTACAACATAAATAGAATATTTAATGGTCTAAAACACACCAAAAATTGAAAAAAAGTTCATTCATACATCGGTTTTATAAGCAATTATTACCTTAAAAAAAAAACGGGATGAGTGGGGATCGAACTGCCGACGTCCTGATTTATAACTCAATGCTTTAACTAATTCAGCTACTGAGCTGCGGTATACCAGTAATTGTTTAAATGCTGTTTAGATGGCTTTAATTTATTATGTTATTATTAACCTTTCATTTTAATCTAATTTTATTAAAAGAACTCGATACCTGTACAAATAAGCTAGACTAATGTAGCTATTTATTTCAAAATGTAGAAAGTATTTGAATGTTTAATAAATGTTTAGTCTCAAATATTATCATTAATAATTTACAAAAAACGTTAAAATTAAGTTATTAATGACAAATTACAAATTACTATAAAAAATAAACTACAAATGTTACAGAAATAACGGTCAGATTAAGTCAGATTACACAAATTTTAACGCACAGGCCAAGCATAGAATGAAAATGCAAATGGTGGATGCTGCTCGGTGAAGCCTTCAGAGATTTTTCACAATGCGCATGCGCGTAATCATTTAAAATATTAGCCTGCATATTACCATAAAAATACCACCAATGTATAAACTGAAGCAGCATTTTTTATGGTTGCACAATAATTGACCATTTCTGGTTATTATGTAACAACAATGGTACGCCTGCATTGAATTTATTATGGGCCACAAAAAGTTAGCCTATGACATAAGAAAGCCATTAATCGCTACAATGGCCCATTTAAGGGCCGCAATTTTTATGTTCGAGCTTCCGTAATGTGACCAATGCATATCAATATAAAAAATGGATAGCTCTTTTGGATTGTAACATTCTTAACACAGGTTCGATATCGTAGACGCAAAAGATATAAGAAGTCCTATTATCAAATATCAAAAGCGCCGGTTATGCCGACAAAGGAATAAGCCAGGGCATACAAACGGATGGCAATAAAACAATTATCTTACATCTGTTGTGTTTGCTATAAATACATGTAAACGTTTTAATTTTTAGACAATTAGAAAGTAATAATTTAGCAAAGCAGTCACACAGGATAATATATATAGTGTAAATAAATGACGGATCAAATAATAATGTAACTGAGTATTTTACAAAAAGTAAATTTTGAATAGAACTATGCACTTACAAAAAGTTGATGAATTAAGTTAAATATAAAATTCACATATATAGAAGGGAGCAAAAAGCTCAGAGTAAGAGTGTGGCGTGCCGTGTGACTAGTGCACATGCTTGGTAGGTTAGGCTACTTGCTAGGAAAAGACACAAGGTCTTTCTCTGTTTGGCCTGGGCTGCCGTAGTTTGAAGACGTCCCTACCAAATATTATTGTATAGTAGAAGATATGATAATAAATAATTTACAAAGATTCAAGCATTATAATGTTATCATTTCACTGTTCCACCCATATAACATGTTACACAAACCTAAAATGGGGGATAAATTGTAGATAAAACCACCGTTGTTATTTGAATGAAATAACAACGGTGGTTTTATGTTTTATTAATGAAAAAAGCATTCATTATTGAGTCGTTTCCACATATTTATAATTATTCAATCACTTACCAATTTTAAAAGTAAAACTTCCAACATTTCAGTCCAAATTTCTTCCATTTTTTCATATTTATTATTATCTATTACTTTCAGACAAAGCCTACATATTAACAAAGTACCCATTGTGAATAGCTAAAAATAAAGCAGCAATATTATTATTTCGTTCTACCACTTACTACACTAATTTAAAAAAATTGATTCATTTTTTTTAAATTGTCAGGCGAGCAGATGTATTATACTCATCGTGATTACTATGAGAAAACTAAAAGGAAAAGGAAAAATGTCCAACCTGGCAACCTGTACCGACCAACGAGGTCTAAAGCACAGAAGAAGAAGTTTCTTCTTCTGTGTCTAAAGTATAGACACAGATCAAACATCACTTATAACGTTTCATGGTTTAGATAATAGGTCGCGTGCACCGACGTCACAGATTCTGAGACCTTAGGAAAACAAACAGCTGTCATCGAGTGACGTGCCGATTGAACGTGTTGTTTTAAAGTATGTTTTGCCGTTTTTGTGATATTTTGAAACTTAATTTTGGATTATTTAACATCCACAACTATCCTTAATTATTTCGTGTGGTGAATTTTGTTCGTTAATATGGAGATAAGTTTATATTTTACAAAATCGTCTCATAATGTAGAGGTTAGGTACATGGAAAAAGTTGGTGTCATCGAATTAAATCCTTTATATTTTGAGAAATGATGACTTCAGCAGAGCTGGGTAATTACTTGTAATTTAAAAATAATTACAATTACAAATTACTTTTTTAAAAAAGGAACTAATTACAATTACAAGGTACTTGTCTTTAAAAAAGAAATTAGCAATTACTTTTCTAATTACTTTTATGATAAAGTAAATTCCCACTAAACATTTTTCTGTTCCGGAAATGTTTCTGAAATGAATGTACTGAAACATGAAACGTTTCTAGAAGTACACGACAGAAACGTTCTAGACTCATTGCAGAAACTCAAGATGTCCTACCTAAGAAACGTTTCAATCAAACATTTCAAAAGACACGTGCCCGACACATTTATGAATATTTACAAAAATGTTTCCGACGTCTCAAAAAATGCATATAAAATATGAAACGTTCCTGGAACTGTTACAGAAACGTTTCAGATATATTGTAGATACTAGAGATGTCCTACCCAAGAAACATTTCAAAGAAACATTTCCTTCAGGAAAGGTCGCTATAAACAGAGATGTGCTGAGAAAACTTTCCATATTTAATAAAAGTCTGTAAAAGTCATGTAAATAATATAATTGTATGCACTCATTTAGTATCAAAATGAAGCTTGCAGCATCATGAATCAGATTTCACCATAAAATAGGCTATCATATACCCCATGGAAAGTTAGAAGGAAAACTTCCTGAAACTTTCAGAGTTTTCAAAATGGAAAGTTTTCAGGAAGTTTTCCTTCTAACTTTCCATTGGGTACCCAGCAAACAAAACTTATTGATATTATATAACCTGGTAGTAATGGGTTACATTAACGGGCCAATATATTGAATGATGAACAGAATGGTGTAAAAAAAAATTCGTTTCACCGTTCAAAGTGGTTTTAATTGAAAATAAAAAAATTAAAATTTTTATAACTTTTTTATTAACAATTTAAAAAAAATCCATTTCTCTGAAACGAATGTTTATATTTTTCTGAGTAAATAGAAAAAATTTTTTTTTTATTTCATTAACTTTTCTGCACGCTATGATTTTTTAAAGTTGTACATATCAGCCCTTAATTTCTAACCAGCCTAACTCCGTTAATTTTAGTAATACCAAAAAAGTCTAGAGATCATTTTTTTATAAAATTTCATGCTTTATAATTTTTATTTGAAATTTTTTTTACTAGCTTTAACATATTTTGAGTAATTTTGAAAAAACACTTTATTTTATTTTTTTCAACCCTTCCCGGGGGTTCAGAAAAAAATTTCTTTCATTAATTGTGTTCTAATACATCAAAGTAAGTTATATCAAAAATTCAAGTATTTACTTCAAAATTTTGATTTGCCGACTTATTTAATTGGACTAGACAACTCAAATGCAGTGGTTGAAAGTTGAAATAAAAGGTAAATTCGGGTTCTGAAAATAACCGTCCCAGAACTATCAGAGAACTGTCAGGAGTTTGCGCGGGCCTATACAGTAGACGATTGTCTTCCCTTCGTGTCTTCCACGACCATAGAGCGTCAGAATCGACTATCCGTCGCAGAAAGGAATTATGGCGATAATGCGCGCTTAGTAGACATTTTGAAGAACTAAAATTTTTGTTGGTTCAAAATTGAAAACGCATTATTTGCGATTTATCCTTGCCCCAAATAAAATTATTTAGAGCAAGGATAATCAGAGAGAACCCCACAAGATTGACAAATCGCAAAATATGGTGTTTTCAATTTTGAGCCAACAAAAATTTTAGTTCTTCAAATGACTACTACGCGCGCATTATCGCGACAATTCCTCTCTGCGCCCTTGGTGTCGGATCGTCAATCGTGATAGTATCGTGAGTTCGGAATCCGCCTGGGGCTATATTCTCAGCCGAGGGATATTTCGCTCCTATGAGAAAATAGTATTTTGTCTCTTTTCATCTCACTGTGTTTCCTATTTTCTTCTCTTTCCTTTCTCATAGGAACGATCATTCTCTTGGCTGAGAATCAGCACCCTGGGGTCCTATTCTCCAGCTTAGGAGAAGTGAATCGGGGTATTTTTTCTCTTTTTATTTCATTATGTTTCCTATTTCTTTCTCTTTCCTTTCTCACGAAATGACCATTCTCTCGACTGGAGAATAGGGTCCTGGGGAATAGAGGTCCTGGTTTGTTTGATCTGTGATTAGGCCATCTCAGACTCTACCAATCTTGGTGTAGAGATGGGCGATTCGACTCTTTTTAAGGATTTGTACCAAATAAATCCGTATCAAGAAAAGATTCGTACGTTTCGTACCACTTCGTATCATTGATTCCAATGATTCCATGACACTAAACAGTATCATGTACTGATTCGTACCATTCGTACTATTCGTATGTTTCGTACCACTGATTCCATGATACTAAACAGTATCATGTACTGATTCATACCATTCGTACTATTCGTACTATTCACTCCACAGTGTTCAGCATAGATTATAGAATATGAAAAAAAAATGTTTGCCAAAATCTCTGGCGAGCCCCCGTTACTGGCCCCTCGAGAGCCAATGGGCCCTCGCGCTTAATAATTGATGAGCTGGGGAGAGAAATTTGAAAAAAAAATTGCCAGAAATGAAACTTCTGGCCCTGTGATGGCCCACTGGAGGGCCATCACATGTAGGATTTCGAATATATCCATCATTTTACATATAAAAACAGGGAATTTTTTCAATTATGAGTATTTTAAAATTTGAAATCTCCCGTTTAAACGATCCCCATCCACCGTTTGAAGTTTAATCTTATACAACGGGCCCTAAAATTATCGTATCGCAATACCAGTACCGAAATTCCATATTCGTATCAATCGTATCGGCGATACGAAATGTACGAATCTCTTTTTTTGTGGGATTCGTACCATTCGTATCACTGCAATGATCCGTACCAATGATACGAATCATACGAGTACTACCCATCTCTATCTTGGTGCAAAGGAAAGGAACTAAAGCAGTAGTTCATATAGCCGCGAATTGCGAATATTGTTCTGATTGGTCACCCGCCCACATTTTCATTTAAACTGACCAATCACTCGGCACTCAGACCAATACTCGCAAATCGCAATTCGCCACTATATGAACGAGGCTTAGGGTTTCAACCACAGAGTACAGTAACTACACAGAGGCGAAAGCAAGCCTTCCCGCCAAAACCAAATTTGTATACGCATCGCCATTTTTTAACTGGTATATCCTTCGACCATATATTACCTAGACCCGGTATCTTAGCCAAAGTATAGAGAGTTTGTTATGTATACTAAGGCGGCGCTGACTATGGCAGCCGCGGGTGCTGAAGGGGGATATTTTTCTGTGTACGGGACCCTTGCCAGTGGCGTGTATTCGCGAAAGGGTCTGAATGTTAGATAATATATAAAATTAATCAACATTGTGATATTTAAAATTAAGCCCGAGTAAAATTTTTTTTTCGAATTTATAAGCATATACTTTTACAACAATATTCTACTACTGGAAAATTGCAAATGGAGATATTAATTTAGCTTTTCTAGATAATAAAAAAAATACTTGTTATTGTATAAAGCAGAGATGTTGCCAAAAATTAGTAATACAATTATTAGTCATTATTTAGGTTTAGAAATTACTGTTTTTCACGAGGGAAAAAAAATATATTTTCATATTTTTTTTCAAATAGTAATAAATAGTCACTGATGGTATTCCCTTTCTTGTGTGTATTGTATAATTTGTATTGGTAGGTAATGTGTGACATAAATAACATAAAATAATTCACACAAATCACATAAATTCTAATAAAGTTAAGTACATACGTGCATTAAAAAAATTTGCCATCTCAAGCTGCCATTTTGAACCCAGGGCTATATAGACACCAACTAGTTTATCCTTGCTCAGTCGGTGTACTTTATGTAGTACACCGACTGAGTTATCGTGGTCGATCATCATATGAAGTAAATGTTTTATAGGCAAAATGTTTTTTCACAAAAAAAAGTAAGAATTAAAACACATTTTGTATCGATATTTTATTAAGTATAAGTACATCTTAATTAGATCATAATTTAATAAAGACGTTGCTGAAAACAAACAATTTATAAATAAGTAATTAAATAAACAGTAAAAATATAAAAAGTGTTGTGTTCTTTATTAGAAGATATAAATACGTTAAATTAATAATACTAGGTTATTATAACTTATTGCCGTTTATTCTATGATAATTAACAAATACACCTTCAATACAATAAATGAGTCGATTCTTAATCGCTGCATATATCCATATCAGCTGGGTTAACAAAAACTTATTCTCTACAAAAATTGGTATATATGAAACCCATTCACTAATTAAACTATATACAATATATTAAAAGACTAAAAGGTTTGGGTACTCTTAAGTAACGCTCAAATGTCAAATAAATACTGTCCAAAAATTAAAGATATGACACCAAGACTGAGAATAACTTCAATTATGATTTTTAGTTTCTAAAATTCGCATCACTATCCTCATCGAAGTGATGAAAAGTATATGTACTCTGTGCCAAAGGGGGGCGATTTGGAAAAATGAGAAGTACAACAATTTTCTACTATACTCTCTAGCAGGGCCAAAAGTCAAACTTAAAACTACGATAGATATGGTAATTAGTTGCGTTGTTCACATAACACATTCTCTTGGCTGATAATTAGGCAAAAAATTTAAAATCTAATGACCAATTCATTATACTATATTGAGAAATGCACCCAACATATTTTACAGCCACTTGCATTATCTTTACTGAATGTCTAGTGGCATTTAGGTCAAACTGAGAAAATTATTTGATGATATTATTTAATCTTATTTTAAAACAATAATTTTTCATTTAATTAATTTCTACTGAAATCGATGTTTTTAAAACTAATTTAGAATATTTTAAGGTTATATATATAGAGGTGATAGGTACCTTAATAAATTTGGAAAATCTGTCAGTGCATATCTAGTATATTAGCATTATTAGAAAATATTACTAGCGGTTAGTTCGGTAATAATTCATTATTATAGCTTAGCGAGTTAAGACTGTCAGCTCCTGTTTTAACGATGTTAATTTTTGCTTTTTAATTTTTCTAGTGTCGCTAGGCTCTAAAAGTAATTTCTTGTATGTTGAGCTTCATCTGGCTCTTCTTCTTAGACTCTGTGTATGTATATCATCTGATGAACCATCCTCAAAGCAATGTGGTAAAGGTTGGTACTGAAATAAAACATAGAGAGTATTATTTTTAATGTAATATAAGTATACAAAAGTCTCGGAAAAGAAATAAAAGATAAAAATAATTACCTATTGCATTTGATGATGACTTTCCAAAAAATAATGCAAATATATTTGAATCAAATATTATTAATAAACGGTGCTTTAACAAATGATTGTTTGTTAACAAATAATATGAATAATTTGTCTTTTTCATAAAATGTACCTAATGCCAGGTTTATACATGCATGAATTTACTGGCGCCAGTTGCCACGCCAGCCCAACTTGCGCGCCAGTAGAGGTTTACACACAATTTTAAATTTTATCTAGTCAGTCTTATTCTTTGACTTCTGAGTGCAGGTGGTTATTGAGACAAAATGTCAAGTAATAAATTAAAGAAAATAATAATTCGTACCGGGTGCTGCAATGTTCTATGAGGGATTGTTCAACAGATTAGCAACGTGGAAAATAAACTAAATGATAAGCAAAGAGACCGTATCTGGTTAAGAAAATGGATTGCAAGTAGAGAAAACTTAGGTGCATCAGAAAGAGTGTTAAAACTTTCAATAGAAGATCCTGAATTTTTTAGAAACCGTTTATTGAACGAATCTTAGCCTTACATTCACACTGTCAAAACCATCAATCGCCATTGTTGTTGCTATTTTTTCATGAACAATTACTCGAGATTCTCTATTTTTATAACAATTAAAATGCGCATCCCATAAACACGCCTCTTTTTCATATAATTCAAGAAATTTTGTAATTTCCTCAGAAATCCACTGTTATTTGTTGTTTTCTTAATGCTCATTTTTATATTCTATAGATGAATAATTTATATTAGTATAGTTACTTGTACTGCTGTGCGCAAAAAAAATGGGACAAGTCTTATATCGTATAAAATCTAGTTTTGTACATCTAATTAATTTTTGTGACATTGTCAGTTATTTGTCAAAATTCATTGCAAGTGTGCAAATAGAGACAGATTTATATTAGGAAAAAATAGTTGTCCTATTTTTTTTGCTCACGACAGTACCAGCTACTAGTACAAGTAACTAGCCAGGATAGTGTCTCTAGACAACTCAAAGTTTATGTCAATTTTACTTCATAGTGGCGTACAACTTGGTACTGGCGGGCCACAAAGTTGGAAATTCCTAACATTTTTGCATCATTGCATGCAAGGTCAAGACTTGCTCGCCAGTTCTCGCCAGTAACTGTTTATACGTTCAATATTTTTTTACTGGCGTGCCAACATCTACTGGCGCCACTAAATCCATGCACATATAAACTCGCTATTAAAGCAAGTATTGTGAATGTATAAACTGACATTCAGATTTTCATGGAAATGTACATTGTTAACCTAAATTGAATTCAAAACAGCTGTTTTTAAAAAAATGTTTACTGTCTGTATCACCTTTTTTTTTGAGATATTTCAATTTGTTTCTTTTCGTACTCCATACTAAGATTATCCTGATTATTTTTTTTATAAAATAAGTCATTCGGAAATATTCTTTATTATCTTGCAATGTACCAATTTTTAAAGCAACAACTGTTATATGAGCAGAAGTACAAACATTTTATTATTTATTCATGCTATACATTCATAAAAGTCACATAAAAGTAATTGTATTGTATTGAAATAGAGTCAAAATTGAACGTCGCATGCAGTTGATCAATACGTTTTAAAATATCATCGGTAGTGTAGATTATACTTACCCAACAGAATGTGTTCTGAATATTTAACGTGCTTGCTATAGATAATATGGTACTTTTCCTAAGTACTTTACTTTATTGAACGACGTTTTGCATACATCTTGTGGTCTCTATAACTGGTCCAATTTTCCGTCACTATTTTTGGGCATCCGATTCTTTTAGAAATCTAAAACATTAAAAATAGATATAATATATTATGACACTTAATAAATTGTACTACCTACTTAAACTATCAGTTTATTAACTCATATTTGATCTCATGCAATACCTATATAATTTAAACCCAATATACAGAAGCTGATGGTTTAATAAGCAGTACCTATTTGAGTTTTATTTGCATTGAAAAACTAAGAGTATCTAGTCAATATTAGTTAGTCTAAGATCTGAAATGCCTCATAGACAAATTCAACTTTATTAAAAAATATGTATTAAGACTGTAAAATAATTATCTACTTATATATTATTTTATTTTAGAGAGCACCTGAAACCCTACGACTACGCCTGAGGAATAATTACAAATAAGATAATACTTGCCTACAAAATGATTTATTCCATTCTTTCTCTAACGTGGGATCGTATATAAAACACTATTTACCGATTTTGAAAACAGAAAAATTGTCTGGATGTTATAGAAGTCTAAGAAACACATAAATAAAACAAAAATAGCCACAAATAACAATGGCGATGTAAACAAAGTTTTAATGCATTTTCGACATTCGACCCGCGACGTTTGAATTAGCCAATAGAATTCAGGGTACTTTGAAACCCCCCGCAAAAACATCTTGTAACATGCGACACGCCCACATGCCGAGTCTAGATAATATATGGTCGAAGGGTATATCAATCAACCTCACTTTCTAAATTCACTTGTCATTGCTGTCAAATGGCGACTGACTGAACTTAAGAATTGAATTTTTCATAATAGAGTTTTTATGGACATTATGTCATACAAAATGGCCAGTTTTTGTTGTATTATTAGTTGTTGAAGTGTGGCAATCCGAGAAAACATCAGTTTTTATAAAATAACGTCGATTTACAACCAGAAGAGGTTAGGGTTAAAAGATTCTAAGCATCGACTGTAAGTCGATGATTCCAAGCAATTAAAAGGAATTATTTTACTGGAATATTCCAAGTATTTTATTAATGGTAAGTTGTTACTTGTTAATTTAAGAATTTGATTTTTAGTGTGGATTTATGTTGCAGGAAAGTCCGTAATCCAAGACCACTATGATCCATCTAGTTAGACGTTTATGGGATACAACTTTAAAAGCTAAATGTGGAACTAAAAGTGCTTGTGATAATAATAACTACTGCTTAAGCAAACAATAAACAATTCATGGTAAAAAATAACACTTTATATTAATTTGTCAGCATTTTTAATAATCATTTATGTTTAAATTTTAGTTGAGCGACGGTAGAGCTGATGCTGAGGGAGAAAGAAGCTTAATAGCATTTTTTAAATCAGGTATCTCAAGAGAAAAATACACAGACTACATTAAGATATCTGATGAAGTGCTTAAATCAAAGAAATTTAAAGTATTGCTGTCATTGATTGATCTGGAACTAAACGTCCTTTTAAAATATATTGTGTGGTGTTTAAAAACCGATTGTTTAACATTCAAAAACTATGAAATTAAGACTGAAAGTGATCCTCCAGTCAGTGAACACATAAATAAAGTCCGAATGGGTTTTGAAAGTGTCAAATTGTAGCAAATATTCTTTGAATTATGTAATTACAAATGTTACTTATTATTACTTAGATATTAGTATGTATATAATATAATCATTTATTTTTTATTGCAATATAGATCTTTCTTTATATCTCCAGTAAGTTTCTTGTTAATTCTTCTTCTGAGTATTAATGGAACGTTGGATAATAAATAATTTGATATTTAGTAAATATATTTTGTTTTACTTTCAGTTAGATGCAAAGATGCATGTATATATAAGTTCTACATAATCGACTATTTTAATTTACTGCTAACAACAATAATACAAGTGATAAATAAAATATAATAAAAAGTGAATATATGTATTTAATAAAATACAAGGGATATTTAACAATTGACCTACCTACGTAAAATAATAAAATACGTGTTAGACATATTATACAGTATCGGAAAGTTCTACCGTTGAGATTGCATAGTTTCAACGACTTAACCGACTGCCTACAATAAAGGCGTCTACCAGTACCCTAGCAGAGGCAAAGCAGACACGTCCCTTAATGTACATCATTGCTTGCTTTGCACTCGCTTGCTCTTATTGCCGCACCAAATCAAACGCTTTCCGATACTGTATAACATTAACAAGACACGATATAAAGAAGTTTTTGTACAAATTACAATGGTTTGTATAGTTCCATCTATAGGTATATCATAGGCAAGAGGTCAAAAACTGGAAGACGTGTACACCTTTTTACATATTTCAAGTAGTTCAATACTCCAGATCTTCATTGTTTACTTTATATGGTATTTTTCACAGAAATTATAACATTTATAACCTTCGAACATAGCCACCGTGTTTACTGCTAAAAAATTGAAAGGAAAGACTGATGGGTAGTGAACGATTTTGTCTAGATTAGTAACACAGTCACAATGAGTAATCCAAGGAGTCGATGGCTTTTGTTGAAGATGCTACGCTAAGAGTTCATAACCTGAAAAATGAATTTGCATGTTGGCAATTATTCATTAAGCAATGTTTAATCAGGTAAGCATATATTGAAAAAAAAAGGTTGATCATCGACAACTAAGTCTTACCTTTGCAAAAAGCTTTTATCCTGCAAATTTCTTGGAGAGTACTTCTTACACCCAACCACATATACCTTCAAGATTTTTGAGTGCCTTGAACTCATCCTTTTGTCTACGCATTTCTCTCAAAAACCAAGCAATTCTCAGTATATTATGAGATATTTACACCAACATTTGTACTAGTCATTCACCATTTCTCAAAACGTTAGCGATTTATTGTCAGATTTGATAATACTTTCACATGTTTCACATTTTCTCTCCAAGCTGATTCAATATTATTCAATTCTCGCCAAATTATATAATATTTTATTTTGTAGGTTTCTCAGCGATTGTCAACTAAAATACTGGAATATATATAAATCTTCCTTTTTAGCTTACATTCTGAAAGTATAAAACATCCTATTAAATTTTCATCATTTCGAACACATTATAATAACTATAATTAAATAGGTATTCAATCAGTCAGATACGTTTTTCATAACATGAAGTTTAAAAGGTTATGTTATATTTTTATACATTTCTTTCTACTCACTTTATTTATATAGTCTGGAATGAAGACACTCAAATAGCGCTGAACTAAATAGAAAAAACAAAGATTCACGTTCAAAATATTTCATAGAGCCACTAACAATAATTATTTAAATATTTGAGAAATAAAAACTAATAAAGCTTGGTTGCTGTGTGTCATAGACAAAATACTGTGTGTGTTGTAGTGTTGGGCGAATTCGAATTAAAATACTCGGTTAATCCGAGTATCAAAATACTCGGTTGATTCCGAGTATTAAAATTTCATCCGAATAAAATATACTCGGATTAATTTTAAGTACAAAACAAAAAAGAACTGTCAATCGTGCACTTGGATAATACAATGTTTTTTAGATTTCTCCCCCCCGCTCATCGATTCTGAGATCTGGAAAGAAAAATTACTAACCTCAGTGCCACTTGCATTCGCTTTAACCACGATCGCAATTACTGTTGACAGAGTAATTGAAAAATCGCGATATCACCTCATTAATACTTATATAGTGAAAATTTAATTCGACATCGGATGATTAATCCGAGTATTCTTGTCATCCGATTCCGTGTAATCCGAGTACCGAAATCATCCGAATATCTGCATCACTAGTGTGTTGCTTGGGTATTTGCTTTGCTTTAGCCCCGGGCGGTCTGAAATCAGAATGGCGCCTTATTTAAATATATTAGAAGGTATATAGTTTTTTTGAAAAATACATTTCCTTGGTAAGGAAATTAGAATACTCCTTCGTCACATTATAATAATATTTTTAGCTCGAAATCGAAACAAAAAAATATCAAGTGGTATCATTATAGCAATTATAATAATTACATTTCAGAAAATTTGCTAGGGCCTAACTCAATTGAAAATAAACGCAGTTTATAAACAATTCAAATGGTAATATTTTTCTATCCAAATTGAAATACATTTTTTCTTCAGTGTATCCTTAAATGTAGGGTACAGAAAAAAATTAAAAACATATTTCTCTCAGTGTAGACGGAACTGGTACTCAAGGTCACAAAAAACGAGCCATCGAAAATCAAAGGAGCCGACAAAGCCTTCGCCTCTGTGTAGGTACTGTACTCTGTGGTTTCAACAATGACGTTTGCAAAAGCAAAACTGACCTTTGTATTTCTCGGGTGTTTCCCCTATGTTACAAATTTTGTTTCTTAAAGCATTTTTTCTGGTTTTGGGAAAGAACTAGTGTGGTATATTTCTGTGTGGGTGTAATTTATTGTAAAAAAATCTAAATATATTTTTACTTTACCGTGCTGTGACTCCCAAGATGATGGCTACTACACTGAAAGAAATCGACCAAATAGAATGTTTTGCTAAGATGATCTGCATTATCATAACTAGTTTTTTTGTTAGCTCTACATTATCGTCATCTAACCATAAGAAAAACTATTTTGCTAATGAGCTTTTATAATGGTAAATCTTTGACTGTTCGTCCCAATAACAGCACTTACTTAAACTAGCTAAAATATTTTTTTTAAGTTTTTTTTTTCATTAGTGATAACTAAATAATTTCTTACGGTAAATAAGTGCCTTCCCTGCCAAAAATTCCACATAGAAACTTATAAAAAAAAAGTGATGCGGTTTTATCGTTCCTATAAGTTATATTATTATTATACAGACAGGATTTTATCTGTTTTATTAAGTTTTAAATCGGTTATGAAACAGTAATTCCGAATGAGCTATTTGGAATTATCATGTTGCCCTTTCATGAGTACTTATATGAAATATACAACAAATCTACAGTTTAGTGTCTGCAAATGCACCCTTGCATCTGTAAACATATGGAATTACAGATACAACTTTAAAGAGATTCTAAACTTTTCTATAATATCATAAGAGTCCAGTCCGTCCTTTCTCCAGTATCTATCGTATATAACATACCATTTATCAACATGTTTGTATTGTAAATTTCAACATTGTCTTTTTATTAGTATTAATGTGGATATACATGTCAACAAATGTACAGTTTCAATTGTATATTTTACAGATGTATTTTTATTGTAAACTTCCATTTTGCTTTTTTATTAGTATTAATTTGGATATGCATGCCGACAAATGTACAGTTTAAATTGCATATTTCAAATAGAAATACTAATATTGTGGTAAACACAAAATACTGCAAAGTCCTTATTTCCTCGGGTGTTCTTGTTCTAGCCTAGAAGCAATGAATGAGTTGGCAGTGAAAGAGACTGCTTTACTTTTAATTTAACAAACACACGTCAGTTCCTTAGGTCACATTAGAGTAGATATGAATTAGCGACACGTATACAGCTCCCTCTACTGGAGCCTGGAGTAAAGCTGCTGCTGAAATTTCTATGAGTTTCTACCAGAATGGAGCAGCAAACATTTACTTATACCACATCAATGAGAATTTATGAGAACAGTATCTAAGGTAAAACGTGCGGCTTTCCGTGGTTAAATGGCAAGTGTTTCTATAAGAAACGAGCTGCATTAGGTTAGGACAGTTTTGACTTGCAATTGAAGATTACTAATTATAATGTTTGAATAGGGATTTATGAGATCAGTTTCTATGAGTATTAATGTTTTTTTTCAGTAATATATTAAATGTGTTTTCATTTGTTTGAATGGGTAAAAAGAAAGGTCAGTTTTCAACTGCAATTACAAATACAAGTTTAATCACTTTGAATGGGGTTATATGCGATTAATTTCTAAAAGTATTTATGCTGTTTTCCGAATATAATTGTGATGAGGTTTAATCAGTAACAAATTGTTCACTACTTGTCATGATATGGTCGGAAATTCCAAGTACACATTTAGTATTCCTTCAAAAGGATTGATGAGAGCAGTTTCTACGAGTATCTATTTGTTGTTCCTCTAGTAAATTATATAAGTCTTTACATTTACTTATACTATCTCAATGAGAATTTATGAGAACAGTATCTAATGTAAAACGTACGACTTTCCGTAGTTAAATGGCAAGTGTTTCTATAAGAAACGAGCTGCATTAGGTTAGAACAGTTTTGATTTGCAATTGAAGATTACAAATTATAATGTTTGAATAGGGATTTATGAGATCAGTTTCTATGAGTATTAATGTTTTTTTTTCGGTAATATATTAAATGTGTTTTCATATGTTTGAATGGGTAAAAAGAAAGATCAGTTTTCAACTGAAATTACAAATACAAATTTAATCACTTCGAATGGGGTTATACGCGATCAATTTCTAACAGTATTTATGCTGTTTTCCGAATATAATTGTGATGAGGTTTGATCAGTAACAAATTGTTCACTACATGTTACGATATGGTCAGAAATTCCAGGTACATATTTAGTATTACTTCGAAAGGATTGATGATAGCAGTTTCTACGAGTATGTATTTGTTGTGCCAATAGTAAATTATATAAGTCTTTATCAGTATGCATTCGGATCTAATTTAAATATGAAAATTATATCAGAATAAAGCAACCAAATATTTTAAACAGTATCTATTTGTAAATCCAGACATTTACTTATAATATCTCAATGAGAATTTATGAGGACAGTATCTAATGTAAAACGTGCGGCTTTGCGTGGTTAAATGGCAAGAGTTTCTATAAGAAACGAGCTGCATTAGGTTAGAACAGTTTTGATTTGCAATTGAAGATTACAAATTATAATGTTTGAATAGGGATTTATGAGATCAGTTTCTATGAGTATCAATGTTTTTTTTTCAGTAATATATTAAATGTGTTTTCATTTGTTTGAATGGGTAAAAAGAAAGGTCAGTTTTCAACTGCAATTACAAATACAAGTTTAACCACTTCGAATGGGATTATATGCGATCAATTTCTAACAGTATTTATGCTGTTTTCCGAATATAATTGTGATGATGTTTGATCAGTAACAAATTGTTCACTACATGTTCCGTGTGGAAATTCCAGGTACATATTTCGTATTACTTCGAAAGGATTGATGATAGCAGTTTCTACGAGTATGTATTTGTTGTGCCAATAGTAAATTATATAAGTCTTTATCAGTATCCATTCGGATCTAATTTAAATATGAAAATTATATCAGAATAAAGCAACCAAATATTTTAAACAGTATCTATTTGTAAATCCAGACATTTACTTGTACTATCTCAATGAGAATTTATGAGGACAGTATCTAATGTAAAACGTGCGGCTTTCCGTGGTTAAATGGCAAGAGTTTCTATAAGAAACGAGCTGCATTAGGTTAGAACAGTTTTTATTTATTTATTTAGAAGAAGAAAGAAACAGGTTACAAACCTAATTACATGTTTCTTGAGGGGGGACTACAGGCGATATAACCCGCTGGAGCCAACCCGGGCGACACGCTTCGAAGACCGGGTTTTGATTTGCAATTGAAGATTACAAATTATGATGTTTGAATAGGGATTTATGAGATGAGTTTCTATGAGTACACTGAGGAAAAATATTTGTAACCACAACTAAAAAACTCATAACCACAGCAAATTTTCCTAATAAAATAGAGGACAGGACGGTAGGTTTGTTGTCGTAACTAATATCAATTTGTTAGAAGTTCTTAGTAGCCATTACTAAATAATTTTAGTTAAAATCATCTAGTTGCACTTATCAAATATTGTTAGTTACTGTAACAAATGAAAAATGTTATGACAACTACATCTTTTAGTTGTGACTAAACACTTATTAAATACTTTTGGTTACAATAATAAATGGTTTTGTTGTCACAAGAAATACAAAGTCTTGTCATAACTATATTTTTTAGTTGTGGCTAAAAAATATAGTAGGTGTGGTAACTAATTCACTTAGTTGCCACCAGTGGCTGCTGGTGAAATTTCAATATTTTTTTTCTCGTCTGTGGCGCGTGGGACCCATACGAAATATGGGAAATAACATCAAGAGAAGCACTTCCATCTCTAACGACCCCTAAAAAATTTTGAAATAGCAGTTTGCGAAAAATTTTTTCTAAATTTGGTTGCCCTCCCTGGTCTAGGGACTCCCTGCTCAAAATATATTTTTTTGTCATATACATTTTACTTTTCATAAAAATACAACAATGGGTTTTGGAGTTTATGCAAATATTTTCATTACTAACTGAGATACGACGAATTGAAATTTTGTCATTTGTTAAATTGTAAATTACAAAATTTCAGTTCATTGTATTTCAGTTAATAATGAAAATATTTTCATAAACTCCAAAACTTATTGTTGAATTTTTACGAGTATTTTTATGAAAAGTAAAATGACAAAAAAAATATTTTAAATATGAGTCCCTAGACCAGGGGAGAATTTTGAAAATTCTTTTCGCAAACTGCTATTTCAAATTTTTTTTAGGGGTCGTTAGAGAAGTGCTGCTCTAGATGTTATTTCCCATTTTTCGTGGGTCCCATACGCCAAAGACGAGAAAAAAAAATTGAAATTTCACCAACCGCAAATTTGCCACTATTAGTAAGAAATAGTAAAATAGAAGCATAAAAGTGCAGCGGCGGCTGATGAAATTTGAGACTCTCATATGATTACAAAACAAGGGACCCTTATTATATTTTAGGTAATGACTATTAGGGCTTCATAGCATTATAGTGATTTTATTTTTATTGAATTTGCGAAAAAATGGTACAAAAATGTGGCCGCCGCGCCGGTACCTATGCCTGCCTCCACTATGGTCAATGAAATATTTGCAAAATATTTTTTATAATTAAGAGACTAGAGCAAGAACATATGTTTATTTATTGTAAGTATACAAAATTTATACTTTTCTGAAAGTTATGCCATTTGAATTTTAATTTGGAACCAACTCATTATATTTCACAAATTTGAACATCCTGATGTAGGTAACTTTTAGAAAAATCAAGTTGTATAATAAATAATTACAGAAAAAACGTGTTGCATTATAACAGTCTCTTGATTGTAAAAAAAATTTTTTGCAAATATTTCACTTACCCTTCTATTGATTTGGTAGGCGACCCCATTCTTATATTTATTCGCAAATATCAATAAAAGATTTTTCGCTATAAATCTTTGTTATATGGGCCAGTCATCAAGTGAAATATGGTGTGGGTCTCACGTTTTGTTATCAAGATATGAACATCTTAAATTTCACCACTCGAAACTGAAAAGTAGAAAACTTCGCACACAACACAAGAGAAACACGACCTAACACTTCGACGAGCAAAGACAGAATGGCGGGGAATGGCCAACTAGATCGAGATCGTAAAATATCGGAAGCAGCCGAATATAAAATTACAAACATTTATTATTATTACAATTACTTATTTTGTTACAGCTAATAAAAATGCAGTTGTCTTTTAGTTATCACAAATGTCCAACTAGTTGTCACAAACCAAAGTAAATTAAATATTTACTGTTAGTTGTTCCAAATAGAAATATTTTAACAGTAACAAGTTTGGGCTATTAAATAAAGAGAATAACACACTTACTTAATTGTGGCTACAATATTCTTATTTACTGCTACTAGAGGTGGAAAAATAGATTTTTTAGTAGTGGTAAATGGCAAGGCCGTGTTACTGCAACACAAATTACATGGAAATTTATTTATAGTAACTAAAAAAATCCCAACTAACATTTTTAGTTGAAGGGATTTTCTCAGTGTATTAATGTTATTTTTTTCAGTAATAAGTATATTAAATGTGTTTTCATTTGTTTGAATGGGTAAAAAGAAAGGTTAGTTTTCAACTGCAATTACAAATACGTACAAGTTTAATCACTTCGAATGGGGTTATATGCGATCAGTATTTCGAATATAATTGTGAAGAGGTTTGATCAGTAACAAATTGTTTACCACATGTTACGATATGGTCGGAAATTCCAGGTACATATTTAGTATTCCTTCGAAAGGATTGATGATAGCAGTTTCTATGAGTATGTATTTGTTGTTCCAATAGAAAATTTGTCTTTATCAGTATGCATTCGGATCTACTTTAAATACAAAAATTATATCAGAATGAAACAACCAAATATTTTAAACAGTATCCACTTGCAAATCCAAACATTTAAAGATATATTTTAATGAGAACCAATCAGAATATGTATGGCTTTCCGTGGCTAAATTTTAAAAGTATTGTTAATAAATAGCTTTAACGGATTTGAACAGTTTTAATTTGCAATTCCAGATGAATAGTTTTAATTGTTAAATAGGGATCTATGAGATCAGTGTCTTTGTGTAATGTTTTTTTTTTAATAAAAACACATTTTATTTTGAAAAAAAAAACATTACACTGACCTCATAGATCCCTAACAATTAAAACTATTTATCTGGAAATGCAAATGAAAACTGTTCGAATCCCTTAAAGCTTATTTATTGCAAATAATTTTAAAATTTAGCCACGGAAAACCGCACACGTTACATTACCCAACAAACACCGAAGATCGGCCCATCAGTGGGCCATCACTGGGCCAGAAGTTTCATTTCTGGCACAGTGATGGTCCGCTAAAGGGCCAACCTTTTGTGTTTGTAGGGTAGATAATGTTCTGATGGATTCTCATTATAATATTATCTTTAAATGATTGGATTTACAGGTGGACACTGTTTAAAATATTTGAGGTTTCATATTCTGATATGATTTTTGCTTTTAAATTAGATCCGAATGCATACTGATAAAGACTTATATAATTTACTGTAGGAACAACAAATAAATACTCGTAGAAACTGCTCTCATCAATCCTCTTGAAGGAATACTAAATATGTACCTGGAATTTCCGACCATATCGTAACATGTAGTGAACAATTTGTTACGGATCAAACCTCATCACAATTATATTCGGAAAACAGCATAAATACTGTTAGAAATTGATCGCATATAACACCATTCGGAGTGATTAAACTTGTATTTGTAATTGCAGTTGAAAACTGACCTTCCTTTTTACCCATTCAAACAAATGAAAACACATTTAATATATTACTGAAAAAAAACATTAATACTCATAGAAACTGATCTCATAATCCCTATTTAAACATTATAATTTGTAATCTTCAATTGCAAATCAAAACTGTTCTAACCTAATGCAGCTCGTTTCTTATAGAAATACTTGCCATTTAACCACGAAAAGGCGCACGTTTTACATTAGATACTGTTCTCATAAATTCTCATTGAGATAGTATAAGTAAATGTCTGGATTTACAAATAGATACTGTTTAAAATATTTGGTTGCTTTATTCTGATATAATTTTCATATTTAAATTAGATCCGAATCTTTACTGACAAAGACTTATATAATTTACTAGAGGAACAACAAATAGATATTCGTAGAAACTGCTCTCATCAATTCTCTTGAAGGAATACCAAATGTGTACTTGGAATTTCCGACCATATCATAACATGTAGTGAACAATTTGTTACTGATTAAACCTCATCACAATTATATCCGGAAAACAGCATAAATACTTTTAGAAATTGATAGCATATAACCCCATCCGAAGTGATTAAACTTGTATTTGTAATTGCAGTTGAAAACTGACCTTTCTTTTTACCCATTCAAACAAATGAAAACACATTTAATATATTACTGAAGAAAACACATTAATACTCATAGAAACTGATCTCATAAATCCCTATTTAAACATTATAATTTTGAATCTTCAATTACAAATCAAAACTGTTCTAACCTAATGCAACTCGTTTCTTATAGAAACTCTTGCCATTTAACCACGGAAAGCCGCACGTTTTACATTAGATACTGTTCTCATAAATTCTCATTGAGATAGTATAAGTAAATGTTTGGATTTACAAATAGATACTGTTTAAAATATTTGGTTGCTTTATTCTGATATAATTTTCATATTTAAATTAGATCCGAATCTGTACTGATAAAGACTTATATAATTTACTATAGGAACAACAAATAGATACTCGTAGAAACTGCTCTCATCAATCCTCTTGAAGGAATACTAAATGTGTACTTGGAATTTTCGACCATATATCATAACAAATAGTGAACAATTTGTTACTGATTAAACCTCATCACAATTATATTCGGAAAACAGCATAAATACTTTTAGAAATTGATCGCATATAACCCCATTCGAAGCGATTAAACTTGTATTTGTAATTGCAGTTGAAAACTGACCTTTCTTTTTACCCATTCAAACAAATGAAAACACATTTAATATATTACTGAAAAAAAAAACATTAATACTCATAGAAACTGATCTCATAAATCCCTATTCAAACATTGTAATTTGTAATCTTCAATTGCAAATCAAAACTGTTCTAACCTAATGCAGCTCGTTTCTTAAAGAAACGCTTGTCTTTTAATCATGGAAAACCGCACGAATTACAAAAGATACTGTGCTCATAAATTCCCATTGATGTAGTATAAGTAAATGTTTGGATTTACAAATGGATATGGCTTGACTCGTTTTGCTGGTCAATTCTGATATAAACTGATAACAATTTCAACAGCAACTTTACCTAACTCTTATAGAAACTTATTGACCATATAGGTTCTCATAGATACTTATTAATTTTTGATAATTTTCAATACGGATTGATGAGATTTTTTTGACAGGGTTTAGTTAAAGTTGACTTCTTAATGGTTAAAGTGCACATACCTACGGTTGGTAAGCCACCTGTTGACCATAAAGATGGGCTTGCTAATCCTAGCATTTTACTTATTAGGTTTGTTTTGGTTTTGAGAAATAACAGTCCTCGGATGTCAGGAGCATGCGCAGTTAGTAAAACGTGTTCTGTTTTAGTAACTGCGCAAGTTGTTTTACTAACTGCGCATGTTCCTAACATCCGAGGACTGTTATTTCTCAAAACCAAAACAAAGCTATTTACTTTTACATGTGGCGCAAGCGCAATTGAGCATTTGCCATGCGCGTCGTTGAATTTCCACGCCAGTGAGCAATTCGACATTTGGTGAGACAGTTGTATGAAAGGTTTTATGCAAAGAATTTTATAACAAACTTCTTTGGTTTTATGTTATTATGTCTTCTTACAAGTCAAAGTTAGAAGATTGGGGGCTCAAGGAATATGTGAAAGTATTCGAAGGTAAGAATTTTTGATGTTTTTTAATTTCTGTTTACCACACGCGTACCTATACATAATATTATGTGTTATCAACATTCTTGTAGGGTGACCATGCAGATATTTGTAGTTTGAATGCTGTAAACTTGGACTGGGGAGTGGGGTCCCTGTCAAAAAAATCTCATCAATCCGTATTGAAAATTATCAAAAATTAATAAGTATCTATGAGAACCTATATGGTCAATAAGTTTCTATAAGAGTTAGGTAAAGTTGCTGTTGAAATTGTTATCAGTTTATATCCGCATTGACCAGCAAATTGAGTCAAGCCATATCCATTTGTTAATCCAAACATTTACTTATACCATATCAATGAGAATTTATGAGAGCAGTATCTAATGTAATTCGTGCGGCTTTCCGTGATTAAAAGACAAGTGTTTCTTTAAGAAACGAGCTGCATTAGGTTAGAACAGTTTGGATTTGCAATTGAAGATTACAAATTATAATGTTTGAATAGGGATTTATGAGATCAGTTTCTATGAGTATTAATGTTTTTTTTCAGTAATATATTAAATGTGTTTTCATTTGTTTGAATGGGTAAAAAGAAAGGTCAGTTTTCAACTGCAATTACAAATACAAGTTTAATCGCTTCGAATGGGATTATATGCGATCAATTTCTAAAAGTATTTATGCTGTTTTCCGAATATAGTTATGATGAGGTTTAATCAGTAACAAATTGTTAACTACTTATTTATGATATGGTCGGAAATTCCAAGTACACATTTAGTATTCCTTCAAGAGGATTGATGAGAGCAGTTTCTACGAGTATCTATTTGTTGTTCCTATAGTAAATTATATAAGTCTTTATCAGTACAGATTCGGATTTAATTTAAATATGAAAATTATATCAGAATAAAGCAACCAAATATTTTAAATTTATTTGTAAATCCAAACATTTACTTATACTATTTCAATGAGAATTTATGAGAACAGTATCTAATGTAAAACGTGCGGCTTTCCGTGGTTAAATGGCAAGAGTTTCTATAAGAAACGAGCTGCATTAGGTTAGAACAGTTTTGATTTGCAATTGAAGATTCAAAATTATAATGTTTGAATAGGGATTTATGAGATCAGTTTCTATGAGTATTAATGTTTTTTTTTTCAGTAATATATTAAATGTGTTTTCATTTGTTTGAATAGGTAAAAAGAAAGGTCAGTTTTCAACTGCAATTACAAATACAAGTTTAATCACTTCGAATGGGGTTAGATGCGATCAATTTCTCAAAGTATTTATGCTGTTTTCCGGATATAATTGTGAAGAGGTTTAATCAGTAACAAATTGTTCACTACATGTTATGATATGGTCGGAAATTCCAAGTACACATTTGGTATTCCTTCAAGAGGATTGATGAGAGCAGTTTCTACGAGTATCTATTTGTTGTTCCTCTAGTAAATTATATAAGTCTTTATCAGTAAAGATTCGGATCTAATTTCAATATGAAAATTATATCAGAATAAAGCAACCAAATATTTTAAACAGTATCTATTTGTAAATCCAGACATTTACTACTATCTCAATGAGAATTTATAAGAACAGTATCTAATGTAAAACGTGCGGCTTTTCGTGGTTAAATGGCAAGTGTTTCTATAAGAAACGAGCTGCATTAGGTTAGAACAGTTTTGATTTGCAATTGAAGATTACAAATTATAATGTTTGAATAGGGATTTATGAGATCAGTTTCTATGAGTATTAATGTTTTTTTTCAGTAATGTATTAAATGTGTTTTCATTTGTTTGAATGGGTAAAATGAAAGGTCAGTTTTCAACTGCAATTACAAATACAAGTTTAATCGCTTCGAATGGAATTATATGCGATCAATTTCTAAAAGTATTTATGCTGTTTTCCGAATATAGTTATGATGAGGTTTAATCAGTAACAAATTGTTAACTAGTTGTTATGATATGGTCGGAAATTCCAAGTACACATTTAGTATTCCTTCAAGAGGATTGATGAGAGCAGTTTCTACGAGAATCTATTTGTTGTTCCTATAGTAAATTATATAAGTCTTTATCAGTAAAGATTTGGATCTAATTTAAATATGAAAATTATATCAGAATAAAACAACCAAATATTTTAAACAGTATCTATTTGTAAATCCAGACATTTACTTATACTATCTCAATGAGAATTTATGAGAACAGTGTCTAATGTAAAACGTGCGGCTTTTCGTGGTTAAATGGCAAGTGTGATCAGTAACAAATTGTTCACCACATGTTACGATATGGTCGGAAATTCCAGGTACATATTTAGTATTCCTTCGAAAGGATTGATGATAGCAGTTTCTATGAGTATGTATTTGTTGTTCCAATAGAAAATTTGTCTTTATCAGTATGCATTCGGATCTACTTTAAATACAAAAATTATATCAGAATGACACAACCAAATATTTTAAACAGTATCCACTTGTAAATCCAAACATTTAAAGATATATTTTAATGAGAACCAATCAGAACAGTATCTAATGTAACGCGTGCGGCTTTCCGTGGCTAAATTTTAAAAGTATTTTTAATAAATAGCTTTAACGGATTTGAACAGTTTTAATTTGCAATTCCAGATGAATAGTTTTAATTGTTAAATAGGAATCTATGAGATCAGTGTCTTTGTGTAATGTTTATTTTCCAATAAAAACACATTTTATTGAAAAAAAAACATTACACTGACCTCATAGATCCCTAACAATTAAAACTATTCATCTGGAAATGCAAAACTGTTCGAATCCGTTAAAGCTTATTTATTGCAAATAATTTTAAAATTTAGCCACGGAAAACCGCACACGTTACATTAGATACTGTTGTGATGGATTCTCATTATAATATTATCTTGGATTTACAGGTGGACACTGTTTAAAATATTTGGGGTTTCATTCTGATATGATTTTTGTATTTAAATTAGATCCGAATGCATACTGATAAAGACTTATATAATTTACTGTAGGAACAACAAATAAATACTCGTAGAAACTGCTCTCATTAATCCTCTTGAAGGAATACTAAATATGTACCTGGAATTTCCGACCATATCGTAACATGTAGTGAACAATTTGTTACGGATCAAACCTCATCACAATTATATTCGGAAAAAAGGCATAAATACTGTTAGAAACTGATCGCATATAACCCCATTCGAAGTGATTAAACTTATATTTGTAATTGCAGTTCAAAACTGACCTTTCTTTTTACCCATTCAAACAAATGAAAACACATTTAATATACTCATTACTGAAAAAAAAACATTTAATACTCATAGAAACTGATCTCATAAATCCCTATTCAAACATTATAATTTGTCATCTTCAATTGCAAATCAAAACTGTTCTAACCTAATGCAGCTCGTTTCTTATAGAAACTCTTGCCATTTAACCACGGAAAGCCGCACGTTTTACATTAGATACTGTTCTCATAAATTCTCATTGAGATAGTATAAGTAAATGTCTGGATTTACATATAGATACTATTTAAAATATTTAGTTGCTTTATTCTGATATAATTTTCATATTTAAATTAGATCCGAATGCATACTGATTAAGACTTATATAATTTACTATTGGCACAACAAATACATACTCGTAGAAACTGCTATCATCAATCCTTTTGAAGTAATACTAAATATGTACCTGGAATTTCCACACGTAACATGTAGTGAACAATTTGTTACTGATCAAACCTCATCACAATTATATTCGGAAAACAGCATAAATACTGTTAGAAATTGATCGCATATAATCCCAATCCCATTCGAAGTGGTTAAACTTGTATTTGTAATTGCAGTTGAAAACTGACCTTTCTTTTTACCCATTCAAACAAATGAAAACCCATTTAATATATTACTGAAAAAAAAACATTAATACTCATAGAAACTGATCTCATAAATCCCTATTCAAACATTATAATTTGTAATCTTCAATTGCAAATCAAAACTGTTCTAACCAAATGCAGCTCGTTTCTTATAGAAACTCTTGCCATTTAACCACAGAAAGCCGTACGTTTTACATTAGATACTGTTCTCATAAATTCTCATTGAGATAGTATAAGTAAATGTAAAGACTTATATAATTTACTATAGGAACAACAAATAGATACTCGTAGAAACTGCTCTCATCAATCCTTTTGAAGGAATACTAAATGTGTACTTGGAATTTCCGACCATATCATAACAAGTAGTGAACAATTTGTTACTGATTAAACCTCATCACAATTATATTCGGAAAACAGCATAAATACTTTTAGAAATTAATCGCATATAACTTGTATTTGTAATTGCAGTTGAAAACTGACCTTTCTTTTTACCCATTCAAACAAATGAAAACACATTTAATATATTACTGAAAAAAAAAATTAATACTCATAGAAACTGATCACATAAATCCCTATTCAAACATTATAATTAGTAATCTTCAATTGCAAGTCAACCTAATGCAGCTCGTTTCTTATAGAAACACTTGCCATTTAACCACGGAAAGCCGCACGTTTTACCTTAGATACTGTTCTCATAAATTCTCATTGATGTGGTATAAGTATATGTTTGCTGCTCCATTCTGGTAGAAACTGATAGAAATTTCAGCAGCAACTTTACTCCAGGCTCCAGTAGAGGGAGCTGTATACGTGTAGCTAATTCATATCTAATCTAATGTGACCTAAGGAACTGAAGTGTGTTTGTTAAATTAAAAACAAAGCAGTCTCTTTCACTGCTAACTCATTCATTGCTTCTAGGCTAGAACAAGAACACCTGAGGAAATAAGGACTTTGCAGAATTTTGTGTTTACCACAATATTAGTATTTCTATTTGAAATATGCAATTTAAACTGTACATTTGTCGGCATGCATATCCAAATTAATACTAATAAAAAAGCAAAATGGAAGTTTACAATAAAAATACATCTGTAAAATATACAATTGAAACTGTACATTTGTTGACATGTATATCCACATTAATACTAATAAAAAACAATGTTGAAATTTACAATAAAAACATGTTGATAAATGGTGTGTTACATACGATAGATAAGGGAGAAAGGACGGACTGGAACTCTTATGATATTACTTATAGAAAAGTTTAGAATCTCTTTAAAGTTGTATCTGTAATTCCATATGTTTACAGATATAAGGGCAAGGGTGCATTTGCAGACACTAAACTGTAGATTTGTTGATGTATATTTCATATAAATACTCATGAAAGGGCAACATGATAATTCCAAATAGCTCATTCGGAATTACTGTTTCATAACCGATTTAAAACTTAATAAAACAGATAAAATCCTGTCTGTATAATACTAATATAACTTATAGGAACGATAAAACCGCATCACTTTTTTTTTATAAGTTTCTATGTGGAATTTTTGGCAGGGGTGTGTGTGCCCTTTTTTTTGATAATGATTACAAAGAATTACATCCTACACCGATGAATATATTTCCATTGGATGAATCACTTGATGATTTAGTTTCGTAGATAGTAATAAATTATTTAGTTTTTAACGATGTAAAATATATATCGACGGGATACACTGTTATATCATGAATCATTTTATTTTAGTAATGAGATTTCTGCAATATACCGAGTGCCCATGAGACGAGGTACCCCCCATTTTTTCCTCTATTTCTAGAGGTAAACATTTGAAATGTGGCATAGGATATAACTTATAAAAATACATCTTTTGACCTAAGCAAACCCTAAAAATGCACTTCCGGTTTAACTGGAAGCACTAGTAACTTTATTATTTTAAATAGCTCCCTGTATATTTTTTAATTTTATCTGATAGAGGTTTGAATTATCTGTACAACGGTTTTTTCAAAATAAAATTCGAATAAGAAAATACCTTAAAAATTGCTGAATCTTTATCGTACCATCTTGAATTTTAAACCGCAATTTCAATTCCAGTTATGGATTGATTTTAAATTTTAAGATATCACAAAGCTAATTTAAAGGTTTATCAGAACGAAAAAAATGTACAGGGTGCCTTTTAAAAAAGTGAGTTTTGTCTGTTTATTCCATAAAAAATTTAAACATCCAAATTTCACTTTTTTTAAAGCACCATGTATATTTGTTTCGTTCTTTTGATAAATCTTTATCTAATGAAATATCAAAATTTAAAATCGATCCATAAATGGGCTTGAAATTGTAGTTTAAAATTTAAGATGGTACAATAAAGATTTAGTATTTTCAAGGTAATTTCTCATTCGAATTTTATTTTGAAAAATCCGTTGTACAGATAATTCAAACCATCAAAACAGGTGCTATTTAAAATAATAAAATACTAGTGCATTTTTGGGTCTGTCAGATCAAAAGATGTATTTTTATAGACAATATCCTATACCCAAATTTAAAAATTTTACCTACAGAAATAAAGAAAAAATGGGGAGGTGCCTGGTCTTGTGTGCACCCGGTAATAGCATCATAAAGGCATATATTGGTGTTAAGTTTATATTCGTTTAGAAGAATAATTTATATTTTATTTATCTGTTAATATTTTCTATTCTATTCATATAATAATATGTATAATAAACCAATTCTTTCAAATATGTATTGTTTATTAGTCCTTTGTTTTCTTAAACAAATCATTTAAATTTTTACTAAAAATATACTTCTTTGCCTGGTTAAGATAAAAATTTATTAAAGAATGCATTTTAATATACAGTGTGTCCCAATTTTCACGGTAACATCTACATAGCTCAGTTATTGGTCATCCAATTTCAACCAAATTTGCATCGGTATCAAAGATCTTTAATATTTTTTTTTGGGGTAAATAAAACAAACATTATTTCAGTCAATGGCGTACATTTTTATTAAGAAAAAAAAAACTGTCGATTTTTCGAGAAATTATATTAAGCATTTTTTTGTTGGAAAACTAATGCAATATTATTGATCAGCATGCTGTAGAACCCCTATATTCAGAATTTAACATTTTGATTTTTGGTTTTCGAATTACGGTCTCCTTAAAATTACCTATTTGAAACATTAAATAATCAATAAATTGGTAACGAATTTTTTTTCGAAAAAAAGTCACTCTTCATTTTTTCTTTAAATTCACTTTTTCTGCTATTCCATATCATTAAAACTTTCAAATTTTTAAGGCCAAGAATTTTCATTGAAAAATTTTGGGTCATCAGACCTGTAAATTATTCGGGCATTAAGGATTACCGAATTTGAAAGTATCGATGATATGAGGTGGTACCAATTTATTGATTATTTAATATTAAAATAGGCAATTTTAAGTGGGCCGTAATTTAAAAACCAAAAATCAAAATGTTGTTAAATTCTGAATATAGAGGTTCTACAACATGCTGATCAATAATATTACATTAGTTTTTCAACAAATAAATGCCTAATATGATTTCTCGAAAAATCTTTTTTTTCTTAATAAAAATGCACGCCACTGACTGAAATAAGTTTTGTTTTACTCAAAAAAGAAATATTAAAGATCTTTGATACCGATCCAAATTTGGTTGAAATTGGATGACCAATAACTGAGCTACGTAGGTGTGACCATGAAAAGTGGGACACACTGTATATGAAGTATGAGGTTGTGAGTGCCACTATGTTTTTAAAAAATATTAAATTAAGATATAGAATTTAGAAATTTGCTATTGTAAACAGAATACTTTGAATAATAAATAAATATAAAAATATGATAAAATTAAGATTTTATTATAATAATGTTTTCTAAATTTTGCAGTATAAAAAATATAAAAGTGTATAAATAAAAGTGTATAAGTATTGTGCAACCTGAAAGGTAAGTTCATATTTTTTGTATTCTCGTATCTTTTACTTGACTCATAAAGAATATAATCTCATAATCTTTGAGAATAGGCTTTCAATATATATAGAGTCGTGGAGAAATTAAGTAGGGAGTATACAAAGAATCAGTCTTCATATCGATAACTTTCTCAAACAATAGATGTTGGCAAAATAAACAAATTATTTTTCATGGTACATTTCCCTAAGTGTCTTCGTTTGTGAAATAAAAGGTATCAAAAAGTTTTTTTTTCGATCTTTGCAAATATACGATAATTTATTCCCAAATATTTTAGCAACCATGTATAGAAAAAACTATAGCCAAATAGATGGAGCCTAACATACTGCTATTATATGATGCCAAATATAAATAATAACCATTACAATTTTTGATCTCCGGGAAAACAATAAGACATATTTTTTTATATCATGTATCTAGAAAACAAAAACCCCTATAGAGAAGTACAAAATAAATTTAAATTGTTGGCATCTAATAATTAATAAAGTTATTAGTAATAATACTGAATCACTCTCTATGTACACACTAGAGAGGTCCAAAAATTACTTAACTTTTATAGAGGGTATTGATCCTCCCAATTTGTTTCCAAATCCAAAAAAAGTAAGCACGTATTTTTTTGTTTTTCAAAATTTTGATTTTAAATGGTCCCTATGGACTATGGAGACATGAAGTTTCCTATTTAAATTGAAAGAGAAAAAATCACTTTTTGGGATTTTTTTGAATAATTGTTCAGGTAGGGAAAATCTTGCATTAAACTTATAGGACTTAAAGAGGACTATCCAACGAAGAATTTGATGTATATACATATAGGGTTGTCGCCTCTAACACACCTCCACGGTGTTCCGAAAACTACCTGGAGAATTTACATTTTTTAATTTAAGGGTAGATTTCAGGGCACTGTGAAGGTGTGTTAGGGGCGGCAAACTCATATGTATATACATAAAATTCTTCGTTGGATAGTCCTTTCCAAGTCCTATACATTTAATGTAAAATTTTCCCTAACCCTGAACAATTATTTAAAAAATCCCAAAAAGTGATTTTCCCCAAGCAATTTAACTGGGTAACTTCATGTCTCCATAGGCACCATTTAAAATCAAAATTTTGAAAAACAAAAAAATATGTGCTTACTTTTTTCGGATTTGGAAACAAATTGGGGGGGATCGAGACCTCTAAAAAATTAAGTCTTTTTTGGACCACCCTCGTGCACACTCGTTGCAAAAATTCTTTCTATAGTAGCATTTTTTTTTTAATGGCAAGAATAGCATTTTGCTACAACCAGTATATATTTATGTAATGCTTATAAGGTGACATTACTAGGACAAAAAAGAGTATTTGTTTTCATTACTGTGTAAGCTGCATAATGGTTAAAAAATCGCCTATTAGTGGTTAAAAAGTCACCTATTAGCAGCAGGAAAAGCTTTTTTTCTGTTTGCAAGGTAGTAATGGTGTAAAAAATGGGAGCTTACTAATTCTAACAAAGAACTTATTAAGAGTAAAACGGGGCTCTGATTCCTGATAGCAAAGCTATCAACCTAGAGCAACAAATAAATAATTAAAAATACTTTTTTTAACGTTAAATAAGTGCGTCTTAGCAAGACCGTTTTTGTTGTGGTTACAGAGCTGTCTTGCTGGAGCCTATTTAATGCAGATATTTTTTAAGGGTTAGTCAATTCTTCTTTATGGATAATAGAAATTTCTTTCAGTGTAGCAAGGTATATACTAGTAATTTATTTCAATTTTAGAAGGCGATAAACTGTAATTAATAATAATATTATAAAATACAATAAATTTCTAGCATTATAGATTTATGTCGATAACATATTAACTGAATCATATTATGTTTAGGAAATCCGCCAAACCTTCACCCTTCACAAAGTTGTCGAATATAAAAATATACACAAAATAAAAATTTTGCTGCCAGAAACCAAGAACATTAACGCAAAAAATGAGAAGGGATGCACAGTACTTCACATAGCCTGCGAACAAGACAAAAATGAAGAAATTCTTAGTTTGCTATTAAGTCATAAAGATATCGACATCACTCTAAAAAATAACGATGGATTTACCGTTCTGCATTGCCTAGCTTTTTGAGGTAATCTAGCAGGTATTAAAAAAATACTGGAAAAATTTCCTCAAATTAATATTGATGAAGAAACAGACAAGAAAAATACACCACTAATTATGTCTAGCAAAATGAATCATGTGAATGTTATCAAATATTTGGTTTCCAAAGGTGTGTATAAAATATATTGAGAAAACTTTTATTTGACTGCATTATTTTACATTTAACCAGCAAAATTTTAGTTTTTCGATATATGGGCATATTTTTATTGCCAAAATTTTATCTTCATCAAAGAAAAAATCAATCTATCTAGTTTTATATCCCATTAAAATTATTTCACTCCGACCAAATTTGTACTTTTTTTAATTAAAAGTAATATTTAATATATCACATAATGGAGGTGGAGAGGTTATTTAGTCAAATCAAATTATCATATAAATTTATTAAAAGGTACACAAATATTAGACACTAGACCGATTAAGTAAAAAATATATAACACCGATATTAAAGCCTAAAGTTCGCGGCTTGTCCCTGAATCTGCATCTATAAAGTTATTTCTTTTTTGTCGTATTTGGGACCACTCATGTACATCAGTAACTGTTTAAAATTATCTGTGTTCACATTTAAACACAATCTCACTCGCGGTATAGCTGATTTGTTGCCCTGACAAAATTCGCTATGTTACCGAATCGTTTTGAGCTGTTATTCGTACACAAACCACAGGACACTGTTTCGATAATGTGCAAAAAGTCAAAAGCTTGACATTTTGCAAAGCTTCATGAATTAGTGCCATGTCCACAAATTCATTACCCTCAGTGGTATCCTGGCAAATTTTAGTTGGGTCCGCGATTTGGGTTTAGGGAGCCCAATTTTTTTCTTTGCAGTGAGGAAAATTTTAAAATTCAATGTAATATTTTTCGTATCGTCTACCGTATTTCTTTCGGTGAGGTGAGTATAGCCAGGGGAGTGCAAGCTATTTCCTTGTACGGTCCTCATGACGCTCATGCCTTCCAGTTAATATTATTTATTGTTAAAAAATGTTATATTACTGAGAAAAGTGAAATACCTAATTCATATATTAAAAAATATTTATTTACAAAAAATAAACATATATAAAGAATATATGTTTATATAAAATACATTAAGTAACAAGTAATAAGTTAAAAAATTTGAAGAAAAAACAAAATATAAATAATTCGTTTCATAAAACAAATAAAAATCACATTCAAAAATAAAACAAGAAAATATAAATAATTCTCATAAGACAAATAAAAATCATATATCTCATTGTGATCTTAAAGTACATATGAAAAGCTACAATTTGAGCCATCAAACGCATTTCTTGGTTTTGATTGGAGGACTTCACAGTGGTGCAAAGTTTTAGCAACAATTGTATATTTGAGCCGTTTTAATGATCATTTTGGTTTGAAATTTTAAGTGGTGATTGTAATTTATAAGAGCTATATTTCTCCAAAATTCCATGGAATATTACCCATTATTTTTGAAAGAACAGTGATTTGTTTCAAAACTCATAATTTTGCAATATTCTTTTTTTTACATTTACAATTGAAATGGATTATACTTTATGTACTTTTATTGTACAGCTCTTAACAAACATTTTCTTTCTCTTTGTTGTTTTCCATAGGACTTACAGATTTCCAGATACTCAAAGAAAACCAATGGAAAACACAGTCTAAAAAATTTAATTGTTTAAATAAACAATACGTCGACCTCACAGAAACTGAAAAACTGAACTGTGAACTTAAATTGACCAGACAATTCACATTGCGAATTTTCTAGTCCTAATTTGACTCCACTAAAATTTTTCGATTGTTCATTGCCATGTTTTATTGATCGGATGGGGGGGGCTAAAGGATCTAGGGCCCAGTCCGCGTTTGCGGACCCGCGGACCTAGCCAGGACGCCACTGAGTATCCTTGTAAATATATTGAACACGAATTGAATACAATTGTTAATTACTGGTTTCTAATACTCAAAATTGTGTTAAACTACAATAAACTACAGTTAGTCACTAAAATTCCAATTTTATATACCAAAGCAGCAAGCAGTACTCTGTTACTGTCATCTAATATATAGGAGAATGAGGAAAGATGATGTAATATGTAAATTTTCAATCTTCATCAGCTTGAGAAAGGCAATAACCTATCTAAAAAAAAAAAACCAATAATAATAAATGCCACACCAAATATTAAACTTTTATTAGGATAATGTTTGGTCAGTTGGTTACTTTTAGTTACAACCCGTTATTAAACACCCTGTGTGTTTTATTATGTTTTCAAAATTCAGAGAAAATACATTACCATTTTTTTGGCATGCCTGTATATAACTATTGTCTTTCAATTATTTTTTGCAATGACTTGACTGACTTTATTTATTTTTTAGTAAATAGAGGTTGCTATTATTTTGCATTTTACTTTACAGGTGCCAATGTAAAACACACCAACGACAAAAGATACACAGCACTACTACATTATGCAGCCAATAATGGATATCCTGAGTGTGCAAAAGTACTTCTAGATCTGGGTAAGTATTTTCCATTCGACTAATTTAATTTTCTTCTTAGATATTTCATAACTCTTAATGAAAAATGGGATACTCCAAATCCTTTCATAAGAAAAATGTAACAAATTTTTGTGAGCAATTGCCATTAAAATAATTTTTAATTAAAAAAAAAACAAGTATTAACAGATTTTTTTATGTATATCTAATTTGTCAACTGTTACACAACTCGTATCATTCTTATTTTTAATAATTATTGATAATTTGAAGGGGCAATAACAGTGCCACTTTCAAACAAGCCGCTGGTTATACATATACACCAAATTTTCACATCACTGAATTTGCAGAGAATTTTGTGGCAAAAAAAAGTAAAAAGAACCAAAAATGCCAATGAATGATATCATTAATATAGCATACATCTGTATGTTAATTGATAAATGAATTTATTAATAAACGATACGTTTGTCAATGAAAATGTATTAATTGATCAATGAGCTAGTACATGATATCGATAAACTTGTTCGTTATTATAACACCTATCAGACATTGATTCAATGAAACTTGGTTGGTAATACTTATGCAGGCGGGTGTCTCATCGAGTTTATTGGATGAGAACGTTATTAGCTTTTTGAAACATTGTTGCCAATTCGTTAGAACCCCATCTCCATTCTGAAAAACCATGTTGAAATCCATAGTTAAACTGGAAGAATTCATATTGTTAAGATAAACAACATAATGAAGAAGTAAAATATGCAACTTATAAAATGGACAAATAAAATTGAGCATCTACATAAATACAGAAGAAATCAAATTGGTTATCAATTTATAAGCTTTATTTTTGATGTCCACCATTTTTTCACTAAAATTATATGTTTCTTCGAAACCCATTTATAGGTTAAAATGCATGTTATAAAATATCCTAGATATTAAATATAGGGTAATATAGCTGTAACCTACGCAATTCGGTACTCAAGGCGTGATTCTAACGTTCAGTCCTTCTAATGTCACTCATAGAGCAATAGTCTATGTCAAGCTGTCCTCTCTCTTGACTAAATAGCTCACGTCTTTATTAGGTTCTGATTTATAGGCTCTTTGTCATCAATTGTATTTTTTTACGCTAAAACGGCCAAACTGACCTGTATTTCGGTCTCGAAATACCTTGAGTAGACCAAAAGTATCAACTAATTCACTTTATATAAAACAAAAGGAGGAGGTTCCATAAGACCTGTTTTAGGCCTAATTTATTTTTGAACAAAAAAAACTGAAAAACATTTTTTTATTATGTACTATCAATATTGAATCGATTCTACCCCAAACAAAACTTTCCCGCACTCACCTACCCTTTATGTACCCTCCCAAACTATTAAGTAACCAGCATTCAGTTGATTTTTTTGAATCCATAAGACCTGTTTTCGGCCTAATTTATTTTTGAACAAAAAAACTGAAAAACATTTTTTTATTATGTACTATCAATATCGAATCGATTCTACCCCAAACGAAACTTTCCCGCACTCACCTCCCCTTTATATACTCCCCTAAACTATTAAATAACCAGCATTCAGTTGATTTTTTGCAGGTCATTGAAACATTTTAACATGACTGTTGCTGAATAAGGATATTTTTGATTTTGTACGTGTATTTTCGTTATTTCGGAAGAGGTGGAATGGGGGAAAGAGGGGGTGACAGGGGGTAAACAGGGAGAGTGGGGGGAAAGTTTCGTTTGGGTTTGGTATATGTTTTTCAGTTTTTTTGTTAAAAAATATGGACCCTCCTTTACTAGCAAACAAAGGAAATAATCGAGACAAAATTATCTTAAAACATCAAATAACATAGCAACACTTAAATATTCCATGATTTCACTGCCTTCCTCGGAGCTCTGTCATCATTGACTTCGACACCGGAGCCTTCTTGGTAGGCTTCTGTAAAACAAACAAATCGGTGTACTTTCCCAAAAAATAAAATCAACACAAAATGTTTCTCAGGTATTAACAAAATCTGTTTGAAGGCCAGTAAACCAGGCTCTAGTTACTAAGGTAAGATGGGCATTTCTTCCCCTGTTAATCAAACTTGGAGGGATATATTGGAGGTGCTTAAATTAAAAAATGCAGGGTCATAAAGGTTGGAGGTTCGGGCGCCATCTTGATTTTTGTGGTGAATGTTTCATTTGCAGATATCTCGCTTGCTTTTTGAACTAGGTTATTTATTTATTTTTTAAATGTGTGGAATTTTATTCTCTTCAACTTTTACTCGATATTTCTTTATTTCAAATCGATAGCTTATATGATATTTCATTTTTTTTTTATCTCGACGAACTGCTCAGTTAATGAACATGCAATGGAAGTCGGAGGAGAACATCCCACTTCACCCAGATTCAAAATCACCTGGGTCCTCCAGAAAACGGACTGATTCGAAATATTGTTAAACTTCCTTCTTAATTTTGAAAGTCCGTGGATTAGGCCAACAGGGGAGACCTATTTTTCTCTATTATTATTTTTCGGAGGTGCAACAAAATTTTCCTTTAAATTGTTTTTTGAAAATATTGCAAAATGTTTAAAAAAATTTTTCGATAGTGCAATTTTCTTTTAAAAACATTTTTTGAAAATGCAGTAAGCATAATTGATGGCTTTACCAAAAACTTGTATTATTAAATTTTTTTCCATATGCATTTTTTAAAGGTGAAAAGGAAGTTTTTTTGACAATTTTTCAAAAAAAAAAACATCAAATTTAAAATAAAAGTAATCGTGCGACAAAAGAAGTTACAGACAGACCGACAGATTTTTTGCTCAAACTCGATGTTTTATGACATTCTAAGCCCATTTAAAAATAAAAATTTTCCAGTTTTTTTTTGCGTTAGGTACTATACTTCCACTGGATATGGAGGTAACAATATCGAGTAAAAGTTGAAGAAAATAAAATTCCACACATTTAAAAAAATAATAAATAACTTAGTTCAAAAAGTAAGATATCCACATGTTAAATATTCACTACAAAAATCAAGATGGCGGTCGAACCTCAAACCCTATGACCCTGCATTTTTGTATTTAAGCATCTTCTAATCTGCCCCTATATACCCTACAAGTTTAATTGACGGGGGACAAATGCTTTTTAAAATACCTGGTTTATAGGACTATTGTTCAATTATCAAAAAATGAAAGTTATACTCCTAGGATTTTAACAATATCCTTTAAGGATTTCAATAATTAAAAAAGAAAATATATGCTCCTGATTTTAAGAATATCCTTCCAGCATTAGACAAGATAAACCAGAGTCCGGTCCAGCCTTTTTTTTTTGGTAAGGGATGTGGGGTGGGCTCCCAAATATGTAAGAAATATGACTTATAAAAGTAGGTATAATAGGTTTAGGAATGAGGTTTATGGGAATCTATAAATAATAAAAAATGAACTGGCTGACGTTGCTTGCCAGCTCTAAATTCTGGGACATTGACCCACTACAGGGGTCAAACTTTGTAAAAAAAAAACTAGCCACAAAAAAGTCATAGGTTTACACATGGGGATTGGAGAGATCTTTTTTAATTTACCCCTAAAAATCAGTAATCCCGACTCCCACTTATTTTGGATGGTACAAGGAGGCACTACCTACTGAGTGTGAAAATATATTCGCCATCTTTGAGAAGTGGTGCGAAAGCCTTGCTATTCCACGGTAATTGATGGCGTATCAGAGTTTGCTACTGCATATACTGATTACCCGTGTAATTCAGAAACTTCATAAGTATGAATGTTCAGTCCATTTTATCTATTAATTAAACTAGAAATAATTCCCCCACTTTTTAATTGTAGTAAAAATCAATGTGTTTATGATTGTTATTATTATTGACAGAAGTATAAATAAATTACTTAACAAAACGTCAGAACTTTTATATCTTTACTCAAAAAGAGAAATATCAAACATTTTGGTCCTTCTGGCAGGGTGTTGTTGCTTAAGCTAATTTGGAAGACTGACATATTTCCAGAATTCGCTGGAAAAACTCAGAAAATCATCAGCTGAGTAACAGAGTACCAGTACTTATATTATAGAATATTATTCAATCAAGATATATTGAAACGCAGAGTTTGTAAGATATTCCTTTCTGCAAAGAATTATACATCTAGCGGTATCTAGAAGTTTCCGACATCATCGCTCAATCGCAAGTCGGCAGCCCGGACGAAAATCGAGGTCTGCCAAACTAACAATATAATTAGAGGATTAGGACAAGTGGATAAGTAAGTCCGTTTCATTACAAACCCTTTTTGCGTTTATTTGTGTAAATAACTTGATTCTACCCTTCTAAAATATAAAATATTAATTTCATATAAAATAAAAAATCACGAAAATATAATTTAATTATACGGAATCTGGTGAACTATGTCAGCCAGGAAACCTTAATAGCAGCTTACTATGGACATATTCATTCCAACATTTGCTATGCCATTCTAAACTGGGGGCACTCATCTCATGCAACTAAAATCTTCAGGCTACAAAGACGATGTATCCGAATCATCGCCAAATTGAAATATCGAAACTGCTGTAGGCAAGCATTCATAGATCTGAATATACTTACACTACCATGCATTTTCATACTGGAATGCGTATTATATATAAAGAAATATGAACATTTATTTGATAAGCACCGCGATGTACATAATCATGAAACGAGAAATAAAAACAATCTCAAACCAAATTTTCACAGACTACTGAAAACCAGGGTTGGCAGTGGATACAATGGTATAAAATACTATAACGTCCTGCCTGAAGCAATTAAACAACTAGATTCAAATCATTTTAAAATAAAGCTGAAATCCTACTTTAAAAGAAAAGCATTCTACACCATTGAGGAATACCTCCAAAATAACTTCCATGATCTCTCAATAAATTAAGAGTTACTACTGTACCATATAAAATATAAATATATACTTTTATTCTGTCCTTTCTCTGCTGTCTTAAAATTGTATATGTCTCATTATTATAATAATACTTGTATTTTTATATTTTATCTTTATATTTTAATGTACCTACCTGTACTTTTATTTAATTGTCACTTTTACTTAGCTACCTAAACTTTATACTTTTTATATCTCTGTACCCATTTGAGAAAACCTGACCTGTGTATATACTTACAGTATTTTAGCACTAATAAATCATTATTATTATTATTATTATTTTCTATTTTAAACACCGCCTGTATTATTAAACCCTATTTAACGTTCTCGTTTTATAACCATTTAGCATGGATGTTGAGGCACAATTGCGAGCTCTCAAAGCTAAACGTGGTAGTATTAAAGGCCAAGTCACAAGATTTTCAAACCTTATATCTAGTTTTTATGACAATAATCGTTATATTACTGAATTAAAAACGCGATTAGAAGCAATTGCACAAAAATGGCTAGAATTCGATACCGTACAAACGGATATAGAAATGTTGTTAGCCGAATCTCCCGAGGAAACACAACAACGCGAACTATTCGAAGAAAGCTATTTCAACATCGTGGCTCGGGCAAAAGAGATCATGCAGAAGTTTCCTCAAGTTTTAGATGTGCGGCCTCTGGTTGGAAGCAATATAAAATTAACAATAATACCTTTACCCACATTTTCTGGTGATTATCGCGATTGGCCACAATTTCAAGACACTTTTAATTCTTTAGTATATAAAAATTCGCTCTTAAACGGTTTCACTATTTAAGGGATGCTTTAAAGAGTGATGCTAGGCAAGTAATTGAAGCAATTGAAGTGTCGGAAAAGGATTATAAAACGGCATTTGACCTTCTAAAACTCGATTTGACAACAAAAAGAGAGCACATGTATCATCACTTTTCAATATTAAGCCCCTAGCAAAGGAATCATTACATAATTTGAGCATGTTTTTGGATGCCATTAACAAACATTTGAGAGCTTTACAAAATCTAGGGGAATCTACGAATACATGGGATGTTTTACTAGTGTATCTTATATCAACAAAGCTTGATTCGGTTACTAAAAGAGACTGGGAAGCTAAATCAGCAAAGCTAGATAATCCTAAATTAAAGGACATAAGAAAATTTTTAACGGGTAGATGTGACGTACTAGAAACGCTGGAATCTAGCAATAGCAATAATGCTCATACAAGCAAATATAGCAGATCTAACTTCAGACAAACGAATTCTACTTCCTTTGTATCAACTCAAAATATTTGCTGTTCTTTTTGCAAGGGTTCTCATTCAGTTTACACTTGTCAAAATCTATTAATAATTCCTGTCAAGTCTCGTTTGGAAGAAGTAAAGAAAATCAGATTATGTACAAATTGCCTATGCCCAGGACATTTTAACTCAGAATGTCGTTCTAGTCCTTGTAGGATTTGTCAAAAAAGACACAACAGTCTTTTGCACCTAGGCGCCGATAACTTAAATAAAAATTCTAACATTACTATTTCTCAAAATGAAAGCAATTCAGTAACGGCGTCAACGTCAACAGATACTAGTCAACAAAGTTCGGTGAATGTACATTGCAGTATTAACTCTGAACCACACGCGTTATTAGCTACTGCTCTACTTAATATCTCTGACAAAGACAGCAGTTTAATACAATGCAGAGCATTGTTAGATAATGGATCTCAATCCAATAACAAAAAATTATTCACTAAATTAGGATTGTCAAGTAATAAAATTAGATAGATAGATAGATAGATAGATAGATAGATAGATAGATAGATAGATAGATAGATAGATAGATAGATAGATAGATAGATAATTTATTGATGCCACTATACATATTATGTACTTACACAAGTCAACAATTATACACTATAATCGAAACACACTTAAATGTAGATCAATATAAAATAATACACATTAAAAATTTAGGTTGTTAGTGCAATACACTTTCACATTAAAAATATAGGTTAACATCACAATTTAAAAATTCGTCATAATTATAAAAAGCATTAGCAATTAGAAACAGTTTGATTTTATGCTTAAAAAGTGTTAATGGTAGTTTTCTAATGTCTATAGGTAGTTTGTTAAAAAATTTTACTGCCCAGTAATTAGGTCCATTTTGACACCTCTTTAAGCGGCAGAGCTTAACAGTCATGTCGTCTTTACCCCTGGTATTATGTTCGTGGATATCTTGGTGTGTTCCATAGGTTCCTTCATTTTCTTTAATATATAATAAATTTTGTAGAATATAGATAGATGGTAGTGTTAATATCTTATGTTTAATGAAAGATGCTTTGCAATCATCTCTGTATTTTAAGTTGTCCAATATCCTTACTGCCTTTCTTTGCAACTTAAAAATTCTTATGCAATCTGCAGCATGCCCCCAAGTTATAATTGCATACGAGATGTGAGAATGCAAAAGAGCAAAATATGCTATTCGTAAAGTGTCGGTAGGTACATGATTTGCAAGATTGCGTAGAACGAATAGGTTACTTCTGATTTTTTTTGAGAGAAGATGTATATGTTCATCCCATTTTAGTTTCATGTCCAAATGCACGCCCAGGAATTTCACACTACTTGGGAAGCTGGCTAAGTCGTCAGTATTTCTTAGTGTAAACATCATGTTCTGCGTTTTGGTTCTATTCAAGAAAAGTTCATTGGAATTAAACCATTGTTCAGCTATGATTAGTGCCTCGCATGAATCTTTGATGACATTGTTTATGGACTTTCCTGCTGAACGCAGAGTGGTGTCGTCTGCAAATAATACATATTCCGTTGGATCATTTAAGTCCTTCCTGAGTGGGAGATCATTTATATATATTAAGAATAAGAGAGGCCCTAACACAGAACCTTGTGGTACTCCAACTGTTATTTTCTTTTGTGAGGATAATATGTTTCCCATTTTTACTCTTTGATATCTGTCATCTAGGTAAGTTTGCAATAAGTTAATGCTGCAGTCGTCAAAATTGTATAAATGTAACTTCTTTATTAAGAGTTCATGTGAGACACAGTCAAACGCTTTAGATAAGTCACAGAGTGTTACTGTCGTGTATTCAAGATTTTCAAATGAGTCCAATATCTTTGATGTTAGTTCTAAGATACCCGATACCGTACTGCGATTTTGACGGAATCCGTGTTGACAGTTGGTAAAGATATTGTTACTTTCAAAGTAGTGTGCCACCCTAAGAGCAATGCATCTTTCAAATATTTTTGATAGAATTGGCAATAAGGATATTGGTCTATAGTTAGCTATATCCTTAACATCGCCCTTTTTGAATATTGGAATCACTATAGCTTGCTTCAAGCTAGAGGGAAACTGTCCTTTTTTGAAACAAATGTTTATTAATTTAGTTATTGGGATAATAATTAAATTTTTTATACTTTTAATAATGTCCATACTAAACCCGTATATATCTTTACTATTTTTGTTTTTTAGAGAGTTTATCACTTCTCTTACTTCATTATATGTTACATCTTTGAGGTGAAATTTTTCTTGAGGAATGTTAATGTTTCTTATGTTATTCAAAGGATCTGTATTACTTTTATTTATGTTTTTAAGTAAGTTTTGGGCAATATTTATGAAGTAGTCATTACATTCATCGGGGGTAAAGTTATCAAAGTTTACTTTTTTTGTAGACATACCTCTCTGGTCATTTATAATGTTCCACATGGTTTTTGAGGGATTTTTTGAAGTTTTGATCAGTTTATCATTCATCAATTTTTTGGCATTTTTAATAGCTAGTTTATATAGTTTTTTATAGTCTTTTTTTTCGTTGTATAATTGTGGGGAAGGATGTTGTTTATATATATCATTTAGCAGGTTTAATTTCTCTCTCATATCTTTTAACGTTTCATCAAACCATTTGGTCGTTATAGCTTGGTTTGGTTTATCTATATATGTCTTTTCGGTAAAAGATGATAAATATGCATTTTGTAGTTGATCTCCAAAGATTTTTACCTTGCTTTCAATATCCAGTTCTTCATCATCAATGAATGACCAAGAGATATTCTCGACTTTATTATAAAATACGAATTTGCCTTGCTCTGTAATTGGTCTACAGGTTTTTTTATTTTAGTTTAGTTTATTATTAACTATATTTACACTTACCTCAATTTCTACTAACTGTCCCTGATGATCCGATAAGTCTGGTTCAAAGGTTTTAGACTGACAGGAATCTAAGTTAAAATTTATAAATATGTTATCTATACAATGTTGTTTTCTAGTATTGTCCGAGATCATTTGTACGAGTCCAAATGTTTCTAGCATGTCACATAGATAGATATTACCATTCTGATTTGTCCCAAAGTGAACGTTAAAATCTCCTGCTAATATTATACTTTTACCAGGGCCAATTTTGTTTAGTACGTTCTCTATTACACTTAAAAAGGTGTCAAAATCATCGGTAGGCGACCTATAGACTGATATTATATATATTTTATGGCGTTTAATATGTATAGCGCAGATTTCAGCATGTTTTTCAATACTAAGGCTGTCAATATGTGGCATTGGTGTTATTTCAAGCATAGGATGGGTCAGGATAGCTGTACCACCCCTTTCGTATATTCTTCTACAAAATGATGACGCTATGACATAGTCATTTATACGCAAGTAAGTTATTTCTTGTTCTTTTAGAAAGTGTTCTGATATGCAGCACACACTGTAATTTTTATCAATTAGAAAGGTTTCAAGTTCATTTATTTTATTGCGAATTGATTGAATATTTATTTGGAAGACACTAAAGATCTCTCTCTCTTTTTCTTGAGTTGAACTTTTAACTTTTAAATTAACATACCGGTTACTGGGATTGGACAATCATTAGCTAAAATTCTTGGCAAAACCGAAACTATTGTAAAGTCCTTATATAATGCCTATCAAAAACAAATTTCGCTTTTAATTATTGATCAAATCATGAAAAATATTCCGTTTATGTCTTTTGATCGTACGAATCTTAAATTTCCGGATTATATGTTTCTAGTCAGACAGAAGAAAGGAACTACAACAGATTAATTCCTTGTTTTGTAGCAATTCTGAGTTTGGTCATGAGACAGATGGTTTCTAGCAAAAAGAATGCACTCTAAAATATACTGATTAGTGCAAGTGAGGACACCTAACCTTTTAAACAATGGTCTGCAGCTTTGGTTATATTTTGAATTCGTAATAACTCGGATAGCTCTCTTTTGCAATTTTAAAATCTTGACAGTGTGTGCAGAGCCGCCCCACAGTAAAATTCCATAGCACATTATGCTATGAAAGAGTCCGTGATATGCAGTCAAGATAATATTTTGATCGATTTGATTTTTAAGTTTTTTCAGCAAATATATTCTACTGGACAATTTTCTGGACATGCAATTTATGTGGCTTTCCCATGTCAATTTGCTATCTAAAGTAACACCTAAGCACTTAACTGGATTATTATTGTCAATATGAATTCGTGTGTTTAGATGAAATATTAAATTTTGCATTTTTTGAGTGTTTAGACTTAGTTTTACATTAGAAAAGTATTCCTCGGCTTGTTGTTGTGCATCTGCTGACATATTAGTGAGATTATCCGTATTATTATGGGTTGAAAGAAGAGTACATCATCAGCATAAGCAATAATTTTACTAGAGATGCGATCTGATATGTCGTTGATATAAACAATAAATAACGTTGGTCCTAATATCGACCCCTGAGGAATGCCAAACTTGAGGGACTTTAAGGAAGAGATTTCACCATTACTGCTAACACACTGACATCTGTCTAACATATAGCTTTTAATGAAAGAAAGTGCAGATCCTCTTATACCGAGACTCTCTAATTTTATTAATAATATGTCAGGAGACACACAATCAAAAGCTTTAGACAAATCCAACAGAGAAGCAGCTACCATATGTCGATCTTCAAGTGCATCTGTTATAAAAACAATCATATCGGTTAATGCTTTAATAGTAGAAGTACTTTTACGGTAACCATATTGACTGGGATTTAGTAAGTTTTTATTTTCCAAATACAGTATTAGCCTTACGTTAAAAGATAATTCAAGCAATTTAGATAGAATTGGAATAATTGATATTGGTCTGTGATTGTTGACTTGATCCACATTACCTTTTTTAAAGATAGGCGTTACTTTAGATATTTTTAGACAGACCAGTTTATTCTTTGTTCAAAACACAAATTAATGAAATAAGTTATGAAAGGTAAGAGCTCATGTTTGGCCATTTTAATAGTATCACTGTTTAGACAGTTATAGTCTCTAGATTTAGATGTACTTAATTTGTCTATTAGACAACTAACTTCATATTCCGAGACTGGTTCTAAAAAGAAGGAAAAAGGTACGCTATTGTTCCTACATAGATTTATATAATCAGAATTACTGCAATTTAAATTTTCCAGAATTTCATTGGCTATGTTAACAAAATAATTATTCATTCATCGGCACTGATTTCGCGAGATAGTTGATTATAATTAGAGGTTTCCTTAATAATTGACCATGCCGTTTTTTGCTTGTTTTTTGAATTGGCTATAAGATCAGTATTGTGCTTAATAGTTTCATTTTTAAGAGCTCGTTTGTAATCTTTTTTGAGTTTATTGTAATCAACTTTGAGATTGCTGTCAAATTTACTTAAGTCATATATCATTATAAGCTTATCTCTCATAACTTTTATGTTTTGACTGTATTTTATATTTGTCTTTTCTTTTTGTACTGTTTGATGGGAAAAGAAGTATCGTAGCAATTTCTTACATTATTTAATAAAATTTCGGTCATTTGATCAGGATCAAGGGTTTGGTAAAAATGTGACCAATCACAGTTCGTTAGTGATATTTTATAATTTCCTATTGTATAATTGTTTATTGATCTATATGTCATCTACTCTTTGGATCTATAGATGTTTGTTGACTCTGAGTAAGAAAAACACAAACAGTTGTGATCGGATAAGTGAGGATTAAATATTCTGGTTTTACTAATATTTTGCTGTATATTCGAGAACACATTGTCAATTTTGGTTGCAGTTCTATTAGTGACTCTTGTGAAATCATTACCAGACTCTTGCATGCCAAAGGACAAGAACAAATCCGTTATCAGTTGAGAATTGATAGATTTAACTGAAAAATCAACGTTAAAATCGGCAAAAAATGTAATACATTTTTCAGTGGAAAAATTATTCAGAAATGCAGTTAACTTATTATTGAAAATATTTAGGTCTCCTTTACAAGAACGATAAGCACAGCAAATAACCGACTTGGTTTTCAATCGCACATAATTCAATATTTAACTCTTCGCAATAATTACTAGCGAAATTATATATTTATAATCTAAACCTACTTTGACAAAAATTGCTACTCTACCATGGATATGGATAGACCTTTCATAGTAAGCGGCCAGTACGTAATTATTTAAAGCAACTAATTTTATTTGATCATCACGTGTCCAGATTTGACTAAAACATAGAATATCATATTTATTTTCTGAAAGAAATGCGTCAAGTAGTAATAATTTGTTGGATAGGCATTGAATGTTTATATAAAAAATAGATAGTGTAATGATTTAATTTACCTCCCACTACTGACCATGAATTTATTGAGTCCAGTTTTAATAACTTAACAAACAGAAATACATTATTTTTGCGACCTCTCACTGAGGAAGATGTCTTAGAGTTAATCCATAAATTAAAAAACTCGAATGCTTTGGGAACTGATGAGATATCCAACTCATTAGTAAAACAGATCGGTGTGTATATAATCACTCCGTTAACACATATAGTAAACCTCTCTTTAGAACAGGGTATATATCCGGAGAGATTGAAAGTTGTGAACGTAATACCTTTATACAAGAAAGGCGATTCTCACTTGGTTACTAATTAAAGAGGAATTAGTCTTTCACCTAGCTTATCAAAAATTTTTGAATCTTCAGTAAATATTCAATTAATACCCTTTCTTTCAGCCAATAAAATGTTATCTGATAATCAGCATGGCTTTACAACACACAAAAGTGTTGACAGTGCTCTCAGTGATTTCGTAGATGGTATTGTAAGTGCACTTTATAAATCTCAGGTTGCACTGGGACTATTTATAGATTTTACTAAGGCTTTTGACTGTGTCGATCACTCCATATTATTAACCAAATTAGTAAAATATGGTGTTCGGGGTATTGCTCATGGATGGTTCCAATCTTATTTAGTTAATCGTACCCAGCAAGTTAAAATCAAAAATGCAGTATCCAGTCTATCTACTGTCAGCTGTGGTGTTCCACAAGAATCCATACTTGGACCTACATTATTTATTATATATATTAATGATAATGTTAATCTATCTAGAACATCCTCTATGCTTGACAGTTGCATATGCTGATGATACCAATATTTTAATAAGATCTAGTAACCGAACCGATGCTGAAAATTGTGCCACCTTAATTTACAAAAAAATGAACTTGTGTGTCCAAAAAAACAAATTATGCATAAATAATGAGAAGACAACGTGTATTGTTTTTAAGACATCACTGTCTAACATTAAGTCTAATAATTCTATCATGCTAGACAATACAGTTAATTTTACTTTTTCAAACAACTCCAAACTGTTGGGTTTAAGGATAGACTGTAATCTAAAGTGGTCTTGTCATGTACATGATGTTTGTACAAAATTATCAAAAACCTGTTTTGCCTTAGCTGTTGCATCTAAGCACTGCAGTTTATCTATATTGAAACAATTATATTTTGCTTCTTTCCACTCAACTATTAAATATGCCATAGTACATTGGGGATTAGCAAGTGAAGTACATAGTGTTTTTGTTCTGCAAAAACGAGCTATACGAATATTGGCTAAACTAAATTATAATGAATCATGCAGAGAGGCTTTTCGGTCTCTAAAAATCCTCACATTAACCTCTATATATGTATATGAAATAACTTGCTTTGTCTATAAAAACAAACTTAAATTTTCTAACACTAGATCACAGCATAACCACAATACCAGGAAAAAAGATAATTTATTACCACTAAAGCATGTATCAAAAAAGTCTTTTTTTTAATGGTTGTAAGTTGTACAACCTCTTACCTGAAAACATTAGATGTCTCCCAACAATTAGAAAATTTAAGAATGCAGTGAAATTATTTCTTTTAGAAATAAACTGCTACACCTTACAAGAATTTGTATCAAGATGTTAGTCCCATTTCGTATATACTGTAGTTGTATTTGTTAGTACTTATTTGTATTGCACTGCTCTCTTTTTATTTTTTTATTTTATGCTAGTATTGACTTTAAACTTTTAAAGTTATGTTTTTTTTTTTTTTTTTTTTTTGTTTGTACTTTACCTTTTTACCTTTATATTTATGATATCGACGAAATTTCTTAAACTGAAGTACATACTGTACCTACTGTTTTCTGAAATTAATAAATATTATTATTATTATTATTATTATTTTTTTTTTGTTAAAAACCAGTCACCCTTCTCTGTGGCTCCGACCCTCACAGAGGGGAGCTGGTAGTACCGGCAGCCACTCCCCACACCCGTGGGGTAAGTGACTACTGGGTCCGAGAATCGTGTGCCCTGAGCAGACGTAATGAACCGAGGATGACGGCCTTCTGCATTCTGCCGGCTAAGACCTCTGCCGATTATTATTATTATTATTATTATTATTTTTTTTTTTTTTCGGGTTGCCCGCTGCCTGACAGGACTTCCGTGGCCTCCGACACCTCACGGTAGCCGCGCCGGCGAATTCCTTGCAGCCACTCTCCACGACCTGTGGAGTTAGTGACTGCAAATACCTAAATCGTGTGCCCTAAGTAGACGAAGGGACCCCAAGATAACCGCCTTCTGCATCTGGCCTGCCAACCATTCTGTCGAATTCTGACAGGCCGGTATGATCTTCAATTCTGAGAGCAGCGAAGGCTTCATCCCTCCGAGTACGCCGATTATTAGGACGACCATCTTGACAGAGTAGTCCGGATACAGCACTTGGAGCTCATACCGGAGATCACGATATTTGGTCCGTTTTTCCCCCTCCTTCAAAGCGATGTTTGTCTCAGCAGGTGCTGAGAATTCGATTACAAACATCACTTTGTTCTGATGGTCCAGGAGGACTATGTCAGGCTTGTTAGCTTGAATTAGCCTGACGGTCGGGAACGAGTAGTTCCAATAAATTCGGCACCTCTCGTTCTCGACAACGGACTCAATATCTCCGGGGATGTAAGGCAGCACTGGTGTTTGGTCTACCCCATACGAGTGCCGTAGATGGTAGTATAGTACTCGTAAAGCCGCGTTATGGCGGTGGATGTAGGCCGAAATCGCGTATACCGGGCATGCTGAAAGCAAATGCATAAGCGATTCCGGCGCCTGACGGCAGGTCCTACAGTTGGTATCAGGGACCTCTACACCCATTACGCGGTTCCGGTAGACCAAGGTGTTTATTACACCATCCTGACAGGCCACAATGAATCCCTCGGTCTCCGACTTAAGCCCAGCTGACCTTAAAAAGGCGAATGTCAGCCTAGTCGATAAACCCAGTGTTTCCATGTTTTTGTAGAATACACCGTGCATGGGTTTATCGACATGCTGCCTAAACAGGCTCTCCTGTTCGGCAGCTTTTATTTGGGCTTTCAGACGAGTTGGCTGAAGCTCAGTGACTGACTCTGGGTCAGCACCGCGCCGGCCGCCTCGTCTGACGTCGAATACGAGACCGAGTTCATCTACGGCTCTTTTTGCTGCCTTAAACAATCCTGCGTCCACCCCTGCGATTTCGTGGTCTCTCACTAATAGCAGGAGCGGATCCGAGCTCCTGAGGATGTTACATGCCATACTCAGTACTACTCTGGCGTGCATACACTCCAGACCCAAGAGTCCTCGGCCCCCCCGATGACGTGGGAGGTAAACACGAGGAACGGACGATCTAGGATGAATACTCCTATGGATGTTCATCATCTTGCGGGTGTCTCTGTCTAGTTGGCGCAGCTCATCTACTGTCCATTTTACTACCCCAAAGGAGTAGAGCAGAACAGGAACGGCAAACATGTTAGTAGCAGACGCCTTATTCTTCCCCGAAAGTTCGGACGACCAAATCTTTCGGAGTAGACGCCTGTACTTGCCGCGGAGAGATTCCTTTATTTGTTGCACATCCTGGATGTGATGTTGTTGCACACCCAGGTATGTGTAGGTCTCTCCGGCATCCAGATGTCTTAAGATGCTTCCGTCTGCGAGCTGCGCGTCCTCAGAAAATTCCCTGCATCGCCCTCTCTTGAGGTGGACGACCGCGCACTTGTCCAACCCGAACTCCATACCAATGGCCCGCGTGTACTCCTCGACCACCCTTAGAGCATTTTGAAGTTCACGCTCTCCGGAGGCATACAGTTTCAGGTCATCCATATAGAATAAATGAGTGACCTTATGCCTCCGGTTGCTGGGTGGTCCACAGTGGTACCCGCGAGTTTGGCGGAGTTCAACAGATAAAGGCAGCAGTGAGATGCAAAAGAGGAGGGGACTCAGAGAATCTCCCTGGAATACTCCTCTTCTGAATGCCACCTGCTCTGTCGTAACCCGCTGTGCACCTGATGTTATGGTGAAGCGGGTCCTCCAGAGTGGCAGCAGTTGTTCTATGCATCTCACTAGTGGCTCTGCTACCGCAAGACATTTGAGCAAATGTAACAGAAGTTCATGTGATGTTGTGTCAAATGCCTTACGATAGTCAATCCAGGCCATCGATAGATTCCGTTTGTACTGCACAGAGTCCTGTGTAATACAGCGGTCTACCAGCAGGCTGTCCTTACAACCTGCCATGCCCTTCTTGCCACCACGCTGCTCGTATATCTGCTGGAAGACCGGATCAACCTGCCGTAGTGTCCGAGCATACAAGATACGAGTAAATAGCTTGTAGCAGGAGTTCAGAGAGGTGATTGGTCTATAATTCCTTGGGTCAGACAGATCACCCTTTTTAGGGATGAGCACAGTACGTCCCTCGACAAACCAGTCCGGAATCTGCTGCCCCTCGTTCAACCACTTGTTGAAAACTCGGGCCAGACGACGGTGTGTGGAAGGAAATTTTTTCCACCACCAGTTATTTATGCCGTCTGGCCCCGGAGCAGCGAAGTTCTTGGTGCCAACGAGAGCTTGTTGGACTTCCTCCGGACTGATTGCCGGGCACACTTCTTCCGGCTCTTCAAAGGTTCTGTGGCACAGAGCCTCGAAGTGTGCTATTGCTGGAGTGTTGCTATCGAACGGACGTGTTGTTTCGTAGATTCCTTTCCAGAAGCTTTCGACATCGGCTACAGTTGGTGGATTATCGACAACACGCTGTGGCTCTTGAAATAGGCGGGAAGGATTCGTACGGAACAAGGTATTTTGCTCCATACTTCGTACCCGCCTATTTAGCTTTTTCTTGATAGCCATAAGCGCTCGAATCCTATCTAAACAGTGCTGCTTAATAGTGAGCATCACTGTTAGATTTAGAGTGTGGTGCTGGCGTCTGAGTCCGGCTGCTGTTCGCCGGACTTTAGGCGTAAATGCCTTGCCAGTGGTTACGTATTCCACCACACTCTGGATTCGAGAAGCGTGTTGTCTGGCCAACTGTATTTTGCCTTCGATCTTTTGTACACGCCGCTTAGCCTTTTCGATACCGCTCGAGGGGTTGGTATTCCTCTCGCGGGGCACGAGTTGGCTAGCAGCGTTGTACACGGCACAGTTGATCTGCCAAATGTCGGCGTCTTCTGGTAATTCCTCATCGATAACAGCGTCCATCCGAGCCAGGTCTTGTGGCTTTAGGTTAGCCCTGCTGTTAAGGCTAACCCTCGTCCTTAAGTTGACTTCGGCGTACCTTCTAGGATGTTCCCCGTCAGCTCTTTGCCGCGGTGGCAGTGCGGCTGGTGCTTCTTCCTGCTGACGGGGTGCCCTTACGTACCCTGTCCTGCGCAGGTAGGATACTTGATCCCTGAGCTGTTGCTCAGAGAAGGCGCGATGCTCTGAATGCGTGTCGCACCAGATTTCGTGCAATCGCGCCATGTACCCTCTGCGCGCAGGTTCGCTGCTCTCATAGCAGGTCAGCAAGTCATCTCGAAGTTCCCTCGTCCACTTAAAGCGTCCATGGTCATAGCGTGTGTTGTCATCATTGAGACCGTCCGGTATGGCCCCTCCAACTTGTCTCTGACCCCCATTCGGTTGGGGTCGATTGTGAGGGGCCCTTCCTCTGTCTGCTAGAACCAGAGAAGTGGATCTCAGAGTGGTTAGCCCTGAGATCCACGTCCGACATCTGTCAGGCAGAGTTGCCTCTGCCTGTCCAGGTACACCGCGTGGAGGCTGCCGGTCCGTTTTCCGTACCCATTATTATTATTAATATTATTATTATTATTATTATTATTATTATTTAGTCTAGAATCTTCTGTGACGTTTGTAGGTGTAGCTACCACCACTTCCTCTGTGGTCCCATGATCTCCGAAAAAAATTTTGTTTTTTAGACATTTGATTGCCTCCAGAATACTTTCTCTTTAGAAAAACGATTCAGATATTCTCCTGATTTAAGGTAAGACTATACAGAATTCATGCTTGAGTATGACAAAAATTAACGAAAATGATCAAACATTCTCAGATATACCTTCTGGAAATAAACGCATTATATATTATTTGCCACATCATGGTGTGCACAAAGAAACAAGTCTTACTACCAAGCTACACGTCGTGTTCGACGCATCGTCTAAAACAGAGTCGGGTCAATCTCTTAATGATATTTTGTTTACCGGTCCTACGAATCAGGACAACCTTTTCTCTATACTAGTACGGTTTAGAAAACACACTTGTCATGATTGCCGATGTTGCAAAAATGTATCGGCAAATTTTAGTAACAGACAGTCAACGGGACATGCTGCGCATCCTTTGGCGTCCATCTTCTGAGCAACATTTAGAAGAATATCGGCTAAACACACACACTTACGGGACATCACCTGCCTCATTTATAGCAACACGTTGTTTATATGAACTTGCTTGTCTTTCAAATTCAAATTCATTTATTTTGTTATTGGACAATTACAAATTGTATAACAATAGTCAGCAGTAAAAACAGTTACAATTGGTATAAATAAAAGAAAGATAAAATTAAGTGCAACTTAAATTAACTTAACCTATATGAAAAAAACTCAGACAACGAATAAAAACATTTAGCCACTAAGAACAATTTAATTTTTTTTTTGAAATGAACTAAGTTAATATTATTTTGTTTCAATTCATCTGGCAAATGATTGAACATTTTCAGCCCCAAGTAGTTTGGAGATTTATTGGTGATTGTCAATTTAGAAAAGGGCACATGAATATCATTTTTATGTCTAGTATGTGCGTCATGTATATCTTTGTTGAGGTTATACTTATGTTTATTTTTAAATATATAAACACACATTTCAAATATAAACAAACATGTTAGAGTAAGAATTTTATTTTCCACAAAAGCGTCTCGACAGGTGTGCATTAGGGATTGCAATTTACCGGAAGTTTTAATAACCGGTAAATCGGTAAATAAAAATGTAAATAACCGGTTAACCGGTATTTACCGGTAATTTTTAGAATGAATGATTAGGGTGGCGAAAATGATGGCAATTGTCTTTTTCCATGTACAAAATTATCTAAATTTAACAAAAAACATTTTTATATACTTATAATTAATATAATTAGGCTTTGAGAAACATATTTTTTCCAAATTGAAATTCGCTTACAGCCCTGCCAAAAATTCCACATAGAAACTTATAAAAAAAAAGTGATGCGGTTTTATCATTCCTATAAGTTATATTAGTATTATACAGACAGGATTTTATCTGTTTTATTAAGTTTTAAATCGGTTATGAAACAGTAATTCCGAATGAGCTATTTGGAATTATCATGTTGCCCTTTCATGAGTACTTATATGAAATATACATCAACAAATCTACAGTTTAGTGTCTGCAAATGCACCCTTGCCCTTATATCTGTAAACATATGGAATTACAGATACAACTTTAAAGAGATTCTAAACTTTTCTATAAGTAATATCATAAGAGTTCCAGTCCGTCCTTTCTCCAGTATCTATCGTATGTAACACACCATTTATCAACATGTTTTTATTGTAAATTTCAACATTGTTTTTTATTAGTATTAATGTGGATATACATGTCAACAAATGTACAGTTTCAATTGTATATTTTACAGATGTACTTTTATTGTAAACTTCCATTTTGCTTTTTTATTAGTATTAATTTGGATATGCATGCCGACAAATGTACAGTTTAAATTGCATATTTCAAATAGAAATACTAATATTGTGGTAAACACAAAATTCTGCAAAGTCCTTATTTCCTCAGGTGTTCTTGTTCTAGCCTAGAAGCAATGAATGAGTTAGCAGTGAAAGAGACTGTTTTGTTTTTAATTTAACAAACACACTTCAGTTCCTTAGGTCACATTAGATTAGATATGAATTAGCTACACGTATACAGCTCCCCCTACTGGAGCCTGGAGTAAAGTTGCTTCTGAAATTTCTATCAGTTTCTACCAGAATGTAGCAGCAAACATTTACTTATACCACATCAATGAGAATTTATGAGAACAGTATCTAAGGTAAAACGTGCGGCTTTCCGTGGTTAAATGGCAAGTGTTTCTATAAGAAACGAGCTGCATTAGGTTGACTTGCAATTGAAGATTACTAATTATAATGTTTGAATAGGGATTTATGAGATCAGTTTCTATGAGTATTAATGTTTTTTTTCAGTAATATATTAAATGTGTTTTCATTTGTTTGAATGGGTAAAAAGAAAGGTCAGTTTTCAACTGCAATTACAAATACAAGTTTAATCACTTTGAATGGGGTTATATGCGATTAATTTCTAAAAGTACTTATGCTGTTTTCCGAATATAATTGTGATGAGGTTTAATCAGTAACAAATTGTTCACTACTTGTTATGATATGGTCCGAAATTCCAAGTACACATTTAGTATTCCTTCAAAAGGATTGATGAGAGCAGTTTCTACGAGTATCTATTTGTTGTTTCTCTAGTAAATTATATAAGTCTTTACATTTACTTATACTATCTCAATGAGAATTTATGAGAACAGTATCTAATGTAAAACGTACGGCTTTCCGTGGTTAAATGGCAAGTGTTTCTATAAGAAACGAGCTGCATTAGGTTAGAACAGTTTTGATTTGCAATTGAAGACTACAAATTATAATGTTTGAATAGGGATTTATGAGATCAGTTTCTATGAGTATTAATGTTTTTTTTTTTTTCAGTAATATATTAAATGTGTTTTCATATGTTTGAATGGGTAAAAAGAAAGGTCAGTTTTCAACTGAAATTACAAATACAAATTTAATCACTTCGAATGGGGTTATATGCGATCAATTTCTAACAGTATTTATACTGTTTTCCGAATATAATTGTGATGAGGTTTGATCAGTAACAAATTGTTCACTACATGTTACGATATGGTCGGAAATTCCAGGTACATATTTAGTATTACTTCGAAAGGATTGATGATAGCAGCTTCTACGAGTATGTATTTGTTGTACCAATAGTAAATTATATAAGTCTTTATCAGTATGCATTCGGATCTAATTTAAATATGAAAATTATATCAGAATAAAGCAACCAAATATTTTAAACAGTATCTATTTGTAAATCCAGACATTTACTTATACTATTTCAATGAGAATTTATGAGGACAGTATCTAATGTAAAACGTGCGGCTTTCCGTGGTTAAATGGCAAGAGTTTCTATATGAAACGAGCTGCATTTGGTTAGAACAGTTTTGATTTGCAATTGAAGATTACAAATTATAATGTTTGAATGGGGATTTATGAGATCAGTTTCTATGAGTATTAATGTTTTTTTTTTTCAGTAATATATTAAATGGGTTTTCATTTGTTTGAATGGGTAAAAAGAAAGGTCAGTTTTCAACTGCAATTACAAATACAAGTTTAACCACTTCGAATGGGATTATATGCGATCAATTTCTAACAGTATTTATGCTGTTTTCCGAATATAATTGTGATGAGGTTTGATCAGTAACAAATTGTTCACTACATGATGCGTGTGGAAATTCCAGGTACATATTTAGTATTACTTCGAAAGGATTGATGATAGCAGTTTCTACGAGTATGTATTTGTTGTGCCAATAGTAAATTATATAAGTTTTAATCAGTATGCATTCGGATCTAATTTAAATATGAAAATTATATCAGAATAAAGCAACTAAATATTTTAAATAGTATCTATATGTAAATCCAGACATTTACTTATACTATCTCAATGAGAATTTATGAGAACAGTATCTAATGTAAAACGTGCGGCTTTCCGTGGTTAAATGGCAAGAGTTTCTATAAGAAACGAGCTGCGTTAGGTTAGAACAGTTTTGATTTGCAATTGAAGATTACAAATTATAATGTTTGAATAGGGATTTATGAGATCAGTTTCCAACTGCAATTACAAATACAAGTTTAATCACTTAGAATGGGGTTATATGCGATCAGTTTCTAACAGTATTTATGCTGTTTTCCGAATATAATTGTGATGAGGTTTGATCAGTAACAAATTGTTCACCACATGTTACGATATGGTCGGAAATTCCAGGTACATATTTAGTATTCCTTCGAAAGGATTGATGATAGCAGTTTCTATGAGTATGTATTTGTTGTTCCTATAGAAAATTTGTCAGTATTATCAGTATGCATTCGGATCTACTTTAAATACAAAAATTATGTCAGAATGACACAACCAAATATTTTAAACAGTATCCACTTGTAAATCCAAACATTTAAAGATATATTTTAATGAGAACCAATCAGAACAGTATCTAATGTAACGCGTGCGGCTTTCCGTGGCTAAATTTTAAAAGTATTTTTAATAAATAGCTTTAACGGATTTGAACAGTTTTAATTTGCAATTCCAGAAGAATAGTTTTAATTGTTAAATAGGGATCTATGAGATCAGTGTCTTTGTGTAATGTTTATTTTCCAATAAAAACACATTTTATTGAAAAAAAAAACATTACACTGACCTCATAGATCCCTAACAATTAAAACTATTCATCTGGAAATGCAAAACTGTTCGAATCCGTTAAAGCTTATTTATTGCAAATAATTTTAAAATTTAGCCACGGAAAACCGCACACGTTACATTAGATACTGTTGTGATGGATTCTCATTATAATATTATCTTGGATTTACAGGTGGACACTGTTTAAAATATTTGGGGTTTCATTCTGATATGATTTTTGTATTTAAATTAGATCCGAATGCATACTGATAAAGGCTTATACAATTTACTGTAGGAACAACAAATAAATACTCGTAGAAACGGCTCTCATTAATCCTCTTGAAGGAATACTAAATATGTACCTGGAATTTCCGACCATATCGTAACATGTAGTGAACAATTTGTTACGGATCAAACCTCATCACAATTATATTCGGAAAACAGCATAAATACTGTTAGAAATTGATCGCATATAACCCCATTCGAAGTGATTAAACTTATATTTGTAATTGCAGTTCAAAACTTCCTTTTTACCCATTCAAACAAATGAAAACACATTTAATATATTACTGAAAAAAAACATTAATACTCATAGAAACTGATCTCATAAATCCCTATTTAAACATTATAATTTGTAATCTTCAATTGCAAATCAAAACTGTTCTAACCTAATGCAGCTCGTTTTTTATAGAAACACTTGCCATTTAACCACGAAAAGTCGCACGTTTTACATTAGATACTGTTCTCATAAATTCTCATTGAGATAGTATAAGTAAATGTCTGGATTTACAAATACATACTGTTTAAAATATTTGGTTGCTTTATTCTGATATAAATTTTCATATTTAAATTAGATCCGAATCTTTACTGATAAAGACTTATATAATTTACTAGAGGAACAACAAATAGATACTCGTAGAAACTGCTCTCATCAATCCTCTTGAAGGAATACCAAATGTGTACTTGGAATTTCCGACCATATCATAACATGTAGTGAACAATTTGTTACTGATTAAACCTCTTCACAATTATATCCGGAAAACAGCATAAATACTTTTAGAAATTGATCGCATATAACCCCATTCGAAGTGATTAAACTTGTATTTGTAATTGCAGTTGAAAACTGACCTCTCTTTTTACCCATTCAAACAAATGAAAACACATTTAATATATTACTGAAAAAAAACTTTAATACTCATAGAAACTGATCTCATAAATCCCTATTCAAACATTATAATTTTGAATCTTCAATTGCAAATCAAAACTGTTCTAACCTAATGCAGCTCGTTTCTTATAGAAACTCTTGCCATTTAACCACGGAAAGCCGCACGTTTTACATTAGATACTGTTCTCATAAATTCTCATTGAGATAGTATAAGTAAATGTTTGGATTTACAAATAGATACTGTTTAAAATATTTGGTTGCTTTATTCTGATATAATTTTCATATTTAAATTAAATCCGAATCTGTACTGATAAAGACTTATATAATTTACTATAGGAACAACAAATAGATACTCGTAGAAACTGCTGTCATCAATCCTCTTGAAGGAATACTAAATGTGTACTTGGAATTTCCGACCATATCATAACAAGTAGTTAACAATTTGTTACTGATTAAACCTCATCATAACTATAATCGGAAAACAGCATAAATACTTTTAGAAATTGATCGCATATAATCCCATTCGAAGCGATTAAACTTGTATTTGTAATTGCAGTTGAAAACTGACCTTTCTTTTTACCCATTCAAACAAATGAAAACACATTTGATATATTACTGAAAAAAAACATTAATACTCATAGAAACTGATCTCATAAATCCCTATTCAAACATTATAATTTGTAATCTTCAATTGCAAATCAAAACTGTTCTAACCTAATGCAGCTCGTTTCTTAAAGAAACACTTGTCTTTTAATCATGGAAAGCCGCATGAATTACATTAGATACTATGCTCATAAATTCTCATTGATGTGGTATAAGTAAATGTTTGGATTTACAAATGGATATGGCTTGACTCGGTTTGCTGGTCAATTCTGATATAAACTGATAACTATTTCAACAGCAACTTTATCTAACTCTTATAGAAACTTATTGACCATATAGGTTCTCATAGATGCTTATTAATTTTTGATAATTTTCAATACGGATTGATGAGATTTTTTTGACAGGGAGTCGATTGAAAAAATTATACAGTTTGCGAAAGACATATCTAGGGAGTGTAAATCAAAATTTTGTGATTCACTCATAGCATCTTTGCTTTGATTATGGTGAAGTTGTATATGGAAAGTTATTATCGGCGACAGCAAAAAAGAAAATTCAAAAATTTCAAAATTCATGTATGCGTTATATTTACAGTATCCCATATAGACAACATATGTCACCACATCTAAATAAACATAGCATATTAAACATGGAAAACCGCAGACGTTTACACATGCTCACACTTATTTGGCGAATAATTCATAATGACGAACCTCAGTACTTAAGAAATAAGTTAATTTCACGAGATCACTTGCATAATATAAGATACATACAAAATGTTTTGGTGCCTCAGCATGAAACTGCGATTTTTCAAAGATCATTTACGTATTTTGCATCTCATCTTTGGAATGAACTTCCAAATGAATATAAACTATATAAATAAAAAAATTTTTTTATTAAAGTTGTCAAAAATTACATTTTGGCTAATCAGAAGCAGGAGACTTGATGCTGCGTTGTGGATGCGCGTATATTTCTTTTTCTTTTTCCGATATAATTTTATTTACTTTTAACCTTTTTGCTTCGCTTTGCGTTCTCCTTCTCTGCTCGCGTGTCTGAGTGCTGCTGTTGTTATTATTGTTATTATTATTATAAAATATAAAATTTGTTAGATTATTACAATTCATTACTGAATATTAACAAATAAAATAATTATTATTTTTTCCTTGAAATTTTAGTTATATGTATTAATATTTTTTTATATTTTTATAATCTTAGATTTAGGTTATTTGTATTTGGGCAAATGGAAGAAGAGCTCTACAGTTCAATTTGATTCATTTTTACTTTGAGTAAAATAAATGTATTATTATTATTACTATTATTATTATAATGAACAAACGAGGTTTTTTTATCAAAAGGAAAAAATATAAATGAAATAAATTTAAATAAATAATTATTCTGTAAATAACAAAAATTACAAACATAAACTGAAATAGGGCATTTACTGAATACCGAATCTAAAAATATAATATTTTTTAAAAATAGCCCGTTAAAAGGGCTAGTTTTTCAAAGCTGTATCTGTTAGTCGTCTGATATTTGTACATAGAATACCACCAACTGAAAATGCCCTTCCTCTATCGATTTGGTAGGTCGATAAGTTAATAAGAATTGATAATAACATTCTTCTAAATGTTTTCCACGGATATTTGAGGCAGTGAAATATTCAATTTCCTGTCGCAAGATATTGTCAATGTCTCTCTTACTTGCAGTGGCGGCTGGTGAAATTTCAATATTTTTTTTCTCGTCTGTGGCGCATGGGACCCATACGAAACTTGGGAAATAACATCTAGAGAAGCACTTCTCTAATGACCCCTAAAAAATTTTGAAAAAGCAGTTTGCGAAAAATTTTTTGAAAATTCGCTAGCCTCCCCTGGGTCTAGGGACCCCTGTTTACTTTTATTTTTTTTTGTCATATGCATTTGACTTTTCATAAAAATGCATCGACAGATTTTGGAGTTTGTGAAAATATTTTCATTACTAACTGAGATACAACGAATTGAAATATTGTAATTTGTTAAATTGTAAATTACAAAATTTCAGTTCATTGTATTTCAGTTAGTAATGAAAATATTTTCACAAACTCTAAAATCTGTCGATGCATTTTTATGAAAAGTCAAATGCATATGACAAAAAAAAAATAAAAGTAAATAGGGGTCCCTAGACCCAGGGGAGGCTAGCAAATTTTCAAAAAATTTTTCGCAAACTGCTTTTTCAAAATTTTTTAGGGGTCATTAGAGAAGTGCTTCTCTAGATGTTATTTCCCAAATTTCGTATGGGTCCCATGCGCCACAGACGAGAAAAAAAATATTGAAATTTCACCAGCCGCCGCTGCTTACTTGTATTTCTTAGGTCTTGGTGTTCGGGTTTTACTTTTTATAATATTGTTTATTTATTGTCAAAAGTGCTCAGTATTGGGACAGTCACTCTATATTTAGTGAATACTAGTCACTGATATAAATAGAAACGTTGAATACGTGACATATCGTAAGTTCAGAATTTACCGAAATAACCGTTAAAAAATTAAAATAACCGGTAATTATCGTCGTGTGTTTTTTGTCCTGTTTACCGGTTAACCGGTTAACCGGTAATGCAATCCCTAGTGTGCATGTAGGGTAAACCTGCTATAGTACGTAAAATCCGTTTTTGTGATAGGGTGGAATCGCCCCAGAAACAGACACCATATCGAAGTCGTGACTCTACTTTGTCGATTTGAATGCCCAAAAAACTGACAGTATCTGTACTGATGCTGTTAATGATTTGATTATTAATGTTTACAGTTACATTATCACACTGTTTCTGTCTGTTATGAAATCTAATTAGTTGCGTTTTATCAACGTTAAAATATAAATAATTTTGATTGAGCCAACTACAAACATTTTCTAAGATGTTACTAATATTGATATTCAGATTGACGGATGAATTATTCGAAATGATTAATGATAAATCATCGGCGTACATGGTATGAAAGGTTTCCCCAAGCACTGATTCTAGTGAGTTTATGTATAAAATAAAAAGGACAGGACCCAAAACGGAGCCCTGCGGTACGCCCATGTCAACTGAACAAGAGTCCGAGTTGATATTACTTATGAAAGAATTGCTAGAATGTTGAATAGAAACATACTGTTTACGAAATTTCAAAAAACAAATTAACCAATTTAATGGAGGACCTCGTATACCGTAATCATAGAGTTTGTTAAGTAAAATGTCATGATTGACACAGTCGAATGCCCTGCTAAGATCACAAAAAACTCCAACAGGGCACTCGCCAGCGTCTATACATCCGATGATTTTATCATAAAAAGAATGCGTGGCTGTTAAGGTGGACATCCCTGAACGAAAGCCGTGTTGACTGTTCGATAAAATTTTAAATTTATTTAAAAATGTTGTTAAGCGATCTAAGTAAGCATATTCAAAAACCTTTGAGAAGCTGAATGGAATAGTGACTGGTCTATAATTTTCTAGAGACATCGGATTATTTTTTTTAAAACACGGTATTACTTTTCCTTCTTTTAATATGTCAGGAAAAATACCGTTTTGAAAAGATAAATTAACAATATAGGTTATGGGATGTATTATTAGTTTTAAGACACGTTTAATTAAAAATAATGGAATATCGTCTGGCCCGGCAGACTTTTTGTTTTTTAACTTGTTTTTTAAAATACTCAGTAGTTCCTCCTCTGTAAAAGGATTAAGAAATAAAGTATTATTTACATTTATGTTTGTATGCTTTTCATTTGTTGTTACCTGGTTAGAGGAAGATATTTTTTTAACAATAGTTTTTGGGGCATCGATAAAAAAACGATTGAACGCATCCGCAACTGCATCGGGATCTTCTATTATTGCGTTATTGACTTTTATTGTTATGTTGCCTTTTGTTTTGTTTTTATTAGACATCTCCCCAATCACATTCCAAGCTGCACGTACTTGGTTATCCGAATTAGTTATTTTGTGTTGATAATATTCCTTTTTTGTTTGTCTAATTAGTGCAGTGTGCCGATTTTTTGCAGACCTATAAAAAGGTATTAAATCAGGATAAACTTGTTTCAAATGGAAAAGCTCCTTTAGATCAAAACTTGACTTTCTTATAGCATCATTTACCCATTTTTTATCCTGGTCCTTAACAAAATAATGTTTTCGCACTGGAAAAATTAAATTAAAGTAATATAAGAATATGTCATAAAAGTAATCAAACGCTTCATCTGTATTATTTAGAAGAAACAAATGATTCCAGTCTTCTTTTTCTAAGAATTGTTCGAATAGTAAAATATTATGTTCATTAAAGTTTCTTTTAATACAAGTTTTAGTAGTCTTAACGAGTCTAAATACCCCAGTTCTTGCCAAGTCATTAAAGGGGATGTTTATATGGACGATCTTATAACCAGGTGAATGTTGTTCCTCTTGCTATAGGCGATTAACGACCTAACCGCAGGTGGAGGAGGTTGAGCAGCACCCCTGTCTCCCGGGAAGTATGCAGAACAGGCTATTACGTCCATTTTGCTTTCCCCCACCGGTAGCGATAAGTGGATGGCTACAACATCCTGGGTGCAGTAACCTGAAAGTACAGAGTAGTTAATATCGTTTCTATTTAGGATGCAGGCTCTTGGTCTTCCGCCCGAGCCAGTTGCTATTACCTTACCAGAAGTGTTACCCAGTCCGTTTATCCGGCCTGTATTGGTTGTCCAAGGTTCCTGGATAAGAGCAACATCGATTTGCTCTTCCTTGAATCGCCTGCCAAGGACGTATGTAGCGGCCTTGGCATGTTGTAAGTTCGCTTGTAGGAACCTGATGTGGGTAACCATCAGGTTGGGGATTTAGGATTTGGGATAGGTTTTAGAAGCGGCTGGAACTAGGAAGTGGGAAGGAAAAGAGTTTACTTAGGCTGTGGATGCGGGAGGGGGTTTGGGGGGCGATTTTTTTATCCTCTTTAGAAGGTGGTTTCTTCCCACTCTTCTTCCGAGGAGGTTGGCCTGGGATGGCTTTACCCTTCCCAGTAGATCGGGGCGTTTCGCCTGCCTGTGGGGGCAAATTTGGTTTGCCCCCTTTAGCCGGCGGTTTCGCCACCGAAGTCGGTTTAGAGGTTGACGCAGCCCCCACCTTGACCTTCGGGCGGAATTGCACCTACCCGAATCCAAAGTAGGGCCTGTAATTCAGCCCCTCCAGTGCAGCCCTAGACGCCTCATCGACTGAGAACGTCCAGGTCTGCCCCGGTCCCGACGCTTCTCTGTGTAAGATGTTCCACTCCCGAGTGTTCAGGCCGTGGTTCATCTTACGCAGCCTTGTCATTACAACCTCTGATGAAAGCCGAAGACCGGCTTCATCAGGGATGTATACCACACAAATGTGTGGCTTAGGGAGGTCTTTTCCCTGCACAAGCTTCAGTCGAGCTCCATCCCAAGGCTGAAGGGACGATGTCTTCGCCTCCAACCAAGTGACGCTCGTCTGATCCGCGCAGGTTATCAGGAGATATCCAGGCCGATGTGTGCAGCTCTGGAATCTGACCTGCGGACCACCCTCTGGGATTTGCTCTACAGAGTGCATTATCGCTCTCTGCAGAGTCCCCAGTTGAGCATTATCCAGGGTTGTTCCAGGGTATTCAGTGTGGATAATGCCCACTCTGACACCCTCAGAGACATCCCTGAAGGAAGGTTTGACGGTAGACTCACCTTCCCGGGGCTTTTTTGCCCGCTGTTCGGGTGAGTTACCATCAGAGCGTTGACGTTTGGCCGTTTCAGCGCGCGCAGAGGAGGTTTGTCCCCGCTCCAGCGGCCGGTTGGCTTCACGTTGCCGCTCAAGAACCTGTTCCAAGGCGGTTTGGTAAGGTATTCCGCTCTTGACCAGGCGACTCAGACGCTTCCTTATGGCGCCTCCGAATCTTTTCCTTTTCAGGGAGAGGTTGCCCAAAATTTTGGACGCCTCTTCCTCAGGATTGCCTTCTCCTTCAGGCTCAGGGGTCGGAGGCCTTGACGGCTCCCTAACCTGAGTCGGCGGGATCGGGCTGGAAGATGGAGTAGGATTGATCCCAAGCTCCATTAGTTCAGTTTCTTCTTGAAGAAGATCGAGGTTTGGAACCCCCTCGTTGGGTTGGTTTTTGTTGCTGTCGGCCATAAAGTTCCCATGAGTAGCTGGGGAAACGGAAGTCCACCATAGCAGAGCCCCGCATGCCATGGTAAGGCAAAAATACTCCGGAATGTAGCCCTGTTTTCCGGAGGCCCCGTTACCCTGTCAAAAAAATCTCATCAATCCGTATTGAAAATTATCTAAAATTAATAAGTATCTATGAGAACCTATATGGTCAATAAGTTTCTATAAGAGTTAGGTAAAGTTGCTGTTGAAATTGTTATCAGTTTATATCAGAATTGACCAGCAAAACGAGTCAAGCCATATCCATTTGTAAATCCAAACATTTACTTATACCACATCAATGGGAATTTATGAGCACAGTATCTGTTGTAATTCGTGCGGTTTTCCATGATTAAAAGACAAGCGTTTCTTTAAGAAACGAGCTGCATTAGGTTAGAACAGTTTTGATTTGCAATTGAAGATTACAAATTACAATGTTTGAATAGGGATTTATGAGATCAGTTTCTATGAGTATTAATGTTTTTTTTTTCAGTAATATATTAAATGTGTTTTCATTTGTTTGAATGGGTAAAAAGAAAGGTCAGTTTTCAACTGCAATTACAAATACAAGTTTAATCGCTTCGAATGGGGTTATATGCGATCAATTTCTAAAAGTATTTATGCTGTTTTCCGAATATAATTGTGATGAGGTTTAATCAGTAACAAATTGTTCACTATTTGTTATGATATGGTCGGAAATTCCAAGTACACATTTAGTATTCCTTCAAGAGGATTGATGAGAGCAGTTTCTACGAGTATCTATTTGTTGTTCCTATAGTAAATTATATAAGTCTTTATCAGTACAGATTCGGATCTAATTTAAATATGAAAATTATATCAGAATAAAGCAACCAAATATTTTAAACAGTATCTATTTGTAAATCCAAACATTTACTTATACTATCTCAATGAGAATTTATGAGAACAGTATCTAATGTAAAACGTGCGGCTTTCCGTGGTTAAATGGCAAGAGTTTCTATAAGAAACGAGTTGCATTAGGTTAGAACAGTTTTGATTTGTAATTGAAGATTCAAAATTATAATGTTTGAATAGGGATTTATGAGATCAGTTTCTATGAGTATTAATGTGTTTTCTTCAGTAATATATTAAATGTGTTTTCATTTGTTTGAATGGGTAAAAAGAAAGGTCAGTTTTCAACTGCAATTACAAATACAAGTTTAATCACTTCGGATGGGGTTATATGCTATCAATTTCTAAAAGTATTTATGCTGTTTTCCGGATATAATTGTGATGAGGTTTAATCAGTAACAAATTGTTCACTACATGTTATGATATGGTCGGAAATTCCAAGTACACATTTGGTATTCCTTCAAGAGAATTGATGAGAGCAGTTTCTACGAGTATCTATTTGTTGTTCCTCTAGTAAATTATATAAGTCTTTGTCAGTAAAGATTCGGATCTAATTTAAATATGAAAATTATTATCAGAATAAAGCAACCAAATATTTTAAACAGTATCTATTTTTACAATTAATTATTTTTTATTTATTTGCTTTTATCATGATTAGAGAATATTATTTAGGTATTATGCAAATCACAACTTACACACTTTTTATTTATTATAAAAATACCTACTTTCTGTATATTGTTGCCCTAATCTGGGCACGCTAATATATTAGTCAGGTAAATACTTTAAAACACTCATTATTAGAGAATCAATCAAAACAACTACTCTTCTAGCTAATACTGACGAAGTATTGAATTACATGATAGGATTCTTAGCATTTTAAAGAACAAAAATATATTGAAAATACTTAAATCATTTATTCAAATTTAATCATTCACACTTTTTTATTTAATATGAAATTATCTACTTTCTGTATATTGGTGCCTCAGTCGGGTCACGCTAATATACTACTTAGGAAAACACTTTAAAACAGTCATTATTGGAAGACCAATCAAAACAACTACTCTTCTAGCTAATACTGACGAAGTATTGAATTACATGATAGGATTCCTGGCATTTTAAGGCAAAAAAATATATTGAAAATAGTTAAATTATTTATTGAAATTCAGTCATTCACAACAATTCTTGAACCATACATTCTATTTCAACTCTAGAAAAGTTGTACAAGTTTTTTCGAACTCGTTAGTTCTCATCAGTAGAGTATAGAAACATTCATTCATTATTTACAAGCCTATTCTTGATTTATTTTTACAATTAATTATTTTTTATTTATTTGCTTTTATCATGATTAGAGAATATTATTTAGGTATTATGCAAATCACAACTTACACACTTTTTATTTATTATAAAAATACCTACTTTCTGTATATTGTTGCCCTAATCTGGGCACGCTAATATATTAGTCAGGTAAATACTTTAAAACACTCATTATTAGAGAATCAATCAAAACAACTACTCTTCTAGCTAATACTGACGAAGTATTGAATTACATGATAGGATTCTTAGCATTTTAAAGAACAAAAATATATTGAAAATACTTAAATCATTTATTCAAATTTAATCATTCACACTTTTTTATTTAATATGAAATTATCTACTTTCTGTATATTGGTGCCTCAGTCGGGTCACGCTAATATACTACTTAGGAAAACACTTTAAAACAGTCATTATTGGAAGACCAATCAAAACAACTACTCTTCTAGCTAATACTGACGAAGTATTGAATTACATGATAGGATTCCTGGCATTTTAAGGCAAGAAAATATATTGAAAATAGTTAAATTATTTATTGAAATTCAGTCATTCACAACAATTCTTGAACCATACATTCTATTTCAACTCTAGAAAAGTTGTACAAGTTTTTTCGAACTCGTTAGTTCTCATCAGTAGAGTATAGAAACATTCATTCATTATTTACAAGCCTATTCTTGATTTATTTTTACAATTAATTATTTTTTATTTATTTGCTTTTATCATGATTAGAGAATATTATTTAGGTATTATGCAAATCACAACTTACACACTTTTTATTTATTATAAAAATACCTACTTTCTGTATATTGTTGCCCTAATCTGGGCACGCTAATATATTAGTCAGGTAAATACTTTAAAACACTCATTATTAGAGAATCAATCAAAACAACTACTCTTCTAGCTAATACTGACGAAGTATTGAATTACATGATAGGATTCTTAGCATTTTAAAGAACAAAAATATATTGAAAATACTTAAATCATTTATTCAAATTTAATCATTCACACTTTTTTATTTAATATGAAATTATCTACTTTCTGTATATTGGTGCCTCAGTCGGGTCACGCTAATATACTACTTAGGAAAACACTTTAAAACAGTCATTATTGGAAGACCAATCAAAACAACTACTCTTCTAGCTAATACTGACGAAGTATTGAATTACATGATAGGATTCCTGGCATTTTAAGGCAAAAAAATATATTGAAAATAGTTAAATTATTTATTGAAATTCAGTCATTCACAACAATTCTTGAACCATACATTCTATTTCAACTCTAGAAAAGTTGTACAAGTTTTTTCGAACTCGTTAGTTCTCATCAGTAGAGTATAGAAACATTCATTCATTATTTACAAGCCTATTCTTGATTTATTTTTACAATTAATTATTTTTTATTTATTTGCTTTTATCATGATTAGAGAATATTATTTAGGTATTATGCAAATCACAACTTACACACTTTTTATTTATTATAAAAATACCTACTTTCTGTATATTGTTGCCCTAATCTGGGCACGCTAATATATTAGTCAGGTAAATACTTTAAAACACTCATTATTAGAGAATCAATCAAAACAACTACTCTTCTAGCTAATACTGACGAAGTATTGAATTACATGATAGGATTCTTAGCATTTTAAAGAACAAAAATATATTGAAAATACTTAAATCATTTATTCAAATTTAATCATTCACACTTTTTTATTTAATATGAAATTATCTACTTTCTGTATATTGGTGCCTCAGTCGGGTCACGCTAATATACTACTTAGGAAAACACTTTAAAACAGTCATTATTGGAAGACCAATCAAAACAACTACTCTTCTAGCTAATACTGACGAAGTATTGAATTACATGATAGGATTCCTGGCATTTTAAGGCAAAAAAATATATTGAAAATAGTTAAATTATTCGTCAGTATTAGCTAGAAGAGTAGTTGTTTTGATTGATTCTCTAATAATGAGTGTTTTAAAGTATTTACCTGACTAATATATTAGCGTGCCCAGATTAGGGCAACAATATACAGAAAGTAGGTATTTTTATAATAAATAAAAAGTGTGTAAGTTGTGATTTGCATAATACCTAAATAATATTCTCTAATCATGATAAAAGCAAATAAATAAAAAATAATTAATTGTAAAAATAAATCAAGAATAGGCTTGTAAATAATGAATGAATGTTTCTATACTCTACTGATGAGAACTAACGAGTTCGAAAAAACTTGTACAACTTTTCTAGAGTTGAAATAGAATGTATGGTTCAAGAATTGTTGTGAATGACTGAATTTCAATAAATAATTTAACTATTTTCAATATATTTTTTTGCCTTAAAATGCCAGGAATCCTATCATGTAATTCAATACTTCGTCAGTATTAGCTAGAAGAGTAGTTGTTTTGATTGGTCTTCCAATAATGACTGTTTTAAAGTGTTTTCCTAAGTAGTATATTAGCGTGACCCGACTGAGGCACCAATATACAGAAAGTAGATAATTTCATATTAAATAAAAAAGTGTGAATGATTAAATTTGAATAAATGATTTAAGTATTTTCAATATATTTTTGTTCTTTAAAATGCTAAGAATCCTATCATGTAATTCAATACTTCGTCAGTATTAGCTAGAAGAGTAGTTGTTTTGATTGATTCTCTAATAATGAGTGTTTTAAAGTATTTACCTGACTAATATATTAGCGTGCCCAGATTAGGGCAACAATATACAGAAAGTAGGTATTTTTATAATAAATAAAAAGTGTGTAAGTTGTGATTTGCATAATACCTAAATAATATTCTCTAATCATGATAAAAGCAAATAAATAAAAAATAATTAATTGTAAAAATAAATCAAGAATAGGCTTGTAAATAATGAATGAATGTTTCTATACTCTACTGATGAGAACTAACGAGTTCGAAAAAACTTGTACAACTTTTCTAGAGTTGAAATAGAATGTATGGTTCAAGAATTGTTGTGAATGACTGAATTTCAATAAATAATTTAACTATTTTCAATATATTTTTTTGCCTTAAAATGCCAGGAATCCTATCATGTAATTCAATACTTCGTCAGTATTAGCTAGAAGAGTAGTTGTTTTGATTGGTCTTCCAATAATGACTGTTTTAAAGTGTTTTCCTAAGTAGTATATTAGCGTGACCCGACTGAGGCACCAATATACAGAAAGTAGATAATTTCATATTAAATAAAAAAGTGTGAATGATTAAATTTGAATAAATGATTTAAGTATTTTCAATATATTTTTGTTCTTTAAAATGCTAAGAATCCTATCATGTAATTCAATACTTCGTCAGTATTAGCTAGAAGAGTAGTTGTTTTGATTGATTCTCTAATAATGAGTGTTTTAAAGTATTTACCTGACTAATATATTAGCGTGCCCAGATTAGGGCAACAATATACAGAAAGTAGGTATTTTTATAATAAATAAAAAGTGTGTAAGTTGTGATTTGCATAATACCTAAATAATATTCTCTAATCATGATAAAAGCAAATAAATAAAAAATAATTAATTGTAAAAATAAATCAAGAATAGGCTTGTAAATAATGAATGAATGTTTCTATACTCTACTGATGAGAACTAACGAGTTCGAAAAAACTTGTACAACTTTTCTAGAGTTGAAATAGAATGTATGGTTCAAGAATTGTTGTGAATGACTGAATTTCAATAAATAATTTAACTATTTTCAATATATTTTTTTGCCTTAAAATGCCAGGAATCCTATCATGTAATTCAATACTTCGTCAGTATTAGCTAGAAGAGTAGTTGTTTTGATTGGTCTTCCAATAATGACTGTTTTAAAGTGTTTTCCTAAGTAGTATATTAGCGTGACCCGACTGAGGCACCAATATACAGAAAGTAGATAATTTCATATTAAATAAAAAAGTGTGAATGATTAAATTTGAATAAATGATTTAAGTATTTTCAATATATTTTTGTTCTTTAAAATGCTAAGAATCCTATCATGTAATTCAATACTTCGTCAGTATTAGCTAGAAGAGTAGTTGTTTTGATTGATTCTCTAATAATGAGTGTTTTAAAGTATTTACCTGACTAATATATTAGCGTGCCCAGATTAGGGCAACAATATACAGAAAGTAGGTATTTTTATAATAAATAAAAAGTGTGTAAGTTGTGATTTGCATAATACCTAAATAATATTCTCTAATCATGATAAAAGCAAATAAATAAAAAATAATTAATTGTAAAAATAAATCAAGAATAGGCTTGTAAATAATGAATGAATGTTTCTATACTCTACTGATGAGAACTAACGAGTTCGAAAAAACTTGTACAACTTTTCTAGAGTTGAAATAGAATGTATGGTTCAAGAATTGTTGTGAATGACTGAATTTCAATAAATAATTTAACTATTTTCAATATATTTTTTTGCCTTAAAATGCCAGGAATCCTATCATGTAATTCAATACTTCGTCAGTATTAGCTAGAAGAGTAGTTGTTTTGATTGGTCTTCCAATAATGACTGTTTTAAAGTGTTTTCCTAAGTAGTATATTAGCGTGACCCGACTGAGGCACCAATATACAGAAAGTAGATAATTTCATATTAAATAAAAAAGTGTGAATGATTAAATTTGAATAAATGATTTAAGTATTTTCAATATATTTTTGTTCTTTAAAATGCTAAGAATCCTATCATGTAATTCAATACTTCGTCAGTATTAGCTAGAAGAGTAGTTGTTTTGATTGATTCTCTAATAATGAGTGTTTTAAAGTATTTACCTGACTAATATATTAGCGTGCCCAGATTAGGGCAACAATATACAGAAAGTAGGTATTTTTATAATAAATAAAAAGTGTGTAAGTTGTGATTTGCATAATACCTAAATAATATTCTCTAAGTATCTATTTGTAAATCCAGACATTTACTTATACTATCTCAATGAGAATTTATGAGAACAGTATCTAATGTAAAACGTGCGGCTTTTCGTGGTTAAATGGCAAGTATTTCTATAAGAAACGAGCTGCATTAGGTTAGAACAGTTTTGATTTGCAATTGAAGATTACAAATTATAATGTTTAAATAGGGATTATGAGATCAGTTCCTATGAGTATTAATGTTTTTTTTCAGTAATATATTAAATGTGTTTTCATTTGTTTGAATGGGTAAAAAGGAAGGTCAGTTTTCAACTGCAATTACAAATGCAAGTTTAATCACTTCGAATGGTGTTATATTGCGATCAATTTCTAACAGTATTTATGCTGTTTTCCGAATATAATTGTGATGAGGTTTGATCCGTAACAAATTGTTCACTACATGTTACGATATGGTCCGAAATTCCAGGTACATATTTAGTATTCCTTCAAGAGGATTGATGAGAGCAGTTTCTACGAGTATTTATTTGTTGTTCCTACAGTAAATTATATAAGTCTTTATCAGTATGCATTCGGATCTAATTTAAATGCAAAAATCATATCAGAATGAAACCTCAAATATTTTAAACAGTGTCCACCTGTAAATCCAAACATTTAAAGATAATATTATAATGAGAATCCATCAGAACATTACCTACCCTACAAACACAAAAGGTTGGCCCTTTAGCGGACCATCACTGTGCCAGAAATGAAACTTCTGGCCCAGTGATGGCCCACTGATGGGCCGATCTTCGGTGTTTGTTGGGTAATGTAACGTGTGCGGTTTTCCGTGGCTAAATTTTAAAATTATTTGCAATAAATAAGCTTTAAGGGATTCGAACAGTTTTCATTTGCATTTCCAGATAAATAGTTTTAATTGTTAGGGATCTATGAGGTCAGTGTAATGTTTTTTTTTTCAAAATAAAATGTGTTTTTATTAAAAAAAAAAACATTACACAAAGACACTGATCTCATAGATCCCTATTTAACAATTAAAACTATTCATCTGGAATTGCAAATTAAAACTGTTCAAATCCGTTAAAGCTATTTATTAAAAATACTTTTAAAATTTAGCCACGGAAAGCCACACGCGTTACATTAGATACTGTTCTGATTGGTTCTCATTAAAATATATCTTTAAATGTTTGGATTTGCAAGTGGATACTGTTTAAAATATTTGTTTGTTTCATTCTGATATAATTTTTGTATTTAAAGTAGATCCGAATGCATACTGATAAAGACAAATTTTCTATTGGAACAACAAATACATACTCATAGAAACTGCTATCATCAATCCTTTCGAAGGAATACTAAATATGTACCTGGAATTTCCGACCATATCGTAACATGTGGTAAACAATTTGTTACTGATCAAACCTCATCACAATTATATTCGAAATACTGATCGCATATAACCCCATTCGAAGTGATTAAACTTGTACCTATTTGTAATTGCAGTTGAAAACTAACCTTTCTTTTTACCCATTCAAACAAATGAAAACACATTTAATATACTTATTACTGAAAAAAATAACATTAATACTCATAGAAACTCATCTCATAAATCCCTATTCAAACATCATAATTTGTAATCTTCAATTGCAAATCAAAACCCGGTCTTCGAAGCGTGTCGCCCGGGTTGGCTCCAGCGGGTTATATCGCCTGTAGTCCCCCCTCAAGAAACATGTAATTAGGTTTGTAACCTGTTTCTTTCTTCTTCTAAATAAATAAATAAAAACTGTTCTAACCTAATGCAGCTCGTTTCTTATAGAAACTCTTGCCATTTAACCACGGAAAGCCGCACGTTTTACATTAGATACTGTCCTCATAAATTCTCATTGAGATAGTATAAGTAAATGTCTGGATTTACAAATAGATACTGTTTAAAATATTTGGTTGCTTTATTCTGATATAATTTTCATATTTAAATTAGATCCGAATGGATACTGATAAAGACTTATATAATTTACTATTGGCACAACAAATACATACTCGTAGAAACTGCTATCATCAATCCTTTCGAAGTAATACGAAATATGTACCTGGAATTTCCACACGGAACATGTAGTGAACAATTTGTTACTGATCAAACATCATCACAATTATATTCGGAAAACAGCATAAATACTGTTAGAAATTGATCGCATATAATCCCATTCGAAGTGGTTAAACTTGTATTTGTAATTGCAGTTGAAAACTGACCTTTCTTTTTACCCATTCAAACAAATGAAAACACATTTAATATATTACTGAAAAAAAACATTAATACTCATAGAAACTGATCTCATAAATCCCTATTCAAACATTATAATTAGTAATCTTCAATTGCAAGTCAAAACTGTCCTAACCTATTGCAGCTCGTTTCTTATAGAAACACTTGCCATTTAACCACGGAAAGCCGCACGTTTTACCTTAGATACTGTTCTCATAAATTCTCATTGATGTGGTATAAGTAAATGTTTGCTGCTCCATTCTGGTAGAAACTCATAGAAATTTCAGCAGCAGCTTTACTCCAGGCTCCAGTAGAGGGAGCTGTATACGTGTCGCTAATTCATATCTACTCTAATGTGACCTAAGGAACTGACGTGTGTTTGTTAAATTAAAAGTAAAGCAGTCTCTTTCACTGCCAACTCATTCATTGCTTCTAGGCTAGAACAAGAACACCCGAGGAAATAAGGACTTTGCAGTATTTTGTGTTTACCACAATATTAGTATTTCTATTTGAAATATGCAATTTAAACTGTACATTTGTCGGCATGCATATCCAAATTAATACTAATAAAAAAGCAAAATGGAAGTTTACAATAAAAATACATCTGTAAAATATACAATTGAAACTGTACATTTGTTGACATGTATATCCACATTAATACTAATAAAAAGACAATGTTGAAATTTACAATAAAAACATGTTGATAAATGGTGTGTTATATACGATAGATACTGGAGAAAGGACGGACTGGACTCTTATGATATTACTTATAGAAAAGTTTAGAATCTCTTTAAAGTTGTATCTGTAATTCCATATGTTTACAGATATAAGGGCAAGAGTGCATTAGCAGACACTAAACTGTAGATTTGTTGATGTATATTTCATATAAATACTCATGAAAGGGCAACATGATAATTCCAAATAGCTCATTCGGAATTACTGTTTCATAACCGATTTAAAACTTAATAAAACAGACAAAATCCTGTCTGTATAATACTAATATAACTTATAGGAACGATAAAACCGCATCACTTTTTTTTTATAAGTTTCTATGTGGAATTTTTGGCAGGGTAGTGACACCTTTCACCCCGGTGACATTCAGCCCTCGGCACGGGTCGCACACACCTTGGCTTGGGGGATTTTATCGACTTTCCTTGTCTAGATCCGCCGTGTTTAGCCGAACGCAGGGTCACCTCGAGCAGGATGCGACATTAAGTCGCGCACGGACGATCTTGAGAGAAGCTTCCTAGAGGATGGCCATTTCCCCTCAGCTTTTCTCCTAGAGTCAGTGACCGAGTAGCTGACTCCTTGACCCCTGTAGCTTAGTAAGAAAGGTTTTGCACGAATGTGTTATTTGTTTCAAAAACAATCTGCTAACAGTATACCCATTAATGGCAGATTTGCCAGAGCACAGAGTGCAACCAATACGGCCATTTTATAATAGTGGCTTAGATTATTTTGGGCCACTCCTTGTAAAGGATGGGAAAACCCGCAATCGTAAACTTGTTAAGTGTTACGTCTGTATATTTGTTTGTTTTACAACCAAGGCTGTACATTTAGAAACTAATTCATTTTAAATGCCTTAAAAAGATTTACTTCGTGCCGTGAAATCTGTAAAAATTTGTATTCCGATAATGGCACCAACTTCCACGGTGCCAATAATGAATTAAAAAATATAGAAAGATTGTTGTCTAAAGGTCACGATGATCAGGCAATAAATCAGTTCTTAACCACCAATAATATTGTCTGGCACTTTTTGCTTGCAAGATCCCCTCACATGGGAGGCTTATGGGAGCCGCAGTGAAATCTGCTAAATTTCATGCTAAAAGGGTAGTCGGAAACGCTGATTTAACTTATGAGGATTTGACCACGGTATTTATACAAATAGAAGCTATTTTAAATTCACGGCCACTTACCCCGATGTCTAATGAACCTACGGACCTTACTACTGACTCCGGATCATTTTGTAATTGGAGATGTTCTTAATTCGATTCTGGAAGTAGACATTAGAGAGTTGTCAATGAGTAAAATGTCACAGTATCAAAGACTCCAGCAAATAGTGCAGCATTTTTGGAGCCGATGGAGCTATGAATATTTATCAAGTCTATAACAACGTCCTAAATGGAGAAGTCCTAAAATTATAGACCTAAAGGTTGGCGATATGGTCCTTTTAAAGGAGAAGAATTCTCTTCCTATGAATTGGCTACTAGGCAGAATAGCACATGGCGTATTCAAACGGGCAGTAGCAAAAATTTGTAAGCTTCCAATTGAAAGTAAATGAGCCTAAATTGGACATTGGACACAATGATTCAACTCTTGTGTTAAGCCATTTGTTGTTTTATAAAATGTATGTTTATTTCTATTTATTGAAAGCCTAACCTTTCAAGGGCGGCGGCTATGTTCAGTCCATTTTATCTATTAATTAAACTAGAAATAATTCCCCCACTTTTTAGTTGTAGTAAAAATCAATGTGTTTATGATTGTTATTATTATTGACAGAAGTATAAATAAATTACTTAACAAAACGTCAGAACTTTTATATCTTTACTCAAAAAGAGAAATATCAAACAATGAACCTACTGAGTGCGAAAATGCATTCGCCATCTTTAAGAAGTGGCGCGAAAGCTTTGCCATTCACGATAATTGATGGTGTATCGGAGCTTGCTACCGCATAAACTGATCACCCGTGTAATTCGATGAATATCATAAATTTACGATTGGCAATCAGAAACTTGGTAAGTATGAACCTACTGAGTGCAAAAATGCATTCCCCATCTTTGAGAAGTGGTGCGAAAACTTGCCATTCATGATAATTGATGGCGTATCGGAGCTTGCTACCATATTAACTGATTACCCATGTAATTGGATGAATATCATAAATTTACGACTGGCAATCAGAAACTTGGTAAGTATGAACCTATTGAGTGAGAAAATACTTTCACCATGGAAAAGCTGTAAAATTATAAATGAGCTACAAAATGCCAAAAAAGATCCCTTTGTAGATGTATTTGATGATGATGGAAACTTAATAACTAACACAGTAAAAAAATGTAACATATTTAATTACTGTTTTATCAGTCTTTCTCAAAATTGCCCGACCAAATTTAAAAAACACAAACATGCATAATTCACCTGCAAGTTTATACCTTAATCCAACAACTGCTACTGAGATTGAAAAGGCTTAAAATCTGACATTACAAATTATCGATCAATTTGTGTTCAAAGTCAACTAGCAAAAGTTTTCGAGTCATCTTACAGTGTACGCCTAATAGACTTTCTAGAAACGTTCAATTTGTTAAACAACAATCAAAATGGATTTAGAGGGAAAAAGTCTACAAATACGGCAATTCTACAATGCCTTGCATTTACTTATGATGCCCTCAATGATCATGAAGACATTCTGGGTCTTTTTTATGACCTTAGTCGTGCTTTCGTTACTATTGACCACAATTTATTAACTCAAAAGTTATTCAATATCGGTGTTCGAGGAGTCGTACATGAGTGGGCTGTATCATATTTATAAAACAGAACCCAGACAGTAGTATTGGATGGTAATAAATCTGACACCATAAAAAATGGTTTGGGAGTACCACACGGCTCCATTTTAGATCCATTATTTTTTATTATTTTCTTAAATGATATAACTGAAACATGTGGTGCATCGGATCGTGTCATACTTTATGCGGATGACACAAATATATTAATGAAAGGCAAAAGTGTAAAAGAACTTGTACATAGAAGTAACGAGGCAGCATATGAAATTATAAATTATTTTACAAACAACAGTCTTACCTAAAACGCAAGCAAAACCTCTTACATGCAATTCTTGCCAAAAAATATCACTCTTGACTATGATCTTACTTTTGAAAGTTCAAAATAAATCTATAAAGAGTACAAATATTATAAAATTTTTAGGGTTAAATATAGACCAAAAGTTAACGTGGGAATCACACATAAATGAAATACGCTCAAAGATAAGCACAACTTGCTACATTATAAAACAACTAAGAGATACTGTGAGTTATGACATACTAAAACGTCTTTATTATGAATTGGTACAATCAGTACTACAATATGGCCTGATATTTTGGGGCTCTTCATCCCACATGAATAAAGCATTTATAATACAAAAAAAGATTTTACGATGTATGAGTAAATCTCACCCTCTTTCAAGTTGTAAACCATTATTTAGAATGTACGGCATCTTAACACTACCTAGTTTATACATCTACCTATTACTACTACATACAATTGAAAACAAAAATCTACTCATCAAAAATAAGGAGGTGCACTCATATTACACTCGTAGAAGCGAGGATATATATCAACCCTACTCAAGACTCTCAATTGGTCAACACTCTCCAGAATACATGGGTATAAAATGCTTCAATAAAATAAATTCTGTGATAAAAGTAAACAATGCCAGAGATTATGATATTTTATTAAGTAACACCTTCTACACTGTGAACGAATTCTTTCAATATTGTGGAAATAATGAAACAATTTTAAACATTTAATTTTATAAAATACGTTCTTTTGTTTGTTTATATACATCTTTTTAAATATGTTTTGTGTCACGTCTTGTTTTATCAAAAAGACTGTTTATATAATTTTTATGTGGAGTATACGAAGAATGCATTCGAATATCCGAAAAAAATTTTTGTGAGACATATTGGAGATAAGCTAGTAAAAGAAACATTTCGCAATAAAATTATAAAGCTGTATGATAAACCTCTAACTCTAAACGATGCCGATTTAACAGACAACAATTATGATGAATTGAAGGAAGAAAATATTACTAGTCATTTTTTCTTTACGAGAGATATTTAAAATTTTTTAAATGTGTTGATGAAATGCAATATACTCTTTGCTATCGTGTTTCCAAAGAGAATAATAATAGATGCAAAAAAATGCATGTAACATTTTTTGTATAGAATTTTATAAGCTTTATTTTTTATATGAACATAATTTCAATATCACTAATGGTTAGTGAGATATAAGCAAAAAAACTTAATAGAGCGCCATCTTTCCAAAATGGCGGCTCAAGCGCAACAATTTGAGTGGGGACTTTTAGTATGTTTAATAGTAAACCTTAATGAACATCTTTGCCAAGTTTCAAAACTTCATCAGTTTTTTCCGTCAAATGTATAGTATGACATGAAGTCCACAAGATCCCAAATGAAGATCACATTCATCATTTTCACTAAACAACTCCAATAATTTCCAGTTAACACTAGGTCCATCCATAGATATTTGTAGGATGTTGGACTCTTTCATAACTGGAGAAATTGCATTTTTGAAATGTTCAATTGCAATGTACTTGCATTCGTCATTGTTAAGGTTATCAATTAGCCATTGTTCATTAACACGTTTGCTGCGGCCGTTCAGACTGTGGGTCACCCACCACACTGACTGGTTTTTATTGCATAATGTATTGTATAATGAAATGTCAGAAATCGAGTAGTGTCAATAAAAATTGTATATACAGGGTATTCCTTTTTTTTTGACTCTCTCAGGAGAGCTATGTACACCTGGCCAGGAATTTCTTGTTCAGTGCTGACTGGCATAATGATAAAAATAATAATACATAATATGACCTGGCTCTCATGAGAGTTGTACACACTGCGCTAAGAACGGGACCGACTCTCATGAGAGTCATGCGCGAAAGTGTTAAAATAAGTCTTCTTTGCCATCTTAAACTTCCAAGTAGGGTACTAAATTTATATTTATTTAATTGATCAAATTTATAACCTGTCATCAATCAAGGAGTAAATTTATTTTTAACAAAAGTTTTTCCAGAAAATAAACAACTATTAAAAATGTACAGAATTTCGGGACGTAATTATATCATCATATTTTTTTAATAATTCAGATGGTTTATTATGGTTATTTTTATTAAGAGTGTTTATACCCACACTTCGATATGGTTCACCGCTAGATGAAACATTCAACCAAACACAAACATTAGGCTTCGCATGTCTGTCAATTCTGTTTAGCTATCTGCTGCTATCAGTCACGATGATGATGTCATCATATTGCACAACATTTTTGCCTATAATTGCATCATAATCTATATCGTCATCACAAACAAGAAAGAAAGTTAACTCGACAGACACATTGTCACATATGTTTTTCCATAAGGGGTAATGTAACTAGAACACATTCAGTGCCTTAGCGGTCACCGGTGTCTGTACTACTTATCCATTAACATTGGCCAGCGGACACTCTTCGAAGAGTTTTGATCAGTAATTGTCTTCCATGGCCCTGTATAATGGCGTATATGTTATGGGTTCTTAAAAAAAAAGCTGTGTCAGCTATTGTGACCGCTATGGCCTGCTGAGAAAAACTTAAAATGATATGTATTCTAGGGGCCAGGGCGGTCACACTATTATATCAGTAAGTAATTAGATTATATAGACATTTTTCTTTGAAAAAATAACAGGTACTACAAATACTAATTAAAAATATGTCAAAATATCAGAAAAGAATCTTATACGCGGTTGGTCTGGACAAAAGGTGGCGACTTTTCTAACCTTGGTTTTTGTAATTTCATTGTTTATTTTTTTTTTGGTAATAGCCTCTGCAATATTTTCTTCCTTCTCTTGAACTGCCTGGAAGTTTGTCAAAGGCATATTCTATTTCTGTAGAGATTCTGTAGCCAAAACATCTCGATCTTCTGCTCTTTCTAAAATTTGTCGACTATGCTTTCACGAAACTCTAAGTAAACTTATTTTTTTGCCAGTTACTTCCTAGTAAAAGAAATGGGAATTTATAACAGCTGTAAAAGTGCGTATTCTGTGGGAGGCCGATGCTTTATCAATAAAAATAACAGAGGAGGAAGTTATGACAATTCAATCCATATCAAAAGCAATGTCCGCCGATTTATTTGTGTCCACTGAAATGATCTAGGAAATTAAACAATTTTTCGATAAACCTGTCCCACTATGGCCTGGCATGATAAGAAATATTTATTTTTTTGGTATACAGACAGATCAGACATCGGTGTCCGCCGAGCTTGTCTTATGGGTGGCCGCTTGCGTAGATTCAACAATATTAGCTTGGCGCTGAATGTGTTAAACAAGAAACATGGTTCAATGCATGCAACAACCGATCAATGATCTAGTTGAGGCTCTCCCTTAAGTAGCAGTTAATTTTGTTGTTAAAATTCTGGTCGGCACGTTTAGCCCAATGTCATTCAATTCATGGCCCATTTTGTTGCAGAAACTGCAGAGTATATGAACTTTATTTTGATTTAGAGTCTCATTGTGGCGAGGATTTTCTATTTTTTTTTTTTTCAATTAGATTTTATGTGACCGAACTTACCAAGCGTAAAGCATCGTTTACCACGTTTAAAAGTGGTGCTACTAGTACTAGGAGAAGCATGTTCTAAATCCAAAGGATGTTTACGATAATTCTTTGAGTAGCCAGATAGTAAAGTTATCAATTCTCTGTTTTTAAATTGCTTTCATTTTTATAGGAATTTCCTTAATTTCATTGATTACGAGCTCTACTAGCTTGTCTTCAGAAAGTTTAATTTTAGTATGATTAAATAATAAAATTTTCTCCCTTGCATACAATAAAAACCAAATATATCGTGTGTCAGCATTCCCCAATTTTTCGGCTAAATTTCATTTTGATGGGAATAAATCAACAATTTCAGTTTTTAATGTCCCCCATTCTCTGTGTTCGGGCTCCAAATTTTCAAACTAAGAACGGGCATTGCCTCCCAAAACTTTATCAGCTCGAGCTACCATTTCATGTGAACTCCAGTTAAAATCACTTCCTAATTTTTCTATTTCTCTGCACCAACCAATTGCATCAGAATCAAACATCACAGGATCATAAATCAGTAGAGCGATATCATCGTGATTATGAAAGGTTCAATAAAAGCTTCTTGCATGGCTTCCATATTGTTTGTGTGGGTGTAGGTGTATCGTATGTTTGATTTTATCAAATATTCGAGATATTAACTAAATTGGGGTAATATAGCCGCGACCCAGGCAATTCGATACTCAATGCGTGGTTTATGAGAATATATTTTTTTAATTACTGACTACTTACATTAACAAAATGTCGACGCTTTCAATAAAAAAATGTGAAGCACATTTTTTTTATGCTTAGTCAAAAAATAATTTGAAAGCCTAATTAATAGACTTTCATTTTAGTCGTTAGCATTTTTGACGTGAGTGCCATAGTTTCTTAGATATTTAACATTAAAGCTAAATTTAGACTTTCTCTAGTAGAGTAGAGTAGATTTATTAGTGTTAAAATACACAAAAAGTTTACACACGCCAAAATATAAAATACAAATATATAGAAACTATTACACATATTAAAATATTTACAGGAACCTATAATCTTCCAAAACTGTAAAAACCCAGCAATACAAAAACTTAAGGTAGCAGAAACAAGTGCCCTTCGTTTGATAACCAAAATCCGTCACCCCAATAATCCCCTACACAATCCTCCCAACCAATCAACTGCTATACCAGCTAACAAATATTCAGCCAAATAGAAATCTATCAGCAAGGTTCTCCCGGAACGAACATAATAAGGAATTAATTGACAGCTTATGTGTTAGAAGAGTACATAATGGCAGAGCAAGATGGAAAACACCTGTTAAGAACATTATGGGAAATAATAAATTAAACGGTTTTTTTTCTCACATTAATTTTTACTATGTTAATTGTTGATACTGACATTGAATATATTATAGTATATGCTGAAGGACCTTGGTCGATGGCCTGTTGAATTGTATAATGTCAATTCAATAAAGCACTTTTATTACTATTATTAGAGGAACCTAAAATAGACATAAAAATAGTATAAAATTTGTATAAAATACTCTACAGAAATATTTACTATAATTAATTACTTAAATATAATTTAGGTTCGTGATAGCAGGTACCTGTACACGACTTTTTAAAACCAAGGTATTATATCACCTCTTTTCCTGGTGTTATAATCATGATTTTCACTATGCGTAACAAATTCAACGATGTATTTTTAACATAGGTAACGTACTCTAATGCATGGTCAATGAATATCGGTTTAGCATCTGCTCGATAGCCTATTCCTCCCAACTCTGACTGCTCTTCATTGTAGGCTAAAAAGTCTATGTCTACTAGCCGAATGTTCCCAATCGAGAATACCATATGAGAGTTTAGAGTGAAATAGTGCATGATAGACAGTTTTTAAGATATTTGTAGACACTCTATTTGATAACTGACGTAAAGCATATGTGGTCCTTGCTAGAGATTCGGCTAGCAGGTTGCCATGGGCACTCCACGTAAGTTTAGAATCTAAGTTAAGTCCCAAAAACTTTATAAAAACAGGGTCATTATCTAGATTGTTTAGATCTTTGGTGGATGAGATCATTGTGACGGTTTCATTTTCGTTTAATTTGAGTTTGTTGGTAGAAAACCACATATCAGCATTCAATTGCATATTTCTGCAATTCTCCCTTAGTTCGTCTAGGTCAGAACTTGAACCCAATGAAGTTGTGTCATCTGCATACAAGAGACAGTTGATACTGTTAAGGATAATCTTTATATCATTAATATAGTTTAGGAACATTACAGGGCCCAAAATGGATATCTGTGTTACTCCATCTTTAATTGGCTATTTACTGATCCATATGGACTATCTGTTTACAGCCGTCAAGCTAGGATTCAAGTAATTTTAAACTGTGATTACTGAAATTGTATTTGTGCAGTTTTAATAGCATGATCTTGTGGGATACATAGTCGAACGCTTTACTAAGATTCATTTTCAAAGCAGTAATTTCCATAAACTTAACATCCGTAGTGCTCAGTTTATTCCTAAATCCATACTGAGAGTTGTTTAACAATTCATGTAATTCAGATAAATTATAATTTGTAGTTTTTAAAACTTTCTCGAAGATTTTTGACAATATAGGTAGCAAGGAGACAGGTCTATAGTTTGATGCTTCATTGATATCGCTTTTTTTGAAAATAGGCACTACAGATGCTATCTTCAAGATTTCAGAAAATTTACCATATCTAATGCTTATATTAATGAGTTTAGTTAAAGGTATTACTATACTAGTGTTTGATACTTTCAATTAATGAAACATTTAATAAGCCATATATATCTTTGCTTTTGCTATTTTTTAGAGAATTAATATCTCTAATTTGATTATTACTTACTTCTTGGAAACCTCGACTAGTATGAGGAACATTAACATGTCTGGGATATTCCATTGGATCACTGTTAGTTGTTGGTAGCTGACTGACAGTGCCTGCAGAGACATTGTCAAAGAAATTATTAATATTGGTACTATTTAAAGTTGATATTGGAGAGGATATTTTTTTGTTAGGTTTTATCAGTTTCCAGATAGTTCTTGATGCATTTGCAGCAATTTTTGGCGTTTTTAGAACATATTTGTATCGTAATCTGAAAGTGTTTCTTGTTTTTCTATTTTCAGGTATATTATGTATTTTACACATATCATTTAGGAAATGTAGTTGCTCTCTCATTTTTCTCAAATTTGCTGTAAACCAGTTAACATGGTGAGTGTTATGGACATTGCAAGATATTTGTTTTTCTGGAAAAGCAATATCGTAGGCTTCACTAAGAGTGTTTAAAAACATTTTAAATTTTTGGTCAATGTCCAAATTTTCACTGTCAATAAACTCTTTTTTCTCTTATGCTTTTTCTTTTATGCTATAAGATGTTTGAGTTCCTTTTTGAGTGATACATGTTTTATGTGTTTTATCATTAGTTCTATTCGATATTGGTATTTTTATCAGCTGACCTAAGTGGTCCGATAAGAGAGGATCATAGACAGTGTGAGAAATAGTGATTGGGACAGAAATTTATAAAGATATTGTCGAGACGATTTATATCTCTGGTGTTTTCATGTATGGTTTGTATAAAGTTGTAAGATAGAAGTAATTCGGATAAATTTGCATTATTGAGGTCATCGCTATTGAACTTAACATTGAAGTAACTGGCTAGAATAATTTGTTTATTTTTATTTATTTTGATTAACACGTTTTCTAATATTCTAATAAATACCTTAAAAGCTCCCAGTGGTGATCTATAGATTGCAATAATTATTATATTAGGATTTTGTGCTCCACTGAGGCCAATTCACAGTGAGTTTCAATTGAGAGATTATTTATATAAATAATCTCTTAGTTGAAATTTATTTCCCTAAATTATATAATTTAGGGAAATAAATTCAATTGGGTTTTTAATTAGAATTAAAATGCTTCCGTGCCTCGATTCAGATCTGCAGTAAAATGTTGACACAGAATATCCATCCACGTAAATGTTTTTCACTTCCTCTTCTGTGCACCAATGTTTGCTTAACCAGACAACTTCTGTTCCTGATAACTCATACAATAAAATTGCTTTTACTTCATTAATTTTGTTTTTAAGACTTTGCACATTTAAATGGAACGCGTTTATAGTACTAGATAGTTCTTCTTGCCTGATTTTGTCAGCTAGGTGGCTTGGTATACAAAATTCTGATTTTGATTTCGTCTTGCTTTATTTATTTTATGATTTTTGAAATCGTAACACTTCACACTTACTTCCTTTGGCCAGAAATCCATTTTGTACATATCTTCTTTTTTTGAAAAAGGAGCATTAACCATAAAACATTTATTTTGATTTTTATCTGTAGGCAGTTCTCGCACTACGATTTCTAGGTCCGTGAATGAGGGTTTATTTTCGATGAACTTTTTCACATTATGTTCAGTGACTTTTCTTGGAATTCTATACAAATAGAGCCTGACTTTTTTTTTCGATTCCAGTGAAGCCATTATGGTCTTCCTCTGATTTTTGAAGGGTGTCAATATTTTTTGTTGTAGTTTGTTGATTTCGTTTTCTGCCATGAACAAGTTGAAAGTCTTGGCTAACTTGACCCGTTTGATGTGGTGTTTTCCTTATGATTTCTGTGACTTTGTACTGTTAAATCTACATTTTGTTTGCCATTATTTTGATCATTATTTACTTGTGCGTTAAGTTTTGGATTTTCATCTCTCCTTGGTAAAAGTGATACATCTGCACTTGCATTTTGAGTCCTTGTCTGCTGCTTAGTTGAAGAAAGCTTCTCCTTTGTTTCAGTAGTTTTATTTGTCTCATTTTGCAAGTTTTCGTAATTTACCTTTGAGGTTTCCTAATTTTTCCTAATTTTTCTTCTAAATAATCCAAGTCTCGTAAGTCTTGATTTTCCATAATTTAGCTGAGTTCGACTTACGGGCTCTTTTAACTCTTTTCACTCCAAGAGTACTATTTCCGTTCGGCTTTTGGCATTTGGAGTGAAATTTGCAATATTTTAACGTTCGGGCATTCCGAAGTGTAGTGAATAGAGTTCACTCCTTAAGTTACACCTCGTGAAGCCGAAGTTTGAAAAATAAAGTAGAATTTGACATTCAAGGAACTTTTGTGGTTTGGTGAATGTTAAATGGGCGTATGTGTATGAATTGTTAGCTAAGTTAATTAATGCTTGCAAATACGGAAAGTATTTCATCAAATACCCATTCTCCAGGAACAGATAAAGGTGGTATTATCAAACACAACAATCTAATATTATTGCAAAATAATAAGTTACAAATAAACCTAAATTGTAGATATGTAGTATAATTGTAGTTATGTGAGAAAATACTTTTTGACAGTAGCTGGAGTATTTCACGTTTGAATAAATACAATTCGCAATTTTTACTCTATGATCACGTGATGAAAATTCACTCTCACACTCCAAGATTTACAAATCTGGCTCTCATTCCACTCTAGCACCGCGTGTACAAGCCGAACTCAACTTTTGTAGTAGTAACTGATTTAATAGATTGTTTTGTTTCATTAATTCATGTTCACTTATTGGTATATGCAACCAAAATTGACAACGTGTTCTCGAATATACAGCAAAATATTAGTAAAACCAGAATATTTAATCCTCACTTATCCGATCACAACTATTTGTGTTTTTCTTACTCAGAGTCAACAAACATCTATAGATCCAAAGAGCAGATGACATATAGATCAATAAACAATTATACAATAGGAAATTATAAAATATCACTAACGAACTGTGATTGTTCACATTTTTACCAAACCCTTGATCCTGATCAAATGACCGAAATTTTATTAAATAATGTAAAAAATTGCTACGATACTTCTTTTCCCATCAAACTGTACAAAAAGAAAAGATATAATATTAAATAGAGTCAAAACATAAAAGTTATGAGAGATAAGCTTATAATGATATACGACTTAAGTAAATTTGACAGCAATCTCAAAGTTGATTACAATAAACTCAAAAAAGATTACAAACGAGCTCTTAAAAATGAAACTATTAAGCACAATACTGATCTTATAGCCAATTCAAAAAACAAGCAAAAAACAGCATGGTCAATTATTAAGGAAACCTGTAATCATAATCAACTATCTCGCGAAATCAGTGCCAATGACCTGAATAATTATTTTGTTAACATAGCCAATGAAATTCTGGAAAATTTAAATTACAGTAATTCTGATTATATAAATCTATGTAGGAACAATAGCGTACCTTTTTCCTTCTTTTTAGAACCAGTCTCGGAATATGAAGTTAGTTGTCTAATAGACAAATTAAGTATATCTAAATCTAGAGACTATTACGGTCTAAACAGTGATACTATTAAATGGCCAAAGATGAGCTCTTACCTTTCATAACTTATTTCATTAATTTGTGTTTTGAACAAGGAATATTTCCTGACTGTCTAAAAATATCTAAAGTAATGCCTATCTTTAAAAAAGGTAATGTGGATCAAGTCAATAATCACAGACCAATATCAATTATTCCAGTTCTATCTAAATTGCTTGAATTGGCTTTTAACGTAAGGCTAATACTGTATTTGGAAAATAAAAACTTACTAAATCCCAGTCAATATGGTTACCGTAAAAGTACTTCTACTATTAAAGCATTAACCGATATCATTGTATTTATAACAGATGCACTTGAAGATGGACATATGGTAGCTGCTTCTTTCTTGGATTTGTCTAAAGCTTTTGATTATGTGTCTCCTGACATATTATTAATAAAATTAGAGAGGATCTGCACTTTCTTTCATTAAAAGCTATATGTTAGACAGACGTCAGTGTGTTAGCAGTAATGGTGAAATCTCTTCCTTAAAGTTCCTCAAGTTTGGCGTTCCTCGGGGGTCGATATTAGGACCAACGTTATTTATTGTTTATATCAACGACATATCAGATTGCATCTCTAGTAAAATTATTGCTTATGCTGATGATAGTACTCTTCTTTCAGCCCATAATAATATGGATAATCTCACTAATATGTCAGCAGATGCACAACAACAAGTCAAGCAATACTTTTCTAATGTAAAACTAAGTCTAAACACTCAAAAAACGCAAAATTTAATATTTCATCTAAACACACGATTTCATATTGACAATAATAATCCAGTTAAGTGCTTAAGTGTTACTTTAGATAGCAAATTAACATGGGAAAGCCACATAAATTGCATGTCCAGAAAATTGTCCAGTAGAATATGTTTGCTGAAAAAACTTAAAAATCAAATCGATCAAAATATTATCTTGACTGCATGTCACGGACTCTTTCATAGCATAATGTGCTATGGAATTTTACTGTGGGGCGGCTCTGCACACACTGTTAAGATTTTAAAATTGCAAAAGAGAGCTATCCGAGTTATTACGAATTCAAAATATAACGAAAGCTGTAAACCTTTGTTTAAAAGGTTAGGTGTCCTCACTTGCACTAATCAGTATATTTTAGAGTGCATTCTTTTTGCTAGAAACCATCTGTCTCATTACCAAACTCAGAATTGCTACAAAACAAGGAATGAATCTGTTGTAGTTCCTTTCTTCTGTCTGACTAGAAACATAAATTCATTTAGATATCTATCTGTAAAATTCTACAACCTACTGCCAAATATTTATAAATAGCTGGAAAACACTTAAGGATATTGCGTTTGCCGAGAAAGTAAGAAATTTTCTGAAAGAAAATGTCTTTTATGAGATAGATGAATTTTCCACGTACTTTAATTGTTTTTAAATGTGATTGTCTGTATTGTTGATCTTAATTGTTTTATTTAATGCTATATTCCAGTTTATAATTGTAGTACTTTTAGACTGATGTTCTTATGCCATTGTTTTTATTTTATCTTAACGTAAGTGTCTATATTAATCTTTGTATCTGACGGGTGTAAACGATATTGTATTGTCACACACAATAAATAAACTACTACTACTAATACTATACTTTTTCCGGCATTATTTTCGCTGTCATTTTTGGCGCCTTGTGCGTCACATTCATTGCACAATAATTCATTTAAGCCCACCCCCTTTATGCCTTATATTCTTACAGCACATGAGGTAATAATTTTCACATCTTACACACTTTAATACTGCTTTTGTAGCTCTTAAACATGATTTACACCCTAATTTTTCCTCCAGTGCCGTCGAGTCGTCCAACCCGCCGACCATGTTGTCTTATAAACGTTCAGAGTTCAGACGCCATCTTTATACTTCAAGATCTTTGAAACCATAGAAAACTGCAGAAATTAGACAAAAACGAAATTTATCCTCAGTTTTTACGTGTCTTATTTTATGAAAAGTTGCATAGAAAATTTTCTTCTCAAAATTTGATTTTCTTCATGTTTTATAGAATATAGGAACTTGTCTTTGATGCATTTACTGTTACTCTGCCAAATTCATGTGACGTTATTCAGAAGGTAAAATCTAGTTACTGTACTAAATTCAATAACAATCATTTATAAAAAAAAAAATTAATGTAATAACACTTTTTTAGGTGCTGACATAGATGCTAAAGAAGATTATGGTCTAACGCCTCTCATGAAAGCCTGCAAGTGGGGTTTTTATGAAACATGTGATATACTTCTTAAAAATGGGGCTAAAGTTAACTATAGTCCTAATTATTTAACTACAGCTTTAAGTTTAGCTTGCTACAGAGACAACGTAAGGTTGGTTAGGATGCTTCTTAATCACGGTGCCCGTGTTAACTTTCCCGGATCATATTCATCAGCATTCATGGAATGTGCTAAGCGAGGAAGCTTTAAATGTGCAGATTTACTGATAAAGGAAGGAGCTTTAGCAACTGTAAAGACAAAGAAGGGAAAAAGTGCAATTGATTTTGCTAAAGCAAATGGCCATGATGAAATTGTTGATCTAATAGAAAATTTAAAACTAAAAGATTAAAGTAACTGTTATGATTATATATTGCTTCTTTTTAAAATAAGATATCCTTAATTCATTGTATAATCATTTAAGAAAATATATAAATAAAATTTCTTATTCATTATTGGTTGTGCTCAAATTTATAACTTCTAGAAACATAAACCTAAAAGATTTTAGATAATAGACAACTGTATTTTAAAGTACCTAAAAGCCATTCAGATGACTATACATTCAGAAATATTGTTCTCTAGTCAAAAATGTAAATTCTCACTTACCTAAGGGAAGTATGTAACCGTGAAAAAATCATGCCCCGAGATTTCTTTGAATTTTCACATTTCAGACTATGTAGATTACGAAAATTAAAGTCTCTTAATTCCATCAGTCTGCCTGTTTATCTTGTCAATTTAATAATAATAATATTTTTATTGCACTTAATACAGACATTACAGAGTTGTATAAGCCAGTCAACAGAATGAAGAAAAAATCGTGTACTTATACAGGGTGTCCCAAAATACCCGCATTCCCCTTAACGTGCTGATTCTATATGCAAATATAATAAGAAAACTACATATAAATTTTTTTCTGAAAATGCTTCCTAAAGGAGTTACGGCCCTCTGAATATGGGGCCTAAATGTAGGTTTTTATTGATTATCTCGGAAATACTTTACTGTACAAATGTAAGCCTAAATAAGGCAAAATCGTAATAGAGTTTCATAAAGTTGTCTGAAAGTATTTCTGAGATAATCAATAAAAACCTACATTTAGGCCCCATATTCAGAGCGCTGTAGCTCCTTTAGAAAGCATTTTCGGAAAAAATTTTATGAAGTTTTCCTATTATATTTGCATGTAGCACGTTAAGGGGAATGCGGGTATTTTGGGCCACCTATAGTACTAATTTACTATAATTAAAAGTAATAATTGATTTATAAGGTATATATTATTATCAAGATGTGATATTTAATAATTGTACAATTCATTATTTTGGGTGTATTTATAAAATATTTCTTGATATTATTCTGGTGATTCTTCTTTTTTCTTCTATCTCCATAGTTACCCAAAAGGGGAAAGTAATTGATTTATAAGGTATATATTATTATCAAGATGTGATATTTAATAATTGTACAATTCATTATTTTGGGTGTATATATAAAATATTTCTTGATATTATTCTGGTGATTCTTCTTTTTTCTTCTATCTCCATAGTTACCCAAAAGGGGAAAGTGAATGAGTTGCTATAACAACCTGTATACAGCAAGTTAAAATATCATAATTGGTATCTATATATTGGTGCCATATCTCCACAAAACTACTTGATGGAAAAGAATAATATTTGGTAAGTAGTTGACGCTATTGTCAACGAAGAAATGGGATATACTTCCAGTGAAAAATATACATACACACCTTGGAACACTGGCAGAATAGTTTTTAATGTAGTTTTCGATATACAAAGACGATTACATGTATTGTGTTGTAGTTTCTCCTCAAATTATTCGTTGATATGTAGATTGTTTACCTGTGTTTTTAGTTATTTTCTTATTTAAAATAATTTATAGGATTTATTATTATTATACCATAAAAATACATATGTTTGTTATACCTACTAGAGAACTCTTTCATTGTTAGTTTAAATTCATCGCGAAATTAAAGTTTTTTTAAAGAATAAATGGCTTTCACCATAAATATTGCATGATGAAATGTCCCAACCTTATAAAATTCAGTATAATACCTTTTTGATCATATAAAATAATTTTCACATTTTTTAATTCCATTCCAGATTTAAAATCATCTTTATTAATTTTTGGCCACGACTCTTGAAATCGTTTAAATAGAAGAACGTGAGGCATTTTGAAATCAAAAACATCTCAAATATATGGTTAATTATATTATAATTAAACAATTATAATTAAAAACAGAATATATAGGCCAGGCTTCAAGGAGTTCAGGATGCGCAAATACCGTTTTAAATCGGGCAAAATATTTTACTGTTGGAACTAGTTCATTATAGGCCTCTTTTAGACATACTAATTTTTGGCTTTTGTGAAGTGGATGGTAAAGTTTCCTCTTCTAACTCTTCTACCTGACGCGGTGAATCAGAAGACGAACCACTACTCGTGAATGCAAGAGGAATAGACTTATCTGAAACAATGAACATTTTTGAAATTAACGTTTTTTAAAAGAAACAAATATTTTTCACTACAGAAAAACAATAATTTTTATAGTAACATATTTAGGACATTGATAGAAAAAAAAAATGTAAAAAGGAAAGGAGTAAAAATTAAGTAAACGGCAGAATTTGTTATTTAGAAAAATTTGAAAATAAAGGTAATAAAAATATAATGCTCATTAAAAACTTACCTAGCTCTAATATCTCCTGCCGACTTTTTTGGAAGGACTCTAATTGTTTAGCTTTTCGGTCTGCCACTCTGTATTCTTGTTGAGTTAAATATAAGTCTATGCCAAGCATAAACTCTGGACGATCTTTCTTTGATTTAGCAAAAACTTTTTGTCCTCGTTTAATTTTATTAGTAGTACATAGCTTTATTGGAAATTTCAATTGGCTAACGACCTAGGTCTTCCGGCCTATGTATATTATATTATATTTACAATACTTATTAATTTAAAATAAATATAATACATCTTACGTTTATATAGTTCAGGAACGGCGTCATCAAAAGGGATCCCCCCTTTTGATGACGCCGTTCCTGAACTATATAAACGTAAGATGTATTATATTTGTTTTAAATTAATAAGTATTGTAAATATAATATAATAAGTTCCTTTAAACGAGGTAGTAGATTTTTTTTTATCTTGTATGTATTGTAGAGGGTATGTAGAATCCAAGTTTTAGACCTCCAAACCCTTGGCAAATTTTTGTGTGGACGAAAAAACCACGAATTTTTGTCACTTTTTTCAGTTTGTGACCTATAACTTAAAAACAATGCATCCAATCAAAAAGTTATCTATTATCAAAATTAAAGAGCATTAAATTTCGCTTCGAATAAGTATCTCAGTTGAAATTTTATCAAGAAGTATGGGCGTAATTGGCAGTCGAATAACAACAATTTTTACCAACTTGTAAAAAATTCACACTGGGTAACTTTTTAAACGTCTTCAGCTCTGAAATGGCTAATCTAAATGAAAAAATCCATAGGATGAAAGCTGTAGAGCATGTAATTTCAAGTTCATAGATTACCTGGTTTTCCAAATTCAATCAATATTAAGCAAAATACACTCAAAATGCAAAATGTCCTACATATAAATATATTTATTATTTTCTTTTATTACTTTTTATCCACATTAATTTGAGAAAATGGGTTGTCGAAATAAAAGCATAATGTAAAGAAAGGCCCAAAGTTTATTAACCAAAAATAAAAATTTGCCCAACAGTAGTAATACAACAAAGAAATGGCGCTTCTCTATGCACACCTCAAAATTCTCTAAATATAACCCTAAAAGGACACCTAAGTAATGGTATTAGATTCTTTAACAAAATTCCAACTCACATAAAAGAACAACCTATCTATTTCAGATTCAAAAATTATCTAAGGAATGGACTATATTATAACTTAGACGAGTTCTTCGTATGAGAACTTCTCTGTATAAATTTTACTATGAATAACTGCATTGTTTATCATTGTTATTGTCATTAGTGTTCAATGTTGAATTTTATAGTATTGTATGTATTTTTCTTTTATTTAAAAATGTATTTTTAATATCTTACAAACCCGTGTAGTTTGCTAAATTTGTATTTGACTTGTTTTATACTTTGTTCTTAGTTCTTTAAACTGATAAATTCTACCGGAAAAAATTGAAATGAAGTAAAAATGAGTTTTGGAAAACGAATTATTTGCGTGTAGTGGTTATAGTAGTTGAATCCATTTGGATTGGGGCTGACTAATGTCCTCATACTGCATCCTATCTCCCTGATCCATTGCAGCAGCACCACCAACTTCCTCAAGCTCAAAGCAATCTTCATCGTCGTCTTCTTCAAACTACCTTGGCAGATGTAGATACCTTATCCTCCGTACCTGGACAACTCATTTTACATGCGTCAATTGCACAACTGAAACGAGGGAGAAGGGACGCGCATGATCGGCGGAGTCAGATCTCTTGATGAAATTTCAACTTTGAGGTACTCATTCGAGGCGAAATTGAATGCTCTTTAATTTTGACAATAGATGACTTTTCGATTAGATGCATTGTTTTAAGTAATAGGCCACAAACTGAAAAAAGTGCCAAAAATTCGTGGTTTTTTTCGTCCACACAAAAATTTGCCAAGGGTTTGGAGGTCTAAAACTTGGATTCTATATACTATCTGCAACATATACAAGATAAAAAAAAATCTACTACCTCGTTTCTTGTAACTATATATGTGTATGTATGTGTATATGTAACTATATATGAATTATAATGATATTGTAAGTGTATTTTATACTGTTGTTGATTACTTAATAATATGAGGGATTCGTAGATTGTTTGGGAAGGGATTACTCTTTTAGGTGGGATGTTGGGATTTATTGGGTAAATTAAAGGATTTATTAATTTGATGTTAGATGAATTGCTGGAGAAGTTTTTTGAGAGTCTATGAAATCGGGAGAGTATAGGTTCAATTTTGGTTTTTCGATAAAGGTTATTAGAGGGATTATGCAAAGGATTATTGGGATGCCTAATTTTCGTGATTTTCCTCTACTACTTCTTTCCCCTACTTCGATGTTATTTAAGGCCGACTTTCGACAATTTCCAAATAGAATGAAACCACATTCCAGTATGGGTCGGCAAATCATTTTGTATATATTACATGCCGTCGACGTATTTATACCTTCGTTTTTATATATAAGGGATCTATTCAATTCAGTTCTTTATTGGTGTTAAAATACACAAAGTGTTTACACATGTTAACATACAATAAGGAAGATAAAATACAAAGTAATTATATTAAATGTATAAAACATAGATATAAGGTATAAGACTAAGGACACATAGAATACAAATGAAGAACTAAGAAAAAATATAAATATTAAACATATGGCAGGTATGGTATGGTAATTTATCACTGCTTGTTTCTAGAATACTGCACGATGATACACACTTTAGATTTAAGAAAAGTTACTGGCTAAAAATTCGTTAGTACTGTAAAAAGCATTAAGTAAATATTTTTTTATCCTATTTTCGAATGGATTTCATTTAACGATTTTATTTCTGGTCGTAGAGCATTATAAAACTATAAACCCAAGTATTCAGTGCCATCCCTGGTTTTATTTAATCTATGAAAATTTATGTTTAGCTTATCATTATTTCTGGTTTTATGAGAATGTACGCGACTTCTGGTTTTGAATGATTCACATTTTTCTTTACATAAGTAAGACATTGGTAAATGTAGGTAAAAGGCACAGTCATAATTTTGAAAGTAATAAAATGTCTGCAATCATCTCTAAATTTTAGTCCAAAAATGACTCTTATTGCTTTACACTGAGCAGAAAATACAGTAGCATAAGATGGGGCATGTCGGCATGTCCCCAGAGTAAAATCGGGCCCGTAGCGGAGGTCCGCCAGAGATTTTGACAAAAAATTTTTTTCCCGCTCATGAATTATTAGACGCGGGGGGCCCGCCAGTGAATTTGGTACCGGGGCCCATGATTTGATGCGGGGGGCCTGGTAACAGGTAAGTATATTTGGATATTTGGAGATTTAGCTGCAGATGCATGGTATGACTTTCCCAGGATAACTTGGAGTCTAAGGACTCCTAGGAATTTAACAGTCTCTGGATTATTAACCTCTTCCAAACTGCGCAAACCAAATATCATTGTTTCTGTCTTAGACACGTTTAGACATAGCTTATTAGATATAAACCAGTTCTGCGAATTTAACTCGGTATGCGGTATCTCGTTTAGCAACACATCGAGGTTACCATTAGACATTGTCAAATTTGTATCATAGGCAAATAATATGGCACTAACATTATCTTTAATTGACTGAGGAAAGTCATTGATATAGAGTAAGAAAAGTATGGGACCCAGTACGGACCCTTGTCGTACACCACCCTGCCAAAAATTCCACATAGAAACTTATAAAAAAAAAGTGATGCGGTTTTATCGTTCCTATAAGTTATATTAGTATTATACGGACAGGATTTTATCTGTTTTATTAAGTTTTAAATCGGTTATGAAACAGTAATTCCGAATGAGCTATTTGGAATTATCATGTTGCCCTTTCATGAGTACTTATATGAAATATACAACAAATCTACAGTTTAGTGTCTGCAAATGCACCCTTGCCCTTATATCTGTAAACATATGGAATTACAGATACAACTTTAAAGAGATTCTAAACTTTTCTATAAGTAATATCATAAGAGTTCCAGTCCGTCCTTTCTCCAGTATCTATCGTATGTAACACACCATTTATCAACATGTTTTTATTGTAAATTTCAACATTGTTTTTTATTAGTATTAATGTGGATATACATGTCAACAAATGTACAGTTTCAATTGTATATTTTACAGATGTATTTTTATTGTAAACTTCCATTTTGCTTTTTTATTAGTATTAATTTGGATATGCATGCCGACAAATGTACAGTTTAAATTGCATATTTCAAATAGAAATACTAATATTGTGGTAAACACAAAATTCTGCAAAGTCCTTATTTCCTCGGTGTTCTTGTTCTAGCCTAGAAGTAATGAATGAGTTAGCAGTGAAAGAGACTGCTTTGTTTTTAATTTAACAAACACACTTCAGTTCCTTAGGTCACATTAGATTAGATATGAACTAGCTACACGTATACAGCTCCCTCTACTGGAGTCTGGAGTAAAGTTGCTGCTGAAATTTCTATCAGTTTCTACCAGAATGGAGCAGCAAACATTTATTTATACCACATCAATGAGAATTTATGAGAACAGTATCTAAGGTAAAACGTGCGGCTTTCCGTGGTTAAATGGCAAGTGTTTCTATAAGAAACGAGCTGCATTAGGTTGACTTGCAATTGAAGATTACTAATTATAATGGGGATTTATGAGATCAGTTTCTATGAGTATTAATGTTTTTTTTCAGTAATATATTAAATGTGTTTTCATTTGTTTGAATGGGTAAAAAGAAAGGTCAGTTTTCAACTGCAATTACAAATACAAGTTTAATCACTTTGAATGGGGTTATATGCGATTAATTTCTAAAAGTATTTATGCTGTTTTCCGAATATAATTGTGATGAGGTTTAATCAGTAACAAATTGTTCACTACTTGTTATGATATGGTCGGAAATTCCAAGCCCAGTCAGCACAAAGTTATCCACAGAACATCCTCAGGATATGAAGTTAGGTTTGAACAGATATCCTCAGGATATGTCCCCGATTTCCACAGGACATCCCTAGGAAGTCCAAGTGAGACTGTTTCAGATCTCCCGAGAACAGCCTGCGGATGCACTTTCTTATATCCTTGGGATGTATTTAGGCAATATCTAGGCATTACCTAAAGACATCCTATGGAGGCAGATTTTCAGAATCGTAAGATTTGCCTAGGCCATCCTCAGGAGGTACAAATTGAGCTTAGGACAACCTGAGGAAGAACTTTCAGACATCCCAAGGATGTCCTTTAATTCGTCGATATCAGTCACTATACAAGTTGCGCCACTTAAAACTCCCCAAACTTGTAACTTTTTTATTTTTGAAGCGATGACCATGTTGGGCACATCAAATTGTAGACATTTTTAAAGCCTTTAAACATGCATACAGAATGATTTAAAAAAATTTTTTGGAAAAAATTGTTCAGAAAGGAAACTTAACTTCTTTGAATATTTTTTTAACTCATCCTGTACATGAACTGTGTTAATGTTTTCTTATAAAGGTTTTAATTAGCTTCAATTTATGTTATTAAAATAAAAAAATTTTAAAAATAAAAATTTTGCAATTTCCTATTTAGTATTTTTTACAATTAATTATTTTTTATTTATTTTTTATCATGTTTAGAGAATATTATTTAGGTATTATGCAAATCACAACTTACACACTTTTTTATTTATTATGAAAATACCTACTTTCTGTATATTGTTGCCCTAATCTGGGCACACTAATATACTAGTTAGGTAAATACTTTAATAATGAGTGTTTTAAAGTATTTACCTAACTAGTATATTAGCGTGCCCAGATTAGGGCAACAATATACAGAAAGTAGGTATTTTCATAATAAATAAAAAAGTGTGTAAGTTGTGATTTGCATAATACCTAAATAATATTCCTATTTAGTACATTTTAATATAAGTTTGTTTTTAAAAATATTTATTTCTTTTGTTTCTTGTTACTGTTTTGTTACGTTGAATGTTTTTTGTGATATGTCTTTTACAAATAAAACATAAAATTATTATTTACATTCTTTTCAAAGTTATTTTAAAAAAATTTAGTTTGGAATCGGAAAGTGTTTTTAATTTTTTTCTCTAAAAGCAAAAAGAATTTCGAATATGACGTAATAACATAAATTGAAGCTAATTAAAACCTTTATAAGAAAACATTAACGCAGTTCATGTACAGGGTGAGGTAAAAAAATATTCAAGGAAATTAAGTTTTCTTTCTTAACAATTTTTTTAAATAAAATTTTTAATCAATCTGTACACATGTTTAAATGCCTTAAAAATATCTACAATTTGATATGCCCAACATGGTCGTCGCTTAAAAAATAAGAAAGTTACAAGCCTGGGGAGTTTTAAGTGGCGCACGCTGTATGCTGGCGATGACTCACCTCTGTAAAACTCGTGAAGTATCCCACATCACTTTTTTCATTTTACATTAATTAAACAGATGTTGGTGATATAAATACCCAGAGAACTTAAAAACTTATTGAATAGCTATAGAGGGTAATTACAGTAATATATAAAAAATAGTAGACTGGTTATCATCAATATTTTTATTATTTTAAAATAAATGAAACAAAATAAAACAAAAATATATATCAATGGATATTATCTAGGTATAAAACAATTCACTAAATGTTTTTTTTACATTTCATCCAGTAGTTTTGTAAGTTTAAGAATCTTGCTTTCTGTTTCACAAAAATATACTAGATACAGAGTGACCCATTTGAAAGCGGGGCACTCTCTAAAATTTTTATTTGTTGGCCGATTTAAACTATTTTTTTCTAAATGATATAGTTTTAATAACTTTGCTCTGATGCCAAGTTTCACAATGAATTTTAAAATTTCAAGGCTTAAGTTTATCTCTCCTAAGTTCGAGTCTCAGCTGCGGCAGATGGCAATGTCGAAGAGAGTGGTTGTTGTGTTGTTGTCTGTGTGCCCTGGTTGGGTAGTGGTAGCTTTACTTCGAAAAATGGCCCAATTATGAGCGAAAGCAGGTAGCAATTTAGTTTTGCGATATGTTGTAAACTTTACTTTCTAACACAATAATAATATAATAAACAAGTGCCCTTTGCCGTGTATAAAAATCAAAATAAAAAAAAAACATATTGAGAAATGAGCAAAAATCGCAATTATATAAAATGTACTCCAGAAAGAGAAGATACCTATTGAGAAAATACATGACATTTTGAAAATACTAACCTGTAATTGAGAAATATTCTAAACAATATCAAGTCCAAATATGTTTACAGGCAGCGGAATAACCATCAGTGCCCGCTGTAGACACAAACAGGATGACTGCATTATTTCAGAAAAAGAAACATTATTCTTAAATATAATTTCCTGACTGACTTTTTTTGTACGGCACAACACTTGCTTGAATATTTTAGTAATTATAATTTTTAAAAGCCACTGTATATCTGATGAACAACTTCCTAACCAATATTCTTCCTTTCTTTTTCCCTTTTTTTTGCCTCATTTTTATTGCAAAAATCTTCCTTGCAACCAACCATAATGTAGTACTTTTTCACTTTTCAATTTACCTAAAGGCTGAAATAAATTTGCGTCTCCATCAGTGTAATCTTTAACAAAGATTCATTTAATATATTATCTTTCTACAAAATTAAGCTGCACAAATGAAAAGTATAAGGTTAGGTAAAAAATATTTATACTTGCCACCTTTCAAGTTGTTTCTTTTTAGCACCACACAAAGTCAACTCCTTTTTCAATTGTAAAATACCCATATTTGCTGATTTTAGCTTTTTTTAGAACAGAAAATCAAATCAATTCACGGTCACTAATAAACTGTAAACAGCTGATTGTGAGAGCAGAGGATGGATACCGAACTTCGATTGAAGCGCCACTAACGGGAAATTTTTAAACTATGATTAAAGAAGTCCGCCGTTTAGTTTTAGTTTTTTTTTTTGTTAAATTTGTTTAATAATAGGTATATAAATATAATTTCATGTTTTAACACTTAACACTTTAACACATTTCTTAAGAAAGATGGCAAAAATGATCCTGTGTTTGGATATCCGTGGGCAAACTGGACAAGATAACCCATGGATATCAATTGTATTACATCCGTAGGATATAGATATTTTGTACACCTATAGGATACCGACATCCCGTCGGGATATCCGTAGGAAATCAGTTGCGGATATCCCTAGGGTATCCATAATTTGGATCTCTACAGGATATTAATATCCAGTCAGGTCATCCCTGGGATGACCTAGGGATATGTCTATGGGATAATCCCAAATCTGGGACAGCGGGACTATACTAGGATATCCTGAGGATATTGTGTGCTGTCTGGGAGTACACATTTAGTATTCCTTCAAAAGGATTGATGAGAGCAGTTTCTACGAGTATCTATTTGTTGTTCCTCTAGTAAATTATATAAGTCTTTACATTTACTTATACTATCTCAATGAGAATTTATGAGAACAGTATCTAATGTAAAACGTACGGCTTTCCGTGGTTAAATGGCAAGTGTTTCTATAAGAAACGAGCTGCATTAGGTTAGAACAGTTTTGATTTGCAATTGAAGATTACAAATTATAATGTTTGAATAGGGATTTATGAGATCAGTTTTTATGAGTATTAATGTTTTTTTTTCAGTAATATATTAAATGTGTTTTCATATGTTTGAATGGGTAAAAAGAAAGGTCAGTTTTCAACTGAAATTACAAATACAAATTTAATCACTTCGAATGGGGTTATATGCGATCAATTTCTAACAGTATCTATACTGTTTTCCGAATATAATTGTGATGAGGTTTGATCAGTAACAAATTGTTCACTACATGTTACGATATGGTCGGAAATTCCAGGTACATATTTAGTATTACTTCGAAAGGATTGATGATAGCAGCTTCTACGAGTATGTATTTGTTGTACCAATAGTAAATTATATAAGTCTTAATCAGTATGCATTCGGATCTAATTTAAATATGAAAATTATATCAGAATAAAGCAATTAATATTTTAAATAGTATCTATATGTAAATCCAGACATTTACTTATACTATCTCAATGAGAATTTATGAGAACAGTATCTAATGTAAAACATGCGGCTTTCCGTGGTTAAATGGCAAGAGTTTCTATAAGAAACGAGCTGCATTAGGTTAGAGCAGTTTTGATTTGCAATTGAAGATTACAAATTATAATGTTTGAATAGGGATTTATGAGATCAGTTTCTATGAGTATTAATGTTTTTTTTCAGTAATAAGTATATTAAATGTGTTTTCATTTGTTTGAATGGGTAAAAAGAAAGGTCAGTTTTCAACTGCAATTACAAATACAAGTTTAATCACTTCGAATGGGGTTATATGCGATCAGTTTCTAACAGTATTTATGCTGTTTTCCGAATATAATTGTGATGAGGTTTGATCAGTAACAAATTGTTCACCACATGTTACGATATGGTCGGAAATTCCAGGTACATATTTAGTATTCCTTCGAAAGGATTGATGATAGCAGTTTCTATGAGTATGTATTTGTTGTTCCAATAGAAAATTTGTCTTTATCAGTATGCATTCGGATCTACTTTAAATACAAAAATTATATCAGAATGACACAACCAAATATTTTAAACAGTATCCACTTGTAAATCCAAACATTTAAAGATATATTTTAATGAGAACCAATCAGAACAGTATCTAATGTAACGCGTGCGGCTTTCCGTGGCTAAATTTTAAAAGTATTTTTAATAAATAGCTTTAACGGATTTGAACAGTCTTAATTTGCAATTCCAGATGAATAGTTTTAATTGTTAAATAGGGATCTATGAGATCAGTGTCTTTGTGTAATGTTTATTTTCCAATAAAAACACATTTTATTGAAAAAAAAAACATTACACTGACCTCATAGACAATTAAAACTATTCATCTGGAAATGCAAAACTGTTCGAATCCGTTAAAGCTTATTTATTGCAAATAATTTTAAAATTTAGCCACGGAAAACCGCACACGTTACATTAGATACTGTTGTGATGGATTCTCATTATAATATTATCTTGGATTTACAGGTGGACACTGTTTAAAATATTTGGGGTTTCATTCTGATATGATTTTTGTATTTAAATTAGATCCGAATGCATACTGATAAAGACTTATATAATTTACTGTAGGAACAACAAATAAATACTCGTAGAAACTGCTCTCATTAATCCTCTTGAAGGAATACTAAATATGTACCTGGAATTTCCGACCATATCGTAACATGTAGTGAACAATTTGTTACGGATCAAACCTCATCACAATTATATTCGGAAAACAGCATAAATACTGTTAGAAATTGATCGCATATAACCCCATTCGAAGTGATTAAACTTATATTTGTAATTGCAGTTCAAAACTGGCCTTCCTTTTTACCCATTCAAACAAACGAAAACACATTTAATATATTACTGAAAAAAAACATTAATACTCATAGAAACTGATCTCATAAATCCCTATTTAAACATTATAATTTGTAATCTTCAATTGCAAATCAAAACTGTTCTAACCTAATGCAGCTCGTTTCTTATAGAAACACTTGCCATTTAACCACGAAAAGCCGCACGTTTTACATTAGATACTGTTCTCATAAATTCTCATTGAGATAGTATAAGTAAATGTCTGGATTTACAAATAGATACTGTTTAAAATATTTGGTTGCTTTATTCTGATATAAATTTTCATATTTAAATTAGATCCGAATCTTTACTGATAAAGACATATAATTTACTAGAGGAACAACAAATAGATACTCGTAGAAACTGCTCTCATCAATCCTCTTGAAGGAATACCAAATGTGTACTTGGAATTTCCGACCATATCATAACATGTAGTGAACAATTTGTTACTGATTAAACCTCTTCACAATTATATCCGGAAAACAGCATAAATACTTTGAGAAACTGATCGCATCTAACCCCATTCGAAGTGATTAAACTTGTATTTGTAATTGCAGTTGAAAACTGACCTTTCTTTTACTTATTCAAACAAATGAAAACACATTTAATATATTACTGAAAAAAAAACATTAATACTCATAGAAACTGATCTCATAAATCCCTATTCAAACATTATAATTTTGAATCTTCAATTGCAAATCAAAACTGTTCTAACCTAATGCAGCTCGTTTCTTATAGAAACTCTTGCCATTTAACCACGGAAAGCCGCACGTTTTACATTAGATACTGTTCTCATAAATTCTCATTGAGATAGTATAAGTAAATGTTTGGATTTACAAATAGATACTGTTTAAAATATTTGGTTGCTTTATTCTGATATAATTTTCATATTTAAATTAAATCCGAATCTGTACTGATAAAGACTTATATAATTTACTATAGGAACAAAACAAATAGATACTCGTAGAAACTGCTCTCATCAATCCTCTTGAAGGAATACTAAATGTGTACTTGGAATTTCCGACCATATCATAACAAATAGTTAACAATTTGTTACTGATTAAACCTCATCATAACTATATTCGGAAAACAGCATAAATACTTTTAGAAATTGATCGCATATAATCCCATTCGAAGCGATTAAACTTGTATTTGTAATTGCAGTTAAAAACTGACCTTTCTTTTTACCCATACAAACAAATGAAAACACATTTAATATTTAACTGAAAAAAAACATTAATACTCATAGAAACTGATCTCATAAATCCCTATTCAAACATTATCATTTGTAATCTTCAATTGCAAATCCAAACTGTTCTAACCTAATGCAGCTCGTTTCTTAAAGAAACACTTGTCTTTTAATCACGGAAAGCCGCACGAATTACATTAGATACTGTGCTCATAAATTCTCATTGATATGGTATAAGTAAATGTTTGGATTAACAAATGGATATGGCTTGACTCATTTTGCTGGTCAATGCGGATATAAACTGATAACAATTTCAACAGCAACTTTACCTAACTCTTATAGAAACTTATTGACCATATAGGTTCCCATAGATACTTATTAATTTTTGATAATTTTCAATACGGATTGATGAGATTTTTTTGACAGGGCATGCTGTAATTTTAAAGTATTCGATATGAGGCCATTATTGAGAACAAATTGTTGTCTGTCACTCAGGTATGACTAAAAGTGATTTGCGTTCTTCAGTAAAGCCGTAGAAACTTAATTTATTGATGAGTATTTCGTGGGACACGTAATCAAATGCCTTCGTGAGATCTAGGAAGATTTTGCCGTCTTCAAAACCAGCATTTATTAAATCAGTTAATTTATCAATGGCAAGAGTTGTTGATAATTTGTTTTGAAAACCATACGATAGGAACTGAGAAGCTTATTATATTCTAAATATAATGTCAATTGATTTTTTAATATCATTTTATAAATTTTGGCGAGACATGGTATTACAGGTCTGTGATTTGAGAGGTCATCGATATTATTTTTCTTATAAATTGGTACTACTTTAGAGATTTTCAAGCATTCTGGAAATATATTATTATATATACATGCATTAATTAAATGAGTAAGAGGAATTAAAATGGATTGTGTGATACCCTTAATGATTCCAACAGATATACCATAAGCATCTTTGCTTTTTTTGTTTTTGAGATTGGTAATTATCTCAGATACTTCAAAATAGGTTACCTGATTAAAGTAAAATTGTCTATCGGATTCAAAGAAGTAAAAAGTCGAAAATGAAAATCATACACAGACTGGCTAAGTACTTTGAAGAGACTAAATTGCCCCACCAGGACGTTCAGGCTTAAGGAGGGGGCAGTGTGATGTGTGACATTCCTACCCCCAGAGAGCATTCCCTCTAAGACACCAAAATACTTGTATATTACATTCGAATACTCTATTACTCTATGTGTATTTCGCCAACTATGTTGGCATCATCTGGAAATGATTGAAACTCGTTAGGTCGAGTTATAGTATTAGACTGTAGAGTTCAAATAGTTTGCTGTTTAAAGAAACTACTTTAGAAGCAACCACGCCATGAATATTATTTTGAAAAATTTTCATGTCTATGGATAACGACACTTACTATTGCTATTATATAAGTATTTATTACATTTATTTACATACATTTTCTAATGTAAATATATATGGTTATAAACTCTTAACATCTTATATAAACTGATTTATTGAGTTAGGATTAAAATTTAAATTGATTTTCCTTATTCATGTGTACCTTTATTAATAAATTCTGTAGTAATATAGTCATAATGATGTAGATTATTTTCCTGGAAATCATTCTTCTGAATGGGTATTTCTACATTTTTCTGTTCTAATCTCACATTTAAATTTGTAGTCTTTATTCTTTTATTGGAGGAAAATCCACGTTTTAAACTTTGAAATAAATATTTATGAAAAGTATCACCAGTTTGGTTTCTCAAAGTTAAGCAGCGTCTACATAACTTATAAATTGTCACGGCAGTAGATAGGAGAATGTAAGATATAATTGCCGCACCAATGAATAAAAGATAATTTAATTGTTTTTGAAGTTTCAAAATGTCTTGTTTATTTTTTTTTAACATGGTTTGTGTTTCTTTTCCATTGTACTCACTTTTTAGTTGACTGCCCTCACTCAATTTTCTATTCAAATTTTTATTTTCAGATAATTTAGAATTACTTTTACAACTGTCTATTATAGATTCAAATAGATATTTCTTCTGCGTGAACCAAATTTCCTCACTATGATTTGGTGGATTCTTGGAGGATTCTTGTATTTGGTTATCAGAAACAATGATTCCGTGTATATTAGTTTCCCAAATATTCACGCCACACCTGTGTTGTTTTTCAACCAATTCAATAGCAAAGGCCTCTTCGTTCTCTCTTTCTAGAATTAAGTAGTCTCTTACTAAGGAGAAAATATAAACATCGTTGTACTCTATTGAAATCTTCATAAAATTGTTACATGCTTGAGTTATTTCCCAAACCATACCTGTAAATGGTTCATTAGAATCGTAGCAAAACCCATGGCTATATTTGCAAATTGTTCCAGATTGAAGTGTTATTAAATCTTCCACTAAATCTGCTTTGGTTGTATATGCCTTCAATGTGACAGTTATATTTCTTATTAAAGCTATTTCATTGTTACACTCATGAATAATAGGTGAATTAACTGTTTTGTTTATTCGAGTTTTATGAACAGCTCCATATTTATCGAGAAATCTATTACTTTTAAAAGCAGTTGAACAGTTTTCAGTAATATCAGTATAAGTGTAATTTAAAACTCTTATAATTTCAGGCTGACGAATTCCTTTCTTGCAAGCATGAAAAATTTTTTCTTCATAATAAACGCAGTTAAATACAGTCACATCTATTAATTTTGTTTTTTTGTATATTTGCCATATCTTGTTGTACATGATAGTAATTCGAGGATTGGTACAGTGTTCTTTCATGTCAACCATTGACGTAAATAGTCCAAGTAAAATAATTGTCGTTGATTTCATCCTATAAAATAAGAAAATATGATAATAATAATAATGATATTAATTTATCAATCCTGTCGATCATAAATACATGATATAGGATAAGTCAAATAGTAGGTTCGTATTGCAATTTATCTGTAAACAGAATATAACAAGTATATACACAAATAAACTAGGTCATTTAAGTAATAAAAAAATTTATTAATCTATTCATATATGTATAAAATACCTACGAAGGTAAGGGTAAAATTACATAACAATATTAAAAAAAAAAACTTAAGAAATATGAAAGAACAATCATAGACTAGTATCTTTGTAATATTCATTTAAAGAATAATAACCATTATTTACTAATAAATTTCTAAGTTCTAACTTAAAATATTTTATGTGCATGTTTCTGTATTTTGTAGGTGTGATTATATGCTTTAAGAGGGATAAGGATCAGCTGATCGAACCTATCAAAGCCACCAATACTCCCCGCGCGTCGCAGATTTCCCATAGTTACATTTACGTTATCACAGAAATACGTAATTAGAGTCCGTTGCTCTCAGAGTTCAGCCAGAGAATGTGATGCAACTAATAGGGAATGTCGAGTATTAATCGTACCTTTATTCCGTCAAAATATAGCTGGCAACATTGCCTTCTGCAATGAGTGGTTATTTTATTATCGTCAAATGTGAATATTTTGAATTGTTTTAGTTTATAATGATTTTTGGATTACAAATAAACTGATTATTTAATGAAAAATTTTATGTTAAAGTTTTTATCTTATATTTTTCAGGCCAAGTGAAATGAACGATAGATATTACGTTATTTTTCATCTTCGAGGACAATCAAAACATAACCTATAAGGTGGCAAGAATTTTGTTTTGAGTCATATTTGCAGTATTTTCCTACCTACATTTTTTAAAATTTGTAAGTGTTGTTAAAGACCTAATGCTGTGTTTAGTGTTTGCGACTCTCATTTGTTATTTGGATCATTTTTAAAATAGTACATGAGAAATATTTTTTATAATTAAGGAAAGCGTATAGTGATTCATTTAATAAAGTATTACCAGTGTAGCATTAAATTAAATAATTTCGCAAAAGTAATGTACCCAGAAGAGGTAGATTACTTTAATCGTTGAATATTTTGTTTGTCTACTGGTTCTTTACGTGTATCAAAATATAGTTAAAGAGGATTATAAACTAATTTAAAATGTTTTTTAGTCGAGGACAAATGACGAACAGTACAAGAGATCTGTTGACAATGTGTTACGTTCGCCATTTGTCCTCGTCTCAAAAACATTTTAAAGTAGCTTTTCAACAACTGTCTTCGAAAATGACAAATAACGCACAATAACTCGAAACTGTTTCTTTTCACACGTGTGCAATAATCCAAAAAAAAAAATAACATGTTTTTCACACCGTTCTGTCGAAAACAGAACAGACACCTTTTATTTGTATTTTTTGATGTAGGCTAGCCTATTCAAATTCATAGCAACTGACTTGTTTAACTACTCCAGTTTTACATTAAAGAACATAGCACAATTTTAAGGTATTTTGGCCCTCAGTAGAAAATTTTGAAATTTTAACATATAGTTTATATTAAAGGAAGTAATTTTATCATTGAAAGAAAGTCCTAAGTGTACAGGGTGTATCTGAAAAGTTAAATTAAAAATAGTGATTTTAAGATATCACATATTTATTACTGGCGTCAGAAATAAAAACGAATAACTATTTCAATTATTTATTTTCATTATACAACGTGTAGTACAGTTTAAAACATGTATAGTTGCTAAACCATACAGTGTTCCAAAATTATTATCATCATAGGTTTTTAGTTTTCTTATAACAGAAAAATTAAATATATTTTAATTAATATTTAATTAGTGGTATTTAGTTGTATTTGGGTCCTATGTATTTATGTGGTGTATTTTATGTTATTTTATGTTTAGACAAAAATCATACAGTGTTCCAAAAATATAATGATTACCTAATAAGCACGTTTAGAAAAATATATTTTTATCCGAGGAACATTCTGGTGATGAAAAACAATGCAAAATAGTCCAAAAAAGTAATTGTTATTAAGTATTTATTAATGGCTGTTTTTGGCTGAAAAAAAAAAACAATCTTGTCATTAACGGTGGCGGTCCCAAGCGCAAAAATGCGTAAAAGCAAGGCATTATACTTCGATAATTTCTCTCTTATCCCTGATCCGATTTAAAGACTGTTTCAACAGTTTTATAGAAAAAACTTCATAGAATGGTACCTGCCTAGCCTATTAAAAAATCCAACAAAAAATAAAAAATGAACAATAATTTTTATTTTTTGTAAAGTTTTTAATAGGCAGGTACCATTCTATGAAGTTTTTTCTATAAAACTTTCGAAACAGTTTTATAGAAAAGAAGTTTCCTCGATCAGGTATAAGGGAGAAATTATCGAGCTATGATGCCTTATTTTTACGCATTTTTGCGCTCGGGACCGCCATCGTTAATGACAATGATGAGAATTTTATTGCAACTTTCAAGATTGTTTTTTTTTATTTTTCAGCCAAACGGCCATTAGTAAATACTTAATAATAATTACTTTTTTGGACTATTTAATGTCCTGTATAATTTTTGTCTAAACATAACATAAAACACACCACCACTTAAATAGATAGGACTCAAATCCAACTAAATACCACTAATTAAATAGTAATTAAAATATATTTCCTTTTTATCTATTATAAGAATACTAAAAACCTGATGATAATAATTTTGGAACATTCTGTATGGTATAGCAACTATACATGTCTTAATCTGTACTGCACGTTGTATAATGAAAAGAAATAATTGAAATGACGCCAGTAATAAATATGCGATATCTTAAAAATCACTATTTTTTACTTAACTTTTCAGATACACCCTGTACACTTAGGACTTTCTTTCAATAATAAATTTCTTTCAATAATGAAATTACTTCTTATAATATAAACTACAATCTGTTAAAATTTCAAAATTTTCTACTGAGGGTCAAAATACCTTAAAATTGTGCCATATATGTCCTTTAAATTTTTAGTGTTTTGTTAAATAAATAATACCTGTTTACTTATGGAATTGTTTGTTTTTCTTGCAGTCGTAGAAAAAATATTGTGAACAACACATTTGAAAACATCTTTTCACACTCATTGGACTTGTGGAACTTGCCTTCGGCTCTTTCCACCAAACTGTCACTCGTGTGAAAAGATTGGTTTTCGGAACTTGTTTAAAATACTGTTATAGTACTTTATTAAGTATATCTTACATAAGTAGACTACAAATTTCCAATTATACTATGTTGTACAATGTTTTTCTTGACAAACCTTGTCAATTTTATTGAAAAATTCTTCTTGCCCGAGCATGTAAAGCAAAATTTTGTTCACGAAACCAATAGCAAAATAAAGAATTTAACTGTGAGTAAAGTCTTTTGGTTTTCTTTCATAATGATTTTTTTTCTGAAGTAAAATAAGTAACCATCAACAAAATGATATTTCTTTATTTTCTATGTACAAAATTTACATAATTTATTCAATTATTCATCGATTTAAAGAATATTATAAAAACACAAGTTTGGGAATTAAACTCACTAAAGAGAAGTTTTTAAGCAACCAGAATATAGATGAATAATGTTTTGTTGGCTTGAAACTTAAAGCTATATTTTAGTAAGGGCTTCCTGTAGAAACGGGGTTGCCAGTCGTGAACTGAGCTCTTAAGCGCACCTCATTCGATATTTTTGAAGAAAACAAAGTTTCAAAGCAAAAACCTTATAAAATAAGTGAATAATAAACAAATACATAAACTTAAAAAAAATAATAGAAGAAAAATAAATATGATTTTCCTAAACTAAAATAAATAAAATGAAAATATTTCTACACGTCCATAAGTAAATAAAATAAATATTATTTTAAATGAAGACATTTCCAAAATAAATTAATAAATAACTCAAGATAATAATTATTAACTATTTACTTAATTAATGGGATAATAAGAAAGTTTAGGTTCTCATATGCCTTCTATCGGGGTTTCTAATCGAGTAGCCTCTATTTATGCATATTCAATATGAGTAAAATAGGTACACGTACCAAAATTACTGTTTTTGTTGAGGAAAAACTGATCATTTGTTTTCCTTGTTTTCATTTCGCTTCTTTTTCAAAGACTTATTAAACAAAAGTAATATATATATTTTACATTGACGACTATTTTGTTAAATGTTTTCATATAAATCCCTCATCCCCTTAATTGCATCTGCACCCATGCAATGGAAAAAAAATAATAAAAGGTAGGTACGGCAATACAAAAATTCGCGCTCACTCCAAACTTCTCTTCATTTATTTTTTCTTAACTATACATGCGATGTAATATATGTTAAACTCTGTTACTTAGTATAATTTACCTCAAAATGGAAAGTTTTCGATTTTTTCTTATTGCGTACCTATAACGCTTTTGTTCAAAATTTTAAATTTTGTTGCTTTTCTTCTATAACCCATATATTGTACAATATTTTGTTCAAAATCTACATACCTCTATAACTAAAAATAAAAATTTAATTTGCAATTTTTTCTTAAAGGTAATATTAAATAACATGCTGGATTATAGCTAAAAAGTATTATCTATAGGCGTTAAACCTGCCTTTCTTCCTTTAAAATTTAACAAACGCAAAGTCGAGTGTCCTATCACAAAAATTTATAACAAGTACACCACAATAAATATATAAATTAAAAATGTTTTTCCACATTACACCAAGTTATAATACACTTGCTAGAAACATGAGTTTAAACTAAACAACCTCTTGAATAAACTGAAATATAACGGGCACTCAAAAAGTCAGAACTATAAAATAATTTAAAATTTTGACCGTCTATTCTGTTTTAAGGAATATTTCGCTCCATCTTTCTCAGCTAAGAGCTCCTGTCTTTGTCTTTCGAGCGCTTGCTTCCGAGATTTTAACAATTTACTTACATTTTTATTTATTAGGCTTATTAGGTCATCAACAATGTTGCCAAACTGTTTTAGTTAAGAAATCGGGCCGCAGATGCCGCTACATACCAGAGTAGAAATTCCAAAACATCGGGGTATAGATTTGGGCTTTTAATATTGATTATTTTTAAATGCTGTATTTAGAAAAAGTTTTGGTATTCAACCAAAGAATTTCGCTAACTCCGTATTTTTCTCGGTAAATCAAATTATGATTTTTTTTTTCTTCATTAGCGGTTTTATAACAATTTCACTGAGTTTCCGGAATACAAAACATTATTATAGACAGATCCCCATTCATACTTTTTTAATTAATGCCTTCTAAGGAACGTAATTCTATACCCAGTATTTCGGCAATATGGCGGACCTCCTTAGCCCTCTTAATACCCAGGTATTTTGAACTTAGTTCATATTTTGTCCGTCTATGTATGGGTCGCGTGCGCCGACGTCACAGATTTTGAGAAAAACAAACAGCTGTCATTGAGAAATCCGCCGATTAAAAGTGTTTGTGCCATTTAAGAACTTGTTGGATTATTTAACATCTACAACTATTCTTAATACTGTTATATAAACAATTTGGTTCGTCAGGATGACGGTTAGTTCGTATTTTGCAGAATTGTCTCCTGATGTAGAGGTTAGAGGCCGTATACCTGGCTGCCATCGAATTAAATCCTTATATTTTGAGAAAAAAATACTTTAGTACAAATATTGATGTATTTCCAAATGTTACACATAGGGATGTTGCAAATTACTTGATTTTTGAAAGAATTACATAGACAGAAGGACGAATTTAAGGCATTGAGAAGTCTTGAAGCTGTTTGTGGTTAGGTGAAAGAAGTACTCTGCAAGAAATTTGCAGGATAAAAGCTTGTTACAACGGTAAGATTTAGTTATCAACCATTTTTTTCATATATGCTTGCCTAATTAAATGTTGTTTTATAAATAATTACTAATGCAGAAATTAATTTTTCAGGATATGAACTCTTAGGCATCATGAATAAAAGCCATTGACTCCTTGGACTATTGCAGATTCAAATGGTTCCTTAATGCTCACTGGGATTGTGTTGCCAGTCTAGACAAAACATGTTCACCACTTAACAGGAAATCTTTCCTTTTAGTTTTTTAGCAATGAACATGGCTATGGTTGGAGATTAACCGCTGTAAATTTTGTGAAAAAGACACTTTATAAAATAAACAATGAAAGACTGACTTTAAACTGTTTGAAGTATGTAATAAGATGTACACAATTTCTTCCAGCGGTTAACCTCTCGTCTATACCTTATATACCTATAGATTGGTCTACGCAAACCGTTGTAATTTTTATAAATTTTTATTATAATATATTATATAAAATGTTTAACATGTATTTTACTATTTTATGTAGGTCAATTGTTAATTATGACTTGTATTCTCTTAAATATACTCTCCCTCCGTGCAGTTCATGCTTCGCTCAACTAAAATTTAAATAAGAAATAGTTATTAAAAATAGAAACAAACCAATATAAAATGTTAATTTTCTTTACCATAGATTGTTTATTGCTTGTTTGAGCAGCAGTTATTACTATCACAATGATTCTTATACATTAACTTAAAGCATTTCTTTCAAATGCCTGGAATTGTTTAACCTAACCTCTTCTGGCTGTAAATCGACGTTATTTTACAAAAACTGATGTTGTCTTGGATTGCCACACTTCCACAATTAATAATACAACAAAAACTAGCCATTTTGTATGATATAATATCGATAAAAACTCTAGGATTACGAAAAATTTAATTCTGAGGTTCAGTCAGTCGCCATTTGACAGCTAATGACAGCGGTTTGTTTTTCCTAAGGTCTGGGACCTGTGACGTCACGCGCACGCGACCCATTGGTATTTCTAGTATCGTATTATTTCGTGTTATGAGATGAGAATGATAATTATTAAAAGTATTCATATTAAGTTCCTTTCTAGCATACATTAATAAACTCAATAACAAAGTGCAGGGTAGAGTTAATATTCGAGATATTGTTAAATCGTAGGCAATCAAAGAAATATGTATGATATATAACAAACAGTTGGTTGCTTGCCAGTATTGATAGGTGATATATAACATATGATAACCTCTTCTGGGAATGGGGACCAATCTGATCTCCCCCCTATATATAATTTCAACAAGCACTTCGCGGTAAGTTTGATCACGTCCGGAAAAGATGAGCTAGTTCGAAAATAGACTGTGGACAGGGGGTGGGGTCTGCTCAAAAGAACTAGAGATGGTACTGAGTGGATTTTTCTCGGAACAGGTCGGAACTGTTCCGGGTAAAAAAGTATACCTGTTCCAAAAACCTGTTCCGATTCCGACCTGCTCCGAGTCCGGCATTAGTGATTGCCCATTCTTTCGCACTCGCAGCTCCATATGCTCCATAATGACACCGTTTTCTTTTCAAGTGCTTGAAGTCCTGATTTTTTTGAAACAAGAATGCTGATTGGTTGATGAAAGTTGAAGGCTGACATGTCAATTATGCTCCATTCACAGTTTTGATTTTGAAATCTCCAGTGCTCCAAGCTCTTGAAAAGAAAGCGGTCAATACAAAATACGTCCGGTATACCAAAACCGATATGAACTAGTATTTGAACTCTGAATAAGAGTAGAGGGTGTCGATGATGTGTCTTATGAATTAATATACTTTCAATTTGTTTTGTAATGCAATTTAAAACCATGAGTATTTCATTTCTAAGTTTTTCCATTTCTTCAATTCATTTTATTGTAACATGCATGGAAATAAGTCAAAATATTCACCTAATGCTTCAAACTATTCCTAAAACTCCTCGAATTAAAAAATGCTAGAGCTACATTTTTGTAATACTTAACACTAATTAAACAGAATTTATATTATTATATACACCCCACACAAATACTACCACTACCACCAATACCAAAATGTCCACAAGTCTGATCTGCTCACTCCACTCTGGCTCCGTGTTCGAAGGTACAACGTTATCATGTGCTCAGTGCTCAGCTCAAACGCATGACAGTCCACGTCGGAACTGGTATTTTCTAAATCTGAGAACTGTTCCGCGAAACTGGTAGCTCGTACCTGTTCCGAAAGAACAGGTTCGGTTCTTTCGTACCATCTCTAAAAAGAACTAGAACCAGATCTACACTGAACAAAACCGCTAGGCACTTATACCACTGTATTCCAGGCGGAACTAGTAGGAATTCTGCAATCGGTAATAGAAATCAGGAATGCAAATGTTAGTGGTTAAATATATGTATATCAACGGATAGAAAAGTGGCCCTGCTTGCCCTAAACAATTGTAGGAGACTCTGGGCTGGTTCTGTAAATCAGAAAGCCAGTATGTCCAATATGGGTGGCACACCGCCGGCCTTCTCAAGTATATCACAAGTGTTGGTTGGCTTGAGGCATGAGGGCTTGGTGGTCATGCCACCATCTAACGGAGTAGTACAATGGGTCCACGCATGAGGCCTGAGTGTGCGTGAGGGCAAACTCACTCCCCCTTCAAACAATCCAGAATTCAAAATATATGGTAACTAGCTGACCCATCAAACGTTGTTTTGCCATATAAATTATAAATTCTTGTCCAAAAAATAAAAAGAAAATTTCTGGATAGGGCCACCCTTATCACCTAGGGGTATAAAAAATAGCCTTCGACCTATTCTCAGACCGACCAAATATACACCAAAAATTTCATAAAAATCGGTCAAGCCGTTTCGGAGGAGTTCGATAACAAACACTGTGACACGAGATTTTTATATATTAGATATACAGTTTAATCACCATTCCAAACTAGTAGGAAGAATCACGTGCGCAACACGTAGGAAAAGTGATCTTCCGTATACGGCGTGTTTCTTTTATCTCGGTCACCGCCTTGGCCAAAAATCACCTAATAAGCACCTAATACGAAAGAAATTTCCTTTAAGAGTTTTTGTGTCTGGTTTAATGAACAGATGTCCTTTTGAATCTTCAGTATCTGGTAATAATGCGGGAGCTATGTGGCCTATTCAGCATGTCATCGTTTTATGCACTATGAGATACTTTTATCATTTTATGGACGATAACGATTCACAAAATCGATATTTAGCGGGGCACCTCTCGTCAGGAACGTCATATAATCACTGTTTAAAAATCAGTGGAATTATGTAATCATTTTCGTTACAAGGCTCATTCTTCATTAATCCCTAAAACAAATAAAATAAAATTGCCAGAAAGTGTGCGAAGTCAGAAGCATAGCCATAGTAAGGTCAAAGTTGTAAAAAAAAGCCGCCTGGCTTTATCTAGCTCTTGCAGAGTGCTTGTCCCCTATCAGTACAATTTTTGAGCAGAACTAATGATTTCTTTTTATTGAGATATCCATGGTAAATATTATAATAATAATAATAATAATAATAATGGAGAGTCTCCATAATAGGATGGTTCTGGATGGAGCCTGTAAGGTCATCAAGAGTTCGGATCCCCTCCTCTGCATGGTCCTGGACCATGAAAGTGCAGGAATAGGAGCCTTTTTGTTTAAGGCAGCACAGAGAGCAGCCGATGAACTTGGTCTCTCCTTCGACGTCGAGCGGGTAAATCCCGACTCTGTCACCGAGTTGGAACCTGCTCGACGAAAAGCCCAAATTAAATCTGCAGAACACCACATCTTTCTGCAGCTTCACACGGATAAGCCAATGCATGGAGTTTTCTATAAAAATATAGAGAACTTTGGCTTATCCGAAAGGCTGACCTTTGCCTTCTTAAGGTCAGCCGGGCTGAAGTCTGAGACCGAGGAATTCATAATGGCTTGCCAGGATGGTGTATTTAATACCCTCTTCTATCGTAGTCGTGTCATATAGAGGTCCCTGATGTCAGCTGCAGGGCCTGCCGCAGGGCGCCAGAGACTTTAATGCAACTGTTGTCGGCTTGTCCGACATATGCAGTCTCGGCCTATATCCAGAGGCACGATGGAGCATTACGAGTGCTTTATTATCACCTAAGGCACTCGTATGGGATAGATGAGACACCAGTGCTGCCTTACGCTCCGGGGGATATTGAGTCCGTTGTGGGAAATGAGAAGTGTCTGATTTATTGGAACTACTGTTTTCTCACCGTCAGGCAAATACAAGCCAACAAGCCTGACGTAGTCCTCCTCGACCATCAACTCAAGACAATGTTTGTCGTGGAGTTCTCGGCTCCCGCGGAGAACAACATTGTCTTGAAGGAGGAGGAAAAACGGACAAAATATCGAGATTTGCTCTTCGAACCCCGCAGACTGTATCCAGACCATACTGTTAAGATAGTGGTACTGATTATAGGAGCCCTCGGTGGAACGAGACACACACTGCTTTTGGAACTTAAGATCATACCGGCATGTCGAAATTCGGCAGAATGCAGAAAGCCGTAATTCTTGCTCAGGGCACACGATTCCCGGACCCAGTAGTCACTTACCCCAAGGGTGTGGGGAGTGGCTGCCAATACTACCAGCTCCCCTCTGTGAGGGTCGGAGCCACAGAGAAGGGTGAATGGTTTTTAACAAAAAAAATAATAATAATAATAATAATTATAATAATGAGAAGTGTCTAATTTATTGGAACTACTCTTTTCTCACCGTCAGGCAAATACAAGCCAACTAGCCTGACGTAGTCCTCCTCGACCACCAACTCAAGACAATGTTTGTCGTGGAGTTCTTGGCTCCCGCGGAAAACAACATTGTCTTGAAGGAGGAGCAAAAACGGACAAAATATCGAAATTTGCTCTTCGAACTCCGCAGACTCTATCCAGACCATACTGTTAAGATAGTGGTACTGATTATAGGAGCCCTCAGTGGAACGAGACACACACTGCTTTCAGAACTTAAGATCATACCGGCATGCCGAAATTCGGCAGAGGTCTTAGCCGGCAGAATGCAGAAGGCCGTCATCCTCGGTTCATTACGTCTGCTCTAGGCACACGATTCTCGGACCCAGTAGTCACTTACCCCATGGGTGTGGGGAGTGGCTGCCGGTACTACCAGCTCCCCTCTGTGAGGGTCGGAGCCACAGAGTTTAAAGGGTGACTGGCTTTTAGAAAAAAAAAAATAAATAAAATAATAATAATAATAATAAAAATGTTTATTATGTTACAAAAATGTTACATAAAAGGTGGGAGTTCGGCTATGCCGTTCTTCCGCACTCCCCCACAGAAAATAAATACACAGTATACAAACATATAAATAAATAAAAATGATGAACTATCATCTATAGATGGGTTGTATCGACCAAGCCGAAACCAAAATTAGCCCAATCCCTAACCAAACCGATTCCAGTCCATACCCCGTCGATACAAGCCATTCTAAATAAGTGTTATAAACATGTTACTGAGTGCTATTTAATAATCTATACTTAATGGACATACTAGATGAATGGCTAGATAAACCCAACAAATTTAAAATTTCATTTAACAAATGAGGAGCCATATATGTAAACGAACCCTCAAATTTACGTGTGGAATATTGTGGAACACAAAAAGTGTTGAATTCATATGCTGACATTGTGGATATTAATTTTCTGTAGTAAAACATATAGATACTCAGGTTGTTGGTATGTTATGACCTTGAAAAGGAATGTGTAATAAAGGTAACGTGCCCTGTTGGCAACATTAAGTTCCTTTAGTCTATTTAAATAAGGAGTAACATGATTTCGAAATGGGATAGAACAGATAAATCGCATGCATGAATTTTGTATTTTCTGTAATTTGATTTTATTATAATTTGTTAGAAAGTAATAAAATACAGTGCAACAGTAATATGTGTGGGGATAGATAAGAGATTTTACTAATTTTAGTTTTGTTTGCTCGCTTAACAGATGTTTTAGATGATACAATGATTTGAGCTTAAAGTAAGACGTACTGATAATATGATTGACATGATGATTAAAACTTAGACTATGATCAAAAAACAAGCCAAGATTTTTAGCTGATTCAACCCAATTAATTTGAATAGTTACACTTCTCTGCGGCGTACATTCCCAATACATAATGCATTTGTTTCGATGGGATTAATCTTTAGGCCATTATTAGAGCACCACACTGTAATCAAATGTAAGTCCATATTAATAAAGTTCAAGGATTCCTCTATTTGTGATATGGAACAAGCTTTATATAATTGGACGTTGTCCGCATATAAGTGTATGTTACAGTATTTTCTACAGTTGGGTAGGTCAAAAGTATACATAGAAAATAGTATAGGCCCGAGAATGCTGCCCTGCAGCACTCCCTTACTAGTGGTACCTAATTGCGATATATTGTTATATCCTAGTACAACCTTTTGGGTGCGGTTTTTTAAATAGCTACAAAACCATTTTAGTGCAACACTGTCAAAGCCCATATATTTTAATTTTGCCACTAATAAATCAGGGTCTACTAAGTCAAATGCCTTACTTTGGTCTAAAAGGATTAATATTGATGGAGTTGATTTATCTAAATCCAATGATATGTCATTTAATACCTCTAGAAGAGCAGTGGAAGTGCTATGCTTTTCTCTAAATCCTGATTGGACGACAGGTAAAATGTCATAGGCATGTAAAAACGTGCGCACAAAAAAAGTTACAGACAGACAGAAAATTTTTTTTCTCTCAAACTTAAAATCTCGACGTTTCATGACATTCTAATCCTATCTGAACAATGGAAATTTTTAAAAAAATTTTTGTCGTTACTATACTTTCACTGGATGTGGAAGTAAAAGATTTCAAGTTAGTGGATACGATTTTTTCTAATATTTTGCCAAATGATGGTAGTATTGAAATAGGACGCAGGTTATTTAGAGTTAAAGGAACAGATATTTTAAGGATAGGTAGAACATTAGCAGATTTCCACACATCTGGAAAGATGCCATGTTCCAAAGATTCATTGTATATATTCTGCAGTACATCGATGCAATGAGGAATTATTAAGTTAATCATTTTTAAATTAATGTTATGGCTCCCAGTGGCTTCTGATTTAATATTTTTTATGGCTGAGTAAATATCATTATGACTTATTTCTGTAAAAGTAAATTTAATATCCTGATTCAAATAGTTATTGTTAAAATAAGTCAGGATGTCACTATCTACCTTAGACTGCCCTGCGACATTTAAAAAATAATCGTTTAATTGATTAGGATCTGAAAGTTCCACAGGTAAACTATTAGATTTATTTTTTTGTTTGACATACACACCCCACTGAGAAAGGTTTGTCCATAATAGTTTAGCGTTGTTTTTATTTTTATCAACTACAAATTCCATGTATGCTTTTTTTTCTCGGATAATTGCTTCATTAATATAATTTCTTAATATCACATAAATCTCTCTATCTGTTTTTGTTTTTAAATACTTTTTGTGGGCTTTATCTTTTGTTTTAATCATTTCTTTAATATTGAAACTAATATAGGGTTTATAGTTTCTTTTAATTTTTACTGAACATAAGGGGGCGTGAACCTCGAAGAGTGATAAAATAGCTCGATTAAAAATATTTGTTTTTACATTAATATCCTCGATTGCCTTGATTTTATCCCAATGTATTCTCCTGGCATCAAAATTAAAGTGTTCTAAGTTAAAATTTTTATAATTTCTATACTGTACGATTTTAGGTTCTTTTTTTAATTCAAATTTAAGTTTACAGGAAACGAACATATGATCTGTGTTATTATGCATGTCTATTTTATCACAGGATTCGAAATCTAAATTGTCACTAATACATATAACATCAATCAATGATTCAGTTGTTTCAGTTATTCTTGTAGGCTCATTGATAACTTGTTTTAGGTTAAAACTTGATAAAACAGAATTAAACTTTCTTGCTTCATTTGAATTTTCACATAATAAATTAATGTTAATATCCCCCATAAGAATGATGGATTGGAACTCCAAATATAATTGTTCCAGAGTTTCTGATAATATGTCTAGACAAGCCACATTCACTCGTGGTGGACGATAGATTACACCAACACCAATATCTTTTTGATTTTTCCTCACTTTCAGCCACATTTGCTCCAGTCCTGTTTCACTAATTTCCACACGTTGCACTTTGAATGGGAGAGATGTTTTCACATATATTAATAATCCACCACCTCTAGCTGGACGGTCGATTCTTGCAATATCATAATTGGGAATATGTAAATCTACTAAGAAAGTTTCAGTTAGAGCTATAATGTCCATATTTTCTTCCAGAACAAAGTTATTAAAGCTAGTGAAGTTGGTGGTTAGGGATCGAATATTTATATGACCAACTTTAATAGACTGTCTTTTTGTGTCTATATTGTATAAGTACCCTTGTCTAAAAAAGAAGAGGAACGTCTAGAATCTTCTGAATCTTGCATAGTCTCCTAAAATTAAATCTTTCATAGGCAATCTTTCGAGGCCAAAAACTTGTAGCATAGACCTCTTCCTGAAACTCGGGCTCAACTCCAACCATAAAGGATTTATTGTTGGGCCTGATGTTATTTGTGTTTAGTAGTTTTACTTCAACATCACGTTCCACAGGAATTTGTGTTGGTGAATTTACTATCTTAGTGCGAGATTCGATGTAATTTTTAATGTCTTCAGCCCCTACATTATCGGGAACTCTAGTTATGAATAACCAAATTTTCCTGTTTTTATCAGATTTCCCATGAAAAGCCATGGCAGGTTAAGATAAGTGTCCGTGCCTTTGCAACCTTTTTGCGTGTGGTTCCTTCCAGTGATGTATCTTTGTGTAAGATACTAGCACAAAAAGTTTTTCCATCAAAGACTTCATAATATCTGGGAAAAATTTTTTTTTCGAAAATCCGAAAAAAAAATTTTTTTCTTAATCAAGTGAACCAATTTGTTTGTATTCCACATATATTGTGAATATACTCAGGACAATTTATTATTGATATTTTCATGAAATCTTTTCATAAAGAAAACAAAAATTGACGCTTTTGAATTTTTTTAAAAATTTATATACGTACTTACACGTTAGCGACCACCTTTATTTTTTTACTAATTATACGCCATACAATAAGCTATAACATATATTTTTTTACAAAACTCTATCGAAGGGGTAACGTAGTCAAATTGGCAAAGATAATGTGATGTGCTTAGTAAACACCCTGTATCGTGGGTTCGAAAATTATAACACCAGGGTAACACTAAAAAATAATGTATTTACTTACGTACTAATTCCAACGAATAAAGAAAAAGGGTATAAATTGGTTAGAAACTCGATATATTAATAAATATATAAATGAACAACTGCTTGGATTACGCGTATTGAAAATTTTTTGGAGCAGCCTATGTATTTTTTTGAAATAACGAGATGTATTTTTCACAATATATATTTTCTACAAAGCTCCATCGAAATGGTAATACATAAAAAAATTATGTGTTTAATAATAAAAATACATAATAAAAAACATGTTATGCTAATGATATATGATAATATTAGTCATCTTCATCACTGTCCTCATTTATTGTAACACTGATATCTTCTGCGAATAATTCAAACAGTTTTACTCAGTGTTTCGGAATATCGTCGAGAAACCTTGCATATGATAAATTCATGTTTAAGTTAAAACAAAAATAGTTTTCTGTTACTTATAGATGCATTTATTATATGCAAGGTTTTTCGACGATATTCCGAAATCATCAGTAAAACTATCTGAATTATTCGCAGAATAATTGAAGAAAATGATGAAGATGACTAATATCATATATCATTAGCATAACATGTTTTTTTATTATGTATTCTTATTATTAAACACATAATTTTTTTATGTATTACCGGTTCGATGGAGCTTTGTAGAAAATGTATATATTGTGAAAACACATCTCGTTATTTCAAAAAAATACGTAGGCTGCTCCAAAAAATTTTCAATACGTGTAATCCAAGCAGTTGTTCATTTATATATTTATTAATATATCGAGTTTCTAACCAATTTATACTCTTTTTCTTTATTAATTGTAATTAGTACGTAAGTAAAAACACTATTGTTTAGTGTTACCCTGGTGTTATAATTTCCGAACCCACGATACAGGGTGTTTACTAAAGGGGGTGTAAGCACGTAACATTATCTTTGCCAATTTGACTACGTTACCCATTCGATAAAGTTTTGTAAAAAATATATGTTATAGCTTATTGTATGGCGTATAATTAGTAAAAAAATAGAGGTGGTCGCTAACGTGTAAGTACGTATATAAATTTTTCAAAAAATTCAAAAGCATCAATTTTTGTTTTCTTCATGAAAAGATTTCATGAAAATATCAATAATAAATTGTCTTGAGTATATTCACAATATAGTTGAAATACAAATTGGTTCACTTGATTAAGAAAAAAATTTTTTTTTCGAATTTTCGAAAACAAATTTTTTCCCAGATATTATGAAGTCTTTGAGGGAAAAACTTTTTGTGGAAGTATCTTACACAAAGATACATCACTGGAAGGAACCACACGCAAAAAGGTTGCAAAGGCACGGACACTTATCTTAACCTGCCATGGCCTTTATGATCACCATTTCCACTGCCTATATTGAACTTCTTTCTGCTCCTTGTGACATTCAGGAATCCTGCATTGGTAGTGGCAGAATTCGGCTGAATGCTATCAACTGTGTCTTGAGATGTTACATCATCTTGAAATGTCTTCGCCTTATTAGCAGTTTGGAAGTTATTTTCAGGGGATTGTTTGTTTAGCAGACTGGCAGTAGGGATTGCAATTTACCGGAAGTTTTAATAACCGGTAAATCGGTAAATAAAAATGGAAATAACCGGTTAACCGGTATTTACCGGTAATTTTTAAAATGAATGATTACGGTGGCGAAAATGGCAATTGTCTTTTTCCATGTACAAAATTATCTAAATTTAACAAAAAATTTTTTATATATGTAGGTATACTAGCTGACCCAGCAAACATTGTTTTGCCATATAAATTATAAATTTTTGTCCAAAAAAATAAAAAGAATATTTCTGGATAGGGCCACCCTCATCACCTAGGGGTATAAAAAATAACCTACGACCTATTCTCAGACCTACCAAATATACACCAAAAATTTCATAAAAATCGGTCAAGCCGTTTTGGAGGAGTTCGATAACAAACACTGTGACACGAGATTTTTATATATTAGATTTAATATAATGAACAAACTTAAAAGGATTTTTATATAAAGGAAAAAATATAAATGAAATAAATTTAAATAAATAATTATTCGACAAATAACAAAACTATCAACTTAAATAATAAAAATTATAAACATAAACTCAAATAGGGCATTTACTAAATACCTAATCTAAAAATACAATATTTTTTAAAAATAGCCCGTTAAAAGGGTTAGTTTTTCAAAGCGATATCGATATTAGTCATCTGATATTTGTGCATAGAATACCACCAGCTTCCTCAATCGATATTGGTGGGTCGATAAGTTAATAAGAATTGGTAATAACATACTTCTATTCAGTTTTCTGTCGCAAGATATTGTCAATGTCTCTTTTGTATTTCTTAGGGCTTGTTGTTTGGATTTTACTTTTTATAATATTATGTATTTATTGTTAAAAGTGCTCAGTGTTGGGACAGTCACTCTGTATTTAGTGAATACTAGTCACTGACATAAATAGAAACGTTGAATACGTGACATATCGTAAGTTCAGAATTTACCGAAATAACCGGTAAAAAATTTAAATAACCGGTAATTATCATCAAGTGTTTTTTATCCTGATAACCGGTTAACCGGTATTGCAATCCCTAACTGGCAGGTTGCTGATTGGGCTTATCCCTGTACATGTTTTTTTTTATGATTTCTGCATATGATGATTTAGGTGCATTATGTGACAAGGATAAGTTATCCTGGTAGACGTTGGGAGTTCTAGGGATGTTTTTATCTAAATTTGTAGATTTTCCAGTTCGTAACTTATTTTCTTGCTTACTTATGGTACCATTTGTTCATGCAGAAAGGGCCTGTGAATGGTTAATATTGGTCAATAAGTTGACTAATTCAATGTTACTTTCTCTAAGTAGTACAACTTCAGCATTATTTTGTGATATTCCTTCCTTTAAATCATTTTTCAGAGAGTTTAAAAGATTCGTAAACTTGTTTTGCATGTCCGCAATCCTATTGAGAACATTTTGTTCTATTTGCCTTATGCTGTTAGGCATGTTTAGTTCACATACATCACAATTTAGTTTTAGTGTTCTTTTACTGAGTTGCATGACTCGTATTTCTATCTCTCGAAGTCCTGAACATGTTTGACATAGATGCGCCTTGCATTGATCACATTTAATTTTTTTTCCTAGTTCTGCTGTTGAAAGTTCAATTTTACATTTTGCACCATTTTAAATTATATTCATTTTGCTAATTGTTTAATTATTCATTTATTGGCCTAGAATAAATTGTATTAGTCCGGTCCTGGTGGTAAACAAGTTTTTGTTGAGATAAGGTTTTTTACTGCAATTACTGTCTGGTGAACAAAAAACACTGATATGACATCTCTTTTGTGGATCCTTGTTGTTATTAATTTATAAATTTATAAAATATAGATTGTTACCCAGGTAGCAAGGGTACGTTATAATGACATCAAAATCTGGTGATTCTGGTTAAAAAGACGTTAAGGGCACTAAAAATCGACGACAGAATGACGTCTTATAAATGACATTAAAATGACGTGCTACACATCACGTCATATTGTCGTCTTTTTTCGATGTTAAATTTATTTATATTTTATCGGATTACAAACTTTAAAACTCGCTAATGGTATTTTGTTATCGTAAGCATAGTGTAAAGTTTAAAAAAAAAGAAACCGTGTCGTGAGGGATAAGTATTGGCGTTTTTATTCGAGGATAATGTTTTTTAACAATATCCAAAATAATTTATATTCGAAAGAGTTTGCAAAGATTTGGCAGTTTATTTGTGCAGGTTTCGAGTTCTTTTAATAATAAAATTATAGATTTAAATACATTAAAATGCACAATCTAGCCGTTGCGTGTTCTCAAAGAGGGCGGTGGTCGAGTGAGTTAAGGAGTCGTCTTATAAGTAACGAGGTCGGCGGTTCGACCCCTGCTCATTCCGTTTTTTTTTTTTTTTAAATAATTGCGAAAAAAAATTTTGTTTTTTTTTTAAGATAATAATTGCTTATAAAACCGATGTACGTATGTACTTTTTTTCAATTTTAGGTCTGTTTTAGACCATTATGTTAGCTAAATGCTATTAATAAAGATTATTATTATTATTATTAAATATTCTATGTTGTAAATGTCGATATTATACCTTTACTGTTTTTTCTCCAACACGTTTCCCAGGTTTGTATAAGTACCTCAACTTAAAACTTAAATTCTTAAAATAGTTGACTCCTGACTTCCCCCCCACCGCTCATCAAATTTGAGATGAGAAAAAAAATTTTTTTTTCTCCTTCTCTACTCTTCAATTTCGAGATCTGGGGAAAACATTTTTTTTAACGAACCGACACTGAATAAATGTAATAATTATGTTGTTCAACAAGTACTCGTACTTCTCAGGTGACACTGGTGACAATTTAATTAAATTAAATAAGTTCTTCTTAATACTTATAAATAAATAAAAATACTAGTAACTCGAAAAATTCAGGTTTGGGAACACGTAAAAAAATAGAAAAAAAAAAGAGAACCTAAAAGATTTTCATATATTTTAAATAAGGCTAGAAATTCAATTTCACATAATAAAGACTTCATACACATCACCATAAATGCTGCTTTTAGCATCCGAAATAACGGTCACTAAGATAGCTCAGTTGGTAGAAGCGTCAGTACTGTAATACGGACAACCGAGACATGCAGCTTCGACCCCTACAGACCGCAATTGGTAAAAGTAAGTAAAAATGAATTTAATAACTTAATAAACATTATAATTTGCAGGCAACCCTTGTGAGAAAAAATTGGAGTGATGGTAAACAATATTAGATATGTTAATGTGAATAAAATATATGGATGGCTAACAAACAAATTAATAGGACAATACTTATTTATGCATTAATTACTTCATTTTTATCAAGTAGACTACTAACTAGTATGTAGTTTTATATGCTCCTATTACGAAAAATCTGTGGGGGGATTACCAAATATAACCTGAGACATTAGGAAGTCATTTTCACGTTTCATTTACGTCATCTAACTCGTCATTTCTCGTCACTCCTGACCATTTTTTCACGTCATTTTCACGTGCCTTTGCTATCTGGGTACTTATTATTTTGCAGAAATTAGTTACACCACTGCATGTACCAAAATTTAAATTATAGAATGGTCCAAAAACCTAATTTTAAATGTTGTAAAGTAAAATATACTTTAAAATCTTGAAATAGTTCAGAAAGGTTTATTCACATGTATACACGTTCACATGATAACTTATCTGACCTCTCTTAAGAAATTTATTAACTTTTATTTTTTTCTAATAGTGTTATCTACTTGCCAAATATGAGCTTCGTATGCACACAAAAAGTGAGTCTTGAGTGACATCATTTCTTTGTTTTTTATATCTTGAATTATAACCAAACTGATGGGCTAACAATAAGCCAAAAGTCTATTTTGTCTTGATTGTCTTTACGCTTAAGATTAAATACAGAGGTTTGTCTTGCACAACCACCTGATATTTGGCGTTTTTCCTGTACTTTTTATCATGTTATTTATTTTTGTTACTTTTTGGGAAAATAAAGACCTATTATTATTATTATTATTATTTAAATTCAACATAATTAATCAACGCATAGAAAATATTTGTAACGATGAGTTTACAAAAAAGCCACCTAACTCCCGTGTAGCCCGTCCTAGAATAATTTTCGCCCAACCTGCGGTGACCGCAGAAAATAACGAGGTAGCTATTTTTAAATGGAAAAAACAATTTTTGACCCACGGGCCCCCTCTGAAAAATTGTTTGTCGACCCTTAAAGCATTTTCTAGCTACAGGCCTGTTCTGAATATTAAATCAATTAACGAAAACATATATTTCGCATTCCAGATTTTCCATTGGACCACATAAATCGTGATGTATTAGATCCAAAATCTATTAGTGCAGGTACCAACATTCTTGACTGATTTAATGATTTGTTTCTCTTGTAATCAAAAACAAGATATGCAAACATTAACTTCTGTGATATTTAATGATCGGAATTTGGGTTTAATTCCAGTGGAGCACATAGGTATATAAAATTTTACATCAAATAATTAAATGAATGTTTGCTCTTTCTTACAAAATAAATCAAAATTAAATGTAATACGAACCTACCTTATGATTTTCTCATTTATTTTGGCATAATAGAATACATGTATACATATGTACAACTAAAAATGTATGCATATTTTAATAAATCCTTGTAACGACGCACCTGAAATTAAACCCAAAATTCCGATCACTGGTGATATTGTTAAATTTAATTCTTAATTCTATTTAATTCATTTAAATCTTGAAAAACCGCTGCCCAAAGAATCACTACTTCCACATATTTTCTATCCAAGTCTCTCATAATGAAAAAATTTTGTATGTGGAAATAATTGTTTATAGAACTTTAAGAATATAATATTTGAAATCGTCTACCCCAAAAACCCACAAAACGATATCCCACATGGTAGTGGGGTGGGGGTGGTGATAGACAGATAGATAGATAGATAGATATTTATTTACCAATATAAGATACAGGTTAGTGTACATTTGGCAGGTCAGGATACATGCATATAAAATTTAACATTTTCAAATATAATGGTATATAAAAAAACATATTATTACAATAATATATAATTACATTACATAAGACACACATATATACACATATAAATATATATATATATATATATATATATATATATATATATATATATATATATATATATATATATATATATATATATATATATATATATATATATCAGAGCTGGGTAATTATTTGTAATTGAAATATAATTACAATTACCAGGCGCATATTTATAGGGGGAACCCAGGGGGCGCGCGCTCCCCCCTGGTCCAGTAATTTATAAGGCCAAGGTTTGTAGATTTAGGTTTTTTTAATAAAAAGTTCCAAATGCTATATATTTAGTTTAAATGTGCGCCCCCTCCTCAAGAATTTTCTAAATCCGTGCATACAATTACAAATTACTTTTTAAAAAAGGAATTAATTACAATTACAAATTACTTTTTTCAAAAAGGAACTAATTACAATTACAAAGTACGTAAGAACGTCTTTAAAAAAGGAATTATATTCATTTAATTACAATTACTTAAATACAATTACAATTACACGAAAAAAAAAAGGAATTGTAATTGCTAATTACTTTTTCAAAAGGAATTACCCAGCTCTGGTATATATACACAAAATAAAAAAATGTAGACATGGTGCAGTGTAGGTTAAAGTTTACAGACTGTTGTCTAGGAACTCCTTTACTGAGTAGAAACCATTTTTCAGTAAAATTTCTCTAACTTTAATTTTAAATTTGCTTAGGGCACAGTAGAGGAATATACAGTATACCCACTCAGTTTTTTCATTATAGTTTTCAGTGGACCTTAGTTTGGTTTTTTATGTCTAGTCCAGGACGAGTGAGTGTAGTCCACGCGCATGTAGGGGAACGCGCCAATTTTAAAATCGAGCAACTAGAGGTGCTAGACCTGTGGTGAAATGTCACTGTGGCTTGTCAAATCTGTTGGTTATGTTGTAAATAATCAGAATACAAAATGCAAATAATTTGAATATTTAAAACAATAAATATTCTCATGGTGCTACATAATATACACTATAAAGACAAGAATCAAACAATATTAAATAAATTCGTAGGACTCTAAAAATTGTATTGGAAACTGAGCTTATACCAGGTATGTTATTAAATTTATTCTTAAATAATTTAAGAACTCGTAGTTTTATTATTAATGGATAAATAAATAAACCACTATTTTGACATAAAAAATCATATCTTAATATTTTTTTTGGTACAGAAGTTTAAATCATGACATGATATCATAATGTCGAAGGCTAAATTCTTACTTGAAGAGTAATGGAAGTAATAAGAAATGTGGCTCAGGTATGTGTATTGTACAAAAATATCTGGTAATGGGAGTATTTTATATATTAATATTAAAATTAGATTTACATATAAATTGACGAAAAAAATATTGATGTTTTGCCCTTACTATAATATATACAGCTCAACAAAATTCATCACGTTTTTAAAAATTACACAGCCCCACAAAAAAAAAAAGTTCAGACCAGCGAACCAGACCCATGTATCCCTATGTATTTTCGGTCGCTGAATCCGAATCCGAGGTCAAAAAAATTCGTACACCCCCAAAATCTTGAGCTAGAGCCAAAAAACACCCCTGGACTGGGGTAAAAAGAATATTTAAGCTACGAGAATAGTTGTTACATCCTAATCTATCGAATTATACAAATTAAGGTTAAACAGCAGCGTACATACAATAGATATGAAACACACCCCCAGTGAGGGGTGAAAACTAGCTCCCATTTATAAAAAAATCGATCCAAAACAGCAGTGACTGTTGAAAAAGCTTGAAAGGTCTAAGTTTTGTTAAAGTGCATCAGATCCGACGTAATCTTCATAAACTGCCCGTATAGGGTTGAGAACAACCACTCTTAAGTTTAAAGGACACAAAACAAGAGAAAATGTAAAATCCGACAGGATTTCTATTTTGTGTAGTACTCTAAAATAGAACTAGAAACTTACGTACCATCAACGCCCTACAGTGTCAACCTTCAGATGGTAAGATTTATCTATAAAAAGTTACAGTGACTTCTATAAAAATTCGAAACACCTATGTTGTGTAGAAGTGAGAAGAAACTAGACTGTTCGGCGCTGTGCTTGAAAACCACCCCCATGGGGTTGCGAGATGCTACCCCCATATCCGTAGGACACTGGAAGTGTGCATCACGATTTTTGCTAATCATAGCATAAAAATGTAAATCCGGTTAGTTTCTCTCTGTTTTTCCAGCATCCTACAGATATAGGGGTGGTATCTCGCAACCCCGTGGGGCTGGTTTTCAAGCATAGCGTCGAACATAGTCTAGTTTCTTCTCACTTCCACACAACACAGGTGTTTCGAATTTTTACACTACATTTTTATACTGTAACTTTTTAGTTTAGGGGGTAGTTTTCACACCCTCTGAGGGTTGACGTTGACACTGTAGGGCGTTAATGATACGTAAGTTTCTAGTTCTATTTTAGAGTACTACGCAATTTCAGCCAATCATAGCATTCATGAAAATAGAAATCTTGTTGGATTTTACGTTTTTTCTTGTTTTTCTCGTGTCCTTTAAACTTGAAGGTGGTTGTTCTCAACCCTATAGGGGCAGTTTATGAAGATTACGTTGGACCTGATGAAGTTTGTTATCACTTTAACAAAATTTAGACATTTCGAGCTTTTTAGTACTCATTGATGTTTTCGATCGATTTCTCACCCCTCCCTGGGGGTGTGTTTCATATCTGTTGTATGTACGCTGCTGTTTAACATTAATTTGTATAATTCGATAGATTAGGATGTAACAACTATTCTCGTAGCTTAATATTCTTTGTACCCCAGTCCAGGGGTGTTTTTTGGCTCTAGCTCAAGATTTTGGGGTTGTACGAATTTTTTTGACCTCGGATTCGGATTCAGCGACTGAAAATACATAGGGATACATGGGTCTGGTTCGCTGGTCTGAACTTTTTTTTTTTTGTGGGGCTGTGTTATTTATCTCTGGTCTTTATTTTGAATAGTATTTCATGGACTTATGCCATCATTTGGTAGATATAAGGCGTAGCATAAAATCATATTTGGTAAAGAGTCAACCGCTGGAATTTTTTTTATGGTATCTCATTCTCCAGGTACTTTCTGTGCTTCATAGTCTAATTTGTCTAGTGTTTTTTTATATTTTCTTCCTATTTTTTTGAGTATTAAGCATAAAACATATACGTACATATATACACAACTCTCAAGTCCAAAGTCATTACCCACCGACATTGCAAGCATCGGAACTGGGAATCAAACCCAGTACACGATAAACTGTGTGGCCAAGTGTGCTCTTCTCCTTCGCGCTTTGGCCCACTGCACTACAATACCGATATTTTACATCTGTACTACAAGATATTCATGGTCTAATTATGTGGACATGTTTCCTCTTAAGTATTTAATTGACGATGTCTGTATACCAAATTGCATAGGGATTAACCTTTCGCTTTGGGTGCTTCATTTCAAAATTAACAATCAGTTGAGGGTAATTTGCAACATTCACAAAAATCCATTGTTAAACTCTAAATAATCCTTCGTGTATTTTGTCAAGTTCAAAACAGATCTATTTTTAGTTAGTTATGTAACATTATAATTATATAATTGTTCATTTTTCCTTACTACTGTTGGAATATATTACAGATTTATCAGCAGCTGGGACATTTTGAGTTCATGATGAATGGAATCGGAGGACATGAAGAAAATTTTTATAAAGAATGAGAGCATAGGCAAAGTGCGAAAGGTGAAAGGGCAAATATATTTCAGATCACAAAAATAATGATAAACGTTTTAAGTTACAGATTTTTTAACTTTCTGATAATAAGTTAAGAATAAAAATAAATCTAGAATAATTTATTAGGGAAAAATATGCCTATAGAAGAAATTGGAATGTTGAATTAAATTGTACAGTACATAGGAATATTGTGAACGATCTCATATATTACAATTTAAGTAATATTTCAATTGAGAAGGATTCTTTATGCTTCTCAACTAAAATAACAGAAACAATTAACATGTCATTAAATCATGCTAACGTTTCGACAAAAAATTCCTCAGAAAAGAAATATTCAGAAACAAACATACTGCCTGCAATCGAAGAGAAAGATGAGACATATATGATTTTAAATACATTTTGTACTTATAGTAATAACAAAATGTTATAGGTATCTTTTGAAAAAAAAAAAAAGTTTCTAATTGTAACTTCTTACAGTAATGATACCTTATGTTACTTTCCTAATATATCTTAATCACACAAATTTGTTTAATGGTAGGTTATATATAAAACATTGTAGATTTATTATAGCTAGTTAATTAGAATTAAATAAGTATTTGCTTTTTAAACAAACAAACATAAATGTATAAACTTTTAGACTTAGTTATTTTTTATTTATTTAATAATTTGCACGGAAAAAATTTTGTTTTGAGATTTATGTAAATTTATGCTGGTATGTTATTTTATTATATTATTATCTGTTAACAAAATAATTTATAAAGTAAAATCTGAGTGTTTTTTTTTTAAGAGTAGAACCTAAAAAATTTGTTAAGAAAACATCTCTTAAATAAGTAAATAAATTTTTATTCAAAATATTTGTATTTTCTCCCCCGTTATGAAACGTCAAATTTTAAATGCATTTTTAACGTTATGAAACGTCACATTTTTCATAATTGAACTAATGATGTAATAATTATTACGTATTGATTTCTGTCATTTCCTTTCTATTTTAAAGTGGGATTAGATAAAATTTTGTACTTAACACGTTATGAAAAATTAATTTTCGTAACTGGTTACATAATAGTTATTTACGTAACCAGTCATAAAAAGACTAATTTTATTTGACGAATGTAATATTTGCCAAAACAAGCGAGCGAAGAGAGCGAGTTTTGCAAATAACATGAGCCAAATAAAATTACTTTTGCATAACGTTACAAAATTTTATCTAATCCCGCTTTAAAATAGGAAAAAAAAATTCATTACACCACTAGTTATGTAATGAAACTGGAAACTGACAGTTATGAAAAATGTGACATTTCGTAAAGTCAAAAATGCATTTAATATTTGATATTTCATAGCGGGGTTAGATAAATAACTATTGAAAACTATAATCACATATAAATTTCCAATAAATATATTATAAACATTATTTAATAACAGATTAATTCTATATTTGCTAATGATTAACAAATAAGTAAGAAAAATATAATAATAGATGGATATATAATAATATAATACAGTGAGAAACCTTCAATAAATATAAACATAAAGTATATAAAGTATTATGAAACTTAACAATCAGGAGTTTGTATTTTTTTTTTCAATTAATTAAATATTAAGATTATTTTATTAAAATTAAGAATATAACACATTTTAAAAATATTTCTATTTATATTTACCTACACACGTGACAAATGCAATAAAAGACGAGAGTACAAATTGCAAGTGATGATAAAGCAAGTTGGTACCTATTACTAAAGTAAAACAACACTTTATGGCTTATATCTTCTAAGTGAGACGTTGAGGTAATTAGACGATGGTCAACCTAAATTTGTATGGATTATTCTGTAAAATAAAACATTATTTTTAATAAAAATATGTTCCTAAGTAGATAACTAACAAATAGAAAATAAAAATACAAAGCGAAATGATTTTTTAACTAAAAATTATTGTAGTTCACTTTTTTTATTTATATTTATATTGCAAATTTTGAACAAACGAATTCTCTAAAAAACGAAAATTATTATAACAACCATATTTTACAAACTGAATAATGATTTTTTTCTATTTTTTACTACATATGAAATAAATAGTCGTGCTCATCAAAAACATCAAATCATATTTTTATATTTATTTAATAGGTATACTCACCAAGACGAAACAATGAGGGTAATGCATCATTTTTATATGAATCGTCTTGCATACTCGTTTTTGAAATGCACACTGCATACCCAAATTGTTGAACACAGCATTTTTCTGAACTGTATTTATTATCTTTAGATTTATCTACGAATTGTTTCCACAAGTAACCTGGCAAATATTAAATTATATTAATAAAATTATAAGCATATAGGTAATACAGTTTATCCAACAAACAACTACTTACTGCTTTCAAATGTGTCAAAGTATTTAAATCAAACCATGCACTTGACGACATGATCATTGAATATGATCGATGAATTTAAACTACATATATAAAATTTTCTGTTGAAAAAACTTCTTCTTTTAATACTAAAAAGTGTGGCTACAAAATGATATGAAAAACATTTGCTTTTCTATTTACCTACAGGTCTTTAAATAGCAAAACCTGTAGCTGTTATTATTTGGCTCTTATTAACTAAATTAGAAGAAATCGATACAAAAATTATCAATGCTGACACGAGTACTGGGCACAATTATTGAAAGTGTCCATTCAACACAAAATTCGATAAAGAACACGAAAAAATTATTATTGGTGACTAACTTACCTTGGTTCAACTTTAGGAAAACGGGGAAAAAAGTTAAACGATCACTCTAGCACAGGTACTGCTTGAACAACCAGGAGCAGAATGATATTTTCTATCAGTATCAGTATTGGTTTTTACAACTGTTTCTATTTGCATTCAAAATAAAATAACCTAATTTTGCGATTAGGTTAGAAACAAGATGTCAACAAACCACCGTTGCTACTGAGTGTAGTCCACGCGTCGATAGCGTGAGTGGGGGGTCGTGGACAAAAATGAGGGGAAGTGACCCAGCTGCATATTATTTTAAATTGTGCTTAGGGGAAGGTCCCGTAAAGCTTGTGGTAAGCTATTAAATAATATGATACAGTTATATTCAGGAGAATCTTTAAAAGTCGTTGTCCTATGAGCGGGAATTAACAATTTGCCACCTTGCCTTATATATATATATATATATATATATATATATATATATATATATATATATATATATATATATATTGATATGTTTTCTGGGTACTAAAGAAAGAGAAAGAAATTTGTTAATTTAATTTTTAATTAAATTTTAATCTAGAAAGCAGAAATTTTTATATTCGGCGCCACTGCTTCCTAGTTTCCCAGCAAACACACATTTATTAGCATGAGTTACCAATAGGTGTCACTCTATCTCAGTGCAGATTCTTTAGCTCAATTTAATAAAAGGCAAATTAAAATCATAGATCAAATAATAACAATTTTATTAAGAAAAGTAGATCAGATTAATTTACAAAATTTTAATTTAGTTGAACCTTTGTAACGGTCATTTTTATTCATAGGCATAAAAGCCCTTAAATTACATTATTTCGTATTTTCCGTACATAAATTACCTATTTTGTTACCTCTTAAAAAATAAATTATCGCCGCTACTGTAAGGTTCTAGAAGGTAACGTAACCGTCGCCTAGTTCTCGGCTTTACTGGTAAACATTTGAAAATAATGCCTTTCCTCCAATGAGAAACCATAGTTTAAATTCGCGGGTTTAAGGACTAGAGGTATTTCGACTACTAGTGGGGGAAGAGATAAATACCGAACCAAGCGGCAGACATGACAGAGAAGGACTTCTACGGCCGCCTTGAGCGAGACACAGTCAATCTTTTAACCAAATTTGAGTGAAGATATTAAAAGTTCCAGAATTTAAATGGTTTAGTTAAACCATAAAAATTATAAATTAATTATTTATTTAGTCTCTTTCCTTCGTTTAAGCTGGTTAAGGAATTTGACAGCCAGATTATGTGTGCTTTTGCGAGCTGTACATTCGAAATAAGTATTGTTATTTGTAATATCTACCTAAAAGTGGCTAAATAATAGTGCGTTCAATCTACGTTTTCAACTTTAAATAGGATTGCAGTTTTATGGGTAATGTCCAAAGTAAACTTATGTAAGTACCGATCTGAACTTTATATTTTCCTGTTTATGCACGAGTTATCAATTTGGGAAGATTTAAGCCAGTAGTTTATCAAGTTGATCACAGTGTACTTGCTAATTTTTTATCTCGACTAAACACTCAAATTTACTTTTGGAGTGCTATATGTTTAATATTAAAATTTATCTTTACGTATTTCGTTCGAGGAATTATGTAAATTTTTGTGGGTGTATAAATACTCCCATTTGTACCTTTTAGTTAAGTCTTCTAGCTTGTTTTTGCATTTAAACTTAAATAAATATTTAATTGCTCATTCTTGGATAATTTGCTCGGAAAATAATTCTGATAAGTGAATGAACAATCATTTATTTATTATTAATAGTTTTTTTTCTTGCGGAATTGGCCAATCTCCCTTTATTACGCTTTATCTATTTATCTTTTGTACTTTATACCATTATGTCTGTCTCTCCGTATATCTGTGAATTTGTTTGATTATTTGTTTGTACTTCTTTATTCGTTAGCACAAATTTATTCGCCCATACCCTGTAGTGTTATTCTCATTTGCTCTACCACTTTGTTAATAAATTAGTTTATTGTTAATTTCGTATTTTTATTTATTTAGAATTCATTTTAAATAACCCCAAGAGAGACAGGGCGTTATAATTGGCGCCCAACGTGGGGCTAGGTCTAATTAAAAATTTTAATTAGAGAATAAAATTTGTGCTTTCGAAAAATATTTTTTTTTCAGGTTACCTATTTGTGATTTTTGTGTATATGTATTTAAAGGTTATGTTCTGTTTTTGTGTAAAGAAATTGTACTGCTCAAAGTTAAAAAAGCAGGCATAATCGTGTCGTGAAAAATTTTGTCTTTTGGGCTGGAGTATTCGGTTTTAAATTTCGGTATAGATAAATATTGTTTATAGTAAAATATAGAAAATACAAAAAATGGATCCTAATGATTTGCTAACTCCAGAAATAAATTTTGAGTTACTTTCTCGTGGTATTAAACCTGAGGAAACACAGATTTTACGTAAGGCACAATTGAGGGGTGCGCTAGCAAAAGAAAAGGAGGGTTTTAAGTATCCTGTAATAAATAATTTCGAATTTGATAATGAAATTTTGCAAATAAATGATACGTTGACAAAATTAACCACTTTGGTAACGCGTAAAGATCAAATATTGTCCGACTTAGAAATTCGCCGGATTGATTCACGATTAGCTCAGGTGCAGAGGCGTTGCACATTTTTACATCCAATTAGTGAGGCTGAGAAAAGTGAATTAAATAAAATTGAGGATTCGTTATTAATAATAATAGGCCTTTTTCTAGAATTAAAAGAAAATAGTTTACCTACTCCAGTGGCGTCCTCCACAATGGGAGCGTCAAATGTCTTAGACACATCTACCTATACTGTAGTTGCTAAACCTATAGCTATTAACAAATGGGGAGTTAAATTTTCTGGACTTTCATCCAAAGAAAGTGTTATGTCATTTTTAGAGAAAGTACAAGGGCTTTGTGAAGCTAGACATGTTAGTGAAGAGGCTTTGTTTACTTCGGCGATTGACTTATTTACAGGTTCGGCTTTAATTTGGTATAGGAATATAAAGAAAGATGTTCATACGTGGGCTGAGTTAGTAACCTGTCTAAAACGTGATTTTTTACCGGTAGATTATGAGGAAGATTTATTATCCGAAATGAGGGCTAGAACTCAGGGTCCTTCTGAAAATGTTATCTTTTTTATAATTGCCATGGAAGCTTTATTTAATCGGCTTACTATACCTCGTACAGAACAAGAGATTATTAAACAAATACGTAGAAATTTAAATCCATTTTTTTCGGACAAATTAATTCTTACAGAAATTAATTCATTAAGTGATCTTAAGGACAAGTGTCGAACTATACAAGAACTTAAGCTTCGAAATGAGCGTTATCGTCCCCCTCCATCTAAACAGCAAGGTCTTTTAGAACCAGATTTGGCTTGCCTATCTCTTACTGGTTTTCCTTCAACTTCTAAGCCTGTGGTTAGGCCAGTGGTTGCAACTAAACCTATTAGTACTATTTCCCAAGTAATCTGTTGGAATTGTCAAAAGTCTGGTCATGCGCATCGTGAATGTTTGGAACCTAGAGTTCTTTTCTGCTTTAGGTGTGGTGCTAAGGATAACTATAGTACTACTTGTGTCAATTGCGGTCCAAAAAACGAGTATGTGGGTATCTTGCCAAATCCTCCAAATTTACTAGAAAATTCTGTAACGTCATGTCCATTGGGCGCGATACCCGCCACATCAAACCAAAATCGGATGAAACCAAATCTGAAACAGAATCAGGCAGCAAACAGTGCTGTACTTCGACCAATTTCATCTCCAAATACAGCCAAGTTAGTACCTTACAAGCCAAAAGAAAATATTCCCAACGTGTCAAGCCCATCAGGCAACAAAAAGTAAAATTTAATGAGTGTAAAATTATTATTCCTGATCAAGAAGGTTCTCTTTTTCCCTTTATTTTCTATCCCTCATTACCAGAAGGTTCTCCTTTGCAGTTTGCTGAAATTGATGCTGATTTATTCTCATTACCTGATTTCTTTTCATTGGCTCATTGCGTTTCCGCTGATTTTCATATGGGTCAAGGTATAGCAGTACGATTTCGTGATACGTTTCAGTCTAGAGATTTACTTTTAGCACAACAACAAGGCCCTGGTGGTTTGGCATACTTAGTTGACGCTAATCGTTTTATTTATTATCTGGTTACCAAAGATAAATTTTTTGATAAGCCCACTTATGAGACTTTATATTTATCGTTTTGTCAGCTTAAGGAGCACATTATAAATAATGATGTAAACTTTTTAGCCATTCCAGCTTTAGGCTGTGGGTTGGATGGTTTGTCTTGGTCTTACGTTAAATCTTTATTATTTTTATGTTTTTCTGATTTGGATATTACCTTAGTAGTGTGTCATTTTAAAAAGCAAGTATATATCTACTTCTTCTTCTTCCTCGATAAAAGATCGCCCAAAATTAAATGATTCATATATGCCTACTGCTGAGGAATGGAATGATTGGTTGACTACAGTACGCAATTTTTATTTAAAGTCTGTATTATCTCCGATTTGTAATACTATGCCTGGTGATTCCCGTCCTTATCTCGAGGTCTATATAAATTCAGTTCCGGCTACTTGCTTATTGGATAGTGGTGCTTCTGACACAGTCATTGGTTGGGATGGGCTTGAATTTTTAGATAAAAATAAAATTCCTTATAAAATCAATAATTTACCCTTTGCTGTTACTACTGCCGATGGAGTCATCCAAGATGTATTGGGTGAAACCACTTTGTCGTTTAGTTTGGGACATGTGACTAAAGCTATTAAATGTTTGGTTGTTCCTGCCATTAAGAATGCATTTACTTTGGGAGTTGATTTCGGAGCTGCTTTCAATATTTGTTTAAATTTTTCACAAAATACATGGTCTTTTGTTCCAGAAGGTAATATTAATTCAATAAATGCTATTCAACCTCGTGAATCTTTGTCTCCTGAGCAACAGAGTATATTGAATGAAACCATTCAACAATTTAAAAATTTGTCTTCTGATACTCTAGGTAGGACTACATTAGTGGAGCATTTTATTGATACTGGTGATGCTCGACCATTTAAGCAAAGACAGTATATGTTATCTCCGGCAATGCAAAAGCATTTACATAAAGAAGTAAATGATATGTTACGTTTAGGTGTAATACAACCTTCAAATTCTCCTTGGTCGTCTCCCATTTTATTGGTTAAAAAGAAAAATGGTGAATTACGTGCCTGTTTTGATGGTCGTAAATTAAATTCTGTTACCGTTAAGGATGCTTATCCGCTTCCGCAAATAGATTCTATTTTAAATCGTTTGCGTGATTCTCGTTACTTAACTTCCATAGATCTGCGTAAAGCATTTTGGCAAATTCCCTTAGAGAAATCGTCTCGTGAAAAGATAGCGTTTTGCCAGGTATGGGTCTGTTTGAATTTGTGGTCATGCCCTTTGGCCTTTCTAATAGTCCACAAATGTTGCAACGAACTATGGAACGGGTTTTAGGCCCTGATTTATTAAATGGTTCTGCCTTCGTTTATCTAGACGATGTAATAATTGCTTCTTCGACTTTTGAGAGTCATATCGCTTCGTTAAAACTTCTTTGTGAACGCCTTGCTGCGGCTGGCTTCCGCATCAATCTAGATAAATGTGAGTTCTGTAGATCGTCTCTCTCTTTCCTTGGTTTCATGATTGATGAAAATGGACTTCGAACTGATCCGGATAAGGTTTCCGCCATCCTGAATTTTAAGACTCCCACTAATACAACGGAAATAAAACGTTTGATTGGTTTAGTTTCATATTACCGAAGATTTATTAAAGATTTTTCGACAGTGGCTGCGCCAATTACTTCTCTTTTGAAAGGACGAAAGAAAGGTCAGGCTATTGTTTGGACTGATGAGGCAGAAGTCGCCTTCACTGAAATTAAACATAGGATGACTACGGCTCCCGTTCTTGCGTCTCCAGATTTCACTCAACCTTTCTTCATTCAGACAGATGCATCCGATGTGGGTGTAGGCTCGGTAATTTTTCAGAAAATTAATGGTGCAGAGCATCCTATAGCTTTTGCTAGTCGAGCCTTAACATCTGCCGAACGTAAATATTCAGCCACCGAGCGTGAATTAATTGGAATCATACATGCTATTGAGAAATTTCGTGGATTTGTCGAAGGTACTAAGTTTACTGTAATTACAGATTGTTCTGCCTTGACTTGGTTACATCGCCTCAGAGAGCCAACTGGACGATTATCTCGTTGGTGTTTACGTCTATCTCAATTCGATTTTGATGTCCAACATAGGCCAGGTACTCAAAATGTAATTCCTGATGCTTTGTCCCGCAATGTGAGTTCCCTTGATATGACTTCTTTAAAACCTAATGCTTGGTATTTAACTATGATCGCTAAGGTTAATAATTTTCCTGATAAATATCCCGATTTTAAGGTAGTTAATAACTGCCTGTATAAACACTTACCTTCGATTTTACCTAACAATTCTAATGTGCCTGATTGGAAATTAGTTGTCCCTACCGATAATCGCCTACAAATTTTACAGCAAATGCACGATTCTCCTACTGCTGCCCATTTAGGTATATCCAAAACTATGTCCAGAATAGTAGAATTTTACTACTGGCCGAGGCTAAGACAATCAGTAAGTAGATGTTAAAAACTGTCAAATTTGTGCGTCACAAAAAAGTGAAAATGTTGCTCGTCCTGGTTTAATGGGTTCTGAAAAAAATATTAGTTTTCCTTTCCAGGCTATCTCTATGGATTTAATGGGCCCGTTTCCAAAAAGTAAAAAAGGAAACCAGTATGTCTTTGTCGTTACCGACTATTTTACCAAATTTGTCCTAGTTCAACCTCTGCGTAAAGCCACTACGGCCCCCATAATCAAATTCCTTCGAGAACAAGTTTTTCTTATATTTGGTGTTCCAGAAATTGTTATTTTTGATAATGGATCACAATTTACCTCTAAAGAATTTGAGAAATTTTTTAAGTCTTTTTCTATCCCTAAAATTTGGTTTAATGCTAGGTACCATCCCCAAGTAAACCCAACAGAACGAGTCAATAGAGTCTTAAAAACGGCAATTTCTTCTTACATTACCGACAATCAAAATGTTTGGGACGAAAAACTTCCTGAAATAGCACAAGCATTGCGTTTGGCCAAACATGACACTACCGACATCTCCCCTACCTATCTTGTCTTCGGCAGACATGTCCCAGTTTCCGGTGATTTCTATTCGTCTTCCGCGACTTCAAATGATTTTGAAGTTCAAAACAATCTATTTTGGGCAAAAGAAATGTCTATGTTGCCTGAACTGTATACGGAGGTTAAAGAGCGTTTGCATAAGGCATATGAAAAAAATGCCAAATATTACAATTTGCGCAAACGTCCTTTACGTTTTGAATTAGGTGATACAGTTTGGAAGCGTACACATTATTTATCTGATGCCTCTAAAAACTTCACTAAGAAATTGGCACCTAAATATGTCCCTTGTATGGTTACTCAAGTTATTTCCCCCTTAGTCTACGAATTGGTAGATATGTATGGTAAACCCCTTGGTCGTTGGCATATTAAAGACTTAAAACCAAATCAATGTGATTTCGAAGAGGAATCCTCTTAAACTCTTGTCTTAATTAGTCCCTTTCTTTATTAATTTTCTAATTGAAATAATTAATTTCTCTTTTTAGTAGTCCCGTTTTAAAGAAATTAAGTTTTGAGTCTGTTCCGTTCCCTTCTGGTTGGTATTTGTCCTTAAAATACCTGGCGCCCTTCATTTTCTTTTTGCATTTTACCTTTTCATTTGTTTACCTTCACATGTGTTTACCTTTCTAGTTTGTAATTTTCTGCCCTTTTGTATATTTTCTATTTTGCCTTTTAAGTACATTTTACAGTTTTGGTAACCTGAAATAATTATTATGGTTTTCTTCGTTATGTTTTATGTATATGCCTTTTCTGCTTAAACTTATATTTGAGCAGGGCTGCTTTTAGTATTCTTGTATATAGCTTACGTTTTGTACCTTTTTGTTTAGCGTTTTTCCTGGATGGCTAAAATTAGCACAGGATGCTTTTATCTTTTTGTATAGTTTGTATGTTGTACGTTTTGTCGTACATTTATCTATATATAGTACCTTTCCCGCTTGCTGTGTGCAAATGTGGAGTTTATTTTGTTCTGTCTTTTGGTGTACGTCAGCTTATCGTACATTTTGTTACGTATCTTATGTTACCTTTCTGGTTTTCTGTGTGTAAGCACAGAGTTATGTTTTATATTTGTTACCTTACGTTACCTTTTCTGGCTAATCTAAGCATTAGTTCAGATTTACTTTTTTCGTACGAATTCTTCGTGCGATACGTTACCTTTACCTTTTTGCTGGCTAATTTTTACTTAGTGCAGGATAATATATGTTTTACCTTTACCTTTTTACTGGCTAAGTTTTACTTAGTGCAGGTTATCTTGTCGTGCATACGATATGTGCGATTACCTTTGTCGTACGTTTTGTTTTCGTGCGTCATATTTACGTTTACCTTTACCTTTTCCTGGCTCAAAGAGTTGAGTGCAGAGGTCCATGTAAGTCTTGGCTGACCAAAATGGTAAGTTGCAAGCTGGGTCTGGCTAGTTTTATACTAGTTTACGTTTCGCTTCCTTGGCTAAAATATATTAGCAGAGGATATTTCCGTTCTTTCTTGTCTAGCTAAGTCTAGTATGGGATTTTTTAGCGATGTTATTGGCTAAAGGCTAATATTTTAAATGCGTTTTATCTTGACTAGTCTTGCCTAGTTTGGAATAGTTATGATTTTTTAGTTAGCTAAAAGCTAACAAGTTGCTTTCTGTATATAGTGTTATTTTTCTGATTGGAAAAATTTTGTTGCTTAGCAGACTGAGTGAATTTGTCTTGGTTAATCTTTGCACCGCTTTGTTTTTGTATATTTGCTCTAATGGTCTTAGTTAAGAAATTTTTGTTGTTGCTCTACCTATGAGTATATAGGACTCTTTTCTTTGTTTATGGAAATTATTTAGTGTTGACCTAGGTCATTGTTTTGTTTTATAAGTTTAGTCTTTGGAGGTCTTCAAATAACTTGGTTCTTTTCTATAAATCCAGTTCCCTTGTCATTTGGAAACCAATATTGCTTTGCATTATTTTGTTTTCAAGTATTTAGGTGTTCCGTTTTTTTTATGTTTAATCCGGACTAGTTTCGACTAGTCCCAGACTGGTATGTGTTGGCGAATAGCTAACACATACACTTTTTGATTTCTATTACATGTGACATAATGTCCAGAATAAAAAAATTTATACGCGATGCACTGGTGGTTGGTCCATTCTGATGGCGGTGCCGAGGGAAGTTTGAAAGGTAGGCAGTTCTCTGTCTTCCCTCTTTCCTACATACCCCCTCGACCCCGGCGTAGTGTGCGTACCTCCATTCCTTAGTAACAGGGTCCGTATATTCTGGACATCGGGTTCGTTGGGAGCCTTATATAAAAATCCCTTCCCTTCATTTTGTTTCTTTTCCCTTCCCTTTTCTATCTTCCCTTTTCTTTCAAATATCTATATGATATTATTCAATATATGACTTATGTAAATAAGCCTATCTTCCCGATTTTGGAAACTTTTGTGTCTGGCAAATTAAATGAATTTGTTTAGTTTATTCTAATACTATTTTGTCCCGATTTAGTCCCTTTATTGGTTTTTATCAATAAACTTTAAAGTTAAAATTTTATATTTCCTCGTGGGTTCGACTTTGTCCATTTGTTCGTTTCATTTTGATGTGGTTCATTTTTATTCAGCTTTGTTTTTAAATTTAATACAGTTAATTACATTCTTCTTCTTACTACGTTACCTTCTACTATATTACCTTATGTTTCCCTTACCCTTCCTGTGTGAAGTATGTGTGAAATCCGAACGTCGAGTATTTAGTTGTGTTGTTCCTCTTTTTAACTTGAGATGTATTGATGTATGTGACGCTAATGTAGTATGTTTGAAAAGCTAAAGAGATATTCCCTATTATTTTCCTATACCTTAGTTATTCCGGTCTCCATCCTTTTGGGAAGGATCCCGCTAGTAAGGAGAGGGAGAGTGTAACGGTCATTTTTATTCATAGGCATAAAAGCCCTTAAATTACATTATTTCGTATTTTCCGTACATAAATTACCTATTTTGTTACCTCTTAAAAAATAAATTATCGCCGCTACTGTAAGGTTCTAGAAGGTAACGTAACCGTCGCCTAGTTCTCGGCTTTACTGGTAAACATTTGAAAATAATGCCTTTCCTCCAATGAGAAACCATAGTTTAAATTCGCGGGTTTAAGGACTAGAGGTATTTCGACTACTAGTGGGGGAAGAGATAAATACCGAACCAAGCGGCAGACATGACAGAGAAGGACTTCTACGGCCGCCTTGAGCGAGACACAGTCAATCTTTTAACCAAATTTGAGTGAAGATATTAAAAGTTCCAGAATTTAAATGGTTTAGTTAAACCATAAAAATTATAAATTAATTATTTATTTAGTCTCTTTCCTTCGTTTAAGCTGGTTAAGGAATTTGACAGCCAGATTATGTGTGCTTTTGCGAGCTGTACATTCGAAATAAGTATTGTTATGTGTAATATCTACCTAAAAGTGGCTAAATAATAGTGCGTTCAATCTACGTTTTCAACTTTAAATAGGATTGCAGTTTTATGGGTAATGTCCAAAGTAAACTTATGTAAGTACCGATCTGAACTTTATATTTTCCTGTTTATGCACGAGTTATCAATTTGGGAAGATTTGAGCCAGTAGTTTATCAAGTTGATCACAGTGTAGTGCGTGTTCGTTACCTTTACGTTTTCGTGAACACTTCAAGCAAGCTTAATTTGTACTTGCTAATTTTTTATCTCGACTAAACACTCAAATTTACTTTTGGAGTGCTATATGTTTAATATTAAAATTTATCTTTACGTATTTCGTTCGAGGAATTATGTAAATTTTTGTGGGTGTATAAATACTCCCATTTGTACCTTTTAGTTAAGTCTTCTAGCTTGTTTTTACATTTAAACTTAAATAAATATTTAATTGCTCATTCTTAGATAATTTGCTCGGAAAATAATTCTGATAAGTGAATGAACAATCATTTATTTATTATTAATAGTTTTTTTTCTTGCGGAATTGGCCAATCTTCCTTTATTACGCTTTATCTATTTATCTTTTGTACTTTATACCATTATGTCTGTCTCTCCGTATATCTGTGAATTTGTTTGATTATTTGTTTGTACTTCTTTATTCGTTAGCACAAATTTATTCGCCCATACCCTGTAGTGTTATTCTCATTTGCTCTACCACTTTGTTAATAAATTAGTTTATTGTTAATTTCGTATTTTTATTTATTTAGAATTCATTTTAAATAACCCCAAGAGAGACAGGGCGTTATACCTTGGCCTTGGGTATCTTATATTTAGGAAACATAATTCTGCCCTTTTATTTTAATTACAAATACTTATTCTAAGAAAATGAAAGAAATCTTTGCTTTATTTAATATCGATAAAACAGGTACCTGTATGCGATGTGACGTCCCGATACGAATCACTGATTTGTTGCACTACACTGTTGTGATCCTGGTTACCTGCAAACTCCCTCGATTTCTCGTTTCGTGCCTTTGTGGTAATTTTGTTCCTTGTGAAATTTGTTCAATTTGATGTGCCTTGGACGACTTTGATGCTAAAATATTGGATTAATACCGTATGGCTTACTTGAAAATCCGGTAAGTCAAATTTGACAAACAGCTGACATTAAGGTTATATTTCGATGATAATTATTTTGTTTTTTAAACCTTGCAACATTGGTTCCTCTTACTTCTCAACTTATTAATGTTTGATTTACATACTTTTCTTCATCTGAATTTGAATTTCTTTACTATTTGTAATAATTTCTGGACTCAATTTTGAAAATAACTCTCTTCTCTTTATTACAAAATCAACAACTTATAACAAACTTTTCATGGAAACGTTCCTTGTTTCTTGAAAACTTTGTTAATTAATAGGCGTGTTTTATTGCTAGTTCGAATGTACTACAACGAGTAGCAAATTTTCGGTGTCAATAAAACGGTTTGTCAATGTTGCCACAAGTGCTTCAGTGATTTAGCAAAATGTACCAAGTTACTGCAAATACCCACGAATAAGAATAACCCTATGCCTAAGAAAAAACTCAACGCACAGTACAGGTAACACAGCTCTAACTTCTCTTTGGCTCTTACATTATGAATCGACATAAGCTGCTGCTGTTGCTGGAATTGCTAATTTATCTAATCTATCTTATTATATAAATATATCTTGTCATCCAATTCGTGGATTTCTAAATCCAAATGATTATCTATTTTTTTTTAGAATCTTTACGACACTCATTTTGTATATATTTTAATAACTTCAGTAAGTATAGTTTCAGTTTCTTATTATTTATTTTGTATTTTAGTTACTTTTGGTTTTATGACCAGTGATTCTACTCTTTCCACGATCAAATTCGGTCGTAAGAAAAGTAGCAAACGTGGAAAACATAGTGGTCAATAAAACGGCAGGATGCGTTCCTACTTCTACGAGTAGTAGATTTCTGGGGTCAATAAAACTCGCCTAATGACTTTTTTCTGAAATTAGATAACTAGACCTGTCAAAATTTCATAAATTTTATTTGGTTATGAATTAAAATTTTTCTTTTAGACCTTCTCTGTCTGTTTTACTGTTTGAAACAGATTCCTTATTTAATTCTGATTCTTTCAGTATCCCTTTTATTTCTCTAGGCTTTATATTTAAGTAGTTCCAAAACGTTGCATGATTTTCACATAATTTCTATTTTAAACAATTTACACTAGATTTGATGCATGATTTACCTTTCTTAATCTTCTTACTAACTAGCTCTCTTAATTCTAATTAACAAATTTACTTTTCAGTATGAATAAATGCTAACTCTATAACTTTTTATTTTCAGAACTCGTAGTCAATGTTTCTTCAGTCCTTGAAGTAGTGTCCTTTTACCTACCGAACTGAAAATCATTTTGAAATGTTCTTTGCAGTGTTTTCTTTCAACTGCCTGCATAATAAATAGGAAAACAATGTTTTTAACAATCTAATATTTAAATAACCAGTGACAGCACACAAATTATGGTTACTGATGGTCAACACTGAAACTTTAAACTACAATTAACATATGGAATTCAGGGGTGTATGTCTCAGGTTTAATCTAAGGTAATAGTCTTTGATTTTAAATGTTTATGATTTAAACCCGAGCACTAATTTTCGAGAAATCTTAGATTTAAGTTTTATTTGTGCTCCTTTTCTTTTTAAAGAGTCTTTATGTACACTATAGAATGTTTATTCAGTTTGTTTGTGAATTTTCACTTCCTTTTATGTTTTTTGTCACCTATATTGTTTAATATTTTAGTTTTAAATTATTTTCTTGCTTTAATTTCAAGTTTTAAATTTTCAGATGTGGAAATTTACATTTCCTATTTTGTGGAAGTTTTTCCAGTTTGATGAGCTCCGGATCAACCTATGATTGTCTATTAGTCAGAAACACTAACGATGGATTCCTGATATGATTTTTCCACCTTTGGTTTTGTATTTAAGAAGTCTAGCTTCTGAAGATAAAGTGAGATTTTACAAATTTTTAAAATTTAAGCATTTTACAATATTTATTGTTACTATTTAATCTCTATCTTTCAATTTAAATTTGTTTACTGATAGTATGTTTACTATCGATAATTCATGCTAGTTTTAAAGTTTTACTTTGTAATCTTTGAATTCTTTGATGCAGAACTGCAAACAGTGGCGTAGATTATTTATTTTGATAATGAAACTTATTGTCTCTCTCATGAGTCAAGATATCATATCATTTTACTCCCTCCAACTAATTAAATTTGAAAATTTTAACATTTTGAAAATTCTGAAAATTTCATTAGTTTGACAAATTTGATGGGATATCTTGCACTGTTAATCTTTGTTTTTGGTTTTCAATTTATTCACTTACATAAGGATAAATCATTTCGATGTGGAATCTTCCACGAATTTCCTCATCTTCTGGATACATTAATTCGTACGTGTTTTCGTTTAATACCCTTTTCACTACGTATGGACCGTCGTAAGGATACTGTAGTTTCGCACAAATATTTTGTTCCCTGTTTAAAATTCTCATTCGTTTTATTACTACTTTGTCGCCTTTTTTAAATGTAACTTTTCTTTTAATTTTCTTGTTTTCTCGAGCCATGAATTTTTCTGCACTTCTTAACCTTGCTTTTACAAGTTCATGTATTTCATTTAAATCTTTAAAGTTTTGGTTTTCCCATGGTCGGTCTGGATCTCTTCCAAACATAGTCATAATTGGCGATACTTTGGTTACCGTGCTTGGTATATTGTTCATGTAATTTTCTACCGTCTCTGTTGCTAATGACCATTCTGTATGGTTTCTCTGCACCATAATACGCAAGAATCTAATCACTTCTTGCACATACCTCTCGCTTGAATTCGATCTAGGATGTCTTATTGATGTAAACCCTAACTTAATGTTTTTGTCGCTTAAATATTTTGATAACTTGTCATTATTAAAATAAGTCGCATTGTCCGCTAATATTCGTGTTGGCTTTCCAACTGTTTTACAAATATGTTTGATTTTATTAATAGTTGTAATGGTGTTACATTTTTTTGTGGGATAAATTTTAATGTACTTTGAAAAATTGTCCACCATAACTAAAATATTTTTGAATCCTCCTGGTGCCAAAATCAAGTTACTAATAAAATCTATGGAAACGAGCTCCAGTGGTTTTGTTGTAAGTGTGCTTTTTATTTCGTTTTTGTTAACGTGATTTTTATTCTTCCCTAAACAACATTCATGACATTTTGACAACATTTCTTTGGTTAAATTCAAATCCTTTTCCGTATAAAAAGTTTCTCTATAAATTAACCATGTTTTTCGAATTCCTATGTGCCCATATCGAAAATGTAAGTCTAAAATTATTCTTGCAGCTAAAGTTTCGTCTAGTACATACTTTTCTTCATCTAAAATAGTTTTGATTATGAAATTCTCTTTCATGCTGTACCCTCTCCATGGTGTGTCTTGTATTTTGTCTCTTAGTGTTTGTAAATATTGTTGGCTGTCCAGAACTTGCCTTGTTGTGTAGAGACCATTTTCATGTGATAATGTGTTCAATGATACTATGTACGTGTTTGATTGTTCTGTTTTAACCTGTCGATTACGTGTTAAAGCGTCTGCGGTGATATTGTTTACACCCGGACGATGTTTGATAGTGAAAGAATATTATTGAATGAGAAGTGACCAACGATAAATACGTTTGTTTGCATATCGATTTTTCATAAGAAAACATAGAGCAGCGTGGTCCGTTTCTAATGTGAAATGAGCAGCAGTTAAATAGAAAGAAAGCTTAGAAATTGCATGTACTATACTTAACATTTCTAACTCTCCAACTGAGTAGCGGGTTTCATAGGGCTTTAGTATCCTAGAGATAAAACATATTGGCGTTTCTACCCCCCCCCCCCCCTTGGTATTGTACCAACTCAGCTGCGACTATTGACTCTGACGCATCGGTTCTTAATATAAAAGGTAAATTAAAATCAGGACTGTTTAGCAAAAGATTGTCATGAAAGTTTGTTTTTAATTTGTTGAAAGCAGTTTCTCTACGCTCATTCCATTCCCACTTTGTTTCTTTTCTTAACAATTCTATTAGAGGAACTTCTAGCTCTGATAGTCTCGGTACAAACTTTTTATAATAGTTCAATACTCCTAAGAAACCACGTAGTGTTTTTAAATTTGTAGGACGAGGATAGTCCTTTATCTCTTTTACCCGATCTTCCCCAATACTTATGCCTGTTTGAGTTATCTTGTAACCTAGGTACTTAACAGAGGTTTGATAAAATTCGCATTTTTCAATGTTGAGCTTTAAACCTGCTTTATTTAAAACGTTTAAAATTGTATCTAGATGTTCACCATGTTTTTCTATTGTTTCAGAGAAAATTAGGATGTCATCTATATAATGAAAACAAAATTCTTCAAAGCGATCGAGAATACTCTGCATTGCCCGTACGAGTGCTGAACTTGCGCTTTGTAAACCAAAAGGTACCACCTTAAATTGAAAAACGTCGACACTAAAACCAGTATACCTGCGAGAATCCGGATGAAGTGGAATTAACCAAAAAGAATTTTTTAAATCAAGTTTAGAAAAAACTGTGTTTTTCCCTAATCTGGATAATATTGACTGTATGTTCTGTGGTGAATCGAATTGCGATTTTGTTAACGTATTTAGGACGCGTGCATCTAAACATAATCTTATTGAGTCATTTTTCTTTTTTACTATTACCAATGGATTAATGTAATTTGTTTTTGCCGATTCAATGATATCAGATTGTAACATGTTTTGTAATTCATTTTGCACTTGTTCTCTGTACTTAAAAGGAATAGGATAATTTTTGCTTTTAAATGATTTTGTTTCATCTACTTGTAGTTTATGAATATAACCTGTTGCAACTCTTGGTTAATAGTTTATTAGTGAGATATTTTTTTGTAAAAGTTCATGAATAATTCTTTCATATTTAAGTGGACATTTTATATCAATATTTTTGGGCATAATATAATTACTATTCATAACATATGTGGGTACGCTCCCCATCATATATTCCGCATTGGCTTGGTCGCCGTTTAATTCATTTCTTACCGCATTTTTATTTTTGATACAGGTGGTCATTGTGCCTCCCTCGTATCCCGCATTTTTTTCGACATGGGTGGTCACTGTGCCAACCTCATGTCCCGCATTGACTTTATCGTCATTTAATTCTTTAATTATTGCATTTTTATTCAATATAATCTCATTTTTACTATATATAGGTAACGTTTTACCTTCTAATCTAAGGAATCTTGTTCCCAAATCAATATTAGCCCTCAATTTATATAAAATATCTTCACCCAGAATAATGTCAAAATTTAATTCAGGTACTATAAATAATTCACATTTAAAATAGTAGTTTTCTACTTTAAAAGATGTTTGCAATATGCTGGTGCTTTCAGAAAACTTTCTGCCATTGGCGTTAATTAATCCTATTTTTGCAATTCTTATACATTTTTGGGCAAATTTATCCTTATTTTTGTTAAATAAACTCTCGTTAATCATTGATATTTCTGAACCGCAATCAATAAGTGCATCTAACATTAAACCTTGCATATTTAAATTAACCATTGGTAGGTGACTTTGTTTTGTTTCATATAAATTTCCGTTTTCGTTGTCCGTTGTGCTAAATTCGCGGGCGTGAGAATAGTTGGTAGTTAAAACATTTCTTTTTAAAAATCCTGCTGTCGAGTATTAACTTGGGCTTGTGTCTCAATTTTATGCATTTCGATTTGATTTTGTTGTCCATTTCTCTGTTGTACGTTGGTGTTTGCTACCTGTGCGTAGGATCTTGTATCCTTTTTCTGCTCATCGTTTGCTTGTGGCCTGTTTTGTTGGTTTTGGTTTATTCTTTGCTGATTATTTTTGTAGTACCCATTGTCGTTTGTCCTTTGCTGATTGTTGTTGTTGTAATACCTTTGTTGATTTCCGTTGTAGTTGTTGTTTTGATTGTTATATAAGTTTCTTGGTTGATTTCCATTGCCTTGGTTGTTATAGTTATTGTTTCTTCTTTGTTCGTAGTTTTGACCTGTGTCATAATTTTTGCTTCTATCATATCTCCTGTTTTCATTATTGTAGTTTTGTTGAGTGTTTCTTCTCCATCCAGTGCGATGGTCGTCTATGCTTCTTATGTATTCTATGAGACTGTCCAAAGTTGTGATTCGTTGTGTAATGATGACACTGTGTACATCATCTGGGAAATGACGTGCTAAATACCTAACCATTTCACTTTCCGTGAAATATGGTTGTAGATGTTTGATATTATATACCTTTCGCAGTATATAATTTTCCCTGGATACTCCGATGTTCTCACTGTATTTTCCATTAAAGAGATTTAATCTAATCTTTTGTTGATTATACTCCCCCCAATATTGTTTCATTACGAGCGATTCAAATTCCTCGAAACTACTGAACCTACTCTCAACAGTGGCGTACCAAATTTCAGCTTCACCACGTAACATGTTCTGTATGACTTGTTTTATGTTTGTCCCAGGGTGTACCGTTTCTAGATGTAGTTTAAGCCTAGTAGTAAATATTTTCGGGTGTATTCTCGAGTCACCGTAGAAATAAAATTGGGATTTCTGGCATGCGTGGTTGATTGTATATCCGAGGTTAGCGTTCGCTCCTTGTTTTCCTTCTGATAACTTCGTATCCATTAATTTTATTCGTCCGTCCTGTTCTTTTAAAGTTGCCGTGACTGCTTCATTTTGTCTTTCCAGTCGACCATCTATCTCTGAGAATCCTTCAACTATGAATTTTTCCACATTGGTTTGAATTTCCTTTTCTGATTCTTTTACTCTATTGTGAATTTCCATAGCCAAGTCTTCTTTAATATTTTCTAATCTTACTTCTACCCCTTCTACTCTGAGTTTCATTTCCGTCATGTATTGATCAAAATTTTCCGTTGCATTCTTCAAATTTCTTGTCCATTCTCTCGTTTATTTTCGCACTTATCTCTTGCTTGTTTTCTTCAAATTTCTTGTCCATTTTCTCGTTTATTTCTTGTTTGTTTTCTTCAAATTTCTTGTTCATTTCTTCTTTTGTGCTGTCTATTTTCTCACCTATACCTGTCATCATTTGCATGAGTTGGTGGAGTATGTTTGCTTCTGTCTGTTCAGTTGTTTGTATTGTGTCTCCTATTTGTGTTGGTTCCTGTTGTTGTTCGGTCTGCTCCTGTGTTGTTGTTTCTTCTTGCGTTTCTGTTTCGCCTGCTGTTTGAGACGTAGATGCCTCTTGTTCATTTTTACCTTTCATCTTACCTGACCTTAGTTTCATATAATTTTACAACAGTGAAAATACCACACCAATACTCTTTTCAGAATTCTCAATTATTTTTACCAAAGCCTTTTGTTTGTGATCTTTAAATAAATTACTATGATTATTTTGCTCTTTTATTTGCCCTACGTTGGGATAGACATTTAAATGATATGTTTTCTGGGTACTAAAGAAAGAGAAAGAAATTTGTTGAGTTACCAATAGGTGTCACTCTATCTCAGTGCAGATTCTTTAGCTCAATTTAATAAAAGGCAAATTAAAATCATAGATCAAATAATAACAATTTTATTAAGTAGATCAGATTAATTTACAAAATTTTAATTTAGTTGAACCTTGGCCTTGGGTATCTTATATTTAGGAAACATAATTCTGCCCTTTTATTTTAATTACAAATACTTATTCTAAGAAAATGGAAGAAATCTTTGCTTTATTTAATATCGATAAAACAGGTACCTGTATGCGACGTGACGTCCCGATACGAATCACTGATTTGTTGCACTACACTGTTGTGATCCTGGTTACCTGCAAACTCCCTCGATTTCTCGTTTCGTGCCTTTGTGGTAATTTTGTTCCTTGTGAAATTTGTTCAATTTGATGTGCCTTGGACGACTTTGATGCTAAAATATTGGATTAATACCGTATGGCTTACTTGAAAATCCGGTAAGTCAAATTTGACAAACAGCTGACATTAAGGTTATATTTCGATGATAATTATTTTGTTTTTTAAACCTTACAACATTGGTTCCTCTTACTTCTCAACTTATTAATGTTTGATTTACATACTTTTCTTCATCTGAATTTGAATTTCTTTACTATTTGTAATAATTTCTGGACTCAATTTTGAAAATAACTCTCTTCTCTTTATTACAAAATCAACAACTTATAACAAACTTTTCATGGAAACGTTCCTTGTTTCTTGAAAACTTTGTTAATTAATGACTTTTTTCTGAAATTAGATAACTAGACCTGTCAAAATTTCATAAATTTTATTTGGTTATGAATTTAAATTTTTCTTTTAGACCTTCTCTGTCTGTTTTACTGTTTGAAACAGATTCCTTATTTAATTCTGATTCTTTCAGTATCCCTTTTATTTCTCTAGGCTTTATATTTAAGTAGTTCCAAAACGTTGCATGATTTTCACATAATTTCTATTTTAAACAATTTACACTAGATTTGATGCATGATTTACCTTTCTTAATCTTCTTACTAACTAGCTCTCTTAATTCTAATTAACAAATTTACTTTTCAGTATGAATAAATGCTAACTCTATAACTTTTTATTTTCAGAACTCGTAGTCAATGTTTCTTCAGTCCTTGAAGTAGTGTCCTTTTACCTACCGAACTGAAAATCATTTTGAAATGTTCTTTGCAGTGTTTTCTTTCAACTGCCTGCATAATAAATAGGAAAACAATGTTTTTAACAATCTAATATTTAAATAACCAGTCACAGCACACAAATTATGGTTACTGATGGTCAACACTGAAACTTTAAACTACAATTAACATATGGAATTCAGGGATGCATGTCTCAGGTTTAATCTAAGGTAATAGTCTTTGATTTTAAATGTTTATGATTTAAACCCGAGCACTAATTTTCGAGAAATCTTAGATTTAAGTTTTATTTGTGCTCCTTTTCTTTTTAAAGAGTCTTTATGTACACTATAGAATGTTTATTCAGTTTGTTTGTGAATTTTCACTTCCTTTTATGTTTTTTGTCACCTATATTGTTTAATATTTTAGTTTTAAATTATTTTCTTGCTTTAATTTCAAGTTTTAAATTTTCAGATGTGGAAATTTACATTTCCTATTTTGTGGAAGTTTTTCCAGTTTGATGAGCTCCGGATCAACCTATGATTGTCTATTAGTCAGAAATACTCTAACGATGGATTCCTGATATGATTTTTCCACCTTTGGTTTTGTATTTAAGAAGTCTAGCTTCTGAAGATAAAGTGAGATTTTACAAATTTTTAAACCTACTTATTTTAAAATTTAAGCATTTTACAATATTTATTGTTACTATTTAATCTCTATCTTTCAATTTAAATTTGTTTACTGATAGTATGTTTACTATCGATAATTCATGCTAGTTTTAAAGTTTTACTTTGTAATCTTTGAATTCTTTGATGCAGAACTGCAAACAGTGGCGTAGATTATTTATTTTGATAATGAAACTTATTGTCTCTCTCATGAGTCAAGATATAATATCAATATATCAATATATATATATATATATATATATATATATATATATATATATATATATATATATATATATATATACATATACATGCATTTAGTACTCATACACCTCCGAATGTTATATGGTTAGGTGGTGTTTGCCTCCGATTTTACGCGTTCGGCTCCGATTTCGGAGGCGGAGACGTTTTGTGTTGTTTTCATCACGAATGTCTTGATAATTAGTAAATTCATGACTCATTATTATCAATAATGATCAGATTTATTGGTGCGCATATAAGATTATGACAAAAAGGGAAGAAATAGAGAGATAGAAGCATTTAACGACACTTTTTTTGGAGGCGGAAAATACCTATAAACATATGTAAACATACACCGTAGTCCACTATATTTTTTACCAGGTGGCGCTGCTGTTTTAAACACTTGATGTATATAGGTATTAAATGCTTCCTTACAATAAAGTAGCGATATCGCCTCCTAAACTTGGCAACATAGTAAAGAGGCATACTATTCCTAAATATATCTATAGATATGGTAACTAAAATTATCTTACTAAAAATATAAATACCTTTTATACACAGAAATAATACTTTCTAGAGATCAATGGGTTTTTAAATTTTTTCAATTTGGGAATAAAAAAACGTTTATTTTGTTCAGAAACAAATATTTTTGTACCCCTTTATAGCTTAGAGCAAATTAAAAAAGGTATTTGTTTAAGGTATTTATTTAACAGGACACGAACATTCCTTAACGTAACTAGTTGCCCTTAATCCACTATTTGTCACTGCTGCTGGCCTTATATAGTAAAAGTAAAAAAAAAATTAGAAGACGATTTTTATTGGGGGGGGGGGGGGGGGCTAAAAAGCAGAAAATAAAAGAATAATAATAACACAGGTCAACATTTAGTTTAAAAAAATACACAGGACTCTACCTAGGTACCTAGGGGTTTTTGGGGTCGCTAATTCCGATGCCGAGGTCGGTTAAGCTCTATCACGTCAGGTTCAAGGACGTCTGAAGGTCAAACTAAGAAAAGGTGGTTGAAAAAATCTGAGAAAATTTACACATAGGTTTTTGGGGTCGCTGAGTCTAATTCGGTGTTCGCTTACCCTTAAAAGGCATCCGGAGGTTAATTTGAGAAAAACGGAGAGGAAGCTGTTAAAAAATCTGAAAAAATTTACATACATCACGTCAGTTTCAAGGTCACTTGAAGGTCAAACTAAGAAAAGGTGATTGAAAAAATCTGAAAAAATTCACGCATAGGTGTTCGTTTACCCTTAAAAGGCATCCGGAGATCATTTTAAGGTTAATTTGAGAAAAACAGAGGAGAAGCTGTCAAAAAATCTGAAAAAACTTATATATAGGTTTTTTGAGTCGCTGAGTCTACATTCGAAGTCGGTTGACCTCTATCACGTCAGTTTCAAGGTCATTTGAAGGATAAAGTAAGAAAAGGTGGTTGAAAGAATCTGAAAAAATTCACACAGGTTTTTCGGGTCGCTGAGTCCGAATCCATTGTTCGCTTATCCTTAAAAAAAATAGGCATCCAGAGGTCATTTCAAGGTCATTCTGAGGTCATTTCAATCCGGCATTCGTCGGCCAGCTTTAGCTGCACATGAAGATTCTTCGGCTATCTCAGTGCAAATATATTTAACTCAATGAATCACCTACCTATTTTCTTCTGTGAAAGAATGGCCTTTAGGTATAGTTGCAGAAGCAGAGCGAACATGCAAGTAAAGAGTACCACGGGCGTTGGCTTCACTCACTTGGAGCTCAATCAGTGCTGGTTTTGCCTATAAGCTGAGTAAACGCCAGCTTAGGGCCTCGCATTTAGGGGGCCTCAGAACTCAGATTTCATACGCAGATATGCACGTTTATTTTATTAGAAGAGAAAGCTTCAACGAAAAACATACCTAGAGCTTAGGGCCTCCGGTTACCTAAAACCGGCCCTGAGCTCAATCCTGTCAGGGTCAAAGTAATTTAATGGTTTCCTCAGTCAGACAAACTGACAAGGAGGCAGACAGACTGTCAGAAACATTTAGTCATTCAGTCAGACAGAATTACTGACAGAAATGCAGGCGGATGATAAATACAGACTAACAAGCAAACAAACAGGTGTGCAGGTATAAGGGCAGACAGATAAACAGACAATAAGTAGGCAGGTGAGCATTCGTATAAATTTTTTCTAATTTTTTTCACCTCCTATTCTTACTTTAACCTTCAAATGACCTTGAACATGAGGTGGTAAAGGTCAACCGACATCGGATTCGGACTCAGAGACCACCCAAGAGCCTATGTGTGAATTTTTTTAGATTTTTTCAAAAACCTTTTCTTAGGTTGACCTTCAAATGACCTTGAACCTGACGTGATAGAGCTTAACCGATCTCGGCAATGGAATCAGCTACCCCAAAACCCCTGGGTACCTAGGTAGAGTCCGGTGTATTTTTTCAAACTGAATGTTGACCAGTGTAATCTTCCACCTTCCAAAGATATTTTAAAAACCTAGATTATTCTGGAGCAAAAATGTAAATATTTCCCTCTAGCAAGAAATAAAAATGTTTTAAAAAGCATTCGAGACCAAAACTCTAGAATATATTTGTTGGTTAATTATAAATTTTGCTATACTAATTAATGATAGTTTGTTGGAGTCATCTCAAATGCTTTTCAAAAATTTTTAAACAATTCAAAAATTTTTCTCTTCTGGAGGGAAATATTTACATTTTTGCTCCAAAATGATTAAGTTTTGAACATTTTACTTCTTTAAGTATATCATCTCTTTGAAATATTTTATATTATTTTCTGCTTTTCTGCATTCCGTTGGTTCCAAGTTTTCTCCTCGTCAAACATGAATTTGGAGAAATACTCTGTAAGAATGTTGACGTAATGCCTCGGATGTTGCTGGCAGTCTTCGTAGAATCCTGGTAGTACTAGATTGGCGGACTAACTTATTGAAGATAATGAATCTTTGATGATTCAAAGATGTAATTTCTTTTTTCGTTGAGCTACGGTTGTTGAATATACGGACAACCTCTTCGAGATCTTTTCTTTTATTGACGCATTCCACCGTTTGCACTTTTCCTTTACCAAAGAAAGCTGAAGTGTTATCGCATCCACTGAACGTGTGGCCATACAGCTTTTTAAAACTTCCGAGGACTGCAAGTCACGAGAACTGTAATCTTTATTTTTTATCTATCTCTGAGCCTCTCTTAAGAAACGGATATCTTTATCTTCAGATGCGAGAGCGATAATCAATGCGAGAAGATCAATATCTTGTCCGAGGATGACCACTGTATCGTTTTCATGAGATTCGTTTAAGGCGGTTTGAACTATGAGTACATCAACGTCGTTTACAGCAGTAATTGTTTTGATTCCCTCGTTTTTAAATCTCTCCACCAATTGCGAAATAAACCGTTCCTTTTTGTGAGATTGTTTATCATTTTATTTTGCGTTTCAGTCAGTGGCGTGTTCTCATCTCATGAAAAACAATTTCCGGTGAAATGCGTTTCAAAGACGCTGCTGTCTTTCGATGCTCTTCATACTGCAGTCAGCATATCCGTCAAACACTACAGTCACTTTTTGGCCGTAATGTTTACGAATAAAGCTGCTTCGGCCATACTACACAATGAATCAAATTGCCGCCATCAACAATGAACTGGCAATCGGAAAAATCTATTGGCCTCTCTCGTACAGCATTGAAAATATCATACAGACGATTTCTTAATTTTCATCATTAACCCTTTCTTATTGAAGAGAAGAAGTGGAATTGAGGCAAGCTCAGAGTTGAAATATGACTCCAAATCTTCTTTTGTGTGAACAGTACAGATTATCCTCTAATATAATTGCAAAGGGGAAAATACATAAACTACTTGCGACAAAACCCTCTATATATGCATCTAATAGAGAAAATTCTGCTCAATAAATTCATTCCTGAGCATTTTTCTCGTTAAAGTAACCGGTTTTAAGATATTCGGAGTCAAACTTGGAATAGGATGGATTTTTACCTCTGCGCCCCAAACTACGCCTCTGTTCGGACGCTGTTAGCGCGAAATAGGTGAGGATAAGCTACAAGGTTAATAGTACATTTTTTATGCAGAATTTAACATGACGATTTTTTCATTTCCTATACTTTTTTCTCTTTCGACGAACGGTTTACAAGATAAAAGTGAAAAACCGGCGTTAAGTCCCCGTAATATGGCCGAAGCAGCTCTATTCATAATCATTACGGACGTTTCACCCCTAAATTGTGGGGAGCTATTCGGGTATCTATTTCGAACCCTATCTAGATTACGCATCCCAAATATTATTACTTTATAAATTATTTCTTCTAAAATATCTAATTTACGTGGACTAATATGTAACAATTGTGTTACAAAATTGAACTGATTCAGTGATGTCTTTTGAAAAGCATTTTAAATAGTAATAATAATTCCCTTAAGAACATATTTTGAATTACATACATTATTCTACAATAGATATTTAGCGTGAACGGTTCATTTTAAAACAGATAATCGCACATTATCGGGTAAAACACCAATGTAATCTGATAGAGTATAACTTACACAATATGAATCATCATAATAACAAACGCACACGATTGCATAGCGCAACTAATTGCGCAAGCGTTAGAGCATTTTACACTATAGAAGTCTGGCAACCTCGAAGGAGGCAAAGTCTACCGTTATATATAACAGTTTTAAATACATTGAGTCAGAGAGGTACTATTTATATAACGAGGTGTAAACATACCAATCGTATGAACAAAAAAGTGTATGTAAAAAAAGATAAAAATCCTTTCCCCTCTCCGCGTGCCCTTGGTAAGTGAAATTTGGCGGTTATGTATATGTAAACAGAACTAATCTATCTATATTATTTCTAGTGGAGGTGCGGGCGCCACAAATTTGTAAGGAGGTGGACACGATACAAATGCACACATATATATATATATATATATGCATTTGTATCGTGCCCGCCTCCTTACAAATTTGTGACGCCCGCACCTCCACTAGAAATAATATAGATAGATTAGTTCTGTTTACATATACATAACCGCCGAATTTCACTTACCAAGGGCACGCGGAGAGGGGAAAGGATTTTTATCTTTTTTTACATACACTTTTTTGTTCATACGATTGGTATGTTTACACCTCGTTATATAAATAGTACCTCTCTGACTCAATGTATTTAAAACTGTTATACATAACGGTAGAGTTTGCCTCCTTCGAGGTTGCCAGACTTCTATAGTGTAAAATGCTCTAGCGCTTGCGCAATTAGTTGCGCTATGCAACCGTATGCGTTTGTTATTATGATGATTAATATTGTGTAAGTAGCACTCTATCAGATTACGTTGGTGTTTTACCCGATAATGTGTGATTATCTGTTTTAAATTGAGCCGTTCACGCTAAATATCTATTGTAGAATAATGCATGTAATTCAAAATATGTTCTTAAGGGAATTATTATTACTATTTAATATGCTTTTCAAAAGACATCACTGAATCAGTTCAATTGCTTCCACATCCAGTGGAAGTATAGTAACGACAAAACAATTTTTAAAAATTTTTATTGTTCAAATAGGCTTAGAATGTCATGGAACGTCGAGATTTAAAGTTTGAGCGAAAAAAAAAAAATTCTGTCTGTCTGTCGGTCTGTATGTCTGTAACTCTTTTTTGTGCGCACGTTTACTCAGGAACCGTTTGAGATATTGACTTGAAATTTGGTACACATATGTACTTTAGCGAGATCTAGAACTAGATTATATTTTCATCTGGTTCCGTCGAAGGGTTGGGGGTAAATTGGGGTAAATTTGGGGTAAATAGGTAAATCAAGCAGGTAAGAGTCCATAAAATTGGTATTTAGTATATATAAGAAAAGGCTAAGGTATCAAAAAAATTTTGATATTAGATACCTCCATTACTACCCCCACCCCATTATTAAAAGGGGGTGAAAAAAAAAATTTAATTTAGCGTGTATACAAGAACCTATGGCCTCAATTTTTTTTTTACTTAATCCACCCCACCACCCCACTATCGATGTGATATATCGTTTTATAGGTTTTTGGGGTAGACGATTTCAAATATCATGTTATAAAGTTACTTCGAGTAATATGGATGCGCAGTAGCTTTCCTCGAGTACCATCGATGCGCAGTAGGTTACCTCTAGTAGTATGGATGCGCAGTAGGTTTCTTCGAGTACTTAGGATGCGCAGAGGCTTTTCTAGAATACCATTGATGCGCTGTAGGTTACCTCAAGTAGTATGGATGCGCAGTAGGTTTCCCCGAGTATTATGGATGCGCAGTGGCTTTCTTTGAATACCATTGATGCGCAGTAGGTTACCTCAAGTGGTATGGATGCGCAGTGGGTTTTCTCGAGTAAAATGGATGCGCAGTGGGTTTCTTCAAGAAGTATGAATGCGTAGTGGCTTTCCTCTAGTAAATTGGATAAACAGTGGGTTAACTCGGGTAGTATGGATGCTTAGTAGGTTTTATTGAGGAAAATGCTTGAAGTAGAGGCTCTACTTCTATCGTGTAGTCCACGGCAGAAAATGATTTTTTATATCTTTGTGATGCTATTTCTGCGTATTACTTCTACATCCAGTTGAAGTATACTAATGCAAGAAATTTTTTTTAAAACTTTCGTTGTACGAATAGGCTTAGAATGTCATGAAACCTCGATATTTTAAGTTTGAATAAAATAAATTTGTCTATCGCGTCGGTTTGTCTGTTAGTCTTGTATCTTTTTGGTGCTCACGATTAAGATATTGACTTAAAAATATGGCACACGTATGTATTTTAACGAGATCTGGAACTAGATTATATATCGATCGTATTCCGTTGCAGAGTTGAAGGTAAATGGGGGTAAATAGGCAAATAGGTAAATCAAGCAATTAGGAGTGCATGAAATTGGTATTTAGTAAATATAAGAGGAGCTAAGGTCTCAAAAACATTTTTGGCACTTCTATTATTGAAGGGGGTGAAAAAAAATATCGTGATATTGTGTATACAGGAACCAGTCACAAGAATCACCACCCCTACTACTGATGGGGCATATCATTTTATGGTTTTTTGGGTTACACGATTTCAAATATTATACTATTAAAGTTCCATAAACAATTATTTCCACTTAGTGGAGTACAAATATAGTATTTTCGTTGTAAGAGACTTAGATATGAAGTCTTGATGTGGAAGGAGTGATTCCTTAGGCAGCGGTTTTTTGTAATACAATTGTTACATATTAGTCCACTTAAATTAGTTATTTTAGAAGAAATAATTTATAAAGTAATAATATTTGGGATGCGTAATCTAGATAGAGTTAGAAATAGATACCCGAAAAGTTCCCCCCAATTTAGAGGTGGAACGTCCTTAATGATTATGAATAAAGCTGCTTCGGCCATGTTACGGGGACTTAACGCTGGTTTTTCACTTTCATCTTGTAAACCGTTCATCGAAAGAGAAAAAGTACAGGAAATAAAAAATTTGTCGCATTAAATTCTGCATAAAAAATGTACTATTAAGCTTGTAGCTTATCCTCAACTATTTCGCGCTAACAGCGTCCGAACAGAAGGGTAGTTTGGGGCGCAGAGCAGCGTTACCACATTTGGTAGATTTTTATTTCTTTTTAGTAGAATTTTAAGGATTTTTGTAAAGTTTGGTAAGTAAAATTTGCTTGCAGATTTCTGATAATTATTATCAGAAATCTACCAGCAAATTTTACCTACCAAACTTTAAAAAAATCCTTAAAATTCTACTAAAAAGAAATAAAAATCTACCAAATGTGGTAACGCTGGCGCAGAGGTAAAAATCCACCCTATTTTAAGTTTGACACCGAATATTTTAAAACCGGTTACTTTAACGAGAAAAATGCTCAGGAATGAATTTATTGAGCAGAATTTGCTCTATTAGATGCATATATAGAGGGTTTTGTCGCAAGTAGTTTATGTACTTTCCCCTTCTTTGCAATTATATTAGATGATAATCTGTACTCTTCACTCAAAAGAAGATTTGGAGTCATATTTCAACTTTGAGCTTGCTTCAATTCCACTTCTTCTCTTCGATGAAAAAGGGTTAATGAGGAAAATTAAGAAATCGTCTGTATGATATTTTCAATGCTGTACGAGAGAGGCCAATAGATTTTTCCGATTGCCAGTTCATTGTTGATGGCGGCAATTTGATTCATCGTGTAGTATGGCCGAAGCAGCTTTATTCGTAAATATTACGGCCAAAAAGTGACTGTAGTGTTTGACGGATTTGCTGACAATGCCTGCAGTATGAAGAGCATCGAAAGAAAGCAGCGACTTTTGAAACCCGTTTCACCGGAAATTATTTTTCATGAGAACACGCCACTGACTGAAACGCAAAATAAAATGATAAACAATCTCACAAAAAGGAACGGTTTATTTCGCAATTGGTGGAGAGATTTAAAGACGAGGGAATCAAAACAATTACTGCTGTAGACGACGCTGACGTACTCACAGTTCAAACCGCCTTAAACGAATCTCATGAAAACAATACAGTGGTCATCTCGGACAAGATATTGATCTTCTCGCATTGATTATCGCTCTCGCACCTGAAGATAAAGATATCCGTTTCTTAAGAGAGGCTCAGCTCAGAGAAGAATAAAAAATAAAGATTACAGTTCTCGTGACTTGTAGTCCTCGGAAGTTTTAAAAAGCTGTATGGCCACACGTTCAGTGGATGCGATAACACTTCAGCTTTCTTTGGTAAAGGAAAAGTGCAAACGGTGGAATGCGTCAATAAAAGAAAAGATCTCGAAGAGGTTGTCCGTATATTCAACAACCGTAGCTCAACGAAAAAAGAAATTACAAGTGCTGGAGAGAAATTCGCGCTAGCAGTATACAAAGCCCCCAAAAAAGAGACATCTTTGAATCATCAAAGATTCATTATCTTCAATAAGTTAGTCGGCCAATCTAGTACTACCGGGATTCTACCAAGACTGCCACCAACATCCGAGGCATTACGTCAACATTCTTACAGAGTATTTCTTCAAATTCATGTTTGGCGAGGAGAAAACTTGGAACCAACGGAATGCAGAAAAGCAGAAAATAATATAAAATATTTCAAAGAGATGATATACTTAAAGAAGTAAAATGTTCAAAACTTAATCATTTTGGAGCAAAAATATAAATATTTCCCTCCAGCAATAGAAAAATTTTAAATGTTTAAAAAACTTTGAAAAGCATTCGAGATGACTCCAATAAACTATCATTAATTAGTAGCAAAATTTATGATTACCCAACAAATATATTCTAGAGTTTTGGTCTCGAATGCTTTTTAAAACATTTTTATTTCTTGCTAGAGGGAAATATTTACATTTTTGCTCCAGAATAATCTAAGTTTTTAAAATATCTTTGAAAGGTGGAAGATTCAACATTTAGTTTGAAAAAATACACCGGACTCTACCTAGGTACCCAGGGGTTTTTGGACTCGCTGATTCCGATGCCGAGGTTGGTTAAGCTCTATCACGTCAGGTTCAAGGTCATTTGAAGGTTAAACTAAGAAAAGGTTTTTGAAAAAATCTAAAAAAATTCACACAGAGGTTTTTGGGGTCGCTGAGTCCGAATCTGATGTCGGTTGACCTTTATCACCTCATGTTCAAGGTCGTTTGAAGGTTAAAGTAAGAATAGGAGGTGAAAAAAATTTAAAAAAATTTATACGAATGCTTACCTACCTACTTATTGTCTGTTTATCTGTCTGCCTTTATACCTGCACACCTGTTTGTTTGCTTGTTAGTCTGTATTTATCATCCGCCTGCATTTTCTCTCTGTCCATCAATTTGACATCCTGCCTTTCTTCCTGCCTTTCTGTCGGTAATTCTGTCTATCTTCCTGTCTGACTGAATGACTAAATGTTTCTATCTGACAGTCTGTCTGCCTCCTTGTCAGTTTGTCTGACTTGAAAAAACCATTAAATTACTTTGATCCTGACAGGATTGAGCTCAGGGCCGGTTTTAGGTAACCGGTGGCCCTAAGCTCTAGGTATATTTTTCGTTGAAGCTTTCTCTTCTAATAAAATAAACGTGCATAGCTGCGTATGAAATCTGAATTCTGAGGCCCCCTAAAAGCGAGGCCCTAAGCTGGCGCTTACTCAGCTTATAGGCAAAACCAGCACTGATTGAGCTCCAAGTGAGTGAAGCCAACGCCCGTGATTCGTGCCGAACTTATCTCTCTTCTGCCCCAACTCACTTGCGGTGGGCATGCGCCATCTATCGAATACACAAGGTACTCTCTACATGCATGTTCGCTCTGCTTCTGCAACTATACCTAAAGGCCATCCTTTCACAGAAGAAAATAAGTAGGTGATTCATTGAGTTAAATATATTTTCACTGAGATAGCCGATGAATCTTCATGTGCAACTAAAGCTGGCGGACGAATGCCGGCTTGAAATGACCTCAGAATGACCTTGAAATGACCTCTGGATACCTTTTTTTAAGGGTAAGCGAACACCGGATTCGGACTCAGCGACCCGAAAAACCTGTGTGAATTTTTTCAGATTCTTTCAACCACCTTTTCTTACTTTGACCTTCAAATGACCTTGAAACTGACGTGGTAGAGGTCAACCGACATCGAATGCAGACTCAGCGACCCAAAAAACCTATATAAAAATTTTTTCAGATTTTTTGACAGCTTCTCTGTTTTTCTCAAATTAACCTTGAAATGACCTCCGGAAGCGAACACAGGATTCGGACTAAGCGACTCCAAAAACCTATGCGTGAATTTTTTCAGATTTTTTCTACCACCTTTTCTTAGTTTGACCTTCAAGTGACCTTGAAACTGACGTGATAGAGGTTAACCAGCATCGGATGCAGACTCAGCGACCCAAGAAACCTATATGTAAATTTTTTCAGATTTTTTAACAGCTTCCTCTCCGTTTTTCTCAAATTAACCTTGAAATGACCTCCGGATGCCTTTTAAGAGTAAGCGAACACGAATTCGGACTCAGCGACCCCAAAAACCTATGTGTGAGTTTTCTCAGATTTTTTCAACCACCTTTTCTTAGTTTGACCTTCAGATGTCCTTGAACCTGACGTGATAGAGCTTAACCGACCTCGGCATCGGAATCAGCGACCCCAAAAACCCCCGGGTACCTAGGTAGATTCCTGTGTATTTTTTTAAACTAAATGTGTTATTATTATTCATTTATTTTCTGCTTTTTAGAAGAGATGTATATAGGAATAGTATGCCTCTTTACTCTGTTGCCAAGTTTATGAGGCGATGTCGCTACTTTACTGTAAGGAAGCATTTAATACCTATATACATCAAATGTATAAAACAGCAGCGCCACCTGGTAAAAAATGTAGTGGACTATGGTGTATGTTTACATATGTTTATAGGTATTTTCCGCCTCCAAAAAAAGTGTCGTTAAATGCTTCTATCTCTCTATCTCTTCCTTTTTTGCCATAATCTTATATGCGCACCAATAAAGCTGATCATTATTGATAATAATGAGTCATGAATTTACTAATTATCAAGACATTCGCGATGAAAACAACACAAAACGTCTCCGACTCCGAAATCGGAGGCGAACGCGTAAAATCGGAGGCAAACACCACCTAACCGTATAACATTCGGAGGTGTATAAGTACTAAATGCATATATATATATATATATATATATATATATATATACATCCCGCTATCAATGCTGCGTCCTTTCACAAGCCAACCTTACTGCGTCTCCCAGAAATACGCTAGTTAGCTCAAATCTAATGAAGTATATTGGATCTACTAACCAAATTCAGTTAATATCTGGTTTTAGAATTGTAATAACTCAAGAAATAAAAAAGTTTAATATACAGGACAATACTGCGTCCTTTCAACAACAGCACGTTATTGCGTCCGAGAATAATTTCATTCTTCTTCAATACAATGCTGCGTCCGAGATGACTACTTTTTGTGAAACTTAGCATATTACTGCGTCCGGCGTGGTTGTCATATTTACCCTAATAATTTTATTGCACTTGTAGTAGAACAAATCGATAGCCGTTAGTTATTTCTAAATGTCAGTAAAATTCTAAATATAATATTATTATTTTAGGATCAGTTTTTCAATTGTGCACTAAAAGTAGCTTCAAATTTGCAATATAAAATGCTGAATTTAGGAGATCAATGGAATTTTGGATAGATGTTCATTTTTATTTACTCCTCACTAAGCGATGAGTTCACCTTAGAATAGAAGGGAGAGCATATGCTTCTTGCTTTTACTTTTTGCACATATCTCGAATGATAAGTGTTTTAATCTTGAAAGTTGAAAAACACATTTCTTGAATTATAAATGTGTTTGATAATAAATGCCTTCGGATTTACTATTTTGTAAAGAACAATGTTAAAAAAGGGCTTTTTTGGCCCATCCGTGGTAAAGTGTGGAAGCTATCTTTTTTTTTGCTAATTTTGGGCTACTGAAAACGAATCCTCGCCCGTTTTAACGAAAAATCTCGGGAACACATTAACAAACAACTCCTATTTGGGTGCCATAAAGTGAAGATTCTCATTTTCCAAACCAAAAGTCATTTAAGTCATTTAAATAATTAAAGAATTTTTAATATAAAAAACAATATTTTCTGGATAGTGATATGCACACCGTACACCCCAACCCCAAGAGTGTGAGAAATATTCAGGGATGAAAAATATTCATCTGAATTGATTAAATCACCTTAGTATGATAAAAAGACAAAATCCACCACCTTAATTGGTGGGGATGGGTGTAAGAGTATTCAGAAGTAATCACATTATAACCTGATAATAGCCTTTTAATAAGGATTTTTTTTTTAATAAATAAATAATCGTATATTATATATTGTAACTTACACCGTTCTTATGGGTGGTGAAAGGTGAGGGGAACGCCCATTCACGGTAAAGTGTGGAAACCATATTTTTACTAGTTTTGGGTAAAAATATGGTTGCTGAATACGAATCTGTCATCCGATTTGGCTAAAAACATCGGGAAGACAGTAAAAAATAACTCTTATTTGGGGGGTGGCATTGAAATTGATATTGTAGCTTGCAACAAAAAGTTATTCTTTAGTGCAGGAAATTCTTTCAAGATACTCAGTTTCATTAGGTAAGTAATGAAAGAAGCAAAAATTCTAAATTCACCTCCCCCTCGTTTCCCTCATCCTTCACCTCCCTAAGAACGGTATATAGTTACAATATTACTCCTTGTTAAATGGCTATTATCAGGTTATTATTACTTCTGAATACTCTTACACCCATCCCTACCAATCAAGGTGGTGGATTTTATCTTTTAAGAGTTTTTATTGGTTTTAATTGCAAAAGAAATCCCTAATCACCCAATTTGATGTTTTTCTATCATAATGAGGTGATTTAGTCAATTCAGATGAATATTTCTCACCTCTGAATATTTCTCATATTTTTGGGGTTGGGGTGTAAGGTGTGCGTATCACTATTCAGAAAATATTACTCGTTTTTAAATTAAAAAATTCTTTAATTATTTAAATGACTTTGGGTTGGGAACATGAGAACCTTCACTTTATGGCGCCCAACTAAGGGTCGTCTTTTAATGTGCTCCCTAGACTGGCAAAACTGGCAACGGATTCGTTTTCAACACCCCAAAATTAGTAAAAAAAAGATGGCTTCAACACTTTACTGCGTTAGAATTTTTAAAAACTGTTTTTATGAAGATAAAAGTTTTTGTACTCATATTTAAAATTTAATTAATTAATTTAATTTAATTCTTTTCTAAACCAGAAAACAAATATTATTGGAAAAAGAGGGGATTTATTTTCTATATATCTACAGTTTGAACTAAGTATGTTGAACTTCTTGTAAATAAATTAAAGTCTTCAAACTCTAGTGGTCATGATATTTCTAATAATTTGGATAAAAAATGCAAATATGCGATAAGCGGTCCATTTCTATAGAGAAAGGTATATTTTCCAATTTAAAAGAGCCATAGTCTTTTTATTATACCAGAAGGGAGATCCAAATGACTATAATAATAATTATGAAGCCATTAGTCTACTATGTAGATTTTCTAAAATTTTAGAAATTTATCTCAAGGAGCAATTATCAGATTTTTTACATCGGAATATGTTACTGTCTCCTGCTGATCATGGTTTCACTACAAACAAAAGCAACAAGTCTGCGTTGTGTGATTTTCATCACAAAATCATTAAAGCTTTAGACAACAAGAAATCAGTTGTGGATCTTTTCGAAGATTTCTCACAAGCTTTTGATTTGGTAGACCATCAGCTGCTTAAGACCAAACTAGCACTATACGGTATTCGATTAAGTGATTTACAAATATTTTCTTCCTATTTAGACAACAGGACACAAATTGTAAAAATGGTCGGTGGAGTTGAAAGTAATATTTGTGATATTACACAAGGAGTTCCAGGAGTTTGGGATCACTTTTATATATAATATTTACTAACTATGTGGTCAGCCATCAACAAAAGATACCAAATGTTCATGTGATCTGTTATGCTGATGATACAAACATTCTAGTTACCGGCAACAACCTAATTGAAGAAAAAAAAACACTGAAAAATTTTATCAAATCATACATTGGTCTCAAAATAATAACCTAATTCTAAATAAAACAAGGACAGTTTCAATACAATTTCACAGGCAAACAAAAAAAAAGTTGTCTGCGCCGCGGTTTAATATTTATATATTTATTTGCTATTAAAAGAAAAACCTGACGTGCTGGAGAAAAACTAAGATCAGATTCGTGTTCAGCGGCTTAAAATACAAGGGATAGATGTGGTCAGTACCCCCGCGCAGATGACTTTTTTTTTGTGGGATTGTGCCACACTGAGTGTGGCACACAGTGGCAACCAAAAAAAGTGGTCTGCGCGGGGGTACTGACCACACCTGTCCCTTGTATTTTAAGCCGCTGAACACGAATCTGACCTTAGTTTTTCCCCTACACGTCCGGTTTTTTTTTTAACAGCAAAAAAAGTCCGTTGAATCGTGATATTTATATATTTATTTGCTGTTAAAAAAAACCTGACGTTCTGGGGAAAAACTAAGGACAGATTCGTGTTCAGCGGCTCAAAATACAAGGGATAGGTGTGGTCAGTACCCCCGGCGCAGACAACTTTTTTTTTGTGGGCCTGTGTTTCATTGAATAATAATTTCGAGAGCTTAACACTTTTTAGTGGTACTGACTGGGAAATAAAAACTTGTTGAAAATTTTTAGCTCAAATAGCAATTCAATTCGCCAATTTCTAAGCACGTGTGCTGAAACAACCAATCAGAACAAAATTACACTGATAAGATCCCTTAGGGATGTTCTCACTTATATTATCCAGTTTGACAGTTCAATAACACAGGTCATGAATGTTGTTGTGCAGCTAAGGCCATTTCGGAAGTAATTTTTCGCGCTGAATCCGAATCTGGCCTCAGAATTGGCCCATCACGTCAGGATTTTGAAATATTTGAGGTTAAGTACTTAAAAAATGACATTTTTAGCAAGTTTTGAAGTTGTGTCTAGAACCCAAAAAATTTTTCAGCTTATTTCTAATAAATATATCATTTAGTAACATCCTTCCTCTTTAAAATAAGCTTTCGAATGGTCATCTATGATGTTTCCTCGCAAAGTTATAGCCATTTTAAGGTGACATGAATTTGAAACCGTGTTCCCTACAACCCAACAATCTTCACCAAACGACTCTAAACGAATCAAAATTTAACACAACAATAGGAATAACCCAACATTCTTAAATCAAAGTTTGGTTAAAATTGAGGATCATGGTACGCATGGTACTCGGAGAAACCTACTACGCATCCATTGTACTCAAGGAAACCCACTGCACATCTATAATACTCGTGGAAACCCACTGCGCATTCATGGTACTCGAAGAAACCTACTGCGCATTCATTGCGCACTCAAGGAAACCTTCTACGCATCCATAGTACTCGGGGAAACCCACTGCGCATACATTGCACTCGAGGAAATCCACTGCGCATTCATTGTAGTCGAGGAAACCCACTGCGCATCTATAGTACTCGGGGAAACCCACTGCACATTGCAATTTGATAACAATCCATTATTCTTTTTTTGTGTTAGAGCGAGTTAAACGAAAAAATAATTATTTTAATCCACAATAGAACACATGGGCGGGTATGTGTCAAATTTCATGCTTAAAACATCCCTCTCCCTGTTCACTCGTTCGCGGTGTCTCTTTTTAAAAATCGTCGAATACGTGTCTCCTTATTTTCTCAGGAAAGCCTATCGCTGGAATATCGCGTTTCTGACTTACGCGATTTCAGAGATACGGGTACTCTTTAGACCATCTACCACCTCCGTTTTCACCACTTTAAAAAGTGAAAATCGAAATTTCGTCCTACTCGTGTCTAACAGATTCTAATAAAAAGTATTTATGCCAAATTTCATGATTCTGGGTTTAACCGTTTCCGGAAGGCTTAAAAAACCTCCCTCTCCCCGTTCACCCGTTCGGAGGTCTCTTTTTGAAAACCGTCAAATACGTGCGTGTCTTCTTATTTCCTCAGAAGTGTCCATCGCTCGAATAATCACGTTTCTGACTTACGCTATTTCAAAAATACAGGTGCGCTTTAAACCATCTACCACCCGTTTTGACCTCTTCAAAAAGTGAAAATCGAAATTTCGTCTTAACACGATCTAATAGATTTCAACAAAAAATATTTCTGCCAAATTTCATGCATCATGCATCTAACCGTTTCTGGAAAAACCTAAAATTTCAACCTCCCTTTTTATCAAACAAAAAGGTATAATAATGGTTCTATTTATAGTTATTAGACTTATAATAAACCACACTATTTGATGAACTTGTAGTATATTATTCAACGAGCGGTAATGTAGGTAATAACTCACGCAAATGAAGTTTACAGCATGAGCCGCAGGCAAGTGCTCTAATTCATCAAGTGGGTTATTACCATTACCGCAAGTTGAGTACTATACTTTATCTACGATTATAACAATAAATATTAAATTGAGAAAATTTTGTTTTAATTAGGTACTCAGTTTGTTTATTAATAAAATTAACTGTAAAATTTAACTTAACTAAATTTAAGAATTTTTCTCGGACAGAGCCACACCTTCATGAAGCGCGTTACGTCGATTGGATAGGCATGAAGATACAGATGATTGGAACTATCACCTAGTGATTTATAATAACTCACTCATTATAACTCACGCTATTTGTTTATGGATACTATAAATTGTTCAAAAACAGTTCATTAATTAGTATATAACCTAATAAGAGTAAATAAAATAACCAAAAGTAGTTTATATTAGTCATAGATTTTTGTTGCTCCTAACTTAGCATACCTAGAATATTACCTACAATATCTTATTAATATTTCTAGTCCTATTTACATTCACAATATTGTCTGTAATTCTCCTATTTCCTTATTCAAAACAATAACCATAAAATTAGCATAATGTCCTGTAGACTGACTGCCTTTGTATGTTCATTCACTTTAATCATCTGAAAATGTCACGTTGAGTGCTGAACTGCAGTAAGGTGCAAGTTACAATAATTTGGCGGTAAAAAATAAAGTAAATGTTAATGTTGGTGTTTCATTATTATATCATCATAATTAATTACCACAAAGTAACGGCTTACCAGTTTAATTTTGGAGGAGGTATTGTTTTTATGATTGTATATAACTAAATATTTGTAAATTATTTTCTGTTGAAATTAATTTCATTTCCTGAAAATAAATTTCTGTGATAAAAACATTCAGATTATAAGTAAGAAGATAACTGTTTAAATATGAAACATAATTACTTGTAAACTTATATAAATGTTCACAAGAATTTTACACTCGTCCGAACTCCGGCTTTCCAAGTAAGCATGAAAGAATGACTGGATATTTAATAGTGCCGGTGTTGTCAAATCTCGTACGCAGCATTATACGATTTTTGAATAGAGAATATTTGAAGTATATTTATGTTCACAAATCTATGCGCCCCCAAACATAATTCGATGGAACTAAAAATATACTTTTAGTTTTACGGAACATATGATACTGCGTCCGAATCCAAAAAAAACTCGGGTCGATATTTCGCTTAATTGAAACGAAACAAAACTTATTTCAATGTTTACATATAACCCAGGAGACGAAGAACATTCTGAGGTGCTGAAAATCGACCATGTCAGAGATTTGTTGAAGATAACACGGGAAAACAATACTGCGTCCGGTATACAGACGCAGTATTGTACAGGACGCAGCAGTGTATGGTATCGTGCACATGTACGGACGCAGCATTATTTGCAGGACAAATATATATATATATATATATATATATATATATATATATATATATATATATATATATATATATATATATATATATATATATATATTTATCTACACGCAGTACACTTCCCGACCCATGTTCATAGGAACTTCTTTTCTTATTTTGAAAAATTGTATTCCTTGGTCAAGTTTGGCCTATGCAATTCGGGACACCCTGTATTTTAATATTCTTAGAACGTCTTTTTATTTTCGCGTGTCCGGGAAATCCCGACTGTCAGTTATCAAAATTTTGCAAGAGAAACAAAATACAGGTAATAGATGTATTTTGCAAAAAAAAAAACAAAAGTCGAATGACCATATCATTCCTGATAAAAATATGAGCTAATGCGTGTAAGGGTAAGGGTAGTTTGAAGTTTTAATTATTTTTATATGAAACAAATGAAGCACTTTGGCATATAGCTATATTTAATCCAATTGACTTATTTTAACTCCACACATCTGTTTTGGGTGTATATCTGTGGAATTTCTAGACACACCCCGTAGTACACAATAAGTCTAAGCTTTGACCAGCCGGTACATCATTCCATATTCGAAAGATGAAAGTTACAGGTGTTTTATGGTTCTCAAAAGTGGGGCTTATTTTTTGGGAACTGTCACTCATTCTAATTTCGCTTATCCATATCAATAAATTCTGTCCATATTCCCAACTTTGCTTAACGTTTTGAGGTTGAATTATATTGTCTACACACTATTAGCCATTGTTAAGATTTCTGGATAATCCATTTTCTTCTCGACCCCTACTAATACAGCCTGTAGAGCAAAGAATCGGGGGTACCTGCACAAAAAACAAAGCGCATACAATTTTCTACAATTTTGTTCCTATACAATATTTGGATAGGAGTTACCGTTTTCCAGATACCACTGTTACCGTTTTCGAGATAAATGTCTGCAAATTATAATATTATTATTAATTTATTTCAGTTTATTTTATTTTATTTTTATGTTAATAATATAAAGTTGTATTATATGCCTTACAATAATTGTCAGTTATTTCCTGATTTAACGATATATGAATTTCCATGTTTTCTTAATTTTGGACTCGTTTATCTGGAAAATGGTAACTCCTATCAAAATATTGTATAGGTACAAAATTGCAGAAAATTTTATGCACGTTGTTTTCTTTTTATAAAAGTTTTTGTCCATCTTTTTTAGTTTTTGTTAAATGACAAAAACGAAATTGGCAACAGTTTTTTTTAACATATGGCCGCCATTTTGAAAGTACAGCCAGTTTTTTTTTTGGGGATATGTCTTAAATTGTTCCTTAGGTTTTAATCTTTTTGAAAACCATTGTCCTAAAGGATCGGGGGGGGGGATGCACGTACCGCTAGGGAGGGCTCCCCGACTAAGAGAAATAGTTTAAATAAAAGTTGTAACTTTTTCACTTTCTGCAATATTGGTAATACCTAATTTTAGGGTAGAACTAACAGGAAAGGAGATAATTAATAAAAACCTATTTTGACTCATTTATTCAACATAGTGGCCGTAGCGGACACGACATATTTGTGGAAAATATCAATTAATGTTTCGGGTAAGCCCCTCTGCAGTATAAAAAAAGAAAATCTGTAGAAATTATTAACAAGTCAAATGACAGAGTAACTGTACTATACGTAAAATCTTAGATGATTATTTTATTAATATTACATTATTTATTTTATATATAATATAAAAGAACTTTTTAAATTTTTAACTAATTTGTTTGTCTATGCCTCTAGATTGTTGTACTTGTCAATATATTTTACCGTTTCTCTCCACTCTTCTCACCCATCGTCGGATAATAATCCTTATGGCACGCAACTATGGTGTATTTTAAACGGAGGTATTTATCTATCTTTCACTTGCACAATATAAGGGCAAATTATGTTTAGGAAAAGTGGCAACACCGTTTGGAGGCCCAGTAAACTCATGTTATGTTTAAAAGGAGGCCTGGTTACATAAACAAGTACAAAATATATACAAAGGATACCAGTTAAACCTATGGAGGTAATGGAAGCTGAATTAACCGTTGAGAGTATGTAATTAAATACTTTGTGTATATAGGTGGAGTTTTGGTAGGCCATGTATGGTGTGGAGGCTGAGTGACTGCGTGTAGATAAATATATATATATATATATATATATATATATATATACTCGGATAGGTTTCCGCGGTTGTCTGTATGAAAAATACTAGGTTCACGGGTTGAACCGCGTCTGAGATTACTGGAGTCTCGACGTTTCGGCTCCCACTTTGGAGCCATTTTCAAGAGAAAAAAAAAGGAAAGAAGAATCGATAATATAGTGGTATATAGGAAGTCTAGGAAGGGTAAGGAATGGTTCGAGTCCGGGGCCTCAACCTGCCTACTCCCCAGGTCGAACCTTGGTTCGTCTCTAAGATCTCAATCTCAGTTCTTAGAGAGCACTGACGACTTGTGGGTTGAGGTGAGGTATTTATAGTAGGATTGGTGGGTGTGGTGAGCACTGGTGTGGAACGGTTGCGCGTGGTAGGAGGATCGCTGTGTGGTGTTAGTGAGGGTTGTGTAGTTAGTGGAGATATTAGTGATTTCCAAGCAGTTGGAAGTCGAAGACTGTCGTCCCTTTTGTTTAAACAATTAGGACGCTTCTCGATTTCAATTGCTTCGCGGATCGTTCGTGTTTTTCGAGAATATACAGGTGCTATTGTTTTTGTGTTGTCAAAGTCTATGTTATGTCCAGTCTGGAGACGGTGTTGTGCTAGGGAGGGAGGTAAGGTCAGTATTTCTGACTGCTAGGCGATGTTCATATGTTAGATCACGGTTCACATGAATGACTTTTTAAAAAAGGTTTATTTATTTAATGGAGCCAACGTTGGCTCTTGGAGAAGGAATAATACAATAATTAGAAGTGTTTCATTCTAAGTGAGTCTAATAACTGATTCAACAAAGCGTGTTTGGTCATATTTATAACATACAGAACCTGAGTAAGCAAAATATATAACAAAGGAATTGCAGTTCTGCAGTCTGCACAAGTTATGAGAAACAAAGGTGTAATATGATATCTTGAAGATAAGCAATTAATAAGAGAAGCTGTTATCGTAAAATACGATATACCTGTGAAGGTTTATTATGGCTAAGTCGCAATAAGATAGCGTGTAATATTATATAACAACTTCCCCCTTAATAAAAAAAAAATATATATATATATATATATATTTATATATTTTGATGTTATGCAGCAACTTTTGAAAATTGTTAAAACGTTAAATGAATATAATGCAAAAATAAATTGAACAATGTTGAATGAATACAAAGCAAAATAATAAAATAATGTAAAAGTTAAAATTGGTAAGCGATAATAAAACATTACATAACGTAATAAGGATAAAATACAATAGTCTAAATTAATAGACGAGGGTAAAACTCCACATGAAAGTCTATGTTAACTCGATGTCCTCTTCTTCTTGAGGTCTAATACCGGGTCGCTTTCTTGGAGGGATCAGTCTAGGAAATTTGGTAAATACTCTGCTTCGCTCTGAAGGAGGTGAAGGAGGGTTGTCCGTTGAGGGTTGGATTCGCAATGCTCCACATCTTCTTCTTCTGCATTTACAAGTTATGTAAAGTAGAACTAATAGGATGATGAGAGTGATTATGAAGTATGTGAACCAAGATACATGTTTGGTCACAAAAGGTTCGTTTATGAGGTCGTCTAGGTCTTTGGAATATTGCTCTAGTTTGTTTTTAGCAATATCTAAATCTTCTACGTCGAGACTGTTTAATTTAAGCGGTTTTAATTTTGGGATTTCGATTTTGTCGGGCATGTGATTGCAGCATTCAAAAGGAATTTGGATTGGATGTGAATTGTCCTTAATTTCGGAAAAGTCTTTAGCACTGGCTTGTATTCGAGTAATGCCTGCATAGGCGTAACATCCTGGTTGTAGTTTTATGATGGAATTTTTGTTAATTAGCTCTGTTATGGATTCTCTCTTCGGGCAGTTGATGGTAATGTGAAGTGGTTCGGAATTAATTACTAGCCATGTGTTGTCTTCAAGTTCTTGGACGTTGTATCCTTGACTAATGATGAAGGAAGTTTGACAATTTTCTGGGAGTTTCGGCAATGGTTTTAATATTCTAGCTTCACAAATGGCATTTTGGTCGATAGGATAAGCAAACAGGTTCGAACATAGTTTGGTTCCGAAATAAAGTGGTTTGCATTCTTTCAAATTTTGTATAGGTATGTACATTAAAGAATCATCGTCTCTCGCGATAAACTTTTGTGAAATAGATAAAAAGTGATGTAGACCAGTTCTGTTATCAAGTATAGGTATAGGGTACAGACGAAAGGTGTTGTAATTTTGAGGTTCAATGAGAGGTATTGTTAAAACAAATATTAAGTTAGAATTTAGTTGAAAAGCTTTTAGTTCAGTAATATCCAGATATTGAGCAACTGCTGATAGTTTAATCGTCCGCGTTCTTATTGATTTTACCGGGTTCATAAATTATTTCATAGTCGTACTCTTCTAATTTGAGTCGCCAACGAGCAAGTCTACTTCCTGGATCCTTTATAGAGAATAGCCAGGTGAGTGGTCTGTGGTCGGTGACAAGTTTGAACTTTCTACCATACAGATATGGTCTAAAGTGCTTTACACTCCATACTATCGATAAAAGCTCGCGTTCAATCGTTGAATACTGAGTTTCTGCACTGCACAAGGTTCTAGAAGCATAGGCAATGGGTAAATCTTTGCCAATAGGCCCTTGGCTCAGCACCGAGCCGATAGCAAATGCGCTCGCATCAGTGGTTAGAACGAAAGGTTCATCAAAGTTAGGGTAGATTAATATCGGAGTTGTCGTTAATGTTTGTTTTAAATTTTGAAAAGAATTTATACAATCATTGTCGAAGAGAAATGGTATGTCTTTTTGTAGTAGTTTTGTTAAGGGCTTGGTAATCTTGGAGAAATTAGGGATAAAGCGCCTATAATATCCGGCTAAGCCTAGAAATGATTTAATTTCTTTTTGATTTTTTGGTTGAGGGAAATTTAGAATGGCGTCAACTTTCGAAGGATTCGGTTTTACGCCGTCTTTTGTAATGAGATGTCCTAAATAAGCGACTTCTTTGCGGAGAAACTCGCATTTGTCGGGTTGAATTTTGAGATTGGCTTTCTGTAATCGTTTGAAAACTTCCGTTAATCGAGAAATATGCTCGTGAATAGTAGGGGAGTAAACAATAATATCGTCCATATAGACGAGACATCGTTCATTTTGGATACCTAATAAAATGTTATCCATCACTCTTTGAAATGTTGATGGAGCATTCTTAAGTCCAAAAGGCATTCTTACGAATTCAAAATGACCATTTTCAACTGTGAAAGCAGTTTTCTGAATATCTTTCGCATCAATCTCGATTTGGTGAAATCCGGAGGCTAAGTCCAAAGTTGTAAAATATTGACATTTGCCTAATTGATCGAGGAGGTCGGAAATATTGGGTAGCGGGTATTTATCGTCAATAGTCAGTTCGTTAAGTTTTCTGTAGTCCACTACAACTCGCCATTTTTGTTTACCGGAGGCGTCGAGTTTTTTAGGTACAACCCAAACTTGAGAGGACCAGGGAGAAATCGAAGGTCTAATGATGCCTTGATCAAGCATATTAGAGACTTGTGTTTTGACTTCCTCTTTATGAATATGAGGGTAGCGATATGATTTTGTAAAAACCAGTTTTGAATCGTTCGTGTCAATGGAATGCTTAATTTCGTTAGTAAAAGTTAAATTGTCTCCTTCCAAATAGAATATATCTTGAAAGTCTAAACAAAGCTGCGTTACTATTTCGGCCTCTTCTTCGTTTAGATGATCCAAGCGCAATTCGTTCCTAATTTCGAAGGATCTGTCCGTCTGTAGGTGTGAGTCAGAATTTTGAGTGTTTAAATTGAAAATTGATTTGAATTTTTGTACTGGCTCTAGTTTTATGTTAGAAAAATTTACCGTTTTTGGTATTGCATTCGCGTTTATAATGGAGGTTAAAAATTCTCCATTGTTATCAATTTTGACAATAGCATTTGGTAAGCGTACTTTCTCGTTTTCCTGGGCTAACAGTATAGCCTCGGTATTTCGTAGGTTACATTTTAGTTTACAGATTTTTTCCATGCGAGGTTCGATAGAAATTAAATTTTTGATGTTGCTTAAATTTGGATTTTGGTTTCTGATGTTACTAGCTGGTTGTACAGGTAAATTTACTGTAGTTTCTTCCGTGACTTTAAATAATGGTACATTTTTAAAATTCGTGACTAGTTGTTTGTTTTTAAAGTCTACTTGGCATTCGTAATGTTCTAGAAAATCTGCGCCTAGTAGTCCATCAAAATCTATATCTAGATTATAGATATAAACTTTGTGTGACTCATCTGAAAAGGGGATGAGAACAGATTCGTTGATATAAATTTTTTGATCAGTAATACCCTGTATAATTACATTTTCAGGGGATCTACGTCTATAATTTTCAGCTGGTTTAAAAATTGAAATTCCTGCACCTGTGTCAATCAAAATTTTAAATTTGCCGGTTGCGTCTTTGATGTAATAAAGATTTTTTGAATTTACGGTTAATAGGGTGTGAGAAAGCGTATTTACATGAACGTCTGTTCTGGGAATTTCAGCATTGGATCGAAACTGTCGTTGAGATTCATTGTTTGTATTTGGTCGAATTGGTCTATTTGTTGTGTTGGAGTATCCGTGGGGTACTCCGGTTCTAAACGAAAATCCTGAGGATTAGCAGTATAATCCTCGTATTGCTCGTTCTGAGAATTAGCAGTATAATTCTCCTGGAAATTTTGGTTGGTTTCAAAATTGTAATTTTCGTACGATTCATTTTGACTTTGGTAATTTTGGTAATCATCGAAAGAGTAGTCATTGTATTGGTTAAATTGATCGGCATAATTATCGTAAGGTTCGTAATTTAAATGATGAGCTTTTTACTGATTAAAGCGGTTAAAATTCGGGTTAGGCTGAATAGCTGATGGTCGCTGTTGCATAAAATTAGGGTTCGGCCTTATGGCTGAGGGCCTGTTTTGCTGTGATTGATTTGGCTGATTATTTTGAGGGAATGTCCTCTGACTAAATTGATTATTACTAGGTTGTGCGAAATTTTGATGAGAAAAATTTTGTGAGTTTGGGTTTCCTTGGAAACTTGGTCTCTGGAAGTTTTGAGACTGTTGCCTTGTGCGGCATTCGCTTATTACATGTCCATTCCGTTTACAGAAGGGACAAAACTTTTGTTGCAAATTGGGACCTTGTGGTCGCTTTTGTTGAATTACTGGATTTTTGACCGGACTATTTTTGGGGAATTTTTGTTGTTCAAAATACGAAAGTTGTAGTTCTCTCCGAATTCTAATAATTGCGTTCATTATAGTCGGAGAGTTACTGGCACGTATTATTCTGCCTAGATTTGGTTCTAGACCCGTTAACAAATTATTTAATGTCATAGTTTCGATCAGGTTTGTTTGCGCGGTTCTTTGCTCCGAAGTTAAATTTTGTTTTTCACTGCAGCGTGCAGTTTCGCATTGTGCGTTTGTAAACGCGAAACGAATGTTAAGGCGGATTCACTAGGTAATTGGTGAATTCGTTGTAGGTCCTGAATTAGGGACGTTAAATCTCGGGAGTCTCCGAAGTGAGTTTCTAGTAGTGCCTTTATTTCTGGCCATGTGCTAGGGTTGCGTGAATTTATAAGTTCGGCGGCTCTGCCTTTTAATTTATTTTTGATGTGCATGGTTAATAGAATTTTTTGGTCATGAATTGCCATACTTTGTGCACAGGAACACGAGTTTAGGAATGTCTGTAAATTTATGGCGTTGCCATCGAATTCTGGTATTAGTGAAAAAATTTCAGAGAGCTTGTAAGGCTCAATTTGTTGTGGTTGTTGTTGTTGTTCGGCTGGTGCCAGTGGCACTGGTTGAACAGTCTCTGGTTGAGCTCTATCAGGCATTTTGCTTTTTTATTTAGAGATTTTTGAACTAAAATTGGTTACGTATCAGCAGTATGATACGGAAATTAAATTAAAATTAGCTTGTTTTGTTGCGTACGTAAATGAATTGTGTATTAACTGTATAATACACAGTCGTTTCGTGAATACGAAAATAAATAACTTAAAATTAAAATTGTTGCGTTGTAGCTTGTATAGGATTTGTTTGATAACAGAATTGGCTTTGTTTGCAGAGTGTATTAGCGGTATAATACATGTAAATAATTGTGATAAATAATATTTGTAAAAATGAAATAAAATAACGAGATGATTCTTAAAAATGACTTACATTAATTTCATCTCCATGAGTAGGTTCTTCGTCCGTCAAGGGATTGGGATCCGCCACCACCAGTGAGGAAAGTCTCCTTGTTCTAATAGATGTACACGCACTAGTTAGGCACCTTCTGCAGATGTTCTCCTTGTTCTCTTACGCTTCACTACCAGTTAGGCTTCTTGTTCTGATGATGTTTACGGATCCTACCGACTGCGCCAATGTTAGATCACGGTTCACATGAATGACTTTTTAAAAAAGGTTTATTTATTTAATGGAGCCAACGTTGGCTCTTGGAGAAGGAATAATACAATAATTAGAAGTGTTTCATTCTAAGTGAGTCTAATAACTGGTTCAACAAAGCGTGTTTGGTCATATTTATAACATACAGAACCTGAGTAAGCAAAATATATAACAAAGGAATTGCAGTTCTGCAGTCTGCACAAGTTATGAGAAACAAAGGTGTAATATGATATCTTGAAGATAAGCAATTAATAAGAGAAGCTGTTATCGTGAAATACGATATACCTGTGAAGGTTTATTATGGCTAAGTCGCAATAAGATAGCGTGTAATATTATATAACACATATACCCTGTTGTTAATGCGTCTGTTTGTTTGTCCAATGTAAGTTTGGGGACAGTCGGAGCAAGGTATTTCGTAAACGCCATGGGAGTCATTAGGGACTTGGTCTTTTGGGGACTTGATAAGATTGGAAATAGTCTGTTGTGTTGTGAATATTGTTTTTATGTTGTTTGTTTTTAGGACTTTGGAGATTCGGTCTGTAACACCTTTGATGTAAGGTAGGAAGGCTTTGTGTTGTTCAGGTGGGGATGTATCCGAATGTTGTGTTTGGGGTGGGTACTGTGCTTTATTTATGGTCCGTCTTAACCGTTTTGTACGAGTGCGTGTTCTAATGTGTGCAATTCCGTTTGTCTGTTGTGGCTGTCAGTTAGTCTGAGGGATCTTGTTATAAGAGTGTTGACGACCGAATTTATTTGTGTGGGATGGTGATGGGAGTTTGCATTTAGGTAACGGTTTGTGTGGGTTGGTTTTCGGTAAACAGAGTAAGAGAATTGGTGTGTGTTATTTTTAGTGATAAGGACATCTAGGAAAGGTAGGGACGAATTATTCTCCACTTCCATGGTGAGCTGTATTTTGGGATGGATGTTGTTTAAGTGGGACAAGAAAGTATTTAGGGAATCCCTACCGTGCGGCCAGATAACGAAGGTGTCATCAACGTATCTTAACCAACACGTGGGTTTCAGGTCGGAAGTGTTGAGGGCTTCAGTTTCGAAGTTGTCCATGAAGATATTGGCTATGATGGGGGATAGAGGTGATCCCATAGGGGCTCCACTTATTTGTTTATAGAATTTATTTTGGAAGAGAAAATAGGTGTTTGACAAACAATGTTTTAGGAGGGATATGATACTGGGAGAAATGTTGTGTTTGGTTTTGAGGATATTTAGGACTTCAGGGAGTGGGATATTCGTAAATAATGATACAATGTCGAAACTGACTAATATATCATTCTGCGAAATAGGATATTGTTGCAGGAGGTCGATAAAATGAGCGGAGTTTTTGACATAGGATGACGCCTTTTCGGCGATAGGTTGAAGGGTGCTGGCTAAGTGTCCAGCCAGTTTGTGGGTTGGGGACCGAAAGGCACTAACAATAGGTCTTAAAGGAATGTTGGGTTTATGAATTTTAGGAAGCCCGTAGATTCTAGGAATTCGAGAAGACTTTTTTCGGGGAATATAGGGGTTTGCCGATATCTGGATGGAGGTCAGAGTTATTGATGACTGTTTTGGTTTTCTTTTCTAGATAGGTGGTGGGGTCGCGTTGAATTTGTTTGTAATCAGTACTTGTTACTAGGTCGTTCATTTTTCGTAGGTAGTCAGAGGTATTGAGGATGACAGTGGCGTTGCCTTTATCTGCTGGTAGGATAATAAGTTCGTCATTGTTATGTAAGTCTTTTAGGGCTCGTCTTTCTCGTAAGGGTAGGTTTGATTTGGGAGGTTTGGCTGTTCGGAGTATTCTGGAAATGTCATGTCTAGTTTCTTCAGCTTGATTGTCTGGAAGGTGGGATATGGAGTTTTCGATTTGGGAAATAATAGCCTCAGTTGGGATGGAGTTAGGAGAAATAGCAAAGTTAAAACCTTTAGCTAAAGCTTGAAGAGCTGGGTCACTGATGGGAAAGTCGGAAAAATTATGGACTACCTTGTTAGGATCTATTGGAGTGGAGTGTGGTTTCTGGTTAGTGATGAGTTGTGGAAGTTTTTGTTTTTGTGTGATAGTCTTCTGTTCTGCAATGTGTTGTGCTGTATCGTTAGATAGTCGGTCAAATGTATCCCAAAGTAATTGATGAATGAAAGAAGTGTGGATCTGAGAGTAGGTTTTATATATCAACGTGTTGGTGGTGTTGAGGTTATGTCTTGTGTTATGTATGGAATTTCTAAGTAGAGCAGAGTTTGCTTTACCTAGAATTCTGGAAATGGAGCGAGATTTAGTGTGATGTTTAAGTTGTAAAGATTTTGGAATGACCTGATGTTGACGACAGGCTTTTAGGAAGGTAAGATCACAAAGAAGTTTGGATTTGCGGATAAGAAGTTTACTATAGGTTTTGGTGAGAGAGTAAATTTCCTCCCCGTAGAGGCGAATGAAATGCTCGGATAGGTTTCCGCGGTTGTCTGTATGAAAAATACTAGGTTCACGGGTTGAACCGCGTCTGAGATTATTGGAGTCTCGACGTTTCGGCTCCCACTTTGGAGCCATTTTCAAGAGAAAAAAAAGGAAAGAAGAATCGATAATATAGTGGTATATAGGAAGTCTAGGAAGGGTAAGGAATGGTTCGAGTCCGGGGCCTCAATCTGCCTACTCCTCAGGTCGAACCTTGGTTCGTTTCTAAGATTTCAATCTCAGTTCTTAGAGAGAACTGACGAGTTGTGGGTTGAGGTGAGGTATTTATAGTAGGATTGGTGGGTGTGGTGAGCACTGGTGTGGAACGGTTGCGCGTGGTAGGAGGGTCGCTGTGTGGTGTTAGTGAGGGTTGTGTAGTTAGTGGAGATATTAGTGATTTCCAAGCAGTTGGAAGTCGAAGACTGTCGTCCCTTTTGTTTAAACAATTATGACGCTTCTCGATTTCAATTGCTTCGCGGATCGTTCGTGTTTTTCGGGAATATACAGGTGCTATTGTTTTTGTGTTGTCAAAGTCTATGTTATGTCCAGTCTGGAGACGGTGTTGTGCTAGGGATGAGGTAAGGTCAGTATTTCTGACTGCTAGGCTATCTTACTTACCTGTTGTTAATGCGTCTGTTTGTTTGTCCAATGTAAGTTTGGGGACAGTCGGAGCAAGGTATTTCGTAAACGCCATGGGAGTCATTAGGGACTTGGCCTTTTGGGGACTTGATAAGATTGGAAATAGTCTGTTGTGTTGTGAATATTGTTTTTATGTTGTTTGTTTTTAGGACTTTGGAGATTCGGTCTGTAACACCTTTGATGTAAGGTAGGAAGGCTTTGTGTTGTTCAGGTGGGGATGTATCCGAATGTTGTGTTTGGGGTGGGTACTGTGCTTTATTTATGGTCCGTCTTATATGGTTTCTGTCATAACCGTTTTGTACGAGTGCGTGCATGCTATTGTTTCTTCAAACATCTATTAGGTATAAAAAAAATAAAGATAAAAAATCTCGAATTTCGCCTCCAAAAATGCGTTGTTAATATCGCATGGCCGGCGTTTTAAATGAAATACGCGTTGCTCGGGTTATTACTTTTTCTGACGCACAGCCATCTAAACAGTCAAACTTTAATGTCATAAAATAAGTTAAGAAATGTTTTTCTGACGTTTGAACAAAAAGTATATTTTTAGAGAATTTCTCAAAAACTATAACAGTTATTAAAAAAGGCCAAGATAACAACAATAAAGCTTAAAAAACTACACACAATTTGACTTTTTTAAATCATATCTTTGGGATAAAAATTGATGAGGGTACAATCTGTGGTATAACATAATTTTACTTCCACATTCACTGAAAGTATGGTAAAGCAAAAAAAATTTTAAATATTTTATTGTTCATATATCCAAATTTTAATTTTCATCAAAAAAAAAATTCTGGCTGTCAGTCTCTGCCTGTAACTTCTTTTTGGCGCATGATTACTCTGGAACCGTTTAAGATATTGACTTGAAATTTGTTACATGTATGTATTTTAACAAGATGTAGATTATATTTTGATCTTATCCCATTGAAAGATTGAGGGGGTAAATTGGGGTAAATAGGTAAATCAAGCTAGTAAGAATCCAAAATTGATATTTAGCATATACAAGAGAAGTAAAGGTCTCAAAAAATGTTTGGCATTAGCCATTGACATTATGTCAAAAATCAGTTTTAGTGCTATACCTACTACGAAAAATATAAGCACAAGTACGTTTGTTATTTAACTACTACGTATATAGTTCGTCCACTTTATTTGTTTTTCATTGTTATTTCTTCAACGTTGAATTTAATTATTATTATTTTCGGATCTCAATACGATAGTGGCTATTTGAAGAGTATCCAAATAATTGAATCAGTAGGGGAGGACCAATTCCTGGGCCTGCGGCACAGATTAAAACAAACCAGATGTTTCACTTATGACGTATCATGGTTTAGATAATAAATCAACTCCAGGCAGGTACCAATTTGTGGAGTGATCTGCACATTAAACCAATCAGTCTTAACCAGCGAGTATAGAGTCACAGGAGGGAGCTTATGATATGTAACAATAATTAAAAATCACCTAATAAATACTCAAAAAACCACTTAAATGTATAACAATAACAACTCTAACCTTCAATACAATACACCACATTCCAAAATAATTAATATCACCGGTGTAGCTGATGACGACTTCCGTCTCAGATTTCAGAACTAAACACTCCCTCCTGTGATATTATACTCGCTGGTCTTAACTTCTATGTCAACCGCAAGGTTCCTCTGTTTATGTCTTCTGCACAGAATCCTAGCAGGTATACTTCACATGACAAAAAATTAAACTGGTTACATAGGGAATACTATTAAGTGAAACATCTGATTTGTTTTAGTCTGTGCCTGCGTGATGCCCCAACTTAATTCCATTGGATGTTCATGTCTGGGGGCATATGAAGGACTTGGTATGCAAAACACTGGCGAACTTCGTAGAACAATTGAGGCAGAGGATAATCGACACAGTGGAGCAAATGAAAAACAATTTCACTTCAAGAGTGACCAAAACAGAAGTGATAACATTTTACTTCGTTGGAAAGCTAACAGAAAAAGAGAGTTATCTAAATGATTTTTACTATAATGTATTGATGAATTTTTGTAATAAATTGTCATCATTGTAACAGAAATAAGAAAATCGAAAAAAAAATTATTTTTATTTTTTGTTGCATTTTTGGATAATCAGGTATTTTTTGACACTGCTGTTAGTACCTACTGCATTGTTGAAGAGTTATCTAGTACAAAAATTCAAATCAGTGCCATTGACTTAGTGGTAATTTCTAAATTTAATTTTGAATATGCAAATTTGGGTTTTTCAATAAAAAGTGAAAAATCGAAATATCTCGAAAATTAAAAACTTTTGTATATAACACGTGAATTGAAATGATTGCAAATTATGTTCTCTAACACCATTTGACAGGAATATGTCGAGTTACCAGTAACCCTGTATATTTAATTTTAAATGATACATTTAAGTCAAATAACATAAGATGGAGGTGTCCCATTTCAGGGCCATATCGGCGGTAACCTAATGTTACAGCTTATTGTACAATCCGGAGCTTATTTTCATCAGGTTTCATTAGAACCTACATTTTTATTGATTTAGTTATAACTAAATTATAATTCAGTTCAGTTATTGTTAAAGTGTCTTTTTTAAATATAAAACAACAGTTGTTTTTATTCCCAAACTTTTTCTGTAATTTCTTAAGTCACCAAGAACAAACTTCAAGAATAAAACTGCTACTCCCAAGACACTTTGTTTATATGTAATCTGAACTTATTTGATGTTACTAATAGTATTCTTACATTTTTGTGTATGTATGATAATAATCATAATTAATAAATTAAATTAATATTAATGCAATTGTACCTACCTTAATAAAATATTTATTCCTCAAACACAATATACATCACAATGACAATAACTTTTATAAAGCACATTTAAATTTATCAAGAAGTAATCTTACCACAAGCCACAAGTATGATATGTTCATATATTTCTACTATATATAACGAATATCACCAGCAAAAAAAAAAATAAGAAAAATATTAATTTTAAATCTTGAATTGTTTTGATAATCTATTCGGGTTATGCTAGAAATTAAGAAATTCTAAAATAAATTTATTTACAGAATAAATATTTATTCAATCAATAATGAAAAATCTATTCTATCAAGTTTTTTAATTCAAAAGCACTCACCTCGAAAAATTGAACTATCTTTCTAATTCTGTTGAACACTTAGCCTTTAAAATGCATATTTTTCGCTCTTGTTATTTAAAATTAATACATTTTTTTTCCACCGTACGTACAGTATGTACTTTACGCAGTGTAGACAGTTAAATTTTATACCCTAGAGTGTAAAGTAAAAAAAAATTAAAAATTGCCTACAAAAAAAGTCAAAAGCTAGTTATTTAATTTTATATAGTCCATTTATTTACTATCACTGTGTATATTATAAAATATACCTATTTTCATTTCATTTTTCATTGTTCTATAACAATTATTTATAATATTGACGTTTCATTTGATCACTATCCCTCAATTAAAATTAGATTAGCCATGGTGATATTGCGATTTTTAAACACTACACTGAAAAAAATATGTTCGTAATATTAATGAATCGGTTCATAGGCTAAAAATTAATGAATCCGTTTATTAATATAATGTATGTTTACATAGTATTAATAAATGTGTACATTGCATTAATAAACGTACATTATATCTATAAACAGATTCATAAATTCTCAGCCAACAAACCTTCATCCATTAATATTATGAACCAATTTTTTCCCAGTATACCTTGCTATTTTATTATTTCACTTTACACACTAGGGCGTAAAACAGATTTTTTTTATATTTCAATGTATACTTATAGTTTTTAGTAACTATTTCAGTATTAGAAAAAATATTGTATGGAATTCATGTGTAAAGTGCCTTTTTCACTCAAAAAAGTATCATTTTACACACTTGTTGCATAAATAACTATTTTAGATAGATATTTTTTTGATTCTTCATACATTATTCTTTTTCTTGGAATCTTCGATGTGAAGCTGCATCGAAGTAGTTTCTACAAACACCAAAACACTTGAATATTATTACTCAATGGGTGTTTCGTCAACCATGTTGGCATCATCTGGAGACAATTAAAACTACCTATAATGCGGACTATTTGGTAAAGACCCTTTGTCACTATTCATGCTGTTTTCGCATTTTGCAATCTCTAAGCTTTCAACAGCATTTCGTCATGGTTCGTTGAACTGTGGTAGAGTTTTGGTAGAGATGACAAAATTGGTTCAACATGACATTATTTTAGTATAAATACAGGAAATTTTTAAATTTTACTTTAGTCTTAATCGTCTCCAGATGATGCCAACATGGATGGGGAAACGCGCGTCGAGTAATAAGTATTCAAGTGTTTTGGTGTTTGTGGAAAGTACTTCAGAGGCATTCTTTTTTCTATTTACGAAATCCTATAAATTTTTTTTTTTTTTGTAACTATAAGCAAATAAAAACTATTTACTTCAAAATATTAATTAATATAGTTTATTCAACAATACGTCACTATAAGATAATGGGTGTGTCTCAAAAATAAAATGAACACTTTTTATGCATACTATCGTATGAAATAATCACGTTTTTCTGTTTGTGGTTTGTAAGAAAGAACTATAGTCTGTTTGCGTATGCCTGAGGTAGGAATTCTGTGTAACATATCAGATCAGGTAATAAAAATAAATAAATAAATAAAATAACAATATTTTGAAATGCATTATCAAAACCGAGCTCAAAATTTGTTATTTTGAGATACACCCCTTCATCTTTACAGTGGCGAATAGATTAAATTTGTTTGTGTGCGTTTCATTTTAACATAAAAGACAACATACTGCAAAGTTTTTCTATAACAAAAGTGACTCGGAACATGCAGCAATTTTGGAAAATGGTAAAAAGATAACAGTTAAAAATAAAAAATAACACGATTTTGGTCAATTCCAAATGGTAAGTGTTATATTCTCTGTAATACGACCAATAGTTTTGATGTTAGTATCGTTGGCGTTTTAACGATAATTTTAATAGATGAATAATTAAACAAAATTCAGCAACTACTACTACACAAATAATACACATAATGATATAATGTTCTTTTGACTTTTATTTCTGATTTTAAAAACTAATTTGTTTTGCTATCTGCAATTTATAATGCAATTTAACCTTTTTATTTTTTTAATATCCGAATTAATATTATAAATTTTTTTTAATCTTGATTCGGTAATGTGTTGAAAGCATATTACTTTGCTTAAATCAAATCCATTCCATCTTATCATATTGCTTAATATGCTGGGGAGCTGAAACAGATTCCTCCATAATATTTTTACGGCAAAAATGTGCTATAAGAATAATTTTAAATGTGGACAGCAAATCAACTTGTCAACCACTGTTCAAAAACCTCGAAATCCTTCCACTTCCATGTGTGTATGTCCAACAATTATTGATACACACACATAAAAATATTGCCACGGAGAATATCATAACTATAACACCCGTAAATGGAAATTCCAAATCATAGAATTAGTGCTTATGAAAAAAGCTCAAAGTACAAAGGTATTTCAATGTACAATAAGTTGTCTAGATATTTCAAATCTGTCTGTTAACAGAAAATAAAAAAATTACTTCTAGAACACTGTTTCTAGAGTGTTACTGAGTTTTTAAATTGTAATGAGTTAATATAAGTTTTAAATGTGATTCTGTCTATGTGTGATAAGATTATTGTATGTTTCATAATATTATTATGTGCTTTTATACCTAATATTACTCCATGTATTTTATATTTTTACATTGATATCTACTACCTGTGTGACGTATCCTATATCTACGTGATCCTTGGACGAATAAAGTATTATTATTATTATTGTTATTATTATTATTACTATAGTATTTCCAATTTTTGATAATTGACCCTGAAGAAACTGTCTGTGATTTTCTCCATTGAAAAATTTTGTGAGTATCCATGGTAAAAGATATGTTACTGTTAATCCACGTGTGTACACACCTCTAGCCTTTACAGGGTGTGGGTCAATTTCGCACAACCCAATTACTCCCGAGTATACCCAAACCAATTCAAATACAAACTGCAGCGTGTGTAGCTGTGTAAACCGGGCCCAGGAGCACTTAATTCTCAAACTGAATACACTAGACATTTCTAAAAAGTGGATAGATATTTCCACATCCAAATTACTTTAAGTGAAGTTTTTATCACGTCTAGATTACGTTAGAGGTTTTGATATAATTTCCCAATCGCCCCCGTATTACTTTAAACTTAATATACTAACAATGCCCTGTATCTATATTCTTGAGTGTTATCACGTCTAGATTACGTTAGAGGTTTTGATATAATTTCCCAATCGCCCCCGTATTACTTTAAACTTAATATACTAACAATGCCCTGTACCTTTATTCTTGAGTGTTATGTCAAATAACAGGAATATCGATATGTAACGGATAGCTAATTACATGACTATAAACTGTGACAAAATTCATATAAACTTTTTTTGACTCACAAGAACCAGAAACAGAACAGGCAGCCAGGGGTAAAAAAAGAGCCAATTTGACAATTCTGACTTCGGATTCGGTTTCAGCGGGCCCAAATACATAAGGATACATTGGTCTCGTCCGCAGGCCAGAACACTTTTTTTTTGTGTGGCTGTTATCAGTATATTTGTTTTTAGTTTAAGTTATGAAACTATCCTTAAACAGAAAGGGGATCATCCATCATACCCGTGTTCGTTCGAATTAAAATGATAAAATTATAAATATATCAAAACACAGTTTTATATTTAAAGTACATTCATTTACAAAATGCAGTGTATGTAAACAAATGTACTTGATTTTTGCCCGTCACTTCGAGAGTTTTATTGCCGACTGTTTAATAGCAATGCAGATATTGGGCATCCCATGCGTATCAAGCCCTGATCATTGTTTATGTTCCTTGTATTTTGTAAATAAATTAAATAATTGTAAATTTAAAAAAAGCAATTATTAAAATTCTGTTTGGTGCCTACCCCGAGCCAATGCTTTGGGTACCTTTAGTACTTAAGCCTCCTTTCTCCAAGAAATTTATATAATAAATATCTCGAAAGTATTAATATGCCTCACATCTGCTTTCCTAAGTCCATGCCTCAGAGGCATAAAGCAAGATGGGGAAAACTACGGCATTAGTAAGTTTGATCTTTGTGTGTTTTGTAATAATTCTGTCACAACCAATTTTACTCAACTGACAAGCTGCCGATCTTATTATCTATGTTCTCCATCGAATCTCATATTTAGTTGCAAAGCTAGGGCATTAATAAATCTGATCTTTGAGCGTTTCGTGATAATTTTGCTCAACCATCTATCCTACCTCACACTTACTTATCCTTAACATGTTTGGATGATTTTCATTTGCTCGGTCTGCAATCATAATTTTCATTTTGTTGTAATTTACACTTAAACTGTACTCAGTGCTTATTGTTTGATAATTGCTGAGCACGTGTATGAATTTATCTTCACTTATTGCAAATACAGTTATTTACATTACTAGATGCGAAAGTTTACTTTTAGTGTGAGGTGATTTTTGAATGGTCGAGGCGAAGCCGAGACCTTTCAAAAAACACCGAACACCTAAAAGGGTTTTCGCATCGTGTAATGTATTATATTTTTTCTACTATCGAAAGATATTATGGGACTTAATAATTTAAAACTGATTATTTCATGAAATTATTTGACGTTTTTAATAAATTTTATAAATTAGGAGACTGTCTGTGAACATGTTTCCATGCCAACGAAACAATTACTATCTGTCATCGAGGTTATGTTAAACATTTTAATTTCTGGTGGTTTCAAACTAAAATAAACAAATATGTTTGGTGGCGATGAAGCAGCCAATATTGTTTGTGCCTCGCTTTACCCCAAGAAATTCAAAGCTTTACTTTTCCGTCCTGGCCACGAAAGTTCTACTTTCTTAGCTAGCAAGGGGTACAAAAGGTCATTTATATAAATGGTAGTAGAAAAAGGTGGTTATCATTTGCAAATCTCAAGTTAGAAATTTGATTCCACCTGTAGCCACTCCACTCTGCCAGTCCTCTAGCACACCACTGAATCATATCTTATAGATGATAAAGAGGAATGGTGACAGAATACAGTCCCGCCCTTTTAAATAAATGGTGCTTATTAGTGAAAATAACATGATAATAACATACTTGTTTGTGTCTTCAACTTTTTATTTGCTCTTTAATACAATATAGTAAGGTGTTAAGAAAGTTGTTAAAAGAAATTTAATGGCCGAATCTGTGACTTAAGTCGAAGATTAAAAAGAAAGTTTCTATAGGCATCTATTTAAAAATACTTTATTACTGAAATGAGTTAAAGGCGGTAAAAAAATACGTGTTTTTTAAAATACTCCAGAAACTTTTATAGGTAATATCTGAAAATTTGTTGAAAGATATTTCTATTGTCAGATGAAATGTTTAGTATTAAGCTCTGTATAAAATTCAACAGCTACTGAACCTAGCTTTATAAAAATTCGATATCTGAAATGTTTAAGAAAAAACATGCGTTTCTGTAAATCATCAATGTGCAGTGTCTGGGAAACAAAGGATTTCTAAATGGGAACATTTCTTACCTTCTGACTTAGATTCTGTAATCAAAATGTTTTTACAACTTTCGTCTCACCTCATACAAATAATATGACTCGACATGTTAAAATAATCTATAGAATAATAAAATGCAATTAAGTTTTTTGTACAAGTTGCCACTGCCATTATTTAATTACAATTTACTTACAATTCAACAAATTTTTAAAAAAATAATTAGCTATTAAGTTACATATTCAATGTATACGTACTGATATCAGTCAAGAAATTTCAAATTTAAGGTTCTTGAAATGAAGCAGAAATAATCTGTGATTTCTTCAATCTAAAAACAAAAATTCACAATAAAATTATAAATAATATAAAGTACTTCCAATATATCAAGCTTTGGATGTCATCACTGAAAATATTATGACATCACAATGTACTGTCATGAGCAAAAAAAATAGGACAACTATTTTTTTCTAATGTAAATCTGTCTCTATTTGCACACTTGGAATGAATTTTGACAAATGACTGACAATGTCACAAAAATTAAAGTTAGATGTACATAACTAGATTTTAGCAAAAATGCGTTATAAGACTTGTCCCATTTTTTTTGCACACGCAGTACCAACTCAAAATTTAATCAACACACTAATTTCGTATACATATATGGAACACTTATGTTGTTATTGTGCCACATGTTGCTTCAAATGGCTTTGCTAAAATAACCCAAATGATTGTTTTCTCGATTATCTAAATTTTTATAAAAGTAACTAAGTACAAGAAATTACATTTTTATGAAACCTAAAGCCCGAAAGCATTTTAAATATTGAATAATCCTAATTTTCCTTGTTCTATAAGAATGAAGTTGAAATAAGTTAGTTTAATCACAGAAAAGAGAACTACCAGAAACAACACATGGGCTTCCCGCCAAAATTCCATTGCCGCCATTTTGTTGTTGGTACATCCGTTAGTTCATTTATTGTTTTAGGTTAAAACAATAACCGCAGATTTCTAAATTCAGCAGTGGAGCGCACGGGTAAACAATAATATTATATGATTGGCTATTTTGAAAAACATAGCCAATCAGCTTCGTATTTTATCCATCGCCCAACGGTGATTTTAGAAAAGTGCGGTAAATGACAGTCTTTGACATAATACCGAAATAAATTCTTAAAAGGTTTTAGTTTTATTGTGCTGTGAATAGGTAGAAGATCATAGCGGGAAAGTGTTGTTAATAGTAATTTTTATTAGCGATATGAGTAAACGAGGTGGAACCATTTGCGCTGTTAAGGAATGTCCAAGTAGTACGACAGGAAAAGATATTAGTTTATTTAATTTTCCTAAGGATCCCCAAAGGTATTTTATTATTGATGTAAATTATAAAATATTTCCAAGTAATTGTAAACCTTTCTTCTTTTAAGGTCCATATTGTGGTTGGAAGCATGCAATGGTGGGGATTTGGCAAGTAAAAGTTCAGCCGAACTTTATAACAATTTTAAGTTGTGCGCCCAACAAATTTGTATCAAAATAGATTGCTCAACAGCACTCTACTATTTTCCCTCAACTTGATAGTTTAAAAAGAAAAAAAAAATATTTGCCAGGAATAACCTCCCAGTAAGAAATTACAGATTTTCTCAGGCGAGACATTGTATTGATTTCAATACATTTTGTGACTTTATATTAAGAATACAATTGTTCGTAGAGATAGTTTTATCCAGTTTACTTTAATAGTTTTAATACCCATTATAAATAGAATTCTTCGAATAACTTAATTGTATTCAGCCTGTGTAAAGTTTGTTTATAAACATGCTGTTTAAATTTCTCGCCAAAATTACCAACAACAAAATGGCGAAGGTCACAAAGAAACATCAAAGGCGGTGCTGAGAGTGCCGCTTCTGGTAGTTCCTTATTCTGTGGTTTAATATTATGTAAATGTAGTATGACATGTCACAACTCAGAAGTGATATGCAACCATTGATATAATGGAACCAATATGTACACTTCTGTGCAATAAAATCCCTTACACTTGAAAAATCAAGTAATCCAGTTTTTACTAATATTAAGTGATGTGAATCAGTCTTTTTGGAATTTAGTTTTTTTATTATCATATAGGTTATAAAAAAGTGACATTGATTTTGAAATGTCATAAGTAAGATATTTGGAAAAATGTTAATGATTTAATGATTTCGATTTACAACCAATGTAAAAATTTACTTTGAAAAATTGTGTCCGAGATAAGGCTAGATTCTGAAAGCCCAAAACATTAAAAAGCGGTTTTCTGCATGGCTGTTCTGCACGTGTCTGCCTGTGATTATCTTGGCAGTATGAATAGGGCAGTTGTCTTGATAAATGAATGTGTTGTTAGGATATAATTGCTCCCTCCAAAGGAAGCATAACGTTTTCCAAAATATCCCTATAAACCTGTCCATTAAATCTACCATTACCCATGATACGCCACCCTACACCAGGCCATACACGCTTATCCATGCCCAAACATTAACAGAAAATCTCCCGGACCTGTTCCGCGGAGACACGTAGCGTTCATGAAATCTGGTATTTGAAGGACGGTACACCCGAATATATCCGTCATTACAAGACTGAAAAACTTTTTCATCGGTAAACACAACATTGTTCCAAAACTCCAACGGGCAATAGACATAATTTAAACAAAACAGAATGCGGGCTTGCTTATGTTCTTCTGTTAATATGGTCTTCTTGGCACTTTTTTTAATTATGATTTTCCTATCCTTTGGCTAGCTGTTGACCTCGATGCTGGAAAATTTGTCATGAACACAGCGTCTACTTCTGTTTGAAACGGATTTGCACTTAAATAGCCAAGGAGCGCTTCATCTTGAGCGAGATTTGAACTTCTCGGTCAGCCTGAACCGTATTTTCTCTTTATGATACCTTCCTCCTCCCACCTTTTCTTCACAATCATAACGATACTTTTATTTAAGTGATAATGGTTAGCAACCCTCATAGATCATCCCTCTTCAATTTTAGAGAGAATTAGAATTTTTTCATGTTCAGTTAATTTCGGCATTTCGAAAATATGACACTGACACTGACAAATAAATAAAGAATGATTTAATATAGCGAAAAATAGGTGTACGGGATATTATTGCACAGAAGTGTACATTGACAGAAAAAAATTGTCTGCACAAACAGTTAATGTACAGAGGTACAAAACGAAGACTCACATTTTATTACAAATTTACTTTCATATGGGATGTCCCAAAATATCTGTTTAGGAGCTGACTCTACACACAAAAATCTCGGAAACACCATAGCAGATAATCATGTTGAGGTGTCTCATGAAAAGCCTACTTCAAAAATTCATAAAGCACATTATTAAATGAAACCGTAATAGTTCGTTTAAACCATTTTTTCTTGAAAATGGTTGGTTCCAGTGATGCAAAATTTCATGAAACTTAAAATTTGTGAAATTTCAATTACATTTTTGTGAAAGTTTCGAAATTCATCTGAAATTTATGAAATTTCTGAAATATAAAATTAAACATAAGTATCATGAAACTTTCTTGAAATTTCAGTGAAACTTTCATTTTATGAAATTTAAATGAATAATTTCCTAATATTATGAAAGTTAAGTGAAATTTCATTGAAATATTTCATGAAAAGATGAAACTTAAGTTCTGTGTAACATTCGTAACGTTGGTTCTACAGCTAATTATCAAAAGGACCCTTTTTATGTAATATATTAGGCAGTGATTATAAATGATTATAAATCTTAAACTACTAATGTAAACAAGAAAAAAATTGTAGATACAGAGATCTATCCTTCGTTTTCCACATACGGATAAAATTAATTTTGATTAAAATTTTAAAATAAAAAGCCATAATAACACCTCCCACACTAAGTTTTATAAAAGCTATTCTAAAGTGTTGCTCAGACATTTAGCAAATATCACAACACAGGCGCCATCCTCAGAAGACTATAGGACTTTAAAAAGCATTGCAAGTTTATAGGAACCATTTTACTATTTTTGTAAGTAGAATCAATCCCTAAACGGACGGTCGATAATTTTGAGATACTCTGTATAAAAAGATATTGCCTCCTGCTTTAGAAGTTAAATGCCGAGTTAAATGTATTACATTTAGCACATAAAGCACCTTTTTCTTTCAATCCTGAAGGGGAATTTGAACATTTAATGTCACAATGAAATACTTTTCACAAATCAACTCACAATTATCGTCGGGAGATTTTAAAATTAAATTTAATTTAAGGAAAGTATACTATTTATACATAAACTATTATTACTGTTCGAACAACCATAGTTAAACCTATTTCTATCTTAGTTATATGACCAATTATGTTTCACAGAAACATTTTATCAAATCACGACAACAGAGTATGGGTGTAAATATTAAATAGAATACTTTCTTAAATTAAGTTTAGATTTATCTCCTATTAGTACGTACTAATAGACTGGCGGTACATGACCAGTCAGGAGCAACGTTTTTAAAATGCATGCCAATCATATATATGAATGAAATTACCGTGAATATGCCAGAAACGCAAATTTTAGGCAGTCGTCGTGTGCAGAAGGGTGTGCAAATCAATTTTTTTTGTTTTTTTTTTTTTATTTTAAAATGGATGCCAATAGTGCCAAACGAAAAGCCGTGAAAAAGAATCCAGCGAAAATTTATTGGCATGCAGTTTACGCGTGCAAAACACACGTTGATGTGCACATTAAATCGTAAAATTTTTTGGTGTTCTTGATTTTGGATGATTCTGATTTTGGATTTTTTTTTTAAGGCTTTTCGTTTGGCACTCTTGGCATCCACTTTAAATTAAAAAAAAACACAAAAAAAATAAACAAAAAAAATCGATTTGCACAGCCTTCTGCTCGCGACGACTGCCTAAAATTTGCGTTTCTGGCATATTCACGGTAATTTAATAATAATAATAATAATAATAATAATAATAATAATAATAATATACCTTTATTTTATCCTCGGCGGAGTTTAGCTAATAGCTATTCAGACTCAACCAATTTCATTCATATATATGATTGGCATGCATTTTAAAAACGTTGCACCTGACTGGTCATGTACCGCCAGTCTATAACTTGATGAAATGTATGTTAACTGTGGAGAATTCTGATATTTGTAAAAACTATTTGTGTTCAATTTTGCCCTTCACAGAATGTTTAAGAATCAGAGACATAGAAGAACATTCATTCTTCAATAATGGCATACATGATATATCATTTAAAATTTTGCATGCATTTGGTGGCATTAGTGTTTTTCATTTGCATTGTAAAATACTAATAAATGCAGACTATAGACAAAATAAAGACTAATCAATAAATTAATAGAAAAACACTAATTAATAAATAATAACATCTATGAATCACATCATTTACTTACTACTTTTGATGTTGGTTTTCCAGCACCATGACCGGCCCTTGTTTCTATTCGTATCATTAGTGGATTTGATTGCTGTGGCAATTTGCCAACTTTATACTGTAACTCTGCTATAAATTTCAGGGAATGTAAAGGAACCACTCTATCATCATGATCCGCTGTTAAAAGTAAAGTGGCAGGATACTGACATCCCTCTAAAAAATATAAAAAATTAGTAGATGTAAAATGCCTAAGTAAAAAGGCAATTTTTCTAACTTAATTTTTTATTTTAAAATTAAAAAAGAAATTATTTTAATACAGAATTATTTTAACCTTTTAACATTGGGCAATTTTTTAGGCGCCTGACCTCACAAACTGAAATTATTTGCGCTCACGCATTCGTGCATCTCCCGTTTATATTTTCCGGGCATCAGTGTGCAGTTAGACTTAAATATTCTTATCGACCATACATCACAAACACGATAAAAGAAATTATAAAATTGAAACGCAAGGCTTTTAATAAATATAAACGCACAAAAAGTGAAGCAGATAAAAATTACTACATAGATTTAAAAAACTATCTATCCATTGCAATTAAAAATGAAAAAAAGGCATACATGCAGTTTGAAATTAATAAAATAAATAAAAATTCAAAACAAATGTGGCTTAAATTTAGACAGTGGGGCGTACACAACAAGGGAAATATGGACTTACCGCATCATTTAAAAGATCCAAATGAATTAATCAGGGTAACCAATGATATGAGTCAATACATACAGCCAGTTAATCATGATCAGTTATTGTTCTATAAAAATAACACAATTTCTGATAACCACCCATTTACCTTTACTGTAGTACAAGAAGAAGACGTTCGCAAAGCAGTAAGTGAGATTAAATCCCGAGCAATGGGGGCTGATAATATCAGCTTAACAATGATCGAATTTATTTTACCATTGGTTACTGGCGTTATTACAAAAATTATAAATGATTCCTTACAATTAGGTATATTCCCATCCTTATGGAAAATATCAGTAATAAAGCCACTGCCGAAAAAACCAAATCCAGTGGAGTACAACGATTTAAGATTAATTCATTTATTACCTGTCTTATCAAAAATCGCAGAAAAAATAGTATGCAAAATGCTGTTGTGTCATATAGAGAATAATACCATTCTACCAAAATCACAGTCTGGTTTTAGGTCACATTATAGCACATGCACTGCACTCACTAAAGTAGCAAACGATCTAACAACAGCCATAGACCAGTCAAAAGCTGCATGCTTAGTCCTACTGGACTATAGTAAAGCATTTGACTTAATAAATCACGAAATGCTATTGGCCAAACTACACTATATTGGACTAGACATCTTATTTTGCAACTGGTTCGAAGATTACCTAAAGAACAGATCAATAGTTGTAGATATAGAAGGTACTAGGTCGTCGACTAATATGGCAGCTGCCATAGGTGTCCCACAAGGAAGCATTTTAGGTCCCATATTGTTCTCTATATATACCTCAGATCTGCCAAACGTACTTCAACACTGTAATGTTCATCTTTATGCCGACGATGTACAATTGACCATGTCATTTGCTGCATCTGATACTAATATCGCTCTAAGACGTCTAAATGAAGACTTAGATAGCATATCAAATTGGTCACGAGACCAAGCCATGATTCTCAATGCCAATAAAAGTTGTGTTATGTTCGCTGGTAATCAACGAACTCTAACTAAAGTCACTCAATATAACTTCTCTACTATTCACATAAACAACATAGAAATACCTATCAAAGAACACGTTAGAAATTTAGGAGTAATATTTGACAGCCATTTGAATTTTGAACAGCATATCACAAACACATTAAAGACATGTTATATGAAGTTAAAAACTTTATATTCATTTAAACTTTTACTCCCTGAAAATGTCAAATACAGGTTAATTGAGTCTCTAATTTTTCCTCAGTTCGATTATTGTTTGCCAATGTATTATAACTTTCTAAACGCCGACTGTAAACACAAATTGCAAGTGGCTCAAAATGCATGTATGCGTTTTGTATACCTAACAAAAAAATATAATGACCATAAACACATGAAAATTGCATATAGACATCAATATTTATTTGGAGTATTCCTTATGAAAATATTTACATATAAGAGTTCTGAATATTTATATGAGCTATTAATTCCTAGGAGAAATATACATCAACTAAATCTAAGAAAGAACGACTTATTTAGCATATACCAACATAACACCTCTAAATTTGAATGTTCGTTTAGTTATGTCTCAGTCAATTATTTTAATAATCCCACATTTTTAAATCTATTAACTCGCTATACACCAAATACTTTCAAAGTTAACTACAAGCAAGCCATAATTTCTCACCAAATTAGTGACACGTCTTAAATTACAATTTATTACATAATTTTGTGATTTTTTTTGTTTTTATAATTTTGATATTTTACTGATTTAATGATAAGTTTTATGTACCTTTACTAATACCCACACTTAAAGTTTTAATTTGTGACAGTTATTACAACTAATATTATGTTTACTATTTATATATGTATTTCTGTAGGGATTGTGGAAGAACGTTTATAACGAACAACTCCCTTTTGTGTTATGTATACTTCTATTTTTTATGTGTACTTAATGCAATAAAGATTATTTATTATTATTATTATTATATTATTATGTGCGCAAGTTGAAATAAATTAAGTTATTAGATAATCGTTTTATTTAAAAGTATACAAACATAATAAGATATATTTTTTATTATAAGTAGACTACAACATAGTTCGTACACATCACAATTATATGGATTCTTCCCAAATTTCCTAAAGCTCATTATTTGTTGAATATTTTTTATTTGTCCTGCCACGACCGGCTTTAATGTGAACAGGCCGGTATATGGAAATGTGGCAACGTGTAGTTCAGTCCGTTCTTGCCACAAAAGAAAACAGTTGTGTAGTATTTCGTTATGAATAAATTGCCATTTTAATACATAAAAAGTGTCTCTCTGTTGGTGTAATTTCACAAATTATGTTTTATAAAGTAAGTAGTTATTATTTTAATTAATTATATGGGTATCTATCGCACCATTCGCACCTGAAATCACTTTTTGTGCGTTAAATTGCGTTATAACCTTACTTTTTATGCATGTTATATTTTTATTCAATTCACTTTTAACTACCAAAATAAATAAAATAATTTTAATTAATTCTAGCTCTGGGGTTTGAAAACAATAACAACATGCCGGATAAATGTTGTGTACCTGGCTGTACAAGCAATTACAGTTCTTCATCTGAAGGTTATATTCGAATCTTTAGATTTTCCAAAGAACCAGAACTGAGGAAACAGTGGCTAAAGAAAATTCCTAGGAAAAATTGGCAGCCTACAAAATATTCCGTGGTGTGTATAAAACATTTTTGTGGCAGTGCAATATCCAAATCTGAAAGATACAAAGATGCTTACGGTGTGTGGAAGGAGAGAGAAATGGGAAAGTTTATGTTAGTGTCTGGTGCAGTGCCCCAAATATTTCCCAATTTGCCAGCATATTTAACACACAAAGAAGAACGTAAACGTCAGGATCCTGAGGAAAGAGGGCAGACACAGTTTCAAATTGAGCAAGCTAAAACTGAGCAGTGGTTAAAAAATGACCTTATAAAAGACTTTCAGACATTCCGAAAAGACATTAGAAGTAAAAAATATGACAGTATTTGGAACCTTATTTGCAACCCTAATGAAGTTGTCTTTTATAAATTATGTTGTGAAAATATTCTCCGTATTTTGTGAGCCTAAAAAATATTATTCATGAACATAGTGACAGTTTATTAAAAAAACGTTTAGAATTTTTAATGGAACAGTTTAATTTAATGTTTACAAAACAATGAAAATATTCAGTTGAAATCATTATATGGTCATTTATGATTTTTATTCAGTCTTCTAAGTGCTACTCTATAAGGGAAACACAGTTATCCAGTTCATTTTCCATTAATATGAACCCGGTCATGCCTATTCACACAATATTAGTAAGACTGGCAGAGTTTAAGATTGTAGCGTTGCCACATCGTACACTCCGGCCTATTCACATTAAAGCCGGTCATGGTCCTGCTCATTTTGTAATAATTTCAATTTATTTTAAGAAAAATTCGCAGGTTCCCATCTTGCTTTCGAGGCGAGTAGACCTGCCTCATAGTGCTCCAATAGATACCCATTAAATTTGTAAAAGTTAAATACAAAGTGAAAAATTGTAAAAGAAAGTTTGCATTAGTGGATGGCATATGTTTGGAAAATAATATATATATCTCGGGGCATTTTCAATAATTTTATAAGAAATATTAGTAAGTGTTTAATTAGGTACACAAACCAAAACTTTCTACGGTGCTTCTGGTTTAAGGTGGGCGGTTCCGTGAACGTAATTCGAAAATTTCTCCTACATCCCTGAACATGAAAACATTTTTTGATATTCTTTTAAAGACAGCTTTATAGAATGGTACTAGGCTATTTAAAACTAAAAAAAGAAAATTTTTTTTACTTGTGCGAAAATCAAAAACATTTTTTTTGAACTTTTCAATAGTCTAGTACCATTCTATAATGTTGTCTCTAAAGGACTATCAAAAAAATTTTTGAATCGGTTCAGGGATGTAGGAGAAATTTTCGAACTACGAAATCATTTTCTTAAGCACGGCATCGGCACCCTTAATACAGTAAATCATAGTATTATATAGTGCAGTAAAATCATGTACATGCTGGCAAGTGGCAAAGAGGAGAAAGAAATCAGTAATAAACGAAGAGAGAAACACAAAAACAACAGAAGATAAGTCTTTACAACTTTATTACTAACAAACGCTTGATTAACAATTAAGTGTACATAACGTAATATGTTATGATTTTTTGTATTGTCATGTCGAAGGGGAGGAAATGCCAAATTTCTTAGAATTACTGGCTATTTTTTCAAAAGGTCGTCCCCAGCTGGCAGAGTATAAGGGTATATATTACAATCAGACTAATAAATTCTTTAACGCCTCATAACACTTGAGTGAAATAACTAATGGCACTATTTGCAATACAAAATAAAAGATAAAATATAGTGTCATAGTCATTTTTTTGACTTTGAATTTTGACCCATTTATCCCTAAGCATGGGTAATAAATTAAAAGCAGGGCAATAAATACTTTTCTTCTAGCAAATATCTAAAATAAACTTGGGCTAACCAGTGGCACACTATTAGGTTAATAGTAAACCCGCAGCAAAACCGAATTTCTTTCAGCACATCCACAGAAATACACGCGATATAAATTTTACCAAGAAATAATGTCTCCGTTTATCAAGAAAAAGGTACTTAACGGACTTATTTTCCCCTTCACAATAAGTTACGGGGAAAGTAAATGCCGGCATGAGCTTGGGGTTCACCCACCGGTACTGACGCCCTGGGCTATTGGTCTACAACTGTAGATGGGTATCACAGGACGCAACAAGCTCCGTTCAGACCTGCACAACCTGCAGGAAGGGAGGTAGCGAACCCTACGTCCTGAAGCTATACCAAGACCAAGAGCGTGGAGGCAGGGGCACAGTCGCTCGGGCGCCGGGGACGTCTGATCGTTTAGGATCCGATGGATCAGGTGCGCGGGGACTTTGTCTCAGCCGTGGAAACCTAGCTGGTATAAACCGTGTAAAGCAAGTGGGTGGTTGTTGAGGAATACTTGCTCTACGTGGGGGTCTGCCTTAATCAGCCGACCAAGTAGATGGGAGCCACAATAAAACTCCCCCCAAGTCAAGGTGGAAGAGCATAAGCCGAGGACTGCATGGCTAAGGGGAAGCTTAGTCGAGATTATGCGGACTCCAGGGCACCTGACGCACCCTGGTTTAAATAAATGTCTGCCAGGGGTATGCGGGGCACTGCCTCAGGTAAACTACTCTTCCTCCGCTACTTGTGGGACTAATATGGAGACCAGTGAAAACCAAAACCAAGGGGCTAGTACACCCCGAATAGTACCAACAGAGGCCAGAGCCTACTGAACAGGGTACTCTAGGCTCTGACCAATTAGAGGAAGCTCCTCCAAAGCAGCGGAGACGAATTCGACCAAACCCTCCAGGCTCTAAAACTTCAGGAGCCAAAGGTAAGGTTGGGCGGAGTCGCAAGGAAAAGGTTCAAATACCTGCTGGTGAAGCCCGGCTACAGGCTTGCAATACAGGGGCTCCAACCTCTGGAAAAGGGCCGAAAAGGGTCTGTTCAGAGGAAAACACCCTAGAAGGAAATCCGCATAAGCGGACAAAAACAAAAGAAAGGGCCACACCAGGGCCCTCCACTCCGGCCCCAAGGCCCTCCTACAACCAAGTTGCTGGGGGCACTAGGGTAGGAATTCTCTCCACCAACTTCCCAGCAGAACTGTTGACTGTAGAGCAGATGAACATAATCCAGGAAGCACTCCTGGACAAAATGTTAGAGCTGAACAAAGAGGCTACCATAAAGCCTCAGTTCTATAACTCTCATTTCAGGCCAGGTTGGCTGGCGCTGATAAAGGCACAATTCAGTGGCTAAATAGCAAAATAAATGAGCTAAAGCCTTGGGAAAATGCGTCACTAAGGGTCGCTGAAGAGGCAGAAATGCCTCACACAGAAATCCTGGTGGCGCATCTACCACCTGGCAGTCAGGACTACTCGAACGAGAAAATCCTGAAGCTTTTTGAGATACAAAATGTCAATTCTCTAACTGAAGGGTGCTTAGAAGGGAAACCAAAGGCACCACAGTAGAATTAATTGTCTCGGCAGACTTACAGTCTGTCGAAAAACTAAAAAAGAAGGGCTATAGCATTAGTTATAAGTTCGGTCAGCTACAGCTGAAGACGAGGAGCAAAGATCCTAAGAAAGCCCAAGAAGACCAAGCTGGTATTTCCCAGGAAAAAACACCTGAAAAACAGGATGATCTTAGGGAAGGTTCTAGCGGACCCACAAGTAAGCCCGAGGATGAAGGTAATAACAGTGCCTTGCTGAAAGGCATACCAGGATCTAATGCCAAGCCTTACACAGGTAAGGGCAAGGGGACAGGGAAAGAGCCACCAAAAGGGCCCCAAGCCGCCAAAATGTCCCCCCAACTTGAAGTGCCTCCAAATAAATCTCCACCATGCAAAAGCAGCCTCGAGCGTGCTTAGCAGGAGTTTTATTAGGGGGAAAATCAACATAGAGCTAATCCAAGAGCCCTGGGTATTCAGAGGACGTATCAAAGGACTTCCCACACAATCATGTAAGTTAATTTATTCTACTTTGCATGACAACCCAAGAGCAGCCTTGCTGTTCGACAAAAATACTAATTTTGTTCTCCTTTCGGAGTTCATAACCAGAGACTTAGTTGCGGCAGCTGTGGATGTACCTACGGAAAGAGGTAAAAGGCACATCACAAACACTACATTATAGGTAGCGACGCCAATGCGCACCATCATATGTGGGGCAGCACAAACAAGTATCTTTTTGAATATTTGTCTGCAAATAATATCGACATTATCAATAAGGGTAATGAATCCACCTTTATAAATGCGGTTAGAAAAGAGGTTTTAGACATAACCCTGGCGGATCCATTTACAACTGACTCCATAAAAAAATTGGCATGTTACAGATGAGCCCTCAATGTCGGATCATAGGTATATTCGGTTCGACTTGGAGACATCTGTAACAAGCGTCGAGGAGTGCAGAATACCTAGACTGACTGACTGAAGTGTTTACAAAGAGCTCTTAAAGTCGGAAGTTGAAGGTGTCGCACACTCCATCGACACAATAGAGGATATAGATACAACCTCATACCAATTACAAAACCTCACGACCCTGTGTTAGGAAAAAAGTTGCCCTGTGAAACAAAAGGCGGTTCAAAGGGACGTGCCTTGGTGGGATCTCAGCCGCCTTAAGGCTGAGACTACATGGGCTGTACCAACCTTCAAGCTCTTCAAATCACCAGACGGGGATGGTATTTTTCCTGCCCTGCTTCAAAATGGAATTGAGAAACTTATCCCATGCCTGAGAAGCATATTCGTAGCAAGCTACACTCTTGGGTATATTCCCCAAGCTTGGAGGGAAGTTAAGGTGGCGTTTATCCCAAGATAGGCAGACGTCCACCAGATGAGCCTAAATCTTATCGCCCCATCAGCTTAACCTCTTTTCTCCTTAAAACAATGGAGAAAATACTAGATCAACAGATTAGAAGCGTAATCATTACAGTGAAACTGCTTCACTCGAAACAATTTGCCTATCAACCTGGCAAATCAACAATAAATGCTCTACATGGCCTGGTCAAAGGCATCGAAAAGACATTTACAGCAAAGGAACTGGCTCTGTGTGCTTTCATAGATATAGAGGGCGCATTTGATAATACCTCCTATGAATCCATACAAAGAGCCACGGAAAAAAGGGGAATACAGTCCCCAACAATCAAATGGATACAATCCATGGTAAGAAGCAGAATAATTACCACAGATATGGGGAACGAGTCGGCCACCGTGACTGCAGTTATGGGCTTCTACAAGGTGGAGTCTTATCGCCCTTGCTGTGGTCAATGGTGGTCGACGAACTCCTCCACAAGCTGAGTAATTATGGCTTCAACGTTCAGGGCTATGCTGATGACCTGGTCGTTACTGTCAGAGGCAGGCATGATCTCAAACCACATGCAAATTGCCTTAAACATAATATCTAAATGGTGCTCGTCAGAGGGTTTTAGTGTCAATCCGAGCAAAACACTTATTGTTCCATTCACCAAAAGGAGAAAACTCAATTTGAGAGCTCCTATGTTAAATGGAACACAGTACTGAATTTTTCCAGTGAAGTCAAGTATCTAGGAGTAATCCTGGGACCAAAAACTTACCTGGAACTCACACTTAGAAAGAACACTTACTAAAGCAACGACGGCTATTTGGACGTGCCGTAGGCTGTTTGGTAATCCAATTCGAATCCATGGCCAAACCCACTGACTCAATGCCAATCAAGCATGACTTTGACTGCCCGTTTGATGTGCTGATTGAAAGCCATCAGGCGGGCAGGGTCGGAGCACTGCGGTTGGAGAAAGAGTCATACATCTGGTACACAGATGGATCCAAGATGGATGAAGGGGTTGGTGCGGGCGTAACAGGGCTTAAATGCAGGCTACCTGCACCCCAACCATCTTCCAAGCAGAAATTTATGCTATAGATCTATGTGCCCAGGAATGCCTAAATAGAGGCACTCGAAGGGCAAAGATACTTTCAGATATTCAGGCACCATTAAAGGCTCTCAGGTCATATACCTTCGAGTCAAAAATTGACTGGGAATGCAGACAATCCCTGAAGCAACTAGCAAAAAACAACAAGGTTACCTTGATGTGGGTGCCAGGGCATGAGGGGATAGAAGGCAACGAATTGGCTGATAGCCTCGCAAGAAAAGGGGCTGTTTTTTGGATCTGAACCGTTCTGTGGCTTATCCAAGGCACACATAATGAAAGAGGTCCTAAAATGGGAAAAGTAACAAAAGAAGTCCTACTGGAGGAACACTCCAGGCCAAAGACAAGCAAAAAGGTTTATAACCTATTCAACAAAGAATGCCGCAAGGCTTCTCGAACTTGAAAAGTCCGACCTAAGGCTGATCACAGGCCTAACTGGCCATTGCCGCTTTATCATCTCAAGAATATGGGCATGGCAGAAGATGACAATTGCAGATACTGTGAAGCTGCAACTGAAACTGCGGAACATATACTTTGTGAATGCAAGGTGCTAATCCACATTAGGCTAAAGTAACTTTAGCCTAACTTTTTTTTTTTTGAGGGAAAAACCTTCAAAAGGTTCCCTGCACTGGTGTTGCAACGTGCTGGGATATGTGGGATTTGACCGCACTAAAAAACCCCCTTCTCCGGAACCATAACGAAACATTACATCGGAGATGGTGACTGTTCTATTGGTTTTGGTTTAGAATCCTCTCTTCTTCGTCCTTTTTTCTTAGAATATTGCAACACATAAGGCTAATAGTCACCCATTCTTATTCGCTGGTTATCATGATATTCGTGATGTTATGTATGGTAATCACTTGTCCGACATCCCTTGCTGCTGAATCTCTATCTTCGGCCCATCTGGGGCAGTGCAATAACGTGTGTTCAGGTGAGTCTGTCATAGGGCAATAGGCACACGTGTCATTTTCTCGCTTGCCAATTCTTTTAAGGTAGGTACCGAAATTTCCATGTCCACTAAGAGCCTGTGTAAGGTAATAATTCAGTTCGCCGTGCTTACGGGCATACCATAATCGCACGTCAGGGATGAGCTGATACGTCCATCTACCTTCCGCCGCTTGGTTCCATCGTTCCTGCCAGCGTTCCATTAGACAGCTCCTATTAAAAGTTTTAGTCGCTCCATCCGCACTGTGGTTATAGGACCGTTCCTTGGCCAACAAGTCGATGGGTGGTATAGACGTTAAAACCTGGAGGGCGACAGTGGAAACAGTGCGATAGGCGCAGCTGATCCGTAGCAGCATACATCGCTGAGTCCTAAGCAGGCGGTCGCGATTTCTAGCGGTTTTAAAGGCATCGACCCAGACCGGGGCAGGGCATCAACTATAGGTCTCCAGGGAGCCGTATTAAAGGCATTCTTAACGTCTAGTGCCACTGCCAGACAGATCTCTCTGTGGCGCCAGTTGCCCGTGTTTGCAGAACGTGCAATGCGCACTACCTCCTGGACGGCATCCACTGTGGACCTGCTTTCTCGGAAGCCATACTGGTTATCTGATAGACCCCCTCTCATATCGAGTTCATCCGCCAGTCTCGATGTAATGATACATTCTAGCAGCTTTGCACTAGTGTCTATCAAGCAAATTGGTCGGGGTGCCATGTCCAGTGGCTTGCCTGGCTTAGGTACAAGCACCAGTTTAGCCTGTTTCCATATCCGGGGAATGACACCGGTTGTGATTATATCGCTGTAAACTTCGGTAAAGTTTTGAGTGTGTTTACTCGCTGCCAGTTTGACCACTTCAGGCGGTATACCGTCTGGTCCGGGCGCCTTATTAGGTTTAAGCCTGGCAGAAGCCGCTAGGACCTCGTCGGTGGTGACTGGGGGTGGTGGGAGCTCCCATTGCTCTGTTTCCCAGATAAACTCTGCACGTTGCGGAAACAGCTCATCTACGAGTTCTAGCTTGCGCTCCGTACTCAAAGACACAAGGTTACGAGCACCAGTCCTCTTGCAGACGATGCGATAGCCATCGTCCCACATGTCATTATCAGCGCTGTCAATAATTGCATCCCAGCATTTGCGCTTGGATGCTTTGATACTGGCCCTTAATATATTTCTAGCTTTACTGTAGGCCATGTAGCTGTTTTCTATTGCTAGGGCGTCGTCCGGGCGGGAGGTCTTCAGTCTAGTCCACTCTCTCCTTCTCTTAAGGCAATTGCATCTCAGTGCCGCGATTTCATGGTTCCACCAGTATACCGGATGAACAATTAAACTTTAAAGATCACATAGAATACATAGTAAAGAAGGCATTGAAGCAACTGGGTTTCATCATACGTTCTACAAAGCATTTTAATGACCTAAACTATACTATTATTTTGTGAGGTCTGTACTTGAATATTGTGCCATAGTGTGGTCACCGATATATCTATCCCATATCAGCCTCATTGAATCTGTGCAAAGGAGATACCTCAAGTTTATTCACTATAAAATTTCTGGAGTTTACAATATTCAATTGAGTTATGTGTACCTCTTAAACAGCTTTTCATTCATGTCGTTGCAGAATCGAAGAGTTATGCTCGCCCTAATTTTCCTGTTTAAAACCCTAAACTATTTAATAGATAATCAATACTTTCTCTCACGGATACCAATTAGAGTTCCAAGCACAACCAGGTGCACTGAAACCTTCTATTTGTCTAACCCCAGAACGAACATGTACTCTAAATCACCATTATATAACATGTGCAATCACTTTAACAAACTGTGTGGTAGTGTGGACCTTTTCTACACAAACCTAAGTAATTTCAAGAAGACTATAAGATGTAAATTGAACTAAAACTTTATATATTATGCCTGTTCTGTATCATTTATAAGATGACTTTTTATACTTGTTATTTGACGTTACAAACTATTCCCCAAACTGACCTCGGTCGTGTAAGTTTTTATAAAATGTTACCTAAATAGATATTATATTTTATTGTTTTATTATTAGTTTATTGTATTTTAACATATTTTGTTGTACAGAGTCGCAACCTGTAAGTGGGCTATGCCTGTTGGTTTGTCAGTAAATAAATAAATAAATCAATGACACTTTCCTGATCACCTCTCCTAAACGTGGCCTTAGTTGCTTCATTTGCCACAATTAGATCATGTCCAGCCAGCCATTCCGCAAGCATACGGCTGAGCCCCAAAGTTGGTTTTTGGCATTAAAGTCGCCAGTGACAATGACACCTCGGGTATCTTGTAGCAGTCGCATGCAATCAAAGAGTTCGCTCAAGAAGGTCTCGTACTCTGCTATGTCACAGTTGGGCGTTTTATAGCAAGAAAAAATGCCAACCCCGTCCACAGTGCACCATGCGATGCCATTGCCACTGCCTGGGTCATAGGCATTTCTGCCTTAGACCCTTACTGCTGCGTCCAATAGCTGGTCTTTGAACCAGGTATTGGTGTTATTCATGTGCTTTTTATTAGGTTCGGTGACCAGGAGAATGTGGGCACCATAAGTCTCCCTAGTTTTGTAGAGAAGATCGTGTGCTACGCGACTCCTATTCAAGTTGATCTGCAAAAAGCAGGTCGACTTGAACGCTGGAGAGTTTTCCAGTTTGTGCTCCACCGCTAGTGGCCTCTCCGGCTCTCCGAAAGGGCTTGTCCTTCGTTCTGGCTTGTACCAGCGCCCTTCGAAAGGCAGGGCATTTACCATCTCCTGCCTTATGACCTTGCTCAGAGCAGATGGGGTTAGGACAATCCTTGGTGGTGTGTCCCTCTTCCCCACACTTGTAGCATAGTTTGGACCTATCCGGTCCCTTGCATTCCACGGCTGAGTGGTTGTATTCACAGCATCTGTTGCATCTGTTCATAGCCACCCTTTTTTCGACTGAGCATTTGACCAGACCGACCCTAATGTCTTTGTCCGCCAAGAGCGATGCCGCGTCTCCCTTATTTATTCTTAGGGTGATCGCCTGTGTGTCTCTTGCGTTTGCTCGCAGTTCACTGAGCTTGTAGTCTTTGCCGTCAACGCTCCCTACTTTCTTCTCAATTGCAGCGATTACCTCTGCTCTGTCCATAGCCGCATCGATGCCTCTGATATGGAGTGTCTCCATATCAGCATTAGACCCGACTGTATGTAGGCTAAGATTTTCGTTAGGGTTTCTAATTGCCTTCTGGATCTCCTGAAGAGGTTCGGCATTTTTGTCGAGGGTGATTAGTACTTTGCCCCCTTTAGTGCTTTTAATGCCTCTGATGCTGTCAGTAGCACTGCTGCCTTGTATGCACCTCTTTACACTACTAAGGATCTCCTTAAATTCTTTACCCTGCTGCTCCACTATGACGGCGTAGGTGTTTCTGCTTCTGGTCTTCAGTTTGTTTGGCCTGGACTGGACCTGTTTGGTGGTGTAGATCGCCACTTTGGTGTCAGTCTTATGGAATATGGCCTCCACCAGCTTGCGAAAGCTATAGTGGCGTGTGTGAGTCGGACGAACATGTAAATATTTTGAGCCGGAACAAGATTACCTCCCCCCCGTTTTCGAGGATGCTGAACACGATGGCGGTGTCAGAATTTCTCTTTGGGGTTGCGCAACCCCTCAAAACGGTCAAAAACCACCCCCGAGAGGGGTAAAACGCGCTTCACTCGATTTCCCTGCAGAAAATAACCTCCCCCCCGATTTCGAGGATGCTGAGCACGATGGTGGTGCTGGATATCACGTTCGATCCCGACCAACCCCTCCACTGGCCAATACTCACCCCCTAGAGGGGTAAAACGCGCTTCACTCGATTTCCCTGGAGAAAAAAACCTTCCCCCCGTTTTAGAGGATTCTGAGCACGATGGTGGTGCTGGATATCCCCTTCGACCCCAACCAACCCCTCCGCCGGCCAATACTCGCTCCCGAAAGGGGTGAATTTTTTTTTTTTGTAATATCAGCGGGAAATACATTTATTTCCGTTTTCGAGGATGTATTAATATGCACCCGTACACATGTATATATAGCATATATATTATACATATATATAAAAAAAATTCACCCGGCGAGTATTGGCCGGTGGAGAGGTTGGTCGGGGTCGAACGCGATATCCAGCACCACCATCGTGCTCAGCATCCTCGAAAATGGATAGAAATTCAATTTGCCTGATATTACGGAAAAAAAAAATTCACCCCTTTCGGGGGCGAGTATTGGCCGGTGGAGGGGTTGGTTGGGGTGGAAGGCGATATCCAGCACCACCATCGTGCTCAGCATCCTCTAAAACGGGGGGAAGGTTTTTTTCTCCAGGGAAATCGAGTGAAGCGCATTTTACCCCTCTAGGGGGTGAGTATTGGCCGGTGGAGGGGTTGGTCGGGATCGAACGCGATATCCAGCACCACCATCGTGCTCAGCATCCTCGAAAACGGATAGAAAATTTGCCTGATATTACGAAAAAAAAAATTCACCCCTTTCGGGGGCGAGTATTGGCCGGTGGATGGGTTGGTTGGGGTGGAAGGCGATATCCAGCACCACCATCGTGCTCAGCATCCTCGAAAACGGGGGGAAGGTTATTTTCTGCAGGGAAATCGAGTGAAGCGCGTTTTACCCCTCTCGGGGGTGGTTTTGGCCGTTTTGAGAGGTTGCGCAACCCCAAAGAGAAATTCTTACATCGCCATCGTGTTCAGCATCCTCGAAAACGGGGGGGGGGGGGGGGGGGAGGTAATCTTGTTCCAGCTCAAAATATTTACAATTTTCGGGTTTTTTTCTGACTCACACACGCTACTACTATTTATTTCTAGGCTGTTAATGTGGTGTAATGCAACCCACTCATCGTTCACAGTTTCTGCCTTCACCTTACTTATTTTATTCCATGCATCCTCTATCCTTCAAGTGCCACCCTAATGATCCTCCTATTGACATGTTGTTGGGAGCGAATCTTTGTAAGCTGCTCAACCACTTCAAAATCTTCAGTATTACTGGCGAGATCGGGGAATCTATCCCTGTAGATCTTTTGTATGCCCTTTTCCATAGTGGCATCATCTGGCTCTACCAGTACCACCTTCACTACCGTGTCTTTGGCGTCGAGGAGATTGCCGACTATTATCTCGGTGTTCTTAAAGACACCTTCATCCCACACCTTAGTTTCTGCGGTCTTACATTCTTCCAAAGTGTCTATCCCCTCGAGGGAGCGTAGTACCGATTTACTACCATGCCACGGAGATGTCTGCGTGGCGGCATCAATCATCTTTGGTTTTCCCAATGCGAGGTCGATGGTTGCCTCTGCCTGATTAACCGTTTCATGTTTGGTTGTCTCAGTAGCTTGCCACTGGTGTTTCTCAATCCATTTTTTGATGGTTGGTCCGGCCAGAGTCGCGGCTCCCCTCTTCAGTTTTGCAGCGATGTCCTTTATTTCCCTTTTCGTATTTGGGTTTTCGCCAATTCTTCTGTTGAGATATTGGCTGCATCTGCTAATCGACTCGATGGTTTCCGCGAGCATGAATGCTACAGGGTCTTCTGTCATACTCGTCCCTTCAGTTTCATGTGGCGACCCTATTGATGTGTCGAAGATTTTCCTCTTCTTTGAACTCAGTGAGTTGCTCCTTCTCATCAGACTGACAGTGTTCAGCCTACTGTGTTTTAGAACCTGTTCCGCGGTACTTCACTCGTCTGTCCTTGTGTCAGTAGTCACAGGGCTATCGACAGCTAGGGTTTTGCCTTCTCCGGCTTCCACTTCCTTGACTGCGCCTATATTATGTATACTACTTAACGATGTGTTCCTACTTCTCGTAGGACTGTGTTGTAGGGAGCTTCTCCTCATAAAAGCCGCGCTTTCGCCCATCTTAAGAATATCCAGTTCCTTGTCCGTTATTGCAATATTTGTCGTAGTGTTCCCGTCCGATTTATTAGTTAATTTACCTAAATCCATGCATGTCCCACGAGTTGGGTCGAAGAGCGGTCGACCCCCGGGTAACCCCCATTCCGGAGGCAAGACTGTATACTGCGGAGGTCGTCTGGTATCCGCAGGTTTTTCGACTTCTCTGTCGGTTATGTTAGAGAGGTTTTCTCCTCGCGAGCCGGCCGATTAAGGCAAGCTCCCCGGTCCCAGTTACCACGCGACATTCCCCTACGGTGCCATTTTTTCTTTTCCGCGGAGGTCGTTGAAGCGTGGGCTGGGATTACGGTATTCAGCGAATGAGTGGCACGGCTCACTCGTGGCTCGGATAACCTCGGGTGCGCCAGTTCCCGAAGCCACGCCTTGCGGCGTGGATCCTGAGAGTTAAGCTGTCCTTAGTTTCCGTCACAGTGCCGAGATCGATCCGGCGGGGAGCCCCGCGGGACCCCAAAGAGACCTACGAGACCCTACAACCTGCTACCCTACGAGAGCAGGGCTCCTACCAACATGTCACATGAGACCGTGATGGATTAAGCCCCTCCACCTGCGTCAAGGTCCCACAGCTCCCTGGAGGGGAGGCTAAAGTACCTAGAACAGGCAGAATTAACGCCTGAAGACATAGGGAAATTAGCTCCCAGGAAAATCGCAAGCTTTGCAAAAAGTCTTGGAATCCTCTTTTTTTTTTCCCGGGGTGGAAATCCTTTATGGACACCTGACGGTAGTGTGGGACTCACCTCTAGGCATACCCACTAAAACCACCCCTCTTCAGTGTTAGATGTATCCTAGAACTGCTCTCGCTTCTCTTCAGGATTCCCTCTAGTTGTGCAAAGGGTATAGGTCGGGATTCCTCTCATCTTCTCCTTTATGCACGACGATCCGTGTAATAGCTGTTTCGGCCTTTGCCCAATTGTCTTCAGATTGCAGCATGAATTCCACAAGCTCATCCGGCCCTAGACGATTTATGCCTCGTCTCTCCTCCACCCATTTGTTACAGTGGAAAACTGTGTGCTCTGCATCGTCTATTTCGCCACAATATGCGCACTCTCGAGAGTCCAGCTTCCCTGTTCTCAACAGGTAGTCGGCAAAGCAGCCGTGACCTGTCAGGGCCTGCGTGAGATGGTACCCAACTTCTCCGTGTTTCCTTTCCACCCACTCTTTGACTGTAGGGATCATGAGGTGAGTCCATCTTCCTTTATGGGCGTTCTCCCATCTGTTCTGCCATCTTTCAAACAGTCTTTCCCTGGTGGTTCCTCTCTCTTGGAATCCTGGGCAACAACTAGATGCAGGGTAATTCACAAAAGACCTTTTAGGTCGAGGTGAAGAAAGGCCAACCCAGGGCCAAGCGACCTCTTAAACAATCTACAATCTATCAAGAAAAACAAATGGCTGGACATAGCCATCATACTGCCAATGATGACATGTGCAGTTAAAAACGCGACAATAAAAGCCAACAGAAGAAGTTTGAAAAGAGATGAAAGAGACATCATCCAACTACTTGCAAAAACAACAAGACGAAAACAGCGACATAAAACATCTACACTATTTAGAGGGAAGACAATTACAAAGGATAGAAATGCACGCAACAAAGTACTGGGGACATGTAAAAAGAAGGCACTCAACACATCTACTGAAGAAAACGCTAATACTGAACGGCAACAAACTAAAAATAGGGAAACCATGCTACATGTGGAGAACAACAATGGAGAGGATTATGAACAAACTAGGAAAGGACCATGCACACTGGGAAAGAAAAACGAGGGAAAAAAATGAATACCACAAAGAAATCGCAACGATATGTGCACTACCACAATCAGAAGAAAATTTGTAGAAGCAGAAAAATAAAAAAGAGGAGCATAAATACTCCACATCACGACACAATGCGACAATGCATTTTACAAACACCTACACTGCCTATTCATCCAGTCAAATGGTGCATAACAAGGGCTCCAAGTGGAAAGTTCTGGTGTAATTGTTTCTATTGGTTTATTTTATGTTTTTTGGGGTGCTGAACACGAATCTGAAGTCGTCCAACAAAAATTTCCCCCGCAAATATGAGAAATCATCAAAAAACCACTAAAAATAACGTTTTTTAGTGGTTTTCAGCTTGTAATTTGCAAAGCAAGCTATTTACGCAAAAAGTGGTCCTGTACTAAAATAAAGAGGAGAAAATTACCTATAATTTATGTATTCAACATTTTTTTGTACCTCGTATGGTTTCCACGCAAAAGAGTGTTGAATTATCGGGGAAATCAGTAATTTTTGGAAAATAGCAAAAAAAAAATAAATTGCAATTTTCCCTTCAAGTGAATTATTTCATCTGCAGTTCCTTTCCTTTCAACGTGTTTACCTGGCAAACCATAGAAGAAGCCCTTCTTTGTGTCCTTTGTGACCTTGAACTCCCCCTTTACTAAATCACAGGGGGAGGGGATCTTCATGCCCAAACGCCTAACGGTCCTCAGTTCCCTAGTTCATTCACTGCCGTGGTCGTGTCATAATTCTCTCTCTACAACAGCGTGACAACATATTGTTTTTGCATGCCATGGGAGGATGTGACATAACTTCAGCCTTGTTCAAAGTAGGAAAGATTTATCATATTTGCGGGGAAAATTTTTGTTGGACGACTCCAGATTCATGTTTCTCCAAACCCCCGAGAAAAACCCTGCTCTAACCAAGACCATTGAAATTTTTAAAGATCCTACGGCATATGCTGACGCTGTTACTAATGCCGGCCTTACCTTTTTCACTGCATTGTACAAATTGACTGAAAAGGGTCCTTGAACAAACTGAGGTATAAATGCTACCTTAGGTCTGCATACAGAACAACAGCCCATTTGGCGGCCCTACCTCCTACCGAAGAAGCTGCAGCACAGCAACATTCGTTGAGAGTATACTTTTAAGTACAACAACGGCTTGGGAATGAAAAAGATCCTGAGCAATGAGGTTGGAAGAAAACCAAAGGTGGTCTGCAGCCGGTACCAACGCTACAGCCACCAGCACCAAAAGCAGTTTTAAAACTTATTTCTTGCAAATGCATGAAGACCTATCAGATCAACTGTGGATGCAAAAAAGCAGGGCTCAACTGTTCCAATATGTGCCTGTACTGCGAGAACAGCTGCAAAACCATGCCCATTGCAGAAATTGAAGAAGAAGAGGATGACCCGGAGTTCCCTGAATTACTTGAAGGTAACTATGCATAAATAATTCTATCTCACCTTATTTCTTCATTCACTATTTATTTGTGTGTTCAAAATATGTTTCTTAATATGTACTGCTTTCATATCTATTCAATAAATTGTACAAGTATTTGGAATTAAGTCAGTGATTATTTGTTTTAGGCGTAGAAGAACTGGAAGACTGCCCTGAAGAAATTATGGAACCCGTGTCTAAGAGGGCTCTATTAGTAATCTTAGTACTTAAATACATATAAATTGTACAAAAATTCGCCTCTTTCATTAGCATATAGAATAATGTTTATCTACATGAAATTAAAAAAATATATTAATGGTGTTTTTTGCTATTTTCCAAAAATTACTGATTTCCCCTATATTTCAACATTTTTTACGTGGAAACCATACGATGTAGAAAAAAATGTTAGAGACATAAATTGTAGGTAATTTTATCCTATCTATTTTACTACAGGACCACTTTTTGCGTAAATAGCTTGCTTTGCAAGTTATAAGCTGAAAACCACTAAAAAACATTATTCTTAGTGGTTTTTTGATGATTTATCATATTTGCGGGGAAAATTTTTGTTGGACGACTCCAGATTCACGTTCAGCACACCAAAAAACATAAAATAAACCATTAAAAACAATTACACCAGAACTTTCCACTTCAAACTACCACTTGATTGGACTATATCCCACACTCCTGTACCAAGCGTCATGTGGCTGGCCAAGTGGTATATCTTGGGAAAGACAGCAATGCCTAACGCATGCTGGTAATCAATCGGAAAAAATTTGCAGGTGTCTATATATAACAGATTGTCTTACACACTCAAGAATAAAGTGCGAGTATAGAACTGTTTTCCGAACCACAGCTTTTCTGCAACTGACCAACTACATCTTGTTAAAATGCTTTAAGAGAATATCAGACTGCAATCATGCCCCTCTCGATTTTAAGTTGTTTCCATGGCGTGCAGTTGAAAAATCTGTTTTTCGCGTTTAAATAGAAGGCTAATAATCTGAGAGGAAAGTTCAAATGGAAAAGTTATAGGTATTACAAGAACCTATAAAACGAGCCCCCGAACGATAAGATAGCTTTATCAGGTTAGGAGTAAATTAAAAAAAACGGAAATTTTGAAAAAAAGTCGTAATTTCAGCAAAATTATTGAAATTTTACTAAAGTACGTGTTATACAGGGTGATTTGCGTAGGCTGTGCATTAGAAGTTTTTCAACTTGCAGTTGGATTAGAAACTTAAAATTTGGTATGCATGTATGCATCCATAATCAATCATGCCCGTTCCACCTAAAATATTTTCTGTCCTCCAGATATAGAGGGCCATAAGTCGGTACCAACTTTCTTATTTTAAATAGGAACCTACAATTTTTTTTACATGGTTAGATAGCCTTCCTATTGTGAGTTTAGAGAACCTACGTTATGTTAACTTAGCTCTCACAGTTTTTGACATGTCAATTTTTTTGAAAAAAAATTGCTGCTATAGTAAGTAGTTCATGAACAAATTTGTATCTCGCAAACCATTGAAAATTATGGAACCAAATGTCCCATCGCTGGCCCCGTATTGTACCATATGAGAGCATGCGATTCTCAAATGTCGCAATAAAAAATTGTCAATGTCACCTACTATTTTTCTTGACACCATTCGAAAGAAAATTGAATTTTATGGTGAGTTACTTAAGCGTTCTCTGTACCTAACTTCATCTCCTATCGAGTTACTCAATAAAAATAAAAAATACCATATCTTGTTGAGAAATTCCTTTTATTTTTCAAGTATGCCAAAAATGTCAATTTCACCCATTGTAAACTTCCTGCCGACAAAACTTTGCCTCTCAGTCCAAATTATGTTTTCTAAGAATCCGGCGTGCTCTTGTATTTTGAGTAATAAATCCTCGCAAAAGTTTACCCTACGAGGAAAATCACCTGGGTGTAATTTTTGTAGTCTTATGAATGAAAAAGGATGTAGGTTATAACGGAGTAAAATTGTTTGTATTGCAGAATATGAAAAACCCAATTCTAAAGATGCTTTTTGTATTGAGGCTTGGGGATATTTTTGAAAATATCCCAGAATAGTAATTTGATTATCTTCATTGCCAGTTACTGGTTTCATTTCGTAATGGATCTAGCCACTTTCTCGAAATTTAGAAAATTATTTCTCAATCGTGAAAACTTTCCCCGTGTCATCCTTGGTAAGTTTGGATATTTCAAATTAAACTCACGGATAGTTCACTGAATAATAGGGAACTTGCATAAAAATTTAAATAGGGCAATAATACTAAAAAACATAGGGTGACATTGTAATAAAACGTATATTTCACAAAAAAACATATTTTCTAATTCAGCACGTTGCATATAAACAATTGAAACTGCTGTAATATTCAGATTTTATGTCGCGCTAAGAAAACGCTACCTTTCGCCGTGACGTCAGAGTGCACAACTACACATCCAGTGCATGGAGATGTTAGGCTCGTGGTTAGTTTCTATTCTAGTTTGTGACTGTGAATTACTGATTTATGTACTAGATTATTTATTTATTTATTTATTAAAGATCATGTTAATACACAAATCGTTTACATTTGTCAACAACATTACTTAATATTTATATTTAAAATTATTAGTTAGAACTACACAATATGGTGATTAAAACTCTAAATGGCAAATATATTAACAATACTAAACACATAGAACAAACTACAGTTTAAAAAAATCTACAGACATAAAGTATATAAAATAAGTGCATTAATCAACGTGGAAATCATCATTTAATATATCATTCAAAGAATAGAATGCTCTTTTGGTAAGGTATGTTTGTAATTCTCTCTTTGTATTGATTAGCGGGTAAGTACTTAATATGGTTTGGAAGTTTATTATATAGTTTAGGTGCATAATAGTTTGTAGAGAATTTGCTTTTGTTTACTGGATGAAACTCTATTTCAATCATTGTATTATTTCTCGTATCGTGGTGGTGAATATCATTATGATAGTTGAATAGATGAATATTGTCTCTTATCCATAGTAAACATTTCAGCGCATACACACAAGAGAAAGGGGGAATTTTTAGTTCGATAAATTTTTGTTTTATATCTACACGATATCCTGATCCTGTGATAGCTCTAATTGCACGCCGTTGGAGTTTACAAATTTGCTCGGCATGGGGTGAATGTCCCCAAGCTAATATTGCATAACACATATTGGAGTGGAATAGACCGTAGTAAGCAGTTAGTATAACTGAATTGTCTACAACAGGGTATAAATTTCTCAAAACGTAAATATTTTTAGAGAGTTTTTTTGACAGTTGATCTATATGTGTTTCCCAAGAAAGCCTAGAGTCTAGGTGTATTCCAAGAAATTTAACTGATGCCGGGTTTTCAAAATCACAGTGTTTTAGTGTAAATATGCATTTCATAGTTTTACTTTCATTGAGGTGTAGTTGATTTACTGTAAACCATGTGGAGGCGTCTGATTGTGTTTTATTCATTAAATTTAAAAGCTGTTCTAAGTTGTTATGTTCATCCAGAGTAGTTGTATCATCTGCGTATAAAACTAGATCACTATTTGGAAGGGAGTTAGTTATATCGTTTACGTAGATGAGAAACAGCAACGGCCCCAGTATTGACCCTTGTGGCACTCCATATTTGATAGAACTTAAGCTAGAATTCATGTCATTATAGTGTACCATTTGTTGTCTGTTGGTTAGATATGATTGAATCATTTTAGTACCTAAGGGATTATTAGTTCACAAATTAGTTCATAATAACTGATGGGGTTTCTCAAAAGGTCAATCTGACAATTTGCCTATTGTGGATATGATAATGGTTGCAACATTTATAAAAAATACAGAAAGTTTTTCGCTTGAGGAAGTTCGCGGCGCGGCGTTAAGACAAATAAGTATTGTATTATTTTAGTTAGTCATAATGATATATGAATATTATTTTCTCTTCATTATGCAATCATGAAGTCGTAATGCCTAGTAATCACTTTCCAAAAGCAGTTTTTTTTGCATTTCTGACAATGTTATAAAAACCATAATTATGATTTTAAATGAATATAGACAAAATGTAATTTAAAAATATGAAATCAAAATTGTCAAAAGCAACATGTTTATTTGGAAGATAAGAATCTTGCTATACAGGGTGTCCCAATTAAGACGGGCCAACTAATTATCCTTGGTTATTCATATTTGGCACATATTACGTATCCAAAAGAGGACACATTTTTATATACAAATTTTTATCTAGGTCATAGGCGTACGTTGCTACAGGAGGTTAAAAAAAAAGAAAGAAAATATTAAGCATTAAGCGCATCAGAATACATGAATATTCAAACCGCTTAGGTAAATTTTGCTCGAGAGCAATCCGAACATTTATATAATATATTGTATATACTAAAATGCACACAGACCGGATTATTTTCGCTTATACTTTGTTTCTCAATGTTTTAGGGGATATGAAACACTCTTAGCGAGAAAAACAATTTTGGTGAATTTTTCGCAATACAAACTTACAAAAAATACACGTTTTGATGTAGAAGTAATGAGCCAAATATAACCAATAATAATAATAATAAAAAGTTCTTTATTGAATACATAATAAATACATATTCAAACGGCTATCGACTGGAGTCCTGCAGCCTATTTTTCCCCTACATTGTTACTGTTGATACATTAGTTTTTTGTGGAATATTTAAAAAGAATACATTTTATAGAAAAAAAAAAAAAGCAAACAAATTTTTATGTAAGTATTATCTAAAAATTTTTATATTAATTAGTTTGGAATTAATGAAGATATTTTTTCAATCAGAGACATCTCTGGGTGTTTGAATTTTGATCTTCTGTTGTGGTTTCTTGTACGGCAGAGAGGTCGTAACAGTTGCATATTATGTGGCCGATTTGCAAATTTGGTTGTTAATATTTGAAGTCTGCTCAAGATTGGGGTTATCCCAGTTTTTTTTGATATAGTAAATTATTCGGCGGATTGTGGAGGTTGTTGACTGGATGCCGAATTTTAGTTATAATGCGTAGCGAAGAGGTTTCGGCAACTTGTTGTTTAGTACCGGCGCTTGGCAGTTGACATATAGAGTGTGTCCATATTCCAGTATAGGTCGACATATAGATGTGTAGATTTTTGTGGCTGTTTTAGTAGATATTCCTTCATTTTTATATGTGAGTGATTTGAAGTGTTTTGCTCGGTTTTTTATTCTCGATTTAATAATTGCTGAGTGTTGGATAAAATTCAGTTTTTGATCCATGGTAATTACTAAATATTTGGCCGAAGGTGTTGGTTTTACATGTTCGTTTGCAATGCTTATTGTAGGGGAGGACAGAGAGGGAGCGTGGTTAAATATAACGAATTGTGATTTATTAGGATTTGGAAGTATATAACCAATATATTGCACCTTTTGCATTATTTTTAAAACGTCGGAAATAACAAACTAGAGTAAACATTATACTCTTCGCCAGATTATTGAATTTTCTACATAATTTTTGAATATTCTATAGTATACTCTTCGCAGTTTGTTGAAAATAAGTAAATTTTTTTAATGTAATTACTATTTTGCGAATGTTAATTATCTCCTGATGATGCTATATTTATTGGCGGAACGCTCGTCAGCATATTATGCAGTATTTTTGTGTCTGTAGTATCTTATCAAATGTTTAAATATTAAAGGTTCTTCCTCTAGCTAACACTAACTTACTGTGCAAATTTCAATACGATACAACTTTCCGTTCTTGAGTTATCGTGCTTACAAGAAACGTGATGCATGGACAGACAGACGGATATTTTGAAAGTTGTTCAGAATTCGATCACTAACACAATAATATTTTTTTTCCTCTACGAGCTATATTTACGGTTTTAGAAATGTGCCGATCAAATTGCGAAAAATATAATAACCATTTAAAGAAAATCGATTTTTTTGAAGATCATATCATTTTGGGCCCCATTCTCTTTATATTTAATCTGTCACAGCTGCCAATAATATATATACACTTCTAAAGAGTGTTACCGAGGAAGTATAATCAAAAACGATATAAAATGCGTATTTTTAAAAATCGACTTCTAAAACAAGGTATTTATTTCCATTTAATTTAATTTACTTTATAAATACTTATGAAACTGAAAATCAAAACATAGTTCTTTACCAACAAGCATATAAATAATTATTTGTATACACTTACATTGAAATGATCTACTACACACACAAACACACATGGACACCACTTTTTTGTGAAATATATTTTTCTTTATTCCTCCTGCAAGCTTTTAATCATTTGGCCCGACGACTAGAGTGAAATTACTTAGAGAAGATAACATACTAAAACTACTAAGTTTACTATTTTCGTTTATTAATATTATTGGACAGTCACAATTGAAATAAATTTTATTTCATCTGTTTTATTCATAAAAACTGTTGAATATTCACTATAAATATATAATAAATACCGAACACGAACTAGACAATCGGCACGCGCTAGCGATATCGGTTTGTGCGGATGTTATCTTCTCTAATTAATTTCACTCTACCTCGTGGTAACCGTATAGATATTTTATTAGGCGTTTTAACAGTAGTACTTTTACATAATGGTACAATACAGTATTTAAATAAAATAGGTTGATATATTTTCCATTGCAAGTTATATTCTCTATTACTGAAAGTATCCATTCAACATTATGTGTATAATGTAAATACGCTGCTAGTGTACTACCCACCTATCTTACCGCAACATTATCAGCGTCGTGCACCGTGACGTCACACGCTTAGGCACTGTTTTCAAACGGTTTGCTGCGAGTGGAACTTTAATTATTTATAACAAATTAATTACTCACATTTAAGGAGTCATATTTCGCATATCCTTTTTTGTTACATATTTGAACATTTTTATGCAATAAAAAAAAAATGTGCAAGTTCCCTATTGTTTGACACATGCTATGGATTACAAACAAGTCTAAAACAATGGGTAATTTTCCATTTTCGAATCAATTTTATTTAAGAATTAGCACAACTCCTTTTCACTTTAATTACAATTCTTTCGTTTCCATGGCATACTTGAAAAACCAAGCAATATCTCAACAAGATACGGTATTTCTACATTTTTATTGAATAATTCGATAGGGGATGAAGTTAGGTATAGGAAATGCTTAAGTAAATCACCATAAAATTCAATTTTCTTTCGAATGGTATCAAGAAAAATAGTAGGTGCCATTTGAAAAAATTGACTTTTTGACAATTTTTGATTGGGACATTTGAAAATCGCGTGCGCCCATATGTACAATATGGGACCAGCGATGGGACATTGGGAGTTAGCCTGGGCTTTCAGTTTAACTGTTTCACAAATTTGGTTCCATAATTTTCAACGGATTGCGAGATACAAATTTGTTCGTGAACTACTATACCAGCAATTTTTTTCAAAAAAATTGACATGTCAAAAACTGTGAGAGCTAAGTTAACATAACTTAGGTTCTCTAAACTCAGAATAGGAAGGCCAATCTAACCATGTAAAAAAAATTGTAGGTTTCTATATAAACTAAGAAAGTTGGTACCGACTTTTGGCACACCCGGTATATCTGGAGGACAGAAAATATTTTAGGTGGAACAGGCATGATTGATTATGGATGCGTACCAAATTTTTCAAGTTTCTAATCCAACTGCAAGTTGAAAAACTTCTAATACATGGCCTACGCAAATCACCCTGTATAGGAGGGAATATCTGGTAAAAATTTCAGATCGATATCGTAGTCTAGATGCCCGCGTACCTAAATGCAATGTATACATATCCTCATATAACTTCTTGTACGACATAATTGCGCCTAGTCTATCACTTTTTTCCCCTGCGAAAATTTTCGTAAACGCGGCGTTCCTCCTCGGCATGTAAAAGATGATTTCCACACATCAGACTGAAAAATCGGCAAATATATTTTGTCCGACAATTCGAAAATTGGATTCTACATATTTTTATTAAGCAATCTTGAAAAAATCAGCTGGTCATCAATAAATGTTTTAAAGTTATGCTGTTATGTTTAGGGTGGTTTAGGTGGTCCCTTAACGTTCTAAAATTTTTGTCGGACAGTTTGTAGAAATATATAGAATATATTATGTAAAATTAAATTCTCAAATTGTCCGACAAAATATATTTGCCTATTTTCCAGTCCGACGCGTGGAAATCGTCTTTTCATTCCGAGGAGGAACGCCGCGTTTACGAAAATTTTCGCAGAAGAGAAAATGTACTTTTATGTACGCGGGTACCTAGACTATCTGCATTATTTTTTGAGAGATTCAATTTTTTGGTAAAAAAGGGTCTTCGAAATGGCTATAAGTGCTTCATTTTCGGTCAGATTTTGCTATGAAAGAAAAATTCTATTCTTCGAGAGTTGTTCAACAATTACAAATGTTTTCTATATGGTCATTATTCAGAAAAAAGTGGTGAAATTTGGATTTGAAAAAGATTCTTTTGCATAACAAATTCCAATTAAATTATGTCTACCATTTTAAAGTACTGTTTTTTTAGCTCACTTCAAAAAAAACATTACTCTATGATAACTGGTTTTCGAAAAATATGAAAAAGTAGTGACGCGTGCGTAACGGTGCGTGGATTGTGCAGTCATAAAATGCGATCAAGCCTAAACAATTGATACAAAAAATTAGCCACTTAGTTTTTGTTTTATATTTTTAAAATGTGAAGGCAGTTTTAAGTATATACACAATTATTTAAGAATAATTATTTTTTTTTATATAGAATTTTAAGAAATTACATTAATTTCATACAGTTGCCAAATAAATCGTTACATACATATCGCATACACGAGCTTACTTACAAACCTTTTCGTAATAATAATAATAATAATAAAATTCATTTATTCATGAAAAGAAAACATACACGTTTACTTTACATAAAAAGGTCATGGAGTCAATTTAAAATTGGTTTTCATCCTGACCAAAACGAGAGAGTAATATGCATAACTACGGAACAAAATGGTTATAACTACAAAGGTGAGACATTAGCTATATATGGATATAATTCAAAGGATATTGGTATACTTTTGTGTATGAAAGAAAAACAAAAATATACTGATTGAAATTGAATATTTAAAAAACTATTTGAAATGATCAATTTTTTATTAATTGTGTGATCTTCCTTTTTAGACTAGCGGCACTATTATTCTTCAGCTCTTTGGGAATTTGGTTATATATGTTAGCTGCCTGATAGGTAAAACTTCTTTTGTAGTACTCTGTTTGATGTATAGGTACACTTAACGTAGTATCTCGATCTCTTGTTTCCACTGAATGGGCTGTTGCTCTTTTTTCAATTTTTTGTCTAAGATATATTGGCGAATTAAGCTGAATTACACTATATATTATGCAACAGAGATGAATCCATCTTCTTGTTTTCATATTTAAGCAATCTAATTGCTTGAGATAAGGACTTATATGTTCTCTATATGGTAAGTTTAAAGAGTAGCGAATACATGCATTTTGAACCTTTTGTAGTATGTTTGACAATTCCACCGTTAGACAGGGACCATACACTGCATCACAGTAATTTAAGCGCGACAGCACCAGTGATTCACACAATTTAAGTTTAGCTTCTTGTGATATATAATCTCGAACTTGATAGAGACCTTTTAATGTTATGTACGCTGATTTGCATAAATTGGCAACATGTTTATCATAGTTTAGTTGATCATTCATGAGGAGACCCAGGTTATTAGATTGTTGACTTATGTTAATAGTGTCATGGTTCATTTTTATATTAGGTATGGTGTGTGATAGTTTCCTTGAGTGTTTATTTCCAAAAATCATGGCGACGGTCTTTTATGTATTTATTTTAAGCCCATTTTTTGTTGTCCATATGAATATGTTTAGTTCCTGATTTATGATCTCTATTGAATCACATATGCCTTTAGGGTAAAAACTGTATAGAAGTTGTATGTCATCTGCATAAAAGTGTAGTGTACATTTACCGGCACGGTAGCTCAATCGGTTAAGGCGTATTGAGTGGCGAATACGCTGATCGACTCGCTACCGCGCTCTGGGTTCGACCCCCAGCCCCGGTATTGACAACACCCGTGGGTGTGGATGTATGTCTGCGTTTTTCCGAATGTGTAACCCCCTTCCCGACAGCCTTAGCCTTGGATTTGGGGGTTGTCTACTATCTGTGGTGTGTTTATGTTTATGTTTGTTATTTATCAGTTGCCTTGACTATATCAGAGATGAATATGTTGAAAAGCAGTGGACCCAGTATCGAGCCTTGAGGTACTCCTGACAAAATTACAGCATCATCCGAAAGTTTGGTTCCTTTTTGATCTTTTAGTTCAACTTTTTGCGATCTATTAATGAGATAGTGATTAAACCATTTCCCTGCTGTATCCTTGATGCCATAGTAATGTAGTTTGGATAGCAGTAGTTCATGATCTATACTGTCAAAAGCTTTTGACATGTCCAATAGTATTACCACAGTAATCATACCTTTGTACTGGTGATGATATCATCATTAATTTTTAGTAAAGCAGTGGTGGTGCTGTAATTTTTCCTGAAGCCTGATTGACTTGGGAGTAGTATCTTTTGTTTCTCTGAATATTCTGTTAATTGCTGGTGTACAACTTTTTCGGGGATTTTAGAGCCAGGTGGTAGGATGCTGATAGGACGGAGATTATCTAATTCATGCGAATTATACTTTTTTTGTAGGGGTATTACTCTTGCTATTTTCCAACAGAGCGGTAGTTTGCCTATTTCTAGGGAATAGTTAATTATATGACATATTTCATTTCGGCAGTATGGTAGACATAATTTTAACATCTGACTTGTTACACCATCCAGCCCTAAGGCATTGGATTTTATTCCCCATAGGAAATTCTTCAGTGCTAACTGATTGAAATTTAAAATTTTCTCTCTCCTCAATCCTGTGATTAAGAAATGATGTCTTTAGGGTGTTATCACACTTTATATCTGATGTAACGTTGATAAAATATGTGTTTACATTGTTGGGACTAAAATTTTCTGTCGATACCATTTCCTTCTTTTTACTGTTAATCATTGTTATTGTTAATCATGTTAACATTAGAACTTCCGACACATATAGTATCCCTAAGCATAAAACTAAAAAATATGAATCCAGTTTCTCTTATTTAGCACCTAAACTATTGAATGAATTTCACGATATTTTTGTTTCTAGTTCTACATTGTACCAATTCAAGCGTAAGATAAAACTAAGACTCTTAATGAAACAAAGTGCCATGTAATACTAGTGTTTATTATTTATGTTTGTTCATTTTGTTGTTTTGTTCTGTGTCTCTATACACATTTATTTTACTCATATTTAGACATAACACAGCTATATATTATAGGGGAGGCTGAAAAATGTCTACGGCAATGCCTTCTCCTTTCGATTATGTATATTTTTCATGTATACTTTTCAATAAATTATTTTATTATTATTATTATTATTATTATTCCCCATTTCCTCATGTTTCCCCAAAACTGTTTCGAGTCTTTAACGCTTGATTTTAACTGTTGTTCATAATACTGCTTTTTTTCAATTTTATTAGTCCTGTTTACATAGATTTTGATTTCACAGTAGTGTTGTTTATCATTTGCATTTTTTGATTGTTTATATTTTTTGTGCACATTATCACGGTATTTCAGCATGCACTTAATATTGTGGGTCATCCATGGTGCTTTCGCTTTCTTTTTATTGCCGTCTGTATAGGGTGCGTAGAAGTCTATAAGTGGTAGTAAACACTCGTTGAAGTAATTAACTTTATCATCTATCGACTCAAGATGATATATATGTCCCCAATTCATTTTCTCTGCATCTTCTTTAAACTTATCCATGTCAATGTTTTTAAAATTCCGATAAGTTCGATTATTTTCTTCCTGCTTGAGGTCAAATTGGAGTTCTGCATATATTAGTTCATGATCAGACAAATTTGCCATATCCATCGTGCCAGCATCTATGCATGTCCAGTCTTTGTTTATGCAAATGATATCCAGAATCATTTCTGTTGTGGCAGTTAGGCGTGTAGGCTCTCCGAGTAATTGATGTAGGTTGTAAGTTTCAAGTAGTGTGTGAAAGTGTTGTTTCCTTGTTATGAATCAATAAATCCTAATTTATATCTCCCATGCACAGAATGTAATTATATCTAAAACATATGTCTGTTAGACTTTCTTCTAATTCTACAAAAGATATCTGTCTATGAGGTCTGTATATAATACCAACAGCTTTTTCTTTTTTATCATAGGTACATTCAGTCCTCATATGTTCTAGTCCGTTCTTGTTATTTGTAGCCTGTTTGTTGATCTTGCATTTAAACTGTGTCTTTGCATATAAAGCTACTCCGCCACCTCTATTTTGTCCCCTCTTCTAGTCTTGTGAGTGTATATCCTGGTATGCAATATAAGTCGCTTTTATATTCCGGTGTAAGCCATGTTTCACTGATTCCAATTAGGTCAAAGTTATGATCCAGTACATATTGTTTAAACTCCCAAAATTTGTTTTTTATTGATCGTATGTTTATGTGGCCAACGCGCATATTTTGATTGTCATTGTTTTTCCTTTGTTCTCTTTTTAGTTGCTATGCTTCTTCTGTTTCTAAATATTCAATTTTTTTGCTTTGGTTCTTTAAAATTCTTCTATAACATGGACAATTGCTGTCGTATGCTGAGTGTTTTATATCTAATTCTATGTTCAAATTCTTTATTGCTTTGATACAGTTGATGCATTTTACTGACTGTGATTTACATTCCGAGGAACTGTGTTTGTCTGCGCAGTTGGGACACGCTATATCCGAGTTGCAGTACTTAGCTATGATTGAAACTCATGCATTTGTAACACTTCCTTATATTGATGTGATTATGTACTCTCCCTCTAGACCATCCAATAGTTACTTTATCATTTTTTGTTAGAGTATTATGTGTGGCTGGGTCCGCCTCAATTATAAGTGCCATGCTATTACTGTTATGTTGCTTTGTTTGTTTTAAGATCTTCATATGGAAACCATTTTTGTTTTGATTAATTTTGTTTTGCTTAGTTAGTTTTTCAATAATTTCTTCGTCTTTATTTATGTTGACTATTTTTAATTGTAGTTTCTTTAATGTGGGTATTTCTACAGAATATTTGTCTCCCATTTCTTTAACCAGCTTAGTTTGCAATATTGTTCTGTCATTTTTAGTCTCACAGCCGATCACTACAGCACCCTTTGACACTTGTTTTAATTTTGCAATGTTTATACCTATCTCTGCGGGATTTATTTTCCCCTTTATTTCATTTTCGGTGAACTTACTTTCCTGTTCTTGGTTTGGTTTTACCACGATTACTTTTTCTGTATTAATTTTTAATGCCTCTGCATAGTTTTTTTCCCCTGTGGAGATGTGGTTTTCATCTATTCTGGATTGTTTTATTTCTGTATTAAGTATTTTTAGTTGATTTTTCATTTCAGTTACTTCTTTCCTCATTTCTTCTATCATAGTTATGACTTTGGGTAAGTTGTCCAGGAATTTACAACATTCCTTGCATATCAGTTTTAGCATCCTTTTTTCAAAGGCATGCACCTTGCTTCTGTTGTTAAATCTATACATTTTCTGTGGAATATTTTAGTGCAGTTATCGCATTCATACCAGTCTTCTCCATCCATCACATTTTGTTGGCATTGTATACATTTCTCTTCATCTCCATCCATATTTCTTACAGCTTGTTTAACATACAATTTTTGGAGAGTCCTGTCTTTTTTTAATCCTTTGTAGTATAAGAAGCCCACAGTTTTTATTGCACTGTTTTTTTAAGGTTTTATTTTATACAGGCTATTATCTTTTTGTGCCTTTTTTACAAATTTATAATGTAGAAATAAATGTTTATATGAATATTGCTTATCACAATTGCAATTACTTTCACAAAAATTATAACAGTCTGTTAGTCTGTAACTTCATCTATCTGTTGGTATAACTTTCATTTATTATTTCTGTCTATTTTATTTATTTTATTCTAAATTACTTTTACACATAAAACACACACCTTTACTCAAAGACATACAACAAATATGTTTCATCCAACCTCATTCCTTTATTATTTTCTAAATCTAAATCCGTTTTCATCTGGTTCGTCTGGATTATTAAATTATATATAACATAAACATTTAAAATATCGCATATTTTATCGTTTTGATGCCATACAATTTTATGAAGCAAATATCTACCGTCAACGATATGAATCAAATTATTAAAAATTGGCATTTCAACAGTGGGATCAAAGCTACTGAAGAACGTAGATTTTTGAGTTTTTCGCATGTCGACTTCATCGAATAAAGACAGTGGGTATGGAGAAAGCTTATAGTGAAAAAATGGCTGTACATCTTCCTTCGTCTGAACTTGCCATGAAATCCGTTAAAAAAGTAAAGTCGGATTTATTGTCACGGAATCATTATTAATTTTAATTGATGAATTCAGTGCTCGAAGGGACTTGACTGTATTTTTCCTCTCAAATTTAATGAAGCTTTAACAATTGATGTTGTCGTCGCCTTTTAAACCACTACTTATGGACATGACTTTTAATAATAATAATAATAATAATAAATTTATTGATTTAAAACACCAATACAGGTATAAAACAAGTCGACAGAAATTTTTACACAAACTACATAAAAAAATTATAAAAGAAAGATACATTCACACGTCTGTCAAATACATAAAACATTTTACAAAGGGAAAGAGGTCAAATTGAGAAAAATTCATCTAAAGTATAATACATGCCTTGAAGAAGGTATTTTTTCAGTGACTTTTTGAAAGTGAAGTAGGTAGGCTGTTCCTTTATAGATGTTGAAATTTTGTTGTAGATTCTCATGCCAGTACTTAGTGGCCCTCTTAGAGTTAAATTTAAACTATTTTGGGGTGTACAGAGTAGGTCTCGGTTTCTTGTATTGTAATTATGTATATCATTTTGACGAGAAATGTTACATTTACATTTGAATATATAGCAGGCAACTTCTTGAATGTAGAGGCAGCATAGGGGAAGTATATTTAGCTGTACAAATAAGTTTCGACATGATTCTCTTTGGCCTTTATTTAAAATAGTACGTATGCATCTTTTTTGAATTAAGAATAATTTTTTTGCTGCTGAAGATGTTCCCCACAATATAATCCCATATTGAAGGCGAGATTGTATCTCTGCGAAATAAAAATTTTTTATTACTTCTATATCAAGTAGATTCCGCATACATCTTATTTGGTATATTTTGCTATTTAATTTTTTTATTTCTCCGCATATATGACTATCCCATTCAAGGGTATCACTTAGTGTTATCCCTAAAAATTTTACGGTATTATTTCTGTTTATATCCATATCACCTAGACTTACGGTTATGTTTTCTACCTATTTCTGCTTAGTATGAAACAGTAGATATTCAGTTTTACTAGAGTTCAAATATAACATATTTTTGGAGAACCATTGTGCTATTTTATCCATTAGGTGTTTACAGCCTGACTGATTAAGTTCAGGAGATTCCCTTGAAATTAATATGGATAAGTCATCAGCATACATAGTTATTTTATATTCCGATAAATATTTTGCGATATCGGCCACAAAATGGTTCGTGAGTACTTAAATAATCGTACAATTATTTAACATGTGCACAATCTCTCTTTACTTGCGAATCCCTTGCATCGATATGCTGCTCGGAAGTATAACAAAACATGACAGAATTCTTCGGTACATTGTGAAACTTCGATGAGGACAAGCATTGATAATACCCAATTTGCAATAACATTTTCCATTACTTCTCTACCATGTCACTTGTTTCCATAGATCTTATAAGGACCTTCTCGATGGCCATATCATTTTTACGATTACATGAAAAAAAGGAAAATTCGTTTGACGAAACCTATTTTTGGAGGAAAATGTTTTTGTAACTCGAATTTCTAACTTTTCATTAAAATGAAAAGTTAGAGTTTGACCTTGAAAAATACAAAATTTTCGCCTGCGGCGTATTTTTTATTAGTAGGTCTTGGCCCACAAAAAAAAAAGATTCTGCCCTGGCCACCCAAATTTTAGATTCTGGTTGGGCGCCTGATTGAGCCGTTTCCCTAAAACTGCCAGGGCCGGTTGGACCCCATCCACCCCTGGCTATTGTTGCAAAAATTCTACTGTTCACTGCTCCAAGGCTCATGGCAAAGTGGTTTACAATACGATACGATTTGGTATATATACGTACAAAGGGATTTAAACCTTTAAATTGTAAAAATTACAAGAAAATAAAGGTTTCTAAGTCGTTGTAATACAGGAATAATGTACGATTCAATGAAATCGTTACAATTAAATGTAATAACAATAATACAATAGTAACTTCATGTATAATAATTAACAAATCATATAACGATAAAATATTTAACATTAATTGTTGAACGATAAAGTAAATTTCAATTACATTTTGCAAAATTGTATTACTTAACGATTCGTAAGTTAAGCTTGTGTATGCGATATATGTAAGCAATTTATTTGGTAAGTGTATGAAATTAAAAAATTCTGTAAAAAATAAAAGAATTATTCTTAAATACCTAATTGTGTATATAAATACAACTGCCTTCACATTTTAAAAATATAAAACAAAAAAACTAAGTAGCTAATGTTATGTCTCATTGCACACTACTTTTTCGTATTTTTTGAAAACCAATTATCATAAAGTAATGTTTTTTTTTTGAAGTGAAATAAAAAATAGCCCTCTAAAATGGTAGACATGATTTTTCGACACTGCATTCCATTCAAAAGATATTTAACTTTAATTGGAATTTTTTATGCAAAAAAATCTTTTTTTTCAAATTCAATTTTCACCACTTTTTTCTGAATAATGACCATATAGAAAACATTTATAATTGTTGAACAACTCTCGAAGAATAGAATTGTTCTTCTCATAGCAAAATCTGACAGAAAGTGAAGTACTTCTAGCCATTTTTCAAAGACCCTTTTTTTCCAAAAAATTTAATCTATCGAAAAATAATGCAGATATAGATCTGAAAATTTTACCAGATATTCCCTCCTATATAACAAGTAGTTTAGTAAAATTTTTAAAATCTTTCTAAAATTTTGCTAAAATTAAATTTTTTTTCAAAATTTCCGTTTTTTGAATTTAGCCCTGACCTAATAAAGCTATCTTAAGGTTCGGGGGCTCATTTAAAAGTTGTTTTTTTTAATACCTATAACTTTCCCATTTGAACTTTCCTCTCAGATTATTAGCCTTCTGTTTAAACGCAAAAAAACGGTTTTTCAACTTTAACCCTCTCCCTCCCTTATCCAGTGAGACATCTGTTGGCATGCAATAAGGGCTTGTTCTGGATGTCCAACCTATCAACTTAAAACAATAATCATGGTTATCTATTTTCGCCACATTTTAATATTATTAGTGACAATTCGACTGGGCTAATTGGCATTAATGGTAGCTGCAATTTAGCGGCTCTTATGGACGAGGCAATATTCTTTAATGCTACTTGGGCTAAATTAATCATAATTCTCATCTTATTGCTTCTTTTCAAACAATAGATAAATATTAATGAGTAATTTTGTTTTATAGAATACTAGAAACTTGGCTACTTAGGGAATTATATAAATTTTGTTGTTCTAGTTCTTTTAAAATACCTTAACTCTTATTTTCGCTTGTTTTAAAAACATTTAATTTCTACATTCTATTTTTAATGCTATTTATTTATTTATTTTTTTGTTCAGTCCATATTGTGCATAACGCTGTTTTAATATTAATGACCCGCTGCGCTGGTCAAGTCTGCCGCTGTCTAAATTAGATAACATTCTTAAATATCATTTATATTGAATAGAACATCAAAAAAGATGTCAAATGAATTGTTAGAATATAAGTAAAAAATATACCAAAATGATATAAAACAAGTCTGGGACTACTGCCTTAATTCGATAAAATTTAAAGTACCTCTAACATGCATAATGTCCTTGCCGTTATCTTAAATAAACCTATAAATTTTATTCGGTTTTTATTACAAGACTTAAAAAAGATGTGATTCGTAGCTTAACAGAGACAAATATTTACTTTTTTATTTAACTAGGAATTAGAAGATATAATTTCCAATTGTAATAATGTGAGGATGAGCTTAAATAAGCTTACTTTGATTATGTCTTGACACAAGATAAAGCAGTAAGTAAATGCATAATATACTTAAATTTTCTGCGTAATAATACCTTTTGGTAATTGAATATTGTGCAAAGGTGAATATTTGTACAAATATTTAAATTGCTCTTCCTCTTCTGAGCAACCATAATCTGATGTCCAAGCATAGCCTATAGTAAATGTATGGTAACGTAACATATCTAACACTCCAACTTGACAAATTGCTGCACCAAACAATTCTGGTGCTTGATTAATACAAGCAGCCACTAGGAGTCCTCCATTTGAACCACCCTGAATTGTTAATTTATTTACACTAGTAAATTTTTCTTTTACTAAGAACTTTGCTGCATACTGAAAATCATCAAAACAATTTTGTTTCTTATCAAATCGACCTCCATTATGCCAATTATCTCCATATTCACTGAAAAGAAGAAGTAAAAATATCTGGTTATCATTTAAATAAGAGCTTACCCTCCTCCTCGAATATTTGCTAGGGCGAATATTCCATCAAAATTATTGATAAATATTAAACGTGATACTCCAAATGAAGGAGTTAAATTAACATTAAAACCCCCATAGCCATAAAGTAAACAAGACTTTGAACCATCCTTAACGAGATCCTAAATAAAATATCATATTTAACTTGGAAGAACCTATATAGCAAATATGTACTACCTTTTTACTGACTATGAACATAGGAATATCAGTACCATCTTTACTTTTATAGAAGACTTGTTGAGTTTCATATAGTGAGGGATCAAAATCTCCAACTTTTGTTTCATGGATTACCTAAAAGAATTGTATTGGCCATCATTGAAGTGGATAGGATATTTTTTAACTTTTGGATGGATGTCATGACAAATTACGAAGAAAAAAGTGTAAGAAATAAAAAGTAGTATAGCATCGTTAAGAAAATCCTCAGTGTTTGATAATATACCGGGTGTAAACGAATAGTGGGCCACCCCTGTAACTTAGTTGTTTTTAAAGATATCGGGATGAAATATTTTGTATGGTGAAATTAGGTAAGATTTCCAACTTTTTGAGACCTATCCGCCATATTCATCACTTCCGGTTTCACCGGAAATGACCCCAATAGTTTTTTCTAAATGGACCACCCTGTATGTTTTTACATTTTTGAAATAAAGATCATATTTTGGATACATTTATACTATTTTGCACGTAAAATAATTCGAATTTTAGTTGTCAATCTAGATAGCTGCGAATATGTTAAAATTATTTTTGTTCCAATGTAATTCATATAAAAAACATGAAAACGTGAATATGTCCAATAATATATCATACAGGGTGCTGTAAACTCATTAAAATCACATTTTTCAAAATGACTCATTTTTTTTTAAACATTATGATATGGGCCACCCGGATATTCAGAAAGCTCTATTTAGTAGGGGTTAAACGGTACCAAAAGTTCCGTAATGTGTAATCGTTACCGGCAGGAATGGCAATTTTTCTTAAGAAATTTATGATCTAACTTCAATTAAATTTTTAAGAACCCTGTATATTTGTGTTAATATTTTATGATATGCAAAAGTTGGAAATCTTACCTAATTTCACCATACAAAATTTCATCCAGATATCTTTAAAAACAAGGAAGTTACAGGGGTGGCCCACTATTCGTTTACACCCTATATATATATATATATATATATATATATATATATATATATATATATATATATATATATATATATATATATATATATATATATATATATATATATATATATATATATATATATATATATATAAGTGTTGGTGTACTTCCGGGTGTATTCCCACGTAGTTGATAGATTCCTCCTGGAGCCATTGTTGTCTAAACGACGTTTCGGCAGAATCCCATCTGCCATCTTCAGGTTCTTGCTGAAAGCTGCCTACTGCTGCTCCTCGTTGCTCGAACTGGACTGTCCAGTTCGAGTAACGAGGAGCAGCAGTAGGCATCTTTCAGCGAGAACCTGAAGATGGCAGATGGGATCCTGCCGAAACGTTGTTTAGTCAACAATGGCTCCAGGAGGAAGTTACATTTATTGAATATTTTGTCTATTTAATTTTCTTCCATTTCTATTTATTCTTTCACTAAAAACAAAACTTGCTCCAGTATCTTCAGTTTCATTAATTCACTGTTCTTGAAAATTAAAGTTGAAGATTTTTAAATTAACAATTTTACGCATCTTTTGATGAACAAAAATTACAGAAATTAATATTTCGCCTAAATTTAACATCTGACCAGCAATTTGGGTTGTAGAAATAATTTTTCAAAAGTCAAAATCAGCAACCAGCATATGTTTGTTCAAACTTTTGAGTTCTTTAATAACAAGATTATAATCTAACCAGTTTAAGAATGGAGTACCCTTAAGACAGGTTTACACAGCAACACATATCACAGTTTGAATTTGAATCGGCCACTGTTCAAGTCGACCTTTCCTCCACTGCAAAATCTTTCTATTGTTAGGTTATTTCACCATTTTTAAGTATGTTCTTTCCCTAAATAATGCAGCGTGGCATAGTCTAGTATTCTCATAAAGTATTTCAATGGAGAGAAATCGCAAAAAATTTCTTGGAAATAACTGAATCAAGATATGAAAAATATACAGTGTCAATTATTGTGCAATTTCTGTAAGACAGCAATATTGTTAGTCCAGGAAAAATCAACATAAAAATATTGCAAGGTGGAAAAAAAATGTAATGGGCTGAATTTTTGAATGCACCTTAGTATTACAAGGATCAAAGTTGGCAAAAACAGTGATTTGCAAACATCTTGAAAATGGTGACCTTTTCGAAAAAAAAAAAACAAAACATAATTTACTAATTTGTAGCTGTTGCTACAAAATGAGTCCAGAGTTACAGCGCTTCAAAGAATCGAGAGCGTAGTAGAGAGTAACAAAAAGTGAAAAAAGGCACCTGTTACTCGACCTCTACTGCACTCTCTCGATTCTTTGCAGCGCTATATCTCTCCTACAAATTATCTCAGCTACAAATTAGTAAATTGTTTTTTTTTTCGAAAAGTTCACTGGAGTTAAATTAACTGTTGATCGTTCACTCTCACACATTATTAAGAATCCTAATACTAAGGTGCATGCAAAAATTCATCCCCAATTTTTTCCCATGTTGATTGTTAATTTTTCCTGGATTGTGCTTTTATCTAGTAAATTTACAATACTCACGCAATAGTCAAAGTAAGGTTGTATTATTGTTTTGTAAACTGTTATATTTGTTGCAATTGTTAAATATTTCGAAACTCTAGACAAGAAAAATTGTTTTTTCGATATTTTCTTTTGTACAGGGTTATTTATTACATATTGTCAGTAACAATGTTGTCATAGTATCATAAGTCACAGCCTACTTCGTAAGAGTAATTACTGGGCTTCCTTCAATAACCATAAAATACCTATATACATGTTTGGAGCATATTTAATGTCTGATATGTCAAGAAATATTACAGCTAGACCTATCAACCCGTATATATTTGAAATCAGGGGGAAAAAATCTAAAACATACAGGGTTTTCCATTTAAAAAACAATCTTCATTGTTATAACAGTGACCTATGCAAGCAATTGTTTTTTTAATTGCATTTAAAAAAAAATATATATACAACCCTACAACTTTTATACCAAACTTTTTTTTTTATTTCCAATAATAACAGAAATAACAATATGTACATACAGCGTGTCGCACTTTTCATGGAGCCACCCTCATATCTCGCTCATCTGATATCCGAATATTTTGAAATTTTGGTGGTGAATATATACCTATAAAATGAGTCTTTAGACGTAACCACATTTAATTTTAGTCAGAGGCGTTCGATTCTAGAATGGAAATGAAGGTCGATTTTCGAAAAAATAAATTAGCGATTTTTTCAGTAAAAAACTAGTGAGATATTCTTAATCGGCACCTTTAGAAACCCCTTTGTACGAGATTACATCATAGTGGGTTCAAAAGTGTTTGAGATAGGGGCCGTCAAAAAAACAATTTTTTCAACTAAAAATAATTTTTACCTGTAAAACGGATTCTCAAATGAAAAAATGTATTCTTAATTTTTTGTTCAGAATAATGTATTGTACTAGTCTTAATTAATTTTACAATAAAATAATTATTTATTTAATAAGGCAAGAATTCTAATTCGTACGTGCTTAACACTTTCCTAACGAATAATCTTCAATAAAGACCTAAGTAAGCCATGAAGTTATTGCGAGTGTCAATTGGTTTTATTTATTTATTTATTTTAGTTTCATTTATTTTATTTTTTAATTTTTGCTTTATTTAAATAAATAATTATTTTGTTGTAAAATCAATTCAAACTAGTACAATACATTATTCTGAACAAAAAATGAAGAATAATTTTTTTTCATTTGAGAATCCGTTTTGCAGATAAAAATTATTTTTAGTTCAATAAATTGCTTTTTTGACGGCCTCTATCTCAAACACCTTTAAATCCACTATGATGTAATCTTGTACAAATGGGTTTCTAATAGAATATCTTACTAGTTTTTTCTAAAAAAATCGCTAATACTTTTTTTTTGAAAATCGACCCCATTTCTACATCCTAGAATCGGACGCCTCTGACTAAAATCAAATGCGGTTACCTAAAGACTCACTTTATAGGTATATATTCACCACCAAAATTTCAAAAAATTCGGAATACAGATAAGCTAGATATGAAGGGGGCTCCATGAAAAATGCGACACGCTGTATATAAAATGTTTTTTCAAACTTAAATCATTACTAATAGTGCAGTTGAACTGATTTTTTTTCGGCGACAACATTCCGCCTGAAATTTTATTGTCGACACTCAATAAACTATAAACTTGACGTTGCCGTTCCCATTCGACGTTCCCGTTCCCGTTCAACAATGAAACAGAAAAAACAATTGAAGAGGTGCACGTGACGTCACGCCTAACCTGAAAAAAATATATATTTCTTAAAATTTACGATTATTTCGTAGCTATTGTTAAAATTTCTGCCTGATTCCCGTACTTTAAAATAAAATCTAGTTCAATGTAATGTTTATAAATTTGTAAATAGTTTGTTCTAATAAAATAAGACATTTTTTGTAGGTTGGAAATCAAACCTACAATTAGCTGTCTATTTTTATTAATCAACAGTTTTGAAAAAATTTTTGCGCGCATTTTTACATACTTGTTTGGAGCCGGTATGGCTCTAAGCTAAAATTGCGGATACAAATATTAAAGATGAGAATAAACTTAAAAAACTTGAAATTTGAGGTTATGTTATTTACATTCAATAAAAGTCATTAATATTGACGTTGACATCGTTTCTCACTGGATCAAAAGTTGTCGTCCGTTTGAGTTGCCCAACATTTTCCGCTCCCGTTGGATGTTTCCGTCACCATTCAAAGATGAAACATACAAAACCCTGATTGTTATTTGTACCCTAAGTTGGCGTTGATGTTTCCCACAGGATCAAAAGTTGCCGTCCGTTCGAGATGAACAAATTTTATGTTTTTAATGTTACCATTGTGGGATCTCCAATGAAAGTGAAGCGTTTTGTCACGTGAATGAGTGTCAAAGTTTCATTCAATTCCATGTCAACTATATTGTCCTAAGTGCTCAGAGTAAATCCGAATATATCTACATATATCCAATACATTATAAAAGAAAGTGTATCATCATTTTTATTTGCCCGGTGAATTGTTTTGTGTACTTACCATGACTAGGAATTTGAAATTTGGCATAGAGGTAGGGAGTACCTTTCAGATCCACAAAAATTCCAAATTTTGCCAAACTCTAGATGGCAGCTCCAATATGGCGGCCAATCTATATATATGGAAGGCTATACCCATATTGCCAAAACAATAAAATATACATATATGTCGCTACTCACATGTATATGTGAAATGTTATTCTCCACAACTTTGTTCCTATAGTTTTTTCACAGCTCTTACCATTTTGGCAGTCTTCATTTTAATGTGGGTATTATACCTTCTATATAAACATTGGCCGGCATATTAAAGTTGCCATTTCGAGTTTTGCAAGTTTTGGAATTTTCGGCTTATCGAGAATGTAGTTGCCCCACCTCCATGCCAAAGTTCCCAATTCATCGAGAAGTACCCATACAATATACCGGACGGATAAATACAAATATGTTTAGCCACATGATTTGTTTGGGCGCCTTCAGACTTGCTTAGAACTTGAAATTTTGCAAGTAGAAGAACTAATCTGAAATCCTCAAGAAAATTAATAAAATCGGGAAATTCAAAGTGCCCGTCCCATTATGAGTCAACTTTTTCGGAACTCCCAAATTTGTATAATTCATAGATGGTCATTATTTGAATATTTGAATATTTGAATAGGTTTTTTTTTAATAAAAATAGGAAGGGAGGTGCTATTCATTATTCATTCATTATTTTTATTAACCTTAGTGAACTCGTGTTCCACACGGGCATTTTGATAGTATACGTCCATAAATATTAAGAAATGGACGAGGCAACTGGTGAGTCGTCTAAAAACACCATGTGTTGACCAAACAAATAAATTAGAAATGTTCAAGAGATTGCAGAAATAATTCATGCAACCTACCAGGTGCCCCGTAATTATGTATATTTCCCTATAGTAATAGAGGACCCTTTAGAGGAGGATTAGTCTGTGGAAAAATTGAGAGACAGATTTGTGACGGACAGAGCGAAAATAGAAGCCTTTAGGTAGAAGCCCCTGAAACTCAGTGGGAATATTTTAATAAAATGCCGTTTTATGCAAACTATTCCAAGCCAAGAAAGCAAGATGGAGCAATTAAATATCCTTCAATTATTCTATTCTTTTCATAGAAGAGCCACAGCGATTCCAAAATCGAGCGACCATAGTCGTTCTACTCTTTAGATATGTTTTAAGTTTTAAATCACATATTTGTAAGGATTTTTTTTACAAATTATCATTATCAAGTTCATAATCATAAAACATCAGATACTTACGTCAGCAGAATATTCAGTTTAAATTAAAGTAAATTTATGCAAAAAATGTATCACAAATACAATCTTTCAGTTTGACATTTTATGTAAAAAATGCAAATGTGCGAACGACGAATGTCAAAGTTTATAAATGGACCATTTTTGTGAACGTCGAACGGGAACGGGAACGTCGAACGGCAACGTCAAAGTTTATAAATTGAGTGTGTCTTGTGTATTATGACCTTCTGATTACGAAAAAAATATTTGCACCCAAAAATTGCTTGTGCGTCAAAAGTTATATGCACTTTTTGACGCACTTCACGGATTTTCAACTTATCTGCTTAATATATCTTGTACTAGTAATCGGATGGGAATTTTAACAATACTGGCTTATTTGAAATAAAATTCGTCAAAAATATAGGCTTGTCTGATATGTATTGGTCAATTCGCCATCTTGGAAAAAAAATAGAAAACACCAAAAATGGCCGAAAAAATCAAAATTAAATATCTTTTCCATAAGAAGGAGTAATTTCACCAAAGTTTGCAAAAATAAAACTCATTCATGATCAAATATAATGCGCAAATCATTCCGGACACCATATGTCAAATAGAACTGTCAAAGATGGCGGACGAAATAAAATTTTCAATTCTTCGTCAATTATCAAGGAGGCATTGTACATCACTTTTTTTTCGATTGTACGTTATTTTATGTATTTTTTGGGGATAAAGTTCATTTTTACAATTTTCAAAAATGTATTTTCTTTCTTTTTCACCGAAACAAAATGAAATATACTATATTAGTTTTATTACCGTCATATACTATAATTCCACCACATTCCTCATCGATAGCCGATTCATCAAAGGTAGAAGAAGCATTGGCAAAATTATTTCCTTTATAATAGACACATAGAATAGAACATTATATTCAGTTTTCTACAGTAACATCAGGCATTAAGCCATTCTCAGTTTTAAGCCACCCGAATTGTAACAAATCTTTCTCAGAAAATAACCATTTTTGGACTTGGCAATAGACGTGTTTTTCTATTACCTCTTCAGTAGGTGGAATTGCAGATAATTCTATTTTCATCATAATGTTTGTTAATTATTTTATTAATCTTAGGTTTGTAAAAATAGATTTTTTTTATGATTCCATGCCAATTGAGTAATTTTATAACCAAAAGGCCAATATCTTCACCAACTATTATAACTTGATTGTCTTCGGTTTTCATATCAATAGCAGTTTTAACGATTGTAGTATTGGCGTCTTCTCTGCATATTTTAACGTTAAAGTCATTATCTATTAACTCTTTGCGCAATAATTTTATAAAGCTATCCTTATTTTTACTATTAGCTAGAACTATTTTTTGACTAACTGATGATTTCGTAATGTCACTTGGGATTGAAATATCTACGCAAACATTTTTTTTTTTAACAACGAATGCTCTCGTTATTCTTAGTGCTATTATGTTCATCGGCATACCCGTCAAAAATAATACTACTCTATTTGGTTCTGTTTATTGATCATATATTCACATATTATTACCGTGTATGCTTAATAAATTACCTTTTCAAATTAATGAAGTTTCATTGAATTTTTGAAGTTATACGAGACTTTCTATACTATATTTCATTTTGTTTCGATGAAAATTGGGTGAAAAAAAGGAGGGTCAAAGAAAATACATTTTTGAAAATTGTAAAAATGCATCTTTTTTGGAAATAACAAAATGAACTCAATGTCCTAAAAGTACATAAAATAAAGTACAATAAAAAAAAAAAAGTGACGCACAATGCCACCTTGATAATTGACGAAGAATTAATAATTTTATTTCGTCCGCCATCTTTGACCGTTCTATTTGACATATGGTGTCCGGGATTGATGCATTGTATTTGACCATAAATGAGTTTTATTTTTGCCAACTTTGGTGAAATTACTCCCTCTTCTTATAGAAAAGATATTCAATTTTGATTTTTTCCGCTATTCTTGGTGTTTTCTATCTTTTTCCAAGATGGCGGATTGACCAATACATATCGGACAGGTCTATATTTTTTAAGAATTTTATTTCAAATAAGCCAGTATTTTTAAAATTCCCATTCGATTTCTAGTACAGGATATATTAAGCAGATAAGTTGAAAATCCGTGAAAGCGCACTTTTGACGCACAAGGAATTTTTAAGAGCAAATATTTTTTTCGTAATAAGGTCATAATACATAAGAATCAAAAATAAAATTTCAGTTTCAATGTTGTCGCCGAAAAAAAAATTAAATTAAATCAATTTGACTGTACTATATAACTACAGGATCTAAATATTTAATTTCTGTTACCAATAATTCTAATTTATTTATTTATTTAATCTAGTGAAAAAGTTAGTGAGAGAAAAGTGAAATTTTATGATGGATGATGCCTCACGTCTTATTTTTAGTTATATATGCTAGAAAATACTGTGATGAAATGGATATTGAAAATATTTTTTATTTTTTTGGATATATTTTTTTAGGCGTTTTTAATGTATTTTCTTAGGTGTTTTATTATGTCCTGTTCTAATACACCCAGTTTAACTTCATGTAATTACATTTAGACTTTTGGTTTTACACATCTAAATATTTCATTATCTTCTGCTCAGTTTGTTCTAAACTTATGGTAATTTATTGCTTCTTAGCTACTGAATAGAGAAGGTCCAATATTTTTTACTATTTTCTAGCAGATTCTTTTCAAACTCAACATAAAAATAAACATATAATTTGGACTTATAATAAATACATTTCCTCGATTTCTAAGAGGAAAAACACATTTTACAACTTTATAACATTGTTTTTTTGTATTTAATTATTTTATTATTAACAAGTTCGTAACTACCTACCTTTACAGAGTAATCATTTGGCTCTTTATACAATATTTCACAAGTTAGGGAATATTATATTTTATAATTTATTTTAGAAATTAACTTTTCCTTTTGCATTTGGCATTTCAGACTTAAGTTAAATAGAAAATACATTCAACACAACATAAAAAGTAAAAAAATAATCAAAACATTTCTTACCGATTCCTTAACTGATTTTCCATGAAATTCCACTTTATGAATAATGTTTGGTGTTAGAAATGAGCAAAAACTAAAGAACATTTCAGTGTGATGTAGTTTACCAGAAACAGAGGAAATTGATCCCACATCTAATGCAAAATCATATACTTTTTCACCAGACTGTATATCATGAATGGCCATGGTATTCTAAAATTGTCGTGAAGCAATTATTTACTATGCATAATAAGAACAAATTTAACTTTACCTTAACGTCTTTTAAATAGCAAACCACGATCATATCATTATTTATAACATGTGCCCAGTCAAGTACGTCTTTTGGATGTTCTGGTATTAAATCGACCCACTCAGATTCATCAGTATTTTCAATATCAATAACAATGATTTTATAATTTGGTGCATTTTTATTTGTTCGAAAAACAAATTTAGAGTTATAATTTGTAACATACTAAAAAAACAAAAAGTTATTAATATAATATACCTTCCTGAAAAATACTACCTAAACTTTATTTATAATTATGGAAAAAATATAATTATAAATATATGGAATAATAAATAATGTATTTGTGGCGGTAATTATTTATAAATAAAATTTATATCTACCATATTGAATTTTGTCCAGTTACAACAGGAGAAAATGTATGTATCAGAAAGCAAATTTTATATCAAACCCCTTTCATAAAATAAAGAATAGTGTAGACCCCCCTCCCCTGTTTATCACATTTCGTCAAGTAGAGCTACCGCACCTCCCCAGAAAAATGACACTTTCCTTTCTAGTTTATGATCCTGCTTTTATTATAAAAGCAAATGTCTTATGTTTTCTGTTTGTAAAAAGTTGAATATGGATAACATCTTATCTTGAGTCAATCGAGCTTGTGCATTTGTGACTCTAGAATGTAGAACTTCTTGTGATTGGTTTATTTTAAATATTATCGATTTGAGAGGCGCATTGAGATGTAGTGTTAAGCAAAAAAAAAGGAAGAAGTTAAATAATCTTAGTATTTAAAACTAAAATTGTTCAATAAAAAAACAACATACGAGTAGAATATTCTGGACACACTAAAACTCGCCCTTTTTTCTTTCATATTGAAAAAAATGCTTGCATGGCAATACTTTTGGAAGCTCTAATGTCTATTAAATAAATAGTGCGGATGTTACGGACATTCCAATAGCTGTAGAATGAAAGTAGAAATTCATATCAAGGATGTCTCAAATAATATTGTAATGTAGGTAGAATAATGTTGTAATGTAGGTAGAGAAAGTGGACTCTTCTTCCCGATTTTTTTTCTCTCTTTTCTTTATATTACCATGCTTTTGAAGAAATTGACAACCTGTTCATCAAAAAAATGTCTAACTTTTTTGGGATAGATGCACACTTCCATTATTAAATATTTGTTGTATTCTGCATATTAGAGAATGTTTTAGACATATCAAATAATTTTACCATATATAGTGTATGTTCCACTTTTTACAGTAACACCTTCATAGCTCAATTATTTATTAGTCATCCAATTTCAACCAAATTTGGATTGATGTCAAGAACCATCACTTTCAGTGCTATTACCAGTCTCCATCGCTAAAAATATCGACCATTGATAACTTTAATGTACATAATTTTTTTATCGAGTTTGTCCTAAAAGTCAATTACAGAACCAACATTGATAAATTCCACCGAGAGCAATTAATTTATATCTACTCGATAATAATGGAGTGAACTTAGCTCAAAATAATATGTAAAAAGATGCCATAAACTCGATAATTTTATCGACTAAACTGGTAATAGCACCGTATATTTTTTTATATCATTGGCTTGCAATTTTTATTAAGAAAAGAAATTTCGAGAAATCATATTAGGCATTTTATTACTGAAAAACTAATGCAATATTATTGATCAGCATGCCTTAAAACTCCTAAATCCAAAATTTAAAGAAATTTCGATTTACGGTTTCTGAATTGTGGCCCCTTAAATTACATTTGTCAAATATTAAATAATAATTAATAACTTGGAAACGAATTTTATTTCAAAAACGAGTCATTCTTTATTTTCTATTTAAATTCACTTTTTGTACCACCCAGTGTCAATACTTTCAAATTTAGTGGGCCAAAAATTTTCATTGAAAATTACTGAAAGTATTAAATATTAAACGAATAACTTGAAAACTAATTGAAGTCATTACTCATTTTCTATTTAAAATCACTTTTTCTACCACACTCTTTTGTCGACACTTTTAAATTAGGCAATCCTTAATGGTTGAATAATTTACAGGGTCGCTGGTTCAAAATTTTTGGCAATTTTTCAATGAAAATTCTTGACCTACGAAATTTGAAAGTATCGATGACACTGGCTGGTATAAAAAGCAAGTTTAAATAGAAAATGAAGAATTGCTTTTTTTCGAAATACAATTCGTTTCCGAGTTAGTAATTATTTAATATTTGAAAAATATAATTTTAAGGGAGACCGCAATTTGAAAACTATAAATCAAAATTTCATTAAATTTTGGACATGAGGGTTCTAAAGCATGCTGATCAATAATATTGCATAGATTTTCAGTCAAAAAATGCTTATTACAAAAAATTGACCCATTTTTCTTAATAAAAATGCACGCCAATGACTGAAATAAGCTTCTTTTATGCAAAAAAGATCTAGACACTGATCCAAATTTGGTTGAAATTGAATTACTAAAAACTGAGCCACAGTGTTACTGTGAAAAGTGGGACACATTGTATATAAATCATTAAATCATTCACCAAATAAATTATATTACCTCAAAATCAGCAACAAATTCTGTTACAATTGGTGTTAATTTCAACTTTCCACTAATTTGTCGGTCTGGTAGGAATTTCGTGAAATATAGTAAATTATTCTTACATCCTTTAATTGGTGTTATCACTAAATAGTTCCCACAATGAGTAACATGAGCTCCCCTTAAAAATATCAATCAATGTTTAGTACTGACACAATATTCCATAAAAATAGAGAGATCAAATCAAAGAAATTATCAATTTTTTTTGTGATTAATATATTCTTACTTTATTAACCAATCAAAATGTACATTTTCAAAAAAATCGACCAATAGGATTTTTAAAGTGAGAAAAATGGCTATCTAAAAACTCAATAAAAATGTATGTTACTTCTTTCGTACACACAAAAAAAAATGTTTTAGAACAAATAAATATTATTCAAGTCAAGCAAATGATAACTTCGTATATATAGACTGGCGGTACATGACCAGTCAGGTGCAACGTTTTTAAAATGTATGCCAATCATATATATGAATGAAATTACCATGAGTATGTCAGAAACGCAAATTTTAGGCAGTCGTCGCGTGCAGAAGGGTGTGCAAATCGATTTTTTTTGTTTTTTTCTTGTGTTTTTTATTTTTGTTTTAAAATGGATGCCAATAGTGCCAAACGAAAAGCTGCGAAAAAGAATTCACCAGAAATTCACTGGCATGCAGTTTCCGCGCGCAAAACAACTCTTGATGCGCACATTAAATCGTAAACTTTTTTGGTGTTCTTGATTTTGGATTTTTTTTTCAAGGCTTTTCGTTTGGCACTATTGGCATCCATTTTAAAATTAAAAAAAAAAACAAAAAAAATCGATTGGCACACCCTTCTGAACGCGATGTCTGCCTAAAATTTGCGTTTCTGGCATATTCATGGTAATTTCATTCATATATATGATTGGCATGCATTTTAAAAACGTTGCACCTGACTAGTCATGTACCGCCAGTCTAATATGCAAAAGCATCATCAAATTAAAATAAGAGAAATATTTGTTTGAAATTATTTTTAATATAACTTTTGAGTAAAGTTCATTTAAAGAATAATAATCCAGTAACTTTATCATTAAAAATGGGGTTACCTGACATTAAATCAGGTATGGCTGCTTTTTTAATATGTTGTATAAGATTAAAAAGTAATGTCAAATCCAAATTTACGACCTCGGCAGACTTCCGGATCTTGGTCAAAAATCCAAAAAACTGCGAGATTTTTGTTCTTTTTTCAGTTTTTGTCGATTTTGACACCTAAGGCCTACTTTTTCGGTAAAAACATTTTAGTATTTTTTAAAAGTAGATTACAAATTGGTACCAGAGCGGACTCTGTAGATCAAATAGAATCCGAGATACAGCTGTTCGAAGTTTTGCAAAATTTTAATTTTTTGACATTTTTATAGTACCTACCTAGTAGTATGGTAGTATTTCACAGATTTTTAAGTTAGAAATTGTTAAAAATTAAAATTTTAATTTTTCGACATTTTTAACAATTTCTAACTTAAAAATCTGTGAAATACTACCATACTACTACTATAAAAATGTCGAAAAATGAAAATTTTGCAAAACTTCGAACAGCTGTATCTCGGATTCTATTTGATCTACAGAGTCCGCTTTGGTACCGATTTGTAGTAAATTTAATCTACTTTTAAAAAATACTAAAATGTTTTTACCAAAATCGACAAAAACTGAAAAAAGAACAAAAATCTCGCAGTTTTTTGGATTTTTGACCAAGATCCGGAGGTCTGCCGAGATCGTAAACTTAGATTTAACATTACTTTTTAATTCTATACAACATATTAAAAAAGCAGCCATACCTGATTTAATGTCAGGTAGAATGTATAAAGTTACTGTACTATAAGCATTAGAGTGCATCGATTTTCTTTTTTTCACCTAATCCAAAATGGCGGGCGCCCAAAAGTTGTGTGATAGGGTTGTAAATAATACGTTAAAATTTCAAATTAAAATATTAACCCTTAGAGGTAGCGGGTTGGGGTCAAAGGTACTTATGTGAAAATAAACTTGATTTTATTAAAGAATAAAAAGTAAAAATAAAAATACTATACACATTATGGTAAAACTTGCTTGTAGTAATCTTTCTTTGTGTTGAATTTGGGAATTTTGTCACAGGATCTAATCGTTGTTCTAATTAATTCGTCCAGCGCTGAAGCTTCAGTTACAAGCTTTACTGACCTTTTCACAGCTTGTGTGTGATTAGGAAATTTCTTTATTTCAATTATCAGACAATTCAGGATTATTTATAATTTGATTAAGGTCCTCTTCGGATAAATCAACTGTTAATGGTGGCTCATTATATTCACATTCTTGCAAATCAATCACCTCATACTAATTTGTAGCATTTAGTTTCAACGGAGCAAGTGTAAACTCTCTTAAGTCGGTATTGTTGCCTTTTCTAGCTTTTAATATTCTGCGAACGGCCAACTTCCTAATACACCGGTTTTCATCGCCCAGCATTCCCAGTAGTATGTTCTCAGGGTGTGAAAAATGTCCATTTCGTATTATAACGGGATGAACTACCTACTCCTTTCAACTTTTCTGATAAATATCTGGATAATTGTATGGTCTTCCAAACATTTGAAGCACCTTGCAGATATGATGGATGTGCTTCTATTTTGAACCACATTGGCGCATACACTTTGACATCATACATTACTGATATAACCAAATCTGCAGAGCAACATATAAGCGAAGAGTTCTATTTGCTGTCGTCAGCCATCGCGAGTGGACTATTTTACCAGGTTCTCGTTTTGAATGATTAATAGAAACATAACCCGTTATTACTGCTTGGCATATTTCATAAAAATATAACTGATATGTGTTAATAAGATCTTCCACCTTAACTATAGGAATTTCGGATTTAATAATCTTAAATGCAGCTACTGGCATCTGCTCGCATTTGACTAACGACTTTCCTATTGTCACGGGTACGGGTTGGGGTTGGTTAATAATTACTTCCAACACATGTTGTGCCCACCACGTGTCACGACCCTCGGGCCGCTGTGACGGGGTTCCTTTAAATTACTCGCTTGCTTGCAAGAGGATTTGAATTTAATGAATTAAATGAATACTTGTAAATAAAACATTGTGGTAGAAAACAAGGTACCGGTTTATTAACGAAGAAACAACACAACGAAACAGAATAATTAGTACTTACATTAAATACCCCCTGGGGCTCATCCCTAAGGGGGGGAGTTGGGCCACGCACCAAGCCACCACCAATTCGTCCCCTGAACCAGAACCCAACTCAATTTTGAAACTAAAATATTTTCTAGCTATTCTTTTTGCAATTCAGCAGTTACCTAGATAACAAGTAACTCGGGTGAATGCACCAGCTTGCTGCTGTCTCAGCAATTTCTGTTTGTAAATATTTTAATAATCATTTCTGTAACGAGAAAGTAATGTACTGGGTGTCTCAAACAACTTTTATATAAATTATAATTACTGCGTGACACATCTCCCCCACCTAAGAAAGCTGGCCCCCAGCTTTAAAGCTAGTGTTTAATAAACAATAAAAAATAATTTTAATTTTAAAGTCTCTAGCATTAAACACATAAACATATATTAAGGAAGTGTTAGATGCCAAAAAAAAATAAAAATAAAAAATACATCACATGGAACAAAGAGAAAAATAAAATCTAAGTAGATTATAATCCTGTCACTTGCAAGTCTTTACTTGAAGTCGCATTGTATCTCAGTTAAATCCATTAAATGCAGTGACAAATTATAAACTAACGGACGCAATATTATTATCAAACAACAATTTCATTGTCAGTTTCAAAAAAATTTAAAAAAACATTAACTCTCCTCTTTTACTTTAATACTGCAAGCCCCTTTACCCCGTAACTATAATAAATCGCTCTTGATTTAACAAAAAAAAAAATACGGAAATATCTCAAAAGACAAAAAAATAAATCGCTGCAGTAATAAACTAAAGCAGGTTTTGAATAAAATGAACAAAAAACATTAACTGAAAATCTAGGATGAACCAAAAATTTCTAACTAGGGCACGCGAAACAAAATCCCCAAACGTATGCCTTGACAATTATGTCCAAAAGAAAAAAATATATCTGTTATTCTTTACTCCATAGGCCCATATCATTAAAAAAAATTCAAAAAAAGTCATGATGCTATAAGCAATTATTCCTTATCTTTTATCTCTCTCTTTTAAAAAAATTGAACAATCAAGGCATATAAATAATTCATTAGTTCTTTGATAACTTTTTCTCACTTCCACTATTTAATAAAACTCATCGGCGTCAAAGGCAATTCATGTTTCAAACGCCATTATTTCTTTTTTCGCAAAACTTAGACAATTGTGACTATAGAAAAAAAAATGTTCCTAACCTTGTACGATATAGGAAAAATTTACTGAAAAAAAACATTATTTTGCTTTCAAAACAGGGCATTTTTTTCTAGGAGGACCTCTTCACCAATCATAGACCACATAACTAATAATTACTCTGACTTTTACCCTCTGGGGGAGAGTAGGGTAAAGAAAATACTTTATGTAATAAAAAATATTATTCTCGCGTGCTTTTCCCAAAAATTTTTTTATACTTTTTCACACTTATTTGTGTGTGTCCTTTGGAAGAAAACAAAACTTTGCTTTGAAGCATAATCGTTTCTAATAAGCAATTGGATATTTTTGCTTTTAAAATACCGTGGGTTGCAAAAACTATGGTCATTTATTTACACAAATGATTATCTGTCATAGGCTTCAAGCAAAAAATAAATTTTTTATACTTTCAGTTTTCCGTTGGTGGTTATACTTCAGTTTATTGTATTCCATGGTTATTTATTGTATCATTAATGTTAATTTTGCTTGAACAGGACAGTGTTGAGTCGTCAGCAATTTACTCTGCCATTTATCTAGTCACCTCGACGTAGAAACTAGCTTAAATCGCCTAGCAACATCGCACCGTAGTTCAGCCGACTGCTCTGGTTAAATTGGAATTGTCCGAAAAAAATTTACACACCCTATTTGGCACTGTGTCCTTCATCTGAGGAAACCTCAATTCCCTGCAGGACACACTCGAGACTGCGCCCTAGTTCAAGTTTATTAAGGTCCAACAACCGATCTTACTACTTAGAATTCGCAAAAAAAATTACTTTTGCACACCCCACACGGTATTATACCTCTTGATTCCTCCGTTTGTTGGCGACCTAGGCTTTAACTACATATCAAAAACAACTTTTTCCTCTATCTGTTTTCCAAAAATGGTTTTCTACTCCAGGAATATCGACCGTACATTCTCAACATTTACTACTTATGTTCTAGTACGAATTATAAAAATAGAGTTAACTTTCATGTACCATTGCTACTACTGAACCTTATTTGTCTCAACTGATGTACAAATTATTTCTATTTCTCACGTCTTTCACTCCCGACGCTTCATCCAACCTCATTCACTAAACTGAGGAACTTTAGTACCAACACACATAATGAATCATCACCCATTCATTATCAACTTTCTTTGTACTCCTTGTCACATCGCTCCCTTCTCAAAACAACTACTCTCCTGGCTATATGCCTCGACGAACATTGAATTACAAAAGAAGGGATATACTGCTCTATCATGAACAGCCGCGTAACGGTACTTATGCTTTTTCATTTCAAGCATTTGTGCCTATTCAAAGGCTGTGGTACCAATAAATAATCAAAATATCACTCTCAATATTTCAAAAACTATCTCCCGAAAATCAAATCAACTCTTAACTCAATGTAGGCCTCAAAAAATATATATATCTTTCACTAACTTCTCATAAAACTCATAAACTCGTAAAAACTCCTTTGGACCCTCCAATGACACATTATTCAAAAAAAATAAAGTCCCACCGTCGGTGTACTCTATGTCACATCGCTCCCTTCTTTCAACAACTACTTTCCCGGCTATATGCCTCGATGAACATTGAATTACGAAAGAAGAAAAAATAAAACATGGACAGGACCGGCTTAAATAAATGTGATATGAATTTTACAAACAATGTCCTTTAATTGCATTAAATGTGCTGGCAGTTACAATATTAGAGAACAAAAGCCAACTGTATGTGATATTTGCTCCCAGCAGTATTGCAGACCATGCTCGGAAATCTCTCCATCCGAAGAAAAATGTATGCCATTGCAAAAGAGGAAATTAAGATTTTACTGCCCAGATTGCCTGCCTAAGGTATTAAAATATGACAGTGTCATAAAAGAGAATAAAGATTTACAACAGACAATTCAGTATTAAATGAAGAACTATTAAAAGAAAGAGAAAACCCTGAAAAGAAAAAATATCCTGAATATTCTGAAGAATTTATCTTAAACCTCAGGAGAGACTTAAACACTAGCCTTTTAGACGAGTTTAAAAATACTCTATCCACCTTGGTCAAAAGCTTAGTAAACAATGAAATAATTAAGCTGAGAAATAAACTATCAAGCAACAAATTAGGACCAGATCCCACTACTCATACTTATATGTCAAAAACACCGGAAGCTTCCTTACCTGCTGGGACACCCCAAATCTCCGTGCTCCTGCCTCCTATGCAGAAATAGCTACCGACAGGAATAACAGAAATACTTTATTAGTGGGTTCGGCATCCCACACAGGCGCAATACCTCGTCAGAGACCAAGGAAAGAACCTCCTCCAGGAGACAATACCAGGCAAAGACATGAAATAAAAGTTACAGAAACTAAAAAAGACAATTCAAATGATAATATTGTCACTGCGGATAACTTTACGCTTATAAAAAGAAAAAATTATCATAAAAATACAGGAAAAATAGGATCTGCAAAACACGATCGATCGAATGGTACTCTCTGTGGAGCAGCCAACCAAAAAATGGCCTGGTTTTATATTGGCAAAGTTAAAAATAAAGATGTTACTGCAGACGATTGGCTTAAATACTTAAAAGAAGACAACAAAGATGAAAAATTCGTTGTAGAAAAATTGAAAACTCAAGGATCTTTCGCTGCTTTTAAAATAGGAGCACCCTTTAGTCTATTCGAAAAACTAAATGACGAGGAATACTGGCCGTCCGGAGTTGTCATAAGACGTTTTAACGTAAAACGCAAAGGCGATTTTTTAGAGAAGATTCCCAAGAACATGGAGAACGTCAGGGAAGGCAACATAGTGTAAAAAACTGCCTTATATTGTATCAAAATGTTCGAGGCCTTAGAACCAAAGTAAGAGTATTATACGAGAACATACTAGCGACCAACTATGATATAATATGTATTGCAGAAACCTCACTAAATAATTCCATTTTTGATCAGGAATTATGTGACAAAAGATATGTAGTTTTTCGTAATGATAAAAATTATGAAGAAGGAGGAGTCACGTGGGGAGGTGGTGTATTGTGCTGCATAAAGAAGAAATACAAGCCTATGTTTTTGTGTAAAAGTGACAATATCGATTTTCAGTGGATATGCATAAGGCTAACCATGAGAGAAATCACTATTTCAATTTGTTGTGTATATATTAGGTCAGGATCCAACTTGTCAGTGTATGGAAGTTTTCTTGAGTCATTTGAAACATATGATGAGCTACGCACAGGAAACTTATTTATAATAGGCGATTTTAATGTATCTGAAATCAATGGCCATTTATATAATCTTGAAAATGGTTCATCAAAGGCCAAAATCATTCATAATATCATCTGTAGTTTTGACTTATACTCAATTAACCATGTCTTAAATCAGGTCAACAATACTTTAGACCTTATGACAAACATAACGGAAGCGAGGGTTGCCGTTTCTGATAATCCCTTGGTAAATATTGACCTATATCATCCTCCGCTTGAAATTAATTTTGAGTTCACTGCCAAAAAAGCCTCTCAAGATGAAAGCTACATGGAATCATCTCATAACTATGATTTTAAAAAAGGCGATATGATCAAATTGTATCATTTACTTTCCCAGTGTAACTGGAGAAATCAAATTTATTCAGACAATCCAAATGAATGTGTTGATAAATTTTACGATACCCTATATAGCATTCTAGATCAATGTGTTCCACAAAAACAAATAGCTAAAAATCATAAGTATCCAGTTTGGTACACCAAAGAACTCATTAGAAAAATAAAGTTTAAAGAACATCTTTTAAGATTATCGAACAGAAATCCGATTCATAGACAAAGGTACAGAGATTAGGGCAGACGTAAAACAAAACATTAAAACATGTTATAGTAATTATATAAGAAGTATTGAGAACAACATCAACACTAATCCAAAAAACTTTTGGGAATATTTAAAATGCAAAAGGAGTAATTCTAATATAGCTTTTAGGTTTTCTTATGAAAATCAACATTTTGAAAATGATCTAGATATCGCAAATGCCTATGCAAAATATTTTGAATCTGTTTATAATCAAAGTCAACCACTTACACATAACATTGCATTAAAAGACTATCATTTAAGTAAGTTAAGTATAGAAAATGTAACCGAGGATGAAATATATAAGGCAATTCAATCATTAAAATCTAAATCGTCTGTAGGAGTTGATGGTCTGCCGTCATACCTTTTTAAAGCATATGCAGACATAATGAAAGTTCCACTAAAAATAATATTTAGTATTGCGCTAGAAAATAATATTTTTCCAGATTTATTTAAAATAGGTAGAATTACCCCTATACATAAGAGTGGAAATACCAGCTTTATAATAAACTACAGACCCATTACAGTGTTACCCTCACTATCAAAAATACTAGAACGGGTGATATATAATAGAATATATGCTCACGTCTCACCCATAATTTTAGAAGAGCAACACGGCTTTGTTAATAAAAAATCAACGGTGACAAATCTATGCGTATTTAGTGACTACATTGCGAATGACATAAACAATGGTTCACAGACTGACACCATATACACTGACATGGCAAAGGCTTTTGATAGGGTAAACCATAGAGTGTTGATACAGGGACTAGAGTCTTTCTCATTTGATGAAAATCTGTTTTTTGGACTCATATCTTATCAATAGACCTCAGTTTATTAAATTCAACAATGTCGAATCTTACTATTTCATAGCTTCATCTGGAGTCCCACAAGGGTCGATTCTGGGGCCCCTGCTTTTTATTATGTTTGTAAACGACATATCGGATTATATTAAGCATGCCAAATTCCTACTTTATGCAGATGACCTAAAATTATATCTGACAATAAAAACCATAGAGGATACATATTTATTACAAAGTGATTTGGATGCCATTTCAAATTTTTGTAAAGATAAAGATTTAGTCTTTAATGAATCTAAATGCAAAGTTGTAACTTATACTAGGAAAAAAAGCCCGATCATAGAAAATTACACCATTAATGACGTTCAAATTGAAAGACTACATGAAATTAAGGGCCTAGGGGTTACCTTTACAAGCATGTTTTCTTTCAACACACATATTGTAAAGTTAACAGCTGACTGTTACAGACGACTTGGGTTCATCCTACTCATGATTTTACTTGTGGGACGTGTATATTGCTCTTTAACTCATATGTTCGGTCAAAACTTGAATATGGTTGCATTATATGGAATCCGAAAACTTTCGTATACTCGGAAATGTTGGAAAAAGTCCAAGAAAGATTTCTAAGATCACTATATCTAAAAAACCATGGAGTGTGGCCACACTTAATATCATATAATAGACAAGTAATTGAATTTAATATAAGCCCTCTTTCTGAACGACGTGAGACAGCTCAAATTCCATAATATCTTGCATGATAATTTTAATGCACCTGAAATATTATACGCTATTAACTTTAATGTGCCTGATATAAGATTAAGAGTAAGAAATTGTATGTTTAAAATCTCAAACCTAAATTCACCAACAGAACAATGTCTGCTTGCAGTAAATAACTTCGTAAGGAACAATGATATAGATATCTGTAATGTTAATAGAAATGTGTTAATGTCTTACTTGTGATTTTATATGCTGTGCTTTTGTTTTAGTTTTAATTCTTGTTTTTATCGCATATTTTTAAGGTTTTGTAATCTATGTCACACATGTTTATACCTGTATTACCACATACACTGTGCATCATGTAATTGGATTTATCTGTTTGCTGTACAGTATAATAAATAAATAAATGAAATGAAAGAGGTTAAATGTTCTACTGTGAACAGTCGCGTGACTGTACTTATGCTACTTTTGACCGGGCTAACTTTCATCTCATTCTCGTTCCTGTCATCTCAGCATTTGTCCACCCTACAAGGCTTTTGAAAGCTATACATATCCGTATCAACTCCTGATAACGCGATATAAGCCTCGTAACAAAAAATATCATACTTCAGTAACTCCATCATAAATCTCGTAAACTCAAAAAAACCAGGGTACCCTTCAATAACTCATTGTACGTCTCATTGTCCACAACACAACTTTTGTGCTAAAATATCACATCACAAAGTAACTCGATATTCCTTATTGCTCATTATTTCATATTCACCAATTAAAAGAAAGAATCTCAATTAAATCTCTCATTCTTCACTATATGTAAAAATATTTCGCTATCCCCACTGTAGCCTAGATATTTCTTCCCTTCTAATAAAAAAAAATTACCTTTGTAACCTTTCACCGATTCTAATCATCATTCACGCGATGTGGCTTGCACTCAACCAACGACCACAATCACCCTGTATAATCCAGTTATATTTTAAGTTTCCCCCCATCTTACTTTAAACTCAATTAAAAAAAATGCAATCATTCAAGCTAATTTTAATACTTCTAGTCAAACTTAAAAAAATTTACTAATAGTCTGGTCCCTCCTTTATGTAAATTTAAACAAAAATTTTCACCCCGACGTAAAATATCCTGTGGTAGGCCTTACTGGTGCGTGGTTTTTCTAAGATGTACTTTTCTAGGGGCATTTGAATTTGCGCGATAAAAAAATTAACTTAAAACACAAGAGATTTACACAAACGAAGACTTACGCGAAGAATTTAGGTTTATTATTAATTTCTCTCATACAGTCGAGCTCTAATCGACTTTTCACCGCAAATTCATAGAGGCTTACAAAATAACGCCTATCCTTGTATTATTCATTATATTCATACTCAAATCAATTTTTGCATATAAAACTAACTGCAATAAAAATAACTGTTTTCTCACAACATAAACTAAGATAGGGTGGTACATACCAAAAAGATGAAAATTCACACTTGTCATATTTGATTGCCGGCGAGAAGAAAAACAACTTCTATTTTCTTAAAATACGTTGCCTGCGTCAAGTCCTTTGCAATGGGATAGGGGTAGTAATTGGGGTTATTCATTTCTCGAGTACCTGATATAGTGTATATTTAAAATTAACGACAAAACCTCATAGGAAAATGAGGGAAAAATGAAACCTCTTTTTTTCAAATTATTTAATGTTGTACAGTGTGTTTCACTTCTCGTGAAGACACCCCTGTATCTTTTTTATTTGTTGCCGAATTAATTTCAAATTTTTATCAGCCATGCAAGTCCATAAGGTGACTTTATTCAACATATAAATGCCGTCTAAATCTAAAACGCCGGCCTACTGCGATAAAAAGAAAATGTCAATTTTCGAGAAATCATAGTAGGCTTAGAGATAGACAAAAATTTTGTCAACAAAAGTTGTTCGGAATCACTTGATATGTCCCCCTGTAAAATTTTGTGAAAATCGGAATATTTTCAAAAAAAAATTTTTTGTTTCACTTCTCGTGAAGACACCCCTGTATCTTTTTTATTTGTGGTCGGATTAATTTCAAATTTTTATCAGCCATACAAGTCCATAAGGTGACTTTATTCAACATATAAATGCCGTCTAAATCTAAAACGCCGGCCTACTGTGATAAAAAGAAAATGTTAATTTTCGAGAAATCATAGTAGTCTTAGAGATAGACAAAAATTTTGTTAACAAAAGTAGTTCGGAATCACTTGATATGTCCCCCTGTAAAATTTTGTGAAAATCGGAATATTTTCAAAAAAAAAATTTTGTTTCACTTCTCGTGAAGACACCCCTGTATCTTTTTTATTTGCGGCCGAATTAATTTCAAATTTTTATCAGCCAAACAAATCCATAAGGTGACTTTATTCAATACATAAATGCCGTCTAAATCTAAAACCCCTGCCTACTGCGATAAAAATAAAATGTTAATTTTCGAGAAATCATAGTAGGCTTAGAGATAGACAAAAATTTTGTTAATAAAAGTTGTTCAGGATCACTTCATATGCCCCTCTGTAAAATTTTATGAAAATCGGAATATTTTCAAAAAAAGAGAACACATAAAGAGAACTTTTTCCAACAAATGAAAGTTGTGAACAAAAATCAGCATTCAATAAAACACTAAAAGGGCTTTTTATTTTTACATATCAAGTTGAATGTAATATCTTTTCTTTTTTTCTTTTTGTTATCTCTCTTCTGGAGGAGTAACTCTCCATCATATCCTTCCTCCTTATCGGCTCAGAAATTTAGGAACATGGACGGTTTTATTGCGTTGAATGTAAAGAGTGCCGTGAAATTAACTGTCAATATGTATTGTTTTATTTATTTCGTCATTGCTTTCATGACAGAAGTGAATGTTGTTATTTTCTGTGGAGTTTGTTAGTTTTTCTTGTTTTAATAATTTTATTCATACTAAAGTTTCCTTATTTCATATCTTTTCTCATAATGGTTAGAATACTTTTAACTACTGATGAAAAAACTGAAATAATAAAGATAGTCGGTGAAAATGTACGGTCTTCAAGAGAAGCAGCAGAAGAATTTAATTTAAGACATCCTCTAAGACAACCAATACACCATGGTTACCGTAGCAAGAATATGTCACTTGTTCAATACAACTGGCAATGTGCTTAAACCGAGAGTACATCTTAATCGAAATCACGGAGATGATAATGTTATATTAGCGGCGTTTAACGCCAATCCCACTACCAGTCTTCGAAATATGGCTCGTGACCTTAATTTGTCGGCATCAAAAATTTGGAGATGTTTAAAACGCCATAAGCTACAACCGTTTAAACCAAAATTTTTACATACCTTGGAGGAAGGTGATGAAGAGAGAAGATTAGAATATTCTTTATGGATCCAAGGTAATTATTTAAACAATAGAGACTTCTTGAAGAAAGTAATTTTCACGGACGAGGCAACTTTCTCCACCAACGGGGTAGTGTCATCACAAAACTCTAGGTTCTGGGCAGTAGAAAATCCTGATTGGATAATAAATTGTAAAAGGCAATATTCCCAGAAAGTAAATGTGTGGTGCGGAATTTTTAACGAAACAATAATAGGGCCGTTTTTCTTTTTTCAAAATATAAATGCGTTAAATTTGCTAGAATTTTTAAATAATGATCTTTGGAATGCAATTGTTGATTTTCCTTTGGAACAATTGTATTTTCAACTCGACGGAGCATCTATCCACAATTCCGTAGTAGTGAGAGCATGGATGAATGAACATTTTCCCCAAAGATGGATAGGACGAAATAGCCCTTTAATACATTGGCCACCCAGATCACCTGATCTCACTCCAATGGATTTTTATTTTTGGGGTCACATTAAAAACAAAGTTTATATGACCAGACCTCAAAATATAGAGCAGCTTTGTGAGAGGATAAGGCAAGCATGTTTAGAAGTTACAGCTCAAGAACTGCGAAGAGTTGTAAAAAATAACAGAAAACGGATTGAGAAGTGTATTACACTTGAGGGTGGGTTAGTGGAAAGGGGCGCAATATAATAAATAAGTAAAAAAAACCATTAACTTCTTTTATTTTTGAACTATTCTAACACTGCGGCTTTTGCTTTATCTGTATTTTTTTTTCCGACAATATTATCATTCATTATTAGTAGTCTTCTCTGTAAAAACAACGGCCCTTTTCAGGGCCACCAATTTAATTCAAAAAGAATTCGTTATATGACAGCATCCTACCAACCTACATATTGTTGACAGATGTTAAAACTCATTAAAGTAATTAGATTTTAATTTTAATTATTCTAAGGCCGGCATTTTAGATTTAGACGACATGGGGCGTATGAAGTGATCCTGAACAACTTTCATTAACAAAATTTTTGTCTATCTCTAAGCCTACTATGATTTCTCGAAAATTAACATTTTCTTTTTATCGCAGTAGGCAGGCGTTTTAGATTTAGACGGCATTTATGTGTTGAATAAAGTCACCTTATGATACAGGGGTGTCTTCACGAGAAGTGAAACAAAAATTTTTTTTTTGAAAATATTCCGATTTTCACAAAATTTTACAGGGGGGCATATCAAGTGATTCCGAACAACTTTTGTTAACAAAATTTTTGTCTATCTCTAAGCCTACTATGATTTCTCGAAAATTGACATTTTCTTTTTATCGCAGTAGGCCGGCGTTTTAGATTTAAACGGCATTTATGTATTGAATAAAGTCACTTTATGGACTTGTATGGCTGATAAAAATTTGAAATTAATTCGGCAACAAATAAAAAAGATACAGGGGTGTCTTCACGAGAAGTGAAACAAAAAATTATTTTTTGAAAATATTCCGATTTCCACAAAATTTTACAGGGGGGCATATCAAGTGATTCTGAACAACTTTTGTTAACAAAATTTTTGTCTATCTCTAAGCCTACTATGATTTCTCGAAAATTGACATTTTCTTTTTATCGCAGTAGGCCGGCGTTTTAGATTTAGACGGCATTTATGTGTTGAATAAAGTCACCTTATGGACTTGTATGGCTGATAAAAATTTGAAATTAATTCGGCAACAAATAAAAAAGATACAGGGGTGTCTTCACGAGAAGTGAAACAAAAAATTATTTTTTCAAAATATTCCGATTTTCACAAAATTTTACAGGGGGGCATATCAAGTGATTCTGAACAACTTTTGTTAACAAATTTTTTGTCTATCTCTAAGCCTACTATGATTTCTCGAAAATTGACATTTTCTTTTTATCGCAGTAGGCCGGCGTTTTAGATTTAGACGGCATTTATGTGTTGAATAAAGTCACCTTATGGACTTGTATGGCTGATAAAAATTTGAAATTAATTCGGCAACAAATAAAAAAGATACAGGGGTGTCTTCACGAGAAGTGAAACACACTGTATATTAGAAAAAATGACAAAACCTCATAGGGAAACGAGGAAAAAGTGAAACCTTTTTTTTACCAGTTATTTAACTTTGTATATTAAAAAAAACAATTACAAACTTCCCTAAGATGGGAGAAACAGCAAAAAAATCATGAATTCACTTATCAGCAGGTAAATTTATTAATAGCCCCACCATTGCAAATAGCCCTTGTAAAAATTAAGTATAAAAACCACATTTATTATTCAAAATTGCAATCACCGTCCAGCTATAAATTTTTCAAAGATTAAAACCGTTCAAAAAAAATTTCAGTAAGTCACCCCTTATCTATGCGATGCCCCTAAATCAGTTTATTTGACCTATTTTTGTAGTACTCTGTGATTTCTACCACTGTATGATTGTCAATAACACTAAAAAATAAATTATTTAATTAAAACCTCCAAAGATTTAAGCACAAAATTCAACAAGATGTAAGAAAATTTGACCAGTATTCATAAAACTTTTAAAAATGCAAAATTCGTCAAATTTAATCATGAAAACCAACTTGTAACATAAAAAAACCTTAGGAAAGTAAAACACTATTTCACACTTCAACAAAAAAAAATACATTTTACATTAAAGAAAATCAACTAAAATGGGACGGTTGTGAAGAACCACCGCCTAGGAGCAAGGCTAGGCGCCTCCACCACGCGTCACGGGGTTGGTTAATAAATACCCCGACACGTGTTATGCCTGGCGCCTCCACCACGTGTCACGGGTACGGGTTGGGGTTGGTTAATAATTACTTCCAACACGTGTTGTGCCCACCACGTGTCACGACCCTCGGGCCGCTGTGACGGGGTTCCTTTAAATTACTCGCTTGCTTGCAAGAGGATTTGAATTTAATGAATTAAATGAATACTTGTAAATAAAACATTGTGGTAGAAAACAAGGTACCGGTTTATTAACGAAGAAACAACACAACGAAACAGAATAATTAGTACTTACATTAAATACCCTCTGGGGCTCACCCCTAAGGGGGGGAGTTGGGCCACGCACCAAGCCACCACCAATTCGTCCCCTGAACCAGAACCCAACTCAATTTTGAAACTAAAATATTTTCTAGCTATTCTTTTTGCAATTCAGCAGTTACCTAGATAACAAGTAACTCGGGTGAATGCACCAGCTTGCTGCTGTCTCAGCAATTTCTGTTTGTAAATATTTTAATAATAATTTCTGTAACGATAAAGTAATGTACAGGGTGTCTCAAACAACTTTTATATAAATTATAATTACTGCATGACACTATTATACCTGAAAATCCTGAAATAGAGTTCCGTCAATATGTTCGATCAAGTGCCTTTTAGTGGAAGTTTATTTGCATGCAGTTGGCAAATGAACCACTGAAGTGGTATCTTAAAATGTTTTTCAAGTAGAGCTATAACACCACCTTTAGGACCAGTATTTGTAGCCGTTCCATCACATCCGACGACTTTTAAGATGTTAGTTGGGATTCGAGAGTTTTCAAAATAACTGATAATGGTGTTAATGATGTTTACAGCTGAACCTGTAGAAGGTATGACATGTCCCCAATATGATGATCCGGGCTCTCCAATTAAAACTATATGTTCTTCGGTTGTTATCTTTCGATGGTTAGCTATTAATTTCATGGCCTTGTCTTTACGCCCATCGAAATAAAGTCCACGTAATGATATTGGCGTACCACATGATGATAATTCACCTCTCTTCTTCCTTATAGCTCTTCTAATTTTGTTTTTATCAATTACATGCGTTGTGTTAGATTCATTAATTAAACCAAAATCTTGGAGTACTGAAGAAGCAATCAGTGCGCTCCAGCTCTATCGGAAATACCGCATCTATCTAAAGTTTCGGCTAAAAGACAGTGTTCACTGTTCACCGAGCTTTCATGTATGCAAAACACAGCGCATGCTGTATTATGGGCATGCGAACATTAGATAACAAATACGTAGGTAGTAATAAGTAATTTAAATTTAATATTGTAATTAAACATAGTTTAAAAATATTACTAATTGATAAGTATCGATAATATTTGTAAGGGTACGTACTATCTTTTTGGTCTTTGATGCTAACCCGCTACCCTTGAGTCTTAATATTTTGGTTTAAAATTTTTACCAGCCAATTTCAACCCCAAGACCAAACTTTTCCGCGCCCGCCATTTTAGATATGCACAAAATAAAAAAATTGGACTTTTAACCCTCACCCGCTACCCCTAAACCTAAATATTTTTCACTAAAATTTCTACATGTTGCTTATAACCCTAAAACACAACTTTTGCGCACCCACCATTTTCAATATATAGAATATCAAAAATGTTTACCTTTGACCCCAACCCGCTACCCCTAAGGGTTAATATTTTAATTTGAAATTTTAACGTATTATTTACAACCCTATCACACAACTTTTGGGCGCCCGCCATTTTGGATTAGGTAAAAAAAAAAGAAAATCGATGCACCCTAATAAGCATATTTAAAGTAACACACTGTCAGATTTAGAAACAAATAATATTACATTTACTTGCTGGAATATACTGTAAATGTTTCTATTCAAATAACCATTTACTTTAATTAATGAAATATTTGCATTATTTTAAACATATCTTAGATTACTTCTGAATATATGGTTTATTTATTTGAAAATATGATGCACATCAGATTAAATGTTTTCAAATATCGATCCAAATATGTTATTATTTTAAATATCTCTTCTCACAATAAATAGGCCCAATCACGGCTGTCTTTAATTATTAGAGACGACCGTGGCCAAATGTCAATAAAGACACATCAGGTTGTTAGTTTAAATATATATTTTTCACATAATAAAGCCTAATGTTGGTTCGAACCCATGTTAATTTAAATACATGGTTTTCTTATAATAAACAGCCCAATATTTATTTGAATTGAAAATCAGGATATTCGAAATGAATTTTTCTAAATCAGCTTCATATCGACAGCAAGAATTAACTAATCTAATTATTTGTTCATCATCCGACTTCTGATGATTCAAGAATGTTTGATGATATTGCAATGGAGCATTTATATTTTGATTGCCTATACAAATTTCTTGGTGAATATTCTCATAGACCTGTGGTAGGACTAAGTCAGTGAATTGTAAGCAGATCCATCTACCGTGAACTTGAAAATGGCTTGACTATACACTGTTTAAGTCAAATATATGATACTCTCAAATTTCAAAAATGTGTATATAGTATGATACTCTCAAATTTCAAAAATGTGTATATAGCCCAGTAGAATTAGTTAAAAAAAGATTGAAATTTATTGTAATTCGATTCAGGATGTCATGCGGATTAAATGATAGTTTTATTGATTACGAACATGACCCTGAATTTGGTCCACTTTTTGACCGCCGGAACATTGTTTATTTGACGATTTATTATTGACAAATTACAAAAAATCGACTTTTTTAAAGATAACTCAGAGACCTTTAACAATAGATTTTTCAATTTGTAGATACTGTTAGAACTTTGAAAAACGGTTAATTTGAAAGGTGTTTCATTTAAAACGTTTGAAAATTTGTTTAAATAATTGCAAAAAACCGCGAAAATTTTCGCAACTTGCAAATATTTTTCATTTTTCAACAAAAGCACTTTAGTGCTTGAAATTTTGACAAAATATGTTTAAGAGATATTTCATTTGTTTATTAAAAACACAGATAATGTAAAATACAAATTCACCCAGTTCCCGTTGTCGTAGTGGGTTGATCCGGACATCATTTTTTTTTGTTGAGACTTAAATTTTATGTTTTCATTAATGGTAAATTAAATTTGCATTATTTTGAACTTAGTCACTTTTTTTTTGAAAATGTGTGAAAAAAACCACAGCAACAAAGATATGAGAACGATATTGCAATATCTCCATTTGTTTAAAAGTTATTAGCAAATAACTTACCCTTAAAATGTGACACTTCTTCAAATGCCATTTAACCTCCCCACAATAAAATTGTGGGAGGTTTTTGAAATTGGTCTAAAATCGAAAATTGAGATAACATCAAATCTTTATGTTTTGAGGTCCCAGGAACCCAAAAATGTGGTTTTTGAAAAATGCATGTGTGTGTGTGTGTGTATATATGTGTGTACGTATGTTAGCACGATAGCGGCAAAACTACTAAACGGATTTGAATGAAACTTTGCATGAGAGTTTCTTTAGTGCTCCAGAAGATCTGAAAAGGTTTTGGTTCAAATCGGATTACGTTTAGTGCCGTTTTGGCACAACAAGTTGCTTATTTTATGATTACTTACAATTTGTAATCAAAAGCATTGAAAAGCAGTAAAAATTCCAATTTCAACGATATATACTTGCACCCTTTCGATTTGGTTTCCGTGAAAAAAATTAAAAAGAACTCATATGTGCATGCATGACAGCATCCAAATGTATTTTGCCATCTGTCAAAAATATTTGGCATGGTAACCTTTATGAATGTTGATTTATAGGTTATGGTACATACCTGACGTCACAGCTAACTTCAAAAATATATATTTATTAAGATTTAAGAATATTACGTAGCTATTATTAAAATTTCTGCCTGGTTCCTGTACTTTCAACTAAAATCTAGTACAGTGTAATGTTTATGAAGTTTTAATTACTTTGTCCTAATAAAATAGGACTCTTTTTGTAGGTTGGAAATCTAACCTGTAATTAGCAGTCTATTTTTATTAATCAACAATACAGAAAAGTTATTTGCGTGAATTTTTAAATATTTGCTTGGAGCCACTGTGGCTCCAAGCTAAAAATGCGTGTACAAACATTAAAAATGAGAATAAACTTGAAAAACTTAAACATGACGCAGATGCCCTAAATATATTTCATAACCTAAAAATCAACATTCGTAAAGGTTACCAACCCAAATATTTTGGACAGATGTCAAAACTTATTTTAGTTGGTTTTTTTAAGGTAATAATTGTTTATAGTCGTGTTCGGATATTACGTCTGATTGATGGGACGCGCCACAATCGTTCGTTTAATCCAAATCGAGGTGACCGACCTAAATCTGAAACGTTCGAATATTACAAAATAAAGGCCTCGGACGAAGCTCGACTTGTTCAGACCTTTCTGATCGAGCAGAAAGATTTTAATTTGACGCATGCGTAGTCTGCTTCAACTGTCCATAATGTTATTGACTTGTTGAGGTTAGAGTGTCATTTTGGCTAAATTCTGTGTCGTTATTTTTTTCGCTATCCAATGTTCTACAAAATCTTCGAAACATTATCTGTTAATACCCTTATAATATCCGGCAATTGATTAACATGCAACATAAAAAAACATTAGATGTTTTAACAGATTGCTTGTAGTCCACTTCAGTTCGTTCGATATTTGTTCATGAAATAAATGTAATTCATCTGTTTGCTCAGTGCTCGGATTTCCGATGTAATATCCAAACACAGCTTATAAAGATCCACAATGTGGGGAGGTTCCAGCCGCTTCCAGTAGCTGCCGATTTTTTAAGTTGAAAATAATGCAAATTTAATTTACCATTAATGAAAACATAAAATTTAAGTCTCAACAAAAAAAATGATAACTGGATCAATCCACTACGACAACGGGAACTGGGTGAATTTGTATTTTACATTATTTATGTTTTTAATAAACAAATGAAATATCTCTTAAACTAATTAAAATTTTTTGATGAAATTTTAGAGCTAACTTTGGGGTATTAAGACATATTTTGTCAAAGTTTCAAGCACTAAAGTGCTTTTGTTAAAGAATGAAAAATATTTGCAAATTGCGAAAATTTTCGCGGTTTTTTGCAATTATTTAAACAAATTTTCAAGGGTTTTAAATAAAACACCCTCTCAAATTAATCGTTTTTCAAAGTTCTAACAGTATCTACAAATTGAAAAACCTATCGTTAAAGGTTTTTGAGTTATCTTTAAAAAAGTCGATTTTTTGGAATTTTTCAACAATAAATCGTTAAATAAACAATGTTCCGGCGGTCAAATAGTGGACCAAATTCAGGGTCATGTTCGTAATCAATAAAACTATCGTTTAATGGGTGGCATCCAGAATCGAATTACAATATGCATTTTTGCTAATTTCACTGGTCTAATATATTTAAAGAAAGTATTTCTTTTCTCAAATCTATATTACATTTGTTTCAAGAGTACAGTATTTGTTTAGTTGAAATTATGCTTAATTCTATACGTAGAATATGGATCTCTTGACTTGAATATACTTGTAGTTGGCATTTTAAATTTTTTTGATAAATATATTTAATGAAGCAAAGAATTCTACTATTTATTTAAAACATATGTAATGTTTATTCTAAGAGTAATATACATTCTTAACTTAAAAATATATATAGTTCACAACATGAATATCTACTTGACTATACTTTAAGTTAAATATATGATATTTTCAAATTTCTAAACATATGCGTATATTCAAAGGAAGAATTTTAGCTTTATTTCAAACTTATATTATATTTGTTCCAAAAGTAAAGTATTTTTTAGTTGAAATTATGCATAGATCAATATTTAGAATATACGTGTTTTGATTTGAATATATACTTCACTCAAGTTAAGCAGTTACTTTTCTTAAGTTTTTCAATAAGGACATGCAGGGGCGGATACATATATTATCTATTAACAATTAATATTTGGTATATTTCACACTTGGGGGGGGGGGGGGGGGCACGTGCCCCGGTGCCTCCCCCCAAATCCCCAAATCTGCCACTGAGGACATATAAATAAACAAAGTATTCTACTATTTATTTCGAATATATGTAATGTTTATTCTAAGGCTAATGCATTTTTAACTTGAAACTATGCACAGTTTTGAATTAAGAATATGGCTGTATCTACTTGATTATACTCTATTTAAGTCAGGGTGTATTAAATAGGTGATGTGACGATAACCCTCACAGTGGCTTCATAAGTGCTTACTTTGTACATAATGTAATAGATGGCAGGAGCAATAAGATCTCTCATTACTTACGCATAAAAAGATACTTTTACAGGTTCTGTGCATACGTGCCTACCGAGGGGGCAACCGCTGAGGGGAAATAGTGTACAAATCGGAGGAATTAGGAAGGAATTGAAGGTATTTCGGAAGGAATTATTAGGTATTAAGGGAATTGTAGGGGAATTTGGAGGAAATAAATATTATTACGAGGTATTAGAAGGGAATTAAGAGGAAATAACAGGTATTAGGAGGGAATTAGAGCGTAAAAATATTGAAATGGAATGTTTATCTTGAAGAATTACATACCAATTCTTATATAAAGGACGTCAGTGTTGTAAAAACATTAGCGCCGAGATTAGCGCTAAAAATATCTAGTAAAGAAAAAATATTTAATTTAATTAAACTACCGATGATACTATCGACTTCTAGTTCAGTAATATAACGATTTATATCGGACAAAATTCATAATGTTTTGAAAATTGGTAGAAATGTTAAGGATAGCATAAGAATTACTAAACCGAAAAGTTCCCACCCCTAAATAGTGTGCTTCATCCCCTAGGACGCCGTTTCCACCCCCATTTTAAGGTTTTCTAGATTATCTCGGGAACGGTGACCAGTTTGATCAATTATTCCTTATAAAATTCTCTATAAAAAACGTCTCTATACTTTTTTCCTAAAATTAATAGTATCGTGGGAAATAAGGCGCACACATAAGGGTTGGTTCCGGTCAACACAATAAATTGTAATCTTTACTATAATCTACTTTAAAGTTCAATGCTTAACGCTAAAGCAGTAGCTACTAAACTCCACCTAAAATTATAATAAATGTACCATTTCCACCCTCTCACCTCTATAAAATAACGCGACTTTTAAAGAAACGAGAATATTGTATATTGTACTTGTTTCCACGCCACCCTAGAGGTAAAGTACTTGGCGTGTGGTGTCCCCTGCAGGCCGAATCTACTAATTATCAAAAGGTTACCTATGTTAATTAATCTTCATCGTCTTCCATAGATTCGACATTCATGCATGCTTGTCCGTGGTAATGGTAACACATTGTGGAGCAACGTAAGCCTACTCTTCTACAACTGCACTTGTTTTCGCACCCTAATTTGCATGAACAAGAAATTAGTGTTATAACAGATTCGGGAGCCAGTTCGTTTGTTGTCATAGTTCGGGTTAATATACCGCCAACTTTTTTCCATCCCAATCGGTAGCTTCTAGCGCAACGCTTTTCCATGTTTGAAATTGGTAAAAAACGTGAGTGTTGCCGAGCAGCAGCAGAAGTTGTTGGTAGTTTTGATAATATTACAGTATTGTTTGCTTTATCAACAAGTTTGTTAAAAGTCATAAATCTGTGTACATCTAGACTTTTTTCTGCGGAGGTAGAGTTGTATAAAGCTAGAACAAATCGCTCTCCTACGTCCACAATTTCTCCATGACTAGCTTTCTCATTATTAAAACTTTGCACGATGTCTGGTAATACTTGAGTAATATAACAGTTAAAATTGTAATATATTGGACAAAATTCATAAAGTTTCAAAAATTGCGTGCTTCATCCCCTAGAGGACGTCGTTTTCTAGATTATTTCTGGAACGGTGCATTTTTCCATAAAAAAATCTATATACAGAATTATTCCTTATAAAATTCTCTACAAAAAACTTCTCTAAACTTTTTTCCTACAATTAATAGTACTTTGGTAAATGAGACGCAAATATAATCAGCGCAGGTCATATAATTCGCTGAATATCCGTATGGCTATTTCCAAAGCTGTCTTTACGCGAAAAAAGTATAAATATCTATACACCACCACAATGTAAAAAATTTCAATTTCTCCCACTATATCTCAGACGACCCAAGGTCACTGCATTATTTTAGAGCTTGCTGTAAACGCTGTTACTGTTCAGGGCTGCCAATGTGCGGGATTTTACGCATAAACCGGGTATTTTAAACCCACTTTCGGGTAAAATCGAAACCGGAAGTCGGCCATTTTGGTTCTTTACATTATATAATTGGAAATTATATCCCATATGACCACACCAAATGTGAAAAAAATCCATTCGCCCATTCAAAAGTTACAACAGTGTCCCTATCGGCTGAGCGACCCGGTATACAATATTCTCGCTTCATCAAAAATCGCATTATTTTATAGGGGTGAGAGGAATTTATTATAATTTTAGGCGAACTTTAGTAGCTACTGCTTTAGCGTTAAGTATTGAACTTTAAAGTAGATTATAGTAAAGATTACAATTTATTGTGTTGACCGGAACCAACTCTTATGTGTGCGCCTTATTTCCCACGGTACTATTAATTTTAGGAAAAAAGTGTAGAGACATTTTTGATAGAGAATTTTATAAGGAACAATTTTGTATATAGGTATTTTTATCAAAAAATGCACCGTTCCCGAGATAATCTACAAAATATTAAGGTATTGGGAGGAAATAAAGGTATTTGAGGAATTAGGGGAATTACAAGGAATTAAAGGGGAAATAAAGGGTATTTTTCTAGAATAGGTATTAGGTGTACAAAATTTCGCCAGCGGTTGCCCCCTCGGTGCCTACATTCCCGGCGTTTTGTTTTTGTTTAATGAAACAAGAGTCCAGTGATATCTGACATTAAGTAGATAAATTAAAACAGTGAAAGAATATGTGAAAGAATATATGCAACACTACATGCAGCATTGCACGTGTCGTCACAGCTAACCTCAAAAATATATGTTATATTAGATTTAAGCATATTGTATTGTATTGTATAACGTATTATTATAAGTCCATAATCAAGTCGATTCACACAAGTAATTTAATACAATTACTGATAAAATTATTATTTACTTTCATATCTTCATTCTTATCGTCGTAACCTGATACCTTCGCCTACCAAAATCACGTACAGGATTATTTTACTCTGTGAAAAGCAAACTAAAGTAAATATAACTGCAATTCAGCTAAAATAAGTTATAAATACAACTGGACAGCTATCGCAGTTCAGTTGCTGTCATTCAGTCAAACTCACTAGTTATAAGCAAATGGGCAAAGACCCTCTAAATATTATTTAATCTACTATTGTTTGAGCAAGTCTCTTATATTTTAACCATTATTATTCTAAGCTCCTAAATCGAGCATATTGTAGTGAAATAAGTTTAAACCAGTGTAAATCATAACCTGTAAACATTATCTAATAAAATTGTTTTTAAAAACTCAAAAAGTGAAATCAAGATACAACACATATATCTTAAGATTTACATGTATTACATAGCTATTATTAAAATTTCTGCCTGGTTCCTGTACTTTCAACCAAAATCAAGTTCAACGTAATGTTTATGAAGTTTTAAATAGTTTGTCACAATAAAATAAGATACTTTTTGCAGGTTAGGAATCTAACATATAATTGGCAGTCTATTTTTATTAATCAACAATATTGAAAAATTATTTGCGTAAATTTTTAAATATTTGCTTGGAGCCAGTATGGCTCCGAGCTAAAAATGCCTATACAAACATTAAAAATGAGAATAAACGAAAAAACCTTAAAATTTGAGGTTTATGTTAGTTATACGATGCACATGCCCTATGTATACACAGGTAATTGTAGGACCTTATAGCTCGCGCCATCTACTGAAGTAAATAGAAACCATGCACTTATGAAGCCATTATTATAATAGGAAAGTGCCGTATGTCGGACCACCTATTTAATACACCGTGATTTAAGTTAAATATATGATATTCCCAATTTTTTAATCATATGCACATTTTCAACAGAAGAATTATATTCTTGTTTGAAATATATATAATATTTGTGCCAAGAGTAATGCATTTTTAAGTTGAAATTATGCATCATTTTATATTTAGAATGCAAATGTTTTGATTTGATTATCCTCATCTCAAATTAAAGAAATTTATCAAGATTTTGCTTGAAGTTTCCCCAAATAATTATATTGTTTCAAATCAAGAAAAATCTCTTCTTTTAAGCAAATAATATTTGTGCCAAGAGTAATGCATTTTTAAGTCGAAATTATGCATCATTTTATATTTAGAATGCAGATGTTTTGATTTGATTATCCTCATCTCAAATTAAAGAAATTTGTCAAGATTTTGCTTGAAGTTTCCCCAAATAATTATATTGTTTCAAATCAAGAAAAATCTCCTCTTTTAAGCAAATGATACATTCATATTCTTGAACAAACAGGTATTCAAAACAAGAATACTTTTTTGTGTGCAGTAGCCATGTGTCAACCTAAAAAGTCATTAAAATTATTAAAATCTAACATTTCGCGTTTTCATCTTGATTTTTGTACACAAAATGTGAATGAGAAAAAGCGATTTGGTGATGTTTTACAAGAAAATATTAGCCATGAAACCATGAAGAAGAATCTAAATGTAATTGCACTGTTTATAATAATTGTGTTTTTCATATAGTTACAAAGAATATGTTTGATGATAAAAAACATTAGAAAAAGTTTGTATTTGTAATTATAAATCGTTATTTTTTAAACTTTAAATAAACAGTTTTGTTATTCTAATCTTGTTATTCTAATTATTTTCTAATTATTTTAGATAATATTTTTTAATGATATATTAATCTTCTGTAATACACAGGTTGATTTTCTACTCGGGTAAATGTTTTTGGAGCGACTTAAACCTGTTTTCCATGACTATTTCTCTCACATTATATGAACCAACGAAATAGCAATATTTTGAAAATTTGGACCAATAAGAACAAACTTTCAACGAAAATTGCATTCCAAGGGAAAATTTTACATACAATGACAGCTAAAACGTCAGTTGAATCAATATCAATAGAAAATATTTCTTGTTGTTTTGTTCTGGAAATAGTCTAATAAATATAATCTGAAAATTCAGCATTCAAAGCGTGTTGCCTTTAAGAAACCGCATTCGTTCATTTTGATGAGATTTGACTGAAAAAGTACTTTTTGTCAAATCTTATCAAAATGAACTCAAACAGTTTCTAGGCAACACGTTTTGATGCTGAATTTTCGATAATTTTTAATGCACTTGATATATTACTACAGAAAATATTGCTCGAATTAAGGAACATCGGAAAAATCGCTCCACTTCGTGTTGCAATTTTTGCATGCCGTTAATTCTCGAATAATTTTCATGGGAAAACAGGTTTTGCCAAAAAAAAATTTGCCTGGTAAAAAATCGACCTCTTGTGTATTAATACCCAAAAAAATTAGTTTTTAATTAGCACTAGCAACTCATAAGTGAATTAAACAAGGTACAAAATTGGCTAAAAACTTTCAAACTGTAGTTAAATTTAGGTAAAACTTACTTTTACCTTTTCACTGACATCTGCTAATTTACAAACATTAGATTTGATAACATGACTGACGAGCTTAGGAATAATAATTGACCAACATTTAAAATGGAACAAACACATTCTTAAATTAACAACAAACATATTAGTCCCCGGTACAGCGTCCTTTTTTGAAAATCATTACAAAAGTGGTAAAAATGGTCCAGCGGCTTCATTTTAACGAGTCTACCACACTTTAAAATTTTCAGAGTACGGGATGGGCGCTTTTCCGCAAGTGCAGCACCTAAACCTGTCGTTCTAGCACGGTTACGATTTTTTATTGCAAAACTCAAATTTTTTATTTTAATTGAAAGATTATGCGTCAAATCAAAAGAAAATTTTTTTGTCCGTGATTGTCGAGTCCGACACCTGCAACATATCACTCTAGCGCCTTACCGTTTTGTTATTGCACAACACCTAATTTTCAATTGCAATTGCTCACAATTGCCTAAAAAAGATAGTCCATAACTTGTCTGACAAATTTTCAGCCTCGTTTTTTCAGTCCGACAACCTGAATATGTCAGTTAAGGCAGGTTACGTTTTGCGATTACGAAAGTTATAATCTTAATTTTTTTCACTTTCAAATAAAATATGTATATTAAAAAAAATAGGTGTCCGACAAAAAAAATGACGCAAACTTATAAAAACTAATTAAAAAAATATATTTTTTTTAAATTTTTGAAAGTAGTGCCAAAGCGTGCGCACTAAACTATACTAAAGAGTGTCCGGGAAGAGCAGCTGATGAATTCATCGCCTCATGGTCCGCCAGGCTCCATTTTTATATATACGCTTTGCTTTGCCGGCTTCGTTCACGTTTTACTCCGTGATTTTTGTAAAAATCAAAGTGTTAATCAAAAGGTGTATTGGTGTATTTATTTTTTTTTAATTATGGAGTGTTTCTTGTGTAAAAGTCGGTATCAAAAGTGAGTCAATGTTATAAAATATGCAACTTTATAGAAATTTTATTAACATTATTTCAGAATTTACTACCGATGATGAAGGCTATTCGAGTAATGAAACTGACAACGATGAAGAATACGATAATGAAACTGATGATAATTCGAGTGGTGATGATTCAGATTCAGAATAGTCTTAATTTTGATGGTGTTGACATTTTCAATAAATTAATTTATATACCGCATTAAATAACAATAGTTATTAAGAACAAAATATGGTTTGATTATATTTCATATTTTTAATAAAAATAACTAAAACTAACCAATATATAATAAGTATTTATTCATTTATTAGTATTTATTTACTACATTGCACAGTTTTGCTCTATAAGGGTATGCATTAAATAAAATATAAAAGTTGTAATGAACAAAATTTGGCCTGATTACTTTTCATAATTGTTTTCACAAAGAAAACTAAAATTTACTTGAACTGAAAATCAGAGCTTTCTTAATATTTATTCATTCTTTAATTAATATTTATTTATTTATTAAGTTGCATAATTATCTTCTCTAAAGGTATGAATTTAATAAAATATAAAAGTTGTTATGAACAAAATTTGACCTGAGTAATTTTCATAATTTTTTTTCACAAAGAAAACTAAAATTTACTTGAAGTGAAAGCCAGAGCTTTTTTAATATTTATTCATTCATTAATTAGTATTTATTTATTTATTAAGTTGCATAATTATCTTCTCTAAAGGTATGAATTTAATAAAAGATAAAAGTTGTTAATCAGATCTGATCATTTTTCATAATTTTTTTCAGGGATCGAAAATATCATGATATTTATATAAATATCAGACAAACTGATACATATCACAAAAAACGTGATATATATCACTTCTTGATATTTATGATATTTTTTTTTATTTTTTAATTCATGTAACTTATTCATGCAAATAAAACCACGACTGAATTTAAAAGAGTGCATATCATATTTTAAATCGTTTTTATTCAATGTTTTTTAAGCTTATTATGTCTTGGCTCTGAAAATGTAACAAACCAAACGTAAATTCTAACAATTTAAAATAAAGTCAAATTCTGTTCAGCTGCCTCGGGTGTCCAAGGCACCCGCCCGAAAGTTCTTCTCACGGCCCAATGATATATCACTTTACCCGCGTTACCTCCTCTATCCTCCCAGCTGCATTTGGGTATCACTGGGTTCGTACAAGTGGGAAGAGAATCATGAGTTTTGTTACATCAAAATTAAAATGACGATCTTGCCCCGTCCAACTGTAAAGCTAAGCAGCTGAAAAGAATTTGGCTTAAAAAAACATAACAAAATTGCTCTCATAGATGTTCAATATTAGTATTATAAGGACAATAAAGAAGTACCTATAAGTATTAAAATGAAACTAATTTAAAAAATATACATATATATTTTTCACCAATGGCGTAGGTGTTTAATCGCGCACCATAGACGTAGGCGTTTTATTTTTATATTTGCGATATACAGTGTGTCCAACTAAGTCGGCACCATATGGGAAACTTTTTTATTAATGGTTTTATGAAAAAAAGTTATTCTTGATAAAAAGTTTTGCATGCCCTAAAACTCAAAATGAAATAATCAGATATCAATTTTTTGCAGTCGTATACGAGGTTTGTCGAAAAATGTAAATTTTGCTCAAGAGTAAAGTTTATTTATTACAATATCGACAATCATTATTAAGAAAAGTTGATACTAATTGAAAACTACGGTCAGATATCCAATATTATCCATCTACCATGAAAAAACAGATATTATACCCAAAAATTATTAAAGATCGCTTTAAAAAACAGATATATCCAAAAATTATTAAAGATCGTTTTTCCATGGTAAATGGATAATATTGGATATCTAACCATAGTTTTCAATTAGGATCAACTTTTCTTAATAACGATTGTCGATATTATAATAAATAAAGGTACTTTACTCTTGAGCAAAATTTACATTTTTCGACGAACCTCGTATACGGCTGCAAAAAATTGATATCTGATTATTAAATTTTGGGTTTTAGGCCATGCAAAACTTTTTATAAAGAATAACTTTTTTTCATAAAACCAATGATAAAAAAATTTGTCATATGGTGCCGACTTAGTTGGACACACTGTATATCATGATATTTATGGTGATATTTATGGTGTGATATTTTCCATAAATATCATGATATATATTATGATATGTATCAAGTGATATATATCCTCGATCCCTGATTTTTTTCACAAAAAAAAACCTAATTTTATTTATTAATTAATTTATTAGTACTTATTTATTTACAATACATTGCACAATTATCCTCCATCAGAGTATAAATTAAATAAAATCATAATACAACATATCAACATTAATTTACAAAATATTTGCAGCTAATTATACACGAAAATAAAAATTCGATTAACCCTTTCAGGGCAGATAAAAAATGACAAGAAATACGATTAGAGCCCTTATGAACCTTATTATTATCATCAATATACGTAAGGATGTCTACTCTTAGAAACTTTGAGACTTCTTATCTGAGTTGGAAAAAATTTTCGTGGTGAAAGTATTGTCTACCAGTTCTACTAATATCGTTATGAAGTTTTTTTTCCAATGGACAGTTCGCGATTTAACTATGTCTTACTAGTGGATCTTCAGGACTGAAACACGTGGGATCCTGAGACGTCATTGTTCTACCTAATCAAAATCGAACAACACTTGGCAAAAGATTCTCAACATTATTTCAGATAATGAAAAAGAAGATAAATATTTTTGGTCACAAAATTCACATAATTTAATTAATTCATTATTTGTCAAAGTTCATTTTTGCATACATAAGGTGGTTCCACAGGATGACCACAGCCTGAAAGGGTTAAGGATGCATCGTATTATCCTTTTTTTTTTTTTTGTCGGACTGGTAATATGATCCACTATTTTTGTCGGACAGTGTTATATTTAGTTCAAAAACGTACCAATCTATCACGTGTGATTCTTGTCCGAAATTTTGCCATCGCAAAACATAACCTGCCATAACTGACATATTCAGGTTGTCGGACTGAAAAAACGAGGCTAAAAATTTGTCGGACAACTTATGAACTATATTTTTTAGGCAATTATGAGCAATTGCAATTGAAAATTAGGTGTTGTGCAATAACAAAACAGTACCGCGCTAGAGTGATATGTTGCAGGTGTCAGACTCGACAATCACTCCCTTTTTTTTTCGGATAAAAAAATTTTCTTGTGATTTGACGCATAATCTCAATTAAAATAAAAGATTTGAGTTTTGTAATAAAAAATCGTAACCACGCTAGAACGATAGATTTAGGTGCTTCACCATGCAGAAAAGCGCCCATCCCGTACTCTGAAAATGTTACAGGTTGGTAGACTCATTAAAATGAAGCCGCTAAAACCTTTTTTTTTACCACTTTTGTAATAATTTTCAAAAAAGTACGCTGTACTGGGGACTAAACTTATACATAAATTTTATATAATTTTTAGGAAAAAAATTTTTTTTATAAAGCACTGGTAGTGTCTCTAATCAGATTTTGCATTACTTCCTGGGGTAGTCTATAAGACAATTCACTAAAACAACTGAATGTAATACAAAACTTCAACCCGAAAGTGATATACAAAAATTCTTACAAATCTATTATACTCTGAAGATATTTTTAATGCACAATTACTTTATATTCTTTCTTCTTGCTCTTATTTACATAAGAATGAGAATTTAATAAAGTTATAACTCATCAGCCTGATACTAGGGGTAAAATACAAAAGAACCTTCAAATACCTATCTATCATTAATAAGAATATTGGTTTGAGATCTTTCTAATACTTAGCTCCAAAATGTTATAACTTCTATCCACTGAAGTCAAACAATAAAAAAATCTAAGAAATGTAGAAACTTTATAAGTAGTCATTACGACTTTTTTAAAAAAAATGTTTAAGAAACCTAGATACAGAATGATTGTATCACATAAATAGCATTATATACTTTGCTATTTACTTTAGTAGTTGTAGTAACCAGATTTAATTCATAGTTTATTTGTAATAATTCTCACTATGTCTCATTAAATTAATTTAATTATAAAAATAATGAAATGTAAATAATTCAATCTACACCTCCTAGGAACATTAGTCGTTTGAGTGCCTGTACTAACTGTACAATTAAGTATATATAATAAATTGTGTTTTATGAATATTGTATCTAATTTGTATCTACTGAACAATCCACTGAATAAAGTTGAATTGAGTTTAATTGTATTTAAAAAAATTGTACTTAAAATTATTTGAGCCTAGTTAATACATACAGTAATACAAATATGAGTACTAAACAAAAACACATAACTTACATTCTAAGTTGAGGGTCTTCAAATTCCACAGCCATTATATCTTTTGATTGATCTGTACCTAATTTGTGATAATATAATTTTTGATTTTCACTTGATTTTGTTTCGGAACCATCAGATTTACCTGTTTGATTTAAGTAGGCCTAAAAGATATTAAAAATAAGAATTATTTGAAAAATTAACATTCCACTATATATTTAATCATTTCTGGTGTACAAAATTTTATAACATATGATGAAAAAATATATATTTAGCAGAATGCCAAAAGTACATTATATAAAGTATAAGTATTATGAGTTAGAGTTGCAGCCAATCTGAAAATGAACATGGTGCATGTAGCAGCTTTATGGTGCCTACTTGTTAGCCATTTAATATAAGGTTGATTGTCTATACCCCATAAAGTGTCATTTTCGATTTTTTCTACTTTAATTAGTTTAAAAGAATAAAAAAAGTTCAGAAAAAAAAAACACCAATGAAACTTTAAAAAGGATATGATGATGTATACAAATAATCCATTTTTAGTTCAAACAATTAAAGAAAACATTACTTCTGTTTTTGCCTTTCTAAATAATTACAGTGTTTCCACAGCCTTTGGATCTACCTTATACTTTGACGGAGAGTAGTATTGTGATGTCACAAACTCACAAATATGTATTTTATTTGGAACAATTAGCGCATGTTGATTCTTATAGGAAAACTTAAATAAACCAGCAATAACTTTTCATACAGCACTATTCAGAAATCTTTTTTGTTGAATTTAAACTATATCCAATATTCGTTTAAAGTTTTCTGCTTATTGATTTTGAAATTCTTTAAAATAGTCAAACTTATCACCCACTCTCTTTATCTATTTAAATATAACAATTTTGAATATTTATTTAAGAGCGTTAAGCAGAAATGCATTAAATTTTTTCGTACAAATGTAAACTCAAGAGAACTCCTTTAGTCAGAAAGATTTCTAGAGACATAAGGTTTTAAGGGGGGTTTTGGGCTGAGGAAAATTTTACAGTAATTTTATAAAATTTGCATATTTTTTTAATACCAAGAGTATATTATATTAATTCAGGGTAAATAAACAACCAGTAGATAAAGAAAAGATCAAAATAAAAAAATTAAAAAACAATATGAAGTATATGAATTAAAAAAAAATGAGATAACAGTATTAAAATAATTATATGATCGTGACATCATGAGAAGTCAAACGGAAGTCTCATGCCAGCCTTGACGATCAAGGCCCCCACCACTCATTTCTAATCAAACCCAGTACACCACAATAATATTAATGTTTAGATATGCTTCTTAAAGTATTGCCTCTTATAAAAAGACCCATCAAAAAGAAAATTAATAAAGACAACAAATTTTCACATTCATGTTCAGCAATATTTAAAAAAAATTATTCTGGTCTTAACACAAAATCACTTTTTACAAACAACCCATCTAAGTATTATTCTTGTACAATAGAAATCAACTCTGAACAAATAATATATACACACATTTTTGTTCTTTTTGTAGTCGGTATGTAATCCAGTCGAATTAGACATCATAAAAAATTTTGCGAACTGCGGACTTTTTTTTGTGAAAGTTGTTTAAGAGGGCATAATAAGCAAGCACATAAAACTACACCCTGCTACATCATGTGCGTCCCCTATTTTTAGGGGTTGAAACTTTTGAAATTTTACTTATGTGTCCCTATTGCCCGTAGGGCTCTTTAGCAAGTTGCACTTTTTGAAGATTCATCCTTCCTCTACATAATATATATATTACACAATTGCCGTAGGACAAACGGTTTTGGCTGTACGAGGCCGGAAAGGTCGCGCTGTCCGAATTTGGGGGTCTTCTGTACAGGACAAACGGCTATTATTTCCAATCTACAATACTACACATACTAATGCCCTTAGGAGGGATGATGATTTGTGAAAAAACTTTCATCGAATACCGCGAGGTTTCCATGATACAGGATGTTGAAATTTTGAAAACCCCCTTTTTTAAAAAAAAAAGTGAACCTACTTTTTTTCGCTCATTTTTCTTTCATGCATGTACGACCCTAATATAAGAAAATTTACGCTGGTTTCATTTTAATACAATCGTTGGTTTAGGAGCTAGACAGCAAAATATGCCAAAAATGGCTACTTTGGTATTGTTGCATTAAAAAAACCAAAACCAGTATAATTCTGGTAAATGTTTTTGTTTATCCTAAAAGTCCAATTCATTGCGCATAGAAAATGTGTTTTTGTATTTAAGTAAGATCAACGCTTATTGTGTAATAACGATTTATGTCATGTGTTCTCCAGTCTCCTTTCTCACATATTTTTTTGCGGCCTTATGGTTCATAGTAGGGCAGAAAGATAAGGCAGATAAGGTGTTAAAATGGGTCTCTTGTTAAAATACGATAGGACATACCGTTTTCGAGTAAAGCGCACGTTGTTTGGTTATGTTTGCTTTGAGTTTTCATTGTGTTCTGAATCGTGATCTGATAAATAAATTCTATATTTTGGTGTTTTCTTTCTTAGGAGTTTGTTTTTTTAAATCATTTTCCGATGAAATGGACATATAATAGCTGTTTCTCGAGGAAGATAAAATTACTGTGAATTTTGTTATAGACACAAAATAAGTTGCAATGATGATTCGAGACAAGCGTGAACCTTCAAATAGGGGAGTGAGAACCCCCTATTCCGTCCGAGTCCCTTCATTTTTTCATTAGCAATGTCCCTCATAAACAGAAAAAGCAAGAAGCGACACATAGTTTTATTTTTTCGTGAGTATTTACTAGTCAGTCAATGAAAAGTGTGATCTGAAATAATTTTTTGCAAACAAGTGCGTTTTAATCGAAAACGGTACGTCCTATCGCATTTTAACAAGAGATCCATTTTAACACCCTAATATGTGCCCTGTTCAGGTATACATTGCTTTCTGCTCTATGAACATAAGGCCGCAAAAAAAAAATGTGAAAATGGAGACTGAAGAACACATGACATAAATCGTTATTACACAATAAGTGTTGATCTTACTTAAATACAAAAACACATTTTCTGTGCGCAATGAATTGGACTTTTAGGATAAACAACAACATTTACCAGAATTATACTGGTTTTGGTTTTTTTAATGCAACAATACCAAAGTAGCCATTTTTGGCATATTTTGTTGTCTAGCTCCTAATCCAACGATTGTATTAAAATGAAACCAACGTAAATTTTCTTATATTAGGGTCGTACATGCATGAAAGAAAAAAAAGGGGTTTTAAAAATTTCAACATCCCGTATTCAATGAAAGTTTTTTCACAAATCATCATCCCTCCTTAAGGGCATTAGTATGTGTAGTATTACAGAAGACCCCCAAATTCGGACAGCGCGACCTTTCCGGCCTCGTACAGCCAAAACCGTTTGTCCTACGGCAAATGTGTAATATATATATTATGTAGAGGAGGGATGAATCTTCAAAAAGTGTAACTTGGTAAAGAGTCCTACGGACAATAGGGAAAAAGATATGGGCACATAAGTAAAATTTCAAAGTTTCAACCCCTAAAAATAGGGGACGCACATGGTAGTTTTCTGTGCTTGCTTATTATGCCCTCTTAAACAACTTCCACAAAAAAAAGTCCACAGTACGCAAAATTTTTTATTATGTCTAATTCGACTGGAGTAATGCAATTTTACTGTATTCGTGTAACTCAATTTATTTTATACATTGTTGTAAGACTGACTGTAACTTCTTAGATCTCATAAACAAATTATCCTTATTCTTAAATATGTTTTAACATTGATAAAATAAATTGAAAATTTAAGGGAGAAGGGAGTTTCGCCCCCCCCCGCCCCCTCTCAGGTGTGGGTGGAGATGTTTCTACGCTGAAAATAAAATGGTTGTTCTTTTTTCTTTCTAAAATTTTATCTTTGGTTCGAGTTGCCCTCCCCTGGTCATACTCATATAGATCCACCGCTGGAGCGGGATAATAAATCAATCTCCAACAGTTGTAATATTAGCTTAGCATGTACCCTCACCTAATCACTACTGATGCAAATTCCCGTTACTTTTTAGTAATCATTGGTAATCGTTACTTTTCATAGAATATTCGTTACTAAATATTCATTACTGGTTACCAAATGATTACTTTATTTATTCAATGCATTATCAATCAAAAGGCTAATATATGCAATGTGCAATGCAATACATGTTTATTTGTTAAAAATTATTGCTTTAGAGTATTTATAAAACAGTCTAATAATTTATTTTCCTATTAAAAAACGTAAATAAAATACATTTGTATAAGAATAATCATATATGTATATTTACAATTTATACACACTACCTAATTTAAAAAAATAAATGAAAACAACCTATAGTGTGACCCATTTGTTTTGGGAGTCACCTTGTAAAATCTTTATTTATTATGCGATTTGAATCAAATTTTACTCAAGTATAGAACAAATTAGGATCTAATTATGACGAGAAAAACCTTCGCCTCCTACAAATGCAAAGCCACCTGCGGTACCAAAATATGCCGAAACAATCAAAAAATCATATTAGGAATTCTTTTATCGGAAAATTTTGTTAATGAAACTTATTCAGAATTATCCAAAAACCTCAAGTCCAAAATTTAATTAAAATAAAAAAATTGAAATTTAAAAATTTTTTAAAATAATTATTTAAAAAAAAAAACTGAAAATTGCTTGACATATAGGGACATATGAAATTACGAGAAATCACTTTGACAATGTCCATGTCTAAATAAATAACATTTTAAATGCATACCAAAGTTTATTTCAAATTTTATCTTGTTCTCGTTCTCATATGAAAAAATAAACAATAGTATATGTCGATCTGTTGAACAAAACCACTGCCCAAGGATCAAATCACTACTTCCACATCCACATTTCCTATGTCACTCACAACGAAAAAATTTTGTATGTGGAAAAAATTGTAATTAATAATATAATATTTGAAATCCTAGGGGGGTGGTAGTGGTGGATGAAGTAAAATAGTAGACTGTAATACAAGTGTGGCAATGAAGCTTGCCACATGTGTTACATACTATTTTTTCTTCGGTTGTGAATTTTTAGTCTTTCCAAAATTTTAAATTTGCTGCCTGTCAGATTTTTTTTAAAGTGACATTTTCCGCAGTCATTCTGAAGTTAGAAAATTTTACTTTGTAATTGCAATTCATGTGTAATTAATGTACACAATTAATAGAATTTAACTGTTATTACCAGTAAGTAATATAAAATTCTTTAAGATAAACTCACTATTTTATTCCGGTGTATGAAGATATAATCAAGGCATGTGGCAAATTCTTTGCCGCACGGCGTGCGGCAAAGTGATATTTTCTGCAGAAAATTTTACTTTCAGCATAATCGCAGAAAAAAATATTTTGAGGTTTCTGGTTCTTGTACATACACTAAATCACAATTTTTTTTCGTCCCCTTTAATAATGGGGTGGGAGTGGTAATGGGGGTGGCTAATGCCAAATTTTTTTTGAGACCTTAGCTTCTCTTGTATATACTAAATATCAATTTTATGGAATCTTACCTGCTTCATTTACCTATTTACCCTAAATTTACCCCCAACCCTTCGACGGAACAAGATGAAAATACAATCTAGTTTTAGATCTTGTTAAAGTACATATGTGTACCAAATTTCAAGTCAATATCTCAAACAGTTCCAGAGTAAATGTGCGCACAAAAAAGATTAGACAGACCGGCAGACAGACAGAACATTTTTTTTCACTCAAACTTAAAATCTCGACGTTTCATGACATTCTAAGCCTATTTCAACAATAAAAATTTTTAAACATTTTTTTGTCGTTACTATACTTCCACTGGATGTGGAAGTAAAATTAGGCTAGTACTAATGATTTTGTGCTTTGTGCTATTGACAAGTCAATGAGTAGAAAGCATAAAAGGGAGTGAGCGAGGCGGGAGTTTTCCCTTTAAAAGGGAAGGTGAGGTGTAGAGTGACTATCATTTTTGAATGCTGATGGCAAGGAGCAGAGTGAGAAGGGGGTGGGAAGCGGCAAGTTGCCATTAGCCCCTAGGCGGCTGAAGTATAAATCCGCCTCTACACATTAGTGGATTAAATATGTTTTATTTATACCTACCTGTGGTATTAATATTTCAAAATTTTAATAATCTTATTTGGGGCGCAATATTAGATGCTTGTCCCTGGGCGCCAAAGTATCTAGCTGCCTATATGCATTCATAAAAGGCATCATCTTAACAAAAAATTCTCGACCAAGAAAATGCTATTTTTATAGGCATTAAATAAAATTACAATAACAAAACCCTTTATAATTTGAGAATATTATTTATTATTTCATGCTCCGCGTGTAATTATATGTATTAAGTAATAAATACTCTTCAGAGGTAATTATTCGCACTTTGGGTATTAGCGAGTAACGATTACAAAAGTAACGAATGATTACTACCCGTGCATCACTAGTAATCACAGTCACAGAAACACACTACAATCAGTTCAGTACACCAAAAATAATTTAAAAATTTCATAGGATATTATATGGACATAATTACCCCATAGAAAAATCCTTTATTATCGTGCATCCAAGTCATAGGAGAATATTTAACTTTCTTTAGTACTTCATCATAGTCTATACCTACACCACAAAATAAACATTTCAGTGTAATATACTTTCCTCTGCAATTTTTGCAACAATTTAATTTTTAAGGAACCATAAATGTTTATAACGCTTACCATTCTCTACATTTTTAAACTTAATTTCTAGCCAATCTGAACCACTAGCACTAAGACCATATGCAAAAGTTTTACCATCCTCGGAAAAGGCTGTTCCACTTAATGCAATTGTACCATCTTCTGAAAATTTATTTGGGTCCAAAAAAACATTAGCCTCACTATCTAAAGTTTCCTGCACAAATATAACACTCTGATTTTGCAAACCTGAAAACTCCTTTGTACATCAGCATCAATAATTATAATGACGATTAAACTATATTTACCAGTATTTCTGTATTGATAATATTTATTCCCGTGGCGAAATGGTATTGAATATTTTGGATAGTTCCATAAATTTGTGATTTTGTCCTTTATCTTATCTTTAAATGAACATTCGTCTAAAAACGGTCTGGTGATGGCATTTTGAGCATTTACAAAAGCTTGTGTTTCTTCTGAATCCGGATCCTCCAACCAGCGGTAAGGATCCATAACCTTACAAAAAATAATCATTTTACATACAACAATTTGTCTTAAATCTTTAATTACCTCAACTCCAAAGTATTCATCCTTAACCGTTTCATCTCTTCTTGCATTAGGATATTTAAAAGACATGGTTTTCCGTGGAAAAATTGTAAAGATATTCCTATAGCAAATACTTGTCAAAATAAAACAATATATATATTTGAGAAAAAACATTTACTTACCTAAGTCGAAGAATTTTTAAAAAATTGTGCATAAGTCTAGGAATTTATATAAAATATCGTTTATTTTTAAACATAAAATTTTGAATATATCTATATGAAAATAAAACTATAAATTGTTCATAAAGATATTAAAAATAGATAAAAGATAAAGATAAAGATGACAGACATATCTCTATTCCTTTGCACTAAAAGTGTAGCACTGAGCATGCACTGAGCTGCACTGATGTCAGATTATCTCTCTTTAACTTATGATATCCGCATTGATGCCATCTCTGTCACTCAAAATTAGTGTCACACTTCTTGTGCAAAGGAAAGGACCTAATCACCAAGATTGGTGAACTATGAGGTTCCTTAATATACAGCTTTTTGGTGAAGAAGTCAGTGCAGGGGTGAAAGGTCAGACCATGAATACTATAGACAAGGATAACGCACGCGTGCTTTCAACATTTCCGTGAAACTGGAAGAAAGAAACAGATGGCGCACCGCTCACGAGTGCACTGGAGCGCGGTAAAATATGAATTTTATACGCACCGCTTTATTTGATTATCGTTACTCGTGACTATTATAGGTATAAAGAGTCTTTGTGACGAAAGATGATTTTATTGTTGGCAGCGCTATTCATTATTTAACATAATAAATCATTTCGATATAATTCTAATTGTTTTATTTAAATAACGAACACAAAAATTTAAATAAATTGAAATTATGTAAATATATAGCAACTATTTTATTGCCTCGTTTTTTAAAATATTTGTAATCATTACATTCAGCCACCCGCAGTAACTCATCTGCTGTTTGAATTTGCCGGCCGAAAAAATTACAATATACTTTTCAACCATCATTGTCAGTAAAAATAGTAAAAATGTCAGTGTATCAAATATTCTTTAATCTTTGCGGTGTATTGTGTTGTAGCCGTCGCCGCATGTACTTCTTTTTCCGACTAAAAAAATTAAGTGCAATATTTATTAATTTACGGTAAGTTTTTGATAGTGTTTATTTTGTGATTAACACAAACCACCCATACCATAGACTTTCAACTTATATGGAAGCAAATGGAATCACTTTGTACGGTCACGTGATGTAAGTGTAGTTGCGCTTCCAACCCAGAGATGTCGCGCTCTAGAGTAATTTTATCAATAGTGTTGGTAGCAAAAAAAATAGTTGGCAGCGACGTGGTGTCACAAACGTCAAAGTTATGGTAAAAGTTGTTTATTGTTTGGAAATGGGATATAAAATGTTGTGTTATTAATTGTGAGGACAGTATGATTCATAAGCATCGGTTCCCTCATCCATCTAAAGACCTCAATAGATTTTAAAAAGTGGTTAAGAGTAATCAACAATCCACTGTTTGTCATCGACATTTCGAAAGCCGGTATTATTTATGCGGAAGGTGCTTTACAATGGTGATCTAATAAAACACTTTTTACTTTGTTTTTTATCGCTAATGTATTGTAAGTAAACTTTACTGCAGTTTCAACATTAAGCGTTCCATTTTGAAACGAGGATCTCTTGTGAAATGTGAAATATTTGAAAATGACACGCTTAGTGTTGAAACTGCAGTAACGTTTAATTACAATAAATTAGTGATAAAAAATAATGTAAAAAGTGATTTATTAGATCATCATGATTAATTAATTATTTCAAAGAAGGGCTTCCACTATTCAGTTTTAATTAATATATGTTATTCAAACCTCTTGCATCATTAATTTTATTACCCAAAATATTTTGTTTCTGCAGCATAATTTCAGTGTCTTTGAAACTGTGCTAGTCATATTTTGATATTTAATTATCAAATGTGGCATAGTACTGCTTTTAAAAGCATTTAAATGAGATTTAAGATTATTTAAAACTTCCCGCCGGCCGCCAATATAGCTCCGCTTGCGCTTCCAACCACCAGAGGCGCTTCAGTTTTGATCCCATTTGAATGTACGGCAGTAGAACGTCTATAGGTGTGGGTTGTTTGTGGTGATTAACAAGCACGAAGGAAAACAAACCGCTGTCATTATAGCTGTCAAATGGCGACTGATTGAACTTTTCGCAATATTAAGTTTTGGACATCATATCATACAAAATGGCAAGTTTTTCTTGTATTATTAATTGTGGAAGTGTGGCAATCTGAGACAACATCAGTTTTTATAAAAATAACGTCGATTTACAACCAGAAGAGATTAGGGTTAAAATATCCCAAGCAATTTAAAGAAATTATTTTACAAGGGCATTCCAAGGGTTTTATTGGTGATAAGTTGTTGCCTGTTAATGTAAGAATGTGGATTTTGTTGTAGGAACAACGGCCGTAATACAAAAACATGCGACGATCCATTCAGTTAGGTGTTCTCTATTAATATGAGATACAACTTAAAACCCATCAGATGTGAAGCTTAAGGTGGTCATAATAGTAACTGCTGTTAAGGCAAGCAATAAACAATTTGTGGTAAAAAAAAAAACACCATATTGGTTTGCCAGTATTTGTAATAAGTATTTCTTGTGTTTATACTTTAGTTGAGCGAAGATGGAGCTAGTGCCGAGGAATAAAGAAGTGTAATAGTAGATATTGTTTTAAAGGAGGTACACACCAGAGGAAAATGTGCAAGCTATGTTAAGATATCTGATGAAGTGCATAAATTAAAAAAATTCAAAGTACAGCTGTCACTGAGTGATCTGGCAACAGAATTTCTTGTTTTAGTGTATTGTGTTGTGTTTAAAAACTCAATGTTGGATTGTTTAATATTCAAAAGCTATGAAATTGGTCGAAATACTTCAGTGAGAGTTCGGACGAGATATGAAAATGTTGAATTGTAGCTATAAAAATGCCCTTTGAATTGTGTATGTATTATTTTCATGTATTTTTTGTTACAATATAGATCTTTCTTTGTATCTCTCATAAGTTTCTTATTGACTCTTCCTGAGTACTAATGAAACCTTGCATAATAAATAATTGGATATTTAGTAAGTATATTTTATTTTACTTTCAGTTAGATGCATGTATATAGAAGATCAACATAATCGACTACCTCAATTTACTGCTAACAATAATAGAATTGATAAATAAAATGTAAAATAAAAAGTTAATATATTTAATAAAATACAATACAATTAACCTACTTACATGAAAGAAATAAAGTACGTGCTAGATATATAACAATAAGACACGATAAGAAAAAGTCCTTGCACAAATTAAATGGTTTGTATAGTTCAGTCTATAGGTATATCATAGGTGAGGGGTCAACCATTGGAAGAAATTCTGTACGCACCTTTTTACATATTTTAAGTACCTAGTTCACAGTACATTTAGTCCTTCATTGTTTAATTTATATGGTATTTTTCACAAAATTCATAACAGTTAACCTTTCGACTGTAGCCACTGCTTACTGCTAAAAAATTGAAGGGATAGACTGGGTAGTCAACGAATCTTGTCTAGACTAGTAACACAGTCATAATGAATACTGAAGGATCATCTGGATCAGCAATAGTCCAAGTAATCGATGCCATGGCTTTTGTTGAAGATTCTAAGCTAAGAGTTCATAACCTGAAAAAAGAATTTGCGTGTTAGTAATTATTCATTAAGCAACATTTAATTAGGTAAGCATATATTGAAAGAAAAGGGTTGATCATTGCTAACTAATTCTTACCTTTGCAAAAAGCTTTTATCCTGTAAATTCCTTGGAGAGTACTTCTTTCACCCAACCACAAAGAGCTTCAATATTTTTGAATGCCTTGAACTCACCTTTTTTTGTCTATCTATATCTCACAAAAACCAAGCAATTCTCAATATCCTAATGTGAAATATTATGAAATACATCAATATTTGTACTAAAGTCATCATTTCTCAAAATATAAAGGATTTAATTCGATGACCAACTTTTCCATGTACATAACCTTTACATTGAGACAATTGACAATACTCGCGAACTTAGCTGGAACTTGGTGCACTCGTGTTCGTAGCGCCCTCTTCTTTCTTCATATTTTGCGGATCGGTTTTCATCGGAATTCCCGTTAGCGTCCGTAATCCTTGTCTTTATAATTCATGGGTCAGACTATCTTTGTTCTTCGAACGCGCAGTAGCGGCGCAGTTATCTCACTCTAAAAGAACCGTCCGTACTGGCCCGAAATATGGTCTGACGTTACTATGATCTGTAGTGTTACATTCTACAACTTATCCTCATTACCAGCATGCGAGGATAATTACCACCGACCTTAAAAGCGGGTTATTGCGAGCCCGTTCCAGTTACGAGTTCTTTGCTTAATTAACATTACACAAATTCTTACAATATTTTGAATAAGACTCTGCATCTGGTATGATCTCACACCAGCTGTTCATTGGCTAATGCCATTTTTTGGTGGGGATTGTGAGTTATTTAGGCCCACGGTCAATAAACGATACGGTTGCATCAATCAGCAGCCCTAAAGCTGCTGATTGATGCAACCGTATCGTTTATTGACCGTGATTTAGGCCACCTTGAGGTCTACCAACCTTGCCTAAGCACAGAATAAGGAACTAGTTCTTAGTTCTTTTTTCTGTGACCTAATTAAGTTGGATCATATCATGAATTTATAAAATATACAGAGTTTTCCCCCCGAAGGGAAGAAAACGACTTATTTTGGGCCTTGCCTAGGCTTGACCCTTATGAGATTACGTCTCTGTTTTCTCTGCTGCACGCGCTGCCACTCTCTCTCACTTATACCCGTTCCCACGTCCTGTCAGTCTCCCGCTCTTGGCTGATACCTCTGTCACAGAAGACTAAACAATCAGAATGGAATCTTTCAGGGAGGGGGAAGGTTCGCGCATTTCTAAGCGCGCATCGAATCCCCATATGTTCCTGGAATAGAATACAGCGATGCCACATTTGGTAGATTGAGAACAACAAATAATCTGGTACTCAATACAGAGTTGCCAGATGTACAAAGAAATCTGATTTGTACAATAATTTAGTATTTACATACTTTGTAATTTGAAAATAGATTAAAAAAATCAACAAAATGACAAGTTCAGCATTATGTCAAACCAAGACAACTTTTAGGCAATTCAGAAAGAGTGATTTTGCAAATTTGATTAAAGTTGAAGATTTGTGCAAAATTAAATTATAAACTCCTAATTGCGACCCTGACTACAACATTACAAAATACGCCCCTGATATCTATTCCAACATCTGGAGTTAATTGCTTCGTTTCACGGTGTTGTCAATACGGTATGAATCAAGGACACTTTTTTGTGTGATTCATACTCTTATATAGTATTAGGATACCGCGACGACCTCTAAGCAATAAAAACGGGTCTTTTTGTCCATCGTCTTTATATCCCATTCACATAATATGTAAAAATTACAAAATTATAAAACTATGAATTTGCTCATTTTATACAGTGTCCGTCAAAAAGTCTGCACCATATGGGAAACTATTGTTATTGACTTTTGAAAAATTTTATTTTTGATAAAAGTTAGTGCCTTTTCTCAAACGAAAAAAAATGTGTTAGTCCGGCGTTTAGGTCGAAAAATTATTTTTTTTTTAAATTGCCTCAAGCGTAAACAACCCAAAAATGTTATTTAAAGAAGTTGCTTATAATGTGAAGTTATATCCAGATATCAAATTTGGTTGTTCTTTTCTAAAAATAAAAATTTCCCACTTTTTTACGCATAATTCCTTAATTATATTTGATTAAATGCATCAAAGAAAAGTTTTTATATTTTGCGAAGGCTTGCTAATTTATAGGGGGTAGATGCCACTCCCTATTTCAACACGATTTTCGTTAAATAATTCGCAAGGTATTATATTTTGAGCCAAAACATGCCAGAGGACAAATATGAATGCTACTAAATTGGAGATGAATATCGCTCTAATTTCTGTAAAATTAATGGTTTCGGAAAATAGGAGTATAAAGATGGCGTCCTATAAAACGAAGTATTTCATTAAAAATTTATCTCAGAAATTATAACACTTACATCAGAAATGTTAACAACCGTAATGGAAATACTATCGATTGGGCTTTCAAATGATTTCTCGACTATTTCTATTCTTACCACAAAAAATAAAGAAATTATGACAGAAACAATTAGCTTCCTTACATTTTTTTTTTTTAATAAAAATGTCGCCATTTTTTAAATGTAAGTAGTCAGTAATTAAAAAAATATATTATCACATACTGTTTTTCTTTAACATATAGTACAACCTAGACGACCAATTTTTTCGCCCGTTTACAGCATTTGCTTCAGACAAAAATTGCATTAAGTATAAACTATAAAGGAATTTTCGAGAAAACGTAATTTTTTTCTTTGCAAATATCTCAATAAATATTGGTTTAAGCGAAAAAATGGTAGACATCAAAAATAAAGCTTATAAACTGAAAATTAACTTGTATTTATTTAATATTTACGTAGAATTAATCGTTCCGGAGATGTTTAAGTTTATAGATGACATCGGAAAGATTATTTGATGAAGTATTCAGTTTAAATGTTGAATATCTTAGAAACTATGAAACTTCCATCAAAATTTCTAAGGAAAAGAATAAAAGATAATTAATCAACCTTTGCAATGATTTTTTGTTTATTTCTGTATCATAAAAATAAAGAAATTATGGCCGGAACAATGTGCCGTATTCACATTTTTTTTTTTTATAAAATGTCACCATTTTGTTATTGTATTGGGGTATTCTCACTCGGTGGAATTTGTTAATGTGCTAATGTCTAAAGTGCTAATGTTAATGTCCTTTGAATATGTTAAAATTCTCACAGAAATGAGTATCATTGCCAAATGGCATCCTTTAACCCAGTAATTGCTGGGGCTCAATTCTCGACTTAAGGGAATAGACTTATTGAGAGAAAGGAAAGAGAAAGAAATACGAAACGTAATGCAATAAAAAAAAGATACTAATTTCCCTTTGGAATAATTTTGAAAATTGAGCCCCTGGTATAGTGACGTGCTCTATAACTAAGATTCAAATTTGATTGGTTTTACTCAAGCTCGATGTCGATGGGGTAAAACTACCCTTTTTTTTAAATTCTGACTGTGTAGTCGAGTGTGGCGGGTCGTTCGAACCGAGATGTCGCATACAGCTCAAAGGGAATGACGGAATGTTGTAGAACTCTCCAAAATCGTCCTAAGTTGAAGACATAATCAAAATTCGACTTAGGCAAAAATTTCATTTAAAGACATTTTTGGGAGTCTGCAGAGGCGCAGATCAGTCCACAAGGACCGTTTTGGGTTCTATAAGGCGTTGGAAATGACCAGGTGAAAATTCGAAGAAACATCGAATTTTCACTTAGGAAAAATGTTTTTGGTTCAGAATATCAGAGTAGAAGTATATAATGACAAAGATTTATGAATAATATACTTTTTCAAAGGTACCATAAATTGGACTTTGAAAAATAATATTTTTGGAAGGGCGTCAAAATTTGGCCTAAGAATCGATTTATCGAAAGTACGCCAAAGTTTCACTTGCAGACTAATTTTTCAAAACTGCGTTGAAATTTGGCTTGAAAATCGATTTTTCAAAAGTACGCCAAAATTCCACCCGCGGATTAACTTTTCAAAAGTACCTTGAAATTTGGCTTGAAAATCGATTTTTCAAAAGTACGCCAAAATTCCACCCGCGGATTAACTTTTCAAAAGTACCTTGAAATTTGGCTTGAAAATCGATTTTTCAAAAGTACGCCAAAATTTCACCCGCAGATTAGTTTTTCAAAAGTACCTTGAAATTTGGCTCGAAAATCGATTTTTCAAAAGTACGCTGAAATTGGTCTTAAAATGGATTTTTCAAAAGTACCACGAAGTCAGTTTAAAAAGTACCACGAAAATATACTTTAAATTATTTTTTATTTTTTATTCCTCAACCAAAGACATTGACCTTTGAGGTACGATCATTGAAAGCACAATTCTAAAGTATGAGCATAAAATTTTAACGATGCACTGCATCCAAAAGGCAAAATAGAAGATTTTGTCAAAGCCGGCGTAGTGCCGATAAGCAAAAATTGATAAAAATCAATGCACATGTACAAGGCCGGTTTCTCGCATGGAAGGAGTTTGGATTGACCCAGCGGCTCGCAATTTGGTCGAGCGCGTTGAGTAGTCCAGACAAAGCGATGGTAGAAAAGCCACTAACGGGGCTTTTCAAATGACAAAGTTATAGAGGAAAACGCCTTGTGCATAAAAATCCAAAAATTCAATTTTGCCTAATAGTCGCTCGAAGGTGAGACGCTGCCAAATCGATATTATTAATCGACTGTGATAAGGGTTAGTAAGTCGTGGACTGATCGAACGCCACTCAACTTATGCAGTAATAAGTCCTCTGAATGTGTTTGAGTACGTGAATTTCCACGATACAAGAACTTTAAAGCTAGGTAGTCTCTAGCGAAACTAAATTCATTTAGTAAAACTTTTTTAAGTTAATTTCAGTCAGCCTTAATTATTCATTTACCCAGAGTCTGAAATGATTCTAAAAGCTCGCATTTTGATTCTGAGAAGGTACGTATGAATCTTTTCTACCTAATCGATCGTTAGCGCGAGCGCTCTCGCTTGTATGGTCTGAAAGTCACTACCTTGATTGGGGAAGGCACGATTCTTTCTTGAGAATTTTGTATAACCAATTCTGTTAAATAAACGGATTCTTTGAACTAATGTTTCTTAATTGATCTTGAGGCCTGTTGACGGTCTATAATCCCTGGAACTTTCGTATAGAAAACCGGATGTGTCGAGTTAATTCGCATTAACGTTCGACCTTCTGGTTGTTGTACGGAGGTTCGATAGGGATTTTTTTATGCGTTTTTTGAGAAATATATTCCGTTATTAATGGACCAAAACGCGATTTTCGCGTACCAAAACTAATCCCTCCGCAGAGAAATTCTTCGGTTGGGATTTTTTTATGCAAAAATTCAGGAAATTAAGAGGTGCCTAAACCCCTAACGAGGGAATTCGGGTCCAGAGAGAGCGTAGTTTCCGATCTGTGGTAGTGCAGCCTTGGTCCCGCTTTTCGGCTACCGAAGTCATCTTATCTCGAACCCGCCTGGGAGGTAGAAGAACGGGGTAATACGCGACTGGCGCCCCCTGAGAAATAAATTGGTGTCGCGTCATTTTGACGCCCGGTGGTGCGTTCTTCTACATGGCGCCCAACGTGGGGCGTTGTTAGTCAGCAGGGCTTTCTGGAAAGGATATGGATGAATCAACGCCTTTCCAGTTTTACGACGAGCCGACATCTGTGATGGACAACGTCTCTAGAGGGTTAGAGAGGCCGTGCGCGGAGGATGTACTGGGTAGTTCGGGGGTTGGCCCGAGTACCACTGAAGGAGTCATACAGCCCTCCTCAGAACAAGTGTTCGCCCAAATGGCAGCAGGTCTTGCCAAAGCTCTAAGCGAAGCCACGCACGAGCATAAGTATCGGTCGAAGCATCCAAATGCGGAATTTCATGGCTTCGAACACGAAGACCCTGAAACCTTCATTTATCAAATGGAGGAATTTTTCGTCCGAGTACGAATTACGCAGGATAACGACCGACTATATAAAATATCAGAACAGCTCAAAGATGATGCTAAGAAATGGTTCGAACAATATCGAACCCTAATTACCACGTATCCTCTATTCCTCGAGCGGTTCAGAAGCCGTTATGATTCAGGTGAAGTACTCACCGAAGCAGTAGCTAATTTATATGGCAAGAAACAAGATGCCGAGGAAAATACGTCAGTATTTATTTCAAGGAAGGTATGTCTCTTCAAGAGGATCGATCCGTTTAAGCCGGAGGCGATGAAGGCGGCTACCATCTTCAATCAGTTGAGACCTGATATGAAAATGCTCCTAAAGAGTGCCGTCATACCAGATACAAATACACTAGTGACGATGACCGAACAAATGGCTAAAATCATGGATGAGAATAAAGAATTCGAGATTCTGCAAAATGCAAAGAAAAGCAAAGACCGAGAAGCGTCCACCTCTACCGCTTCAGCTCAAGGGAATCAGCAATCGAGCAGTAACTGGAGAACGGAACCCTCCGCATTAGCGAAGCCGTCCTCCAGTTCCTTTGGTGCATCTAGGACACCATTCAATGGATCTCAAAGAAGAGATAATCCGCCAGCACCAAGGGTGCATTTTGCAAATAATATTTCCTCGCTGCCTAGAGGGGATATACCGAGAAGGGGTACTGGAGACGTAAGGAACTCCCGAGTCCCGTATCGCCCTTGCAGATATTGCCCAACGGAGCAGTGGCATTTTCATGCAGAATGCCCAAACAATCCCTATCGTAATATGAATACGGGAAACCAAGCGGGGGTCAGAGGCGATGGCCCAGGCCGAACTGTACCAGCCCCGCCTACCAGGCCCCAGCAGGCTCGAAGCGACCCTCGAGGAAGCTCCGAAGCAAGAAGTTTAAATTAAAAAACTTCGATGACCTTCCTGACCTTAATTACCTGTTTAAGGATCAAGAAGTCAACCTATCTCCCCACCGATTCACTCCATTAGAATCTATCAATCAAACTAACGACGCTTTCCCTCTGCCTCGCATTAAGATTATAATTAATAATCGAGCGGTTAACGCTTTATTGGATACAGGTTCGACAAGGAATATTATCCAACCGAAATTTTTGAACGACATTGATCAACTTACAGCTCCCCAAACTTTTGTTATGGCTTGTGGCGATGGTTTAGTAGAATCCCTCGGGACTACGACCATAAACGTTAATGTACTAGATGTACCCTTTCAGACCACGTTTCAGGTCATTCAAAATTTAAATGAAGAGCTCATTCTGGGAGCCCCGTTTTTATATGCTCACAATGTCGTATTCGATTATCAACGTAAATGTGTCTACGTCGGCACTGAAGAGCGAATAACCGTCTTCTGGAATCAAGCGGCACATCAAGCAAGGAAGCAATACCGGCTTCCCGAAGAACTGATCATCGGAAACGATAATTTAAAACCTCTATTCGAGGAATTCGCTGAATTGTTCACCGCGGTGCCTACCCAAGCTACCACGGTGACAACGAAACATAAAATAAAAGTTAAAGACGACCGCCCGTTCAATATCAAACCCTACCCCATGTCTCCTTCTAAGAAAAAAGTTATGTACGATCAAATTGAAGAGATGCTGAAAGCCGGGGTCATAGAACCGAGTACCGCTCAGTACAGTTCGCCTCCCATTATAATTGAAAGGCCCGGCAAGAAGCCTCGCTTCTGCATTGATTATCGTCACTTAAATGAAGTAACGGAAGACGAAGCATCCGTCTTACCAAAGATATACGAGAGTATAAAGGATCTAGGAAACGCCAACATATTTACGGTGTTGGACCTCAAGAGCGGATATTGGCAAATCCCTCTTGAGGAGTCGTCAAAAAACTATTCTACGTTTACAACATTAGATGGAGCATCTTACCGATTTAACGTGATGCCTTTCGGATTGAAGACCGCTCCATGTACATTCCAAAAATTTATGGCAAGAGACGTATTGACCGGCTACTTGCATCATTTCTGCAAAGTATATCTCGATGATATTATCATCTACAGCGAAAATATAGAACAGCATGTAAACCATCTGAGAGCCGTCTTTGAACGCCTGCGTTTGCATAATTTAAAGGTGTCACCGGAAAAATGTGTGGTAGCCACGTCAAGCATAACCTATCTCGGGCATCAAATAAATGCCAACACCACTCAACCATTAGAAAAACACATATTACAGATACAAAATTATCCGGCCCCTACGACAAGGCGCCAGCTTCAGAGTTTCCTTGGTCTATGTAATTGGGTACGTGAATATATCCCTAATGTTGCAATAATTACAAAGCCCTTGACCCGACTACTCTCGAAAGACTGGCGCTTCAAGTGGAATCCGGAAGCCCAAGAAGCTTTTATTTTACTAAAAGAAGTATTGAATAAACCTCTAGGACTGCACCGGCCAGATTTCAATAAAATGTTCATACTGCAGACGGACGCATCCTTAATAGGATTATCTGCAGTATTATATCAATTGGGGGATAATGACCAGAAGCACATCGTCTCTTATGCTAGTAATACGTTATCTCCGACGGAGAGAAAATACCATATTAATGAATTGGAATGTTTGAGCGTCGTTAATTATATAAGAAAATACAAAATATATTTGGCAGACCGTCCATTTATAGTCAAAACCGACAATCGAGCTTTACTATGGTTAAATAAGCATAAGGACGAGAAAACGAAATTTACTCGTTGGTCATTATTACTTCAGGAATACAGCTTCACCATAGAACATTGTCCCGGCAAGGAAAATATATTGGCTGACTATCTTAGCAGGAATCCTCAAGGCCCAAACGTCGAAGCAGACGACGAAGAGGAGAGAATGTACCCACCAAAATTCTCGTACAAGGAACGAATATCAGTGATTACCACATTGGAATTAAACGATCAGGTCAGAGAAGCGCAAACGCACTCCAGAGATATCCAAGACCAAATTGAACGATGGAATACTCTAGTGCGACAAGCAGATAAAACCGAGGCAGAGGTGAAATTCGTCAATACAAGACAAGTGATAGGCGGCACACTTTGGACGAGAGGCGAAAATGTTATAGAAAAATTATACGTACCAAAACGTATGGTCATGAGAGTAATATCTCATTTTCACGACCGACCGGAAGTAGGTCACCCCGGCCGCGATGAAACTGTTAGAATCATCTCGGGCCGCTATTATTTTAATAATTTGTCGAGACTAGTTAACAAATATTTAAATGAGTGCATTATTTGTAATTCCGTAAAAAGCAGACAGTCACAACCGAAGGCTCCTCTCAGAAGCCATGCTCCATCGCATCCGTTCGAAGTTCTAAGCGTCGATGTAATCGGACCGCTTCAGCGAACCAAAGATGCAGATAACCGATATATATTAATGGTAGAGGATGTATTTAGTAAGTGGGTCGAAGCCAAGGCGTTCACCCAAGTCAGTGGAAAAACAATAGCACAATTTATCGAAGAGGAACTAGTGGCGAGATATGGCGTTCCGAGGGTCATCATTTCCGACCAGGGAGGCCACTTCAATTCCGGCTTTTACGATACGTTCTGTACACGTAACAATATTGAAAGATTCTTCACAGCAGCTTACCACCAACAGGCTAATCCAATAGAAAGGAGGGTGCAAGAAGCTAAGAAGATCTTAAAAACCTTATTATATGGTTCACCCAACGACGAGTGGGATCGACATGTTAGTCAGATGGCATATATCTTGAGAACAAGAAAAAACGCCGCTACGGGGCATACGCCCAGTTTCGTAGTGCTCGGCTATGAATTACCGCAGATTGGTGATTGGAATATGTTCGCTTATAGACAAGAACGTCGTAATCAAGCGGACGTTCCCCGCCTTGAAAGAGTCAAGGAAATTCGTAAAAATCAAACAAATTACCAATGGCGTTACGCGCCCAAAGTGGCGGTAACGCCGGTCGTATATAAAGTGGGAGATATGGTAATGACTAAAAGGATCAGGAAGGATCATACCTTCACACCGTCGTGGAGTGGGCCACACAAGGTTTTAAAGAGATTGTCTAATGAAGTTTACCTCATTCACAAGGGGGTAACTTCGACGAGGTTACATGTCGATGCCATCAGGCCGGCACCTAAGGGAGACCCCGATGTTGAATTGGAATTGTCTGAAGAATCAGAAGATAGTCCGGATGAAACTCATCTTAGTGACGACGCTTCCTCATCAGACAATGAGATCGCGCCCAGGTCAGAGCGACGTAGCGATACCACACTAGTTCAAATCAATGTTCCCGCAAGTGCTCAAGATGAGCCGGATGTAATAAGTCGAGATCCCGAAGATGCTCGAGATGAGCCAGATATAGAAGAGTCACCTCTAGATATTTCTGAGGTCGACCACGGCTAATAGCCGTTTTCGCTTTTTTTTATATTTTTTCTCAAAATTCTAAGTAGCGATTTTGACCTGTATGCGGTCGAATCGAAAATTTAAAGTCTACCCCATGAGCAGACATGGAAAGACGGCGAACCCGACGCAAGAGCGCGATCCGGTAAGCCTAGCTTCTCAAGAGCGAGAGCCGCCAAGTTCGAGTAATGGACGTAGGCATAAGTACGAATCAGTACGAGTTTCGGAAGCTGTTTTTTTTCTTATGCAAGAAGACAACTTCAATTTTAATCATTTTAAGTCAACAAAATTAACGTATACCCCAAATGGAAACTACGAGTTTCAGAAGCCGTTCTTCGCTCAAGAAGACGCTTCAATTTTTTTTTTATACTTTTTTCACAAGTCGTGATGACCGCACGAGTATCGTAAGCCGATTTAATCTACCTTACGAAGTAGAAACTACGAGACGAGTTTCAGAAGCCGTCCTTCGCTCAAGAAGACGCTTCAATTTTTTTTTTTTTTATATTTTTTTTTCACAAGTCGTGATGACCGCACGAGTATCGTAAGCCGATTTAATCTACCTTACGAAGGAGAAACTACGAGACGAGTTTCAGAAGCCGTTCTTCGCTCAAGAAGACGCTTCAATTTTTTTTTATACTTTTTTCACAAAGTAGTGATGACCGCACGAGTATCGTAAGCCGATTCAATCTACCTTACGAAGAACCAATTTCTAACCATTATAAGTTAACAAAATTCATGTTAGAAAAATATTTCATTAAAAAACAACACATTGTGTTTGTTAGTCGACGCGTCCCAGTCGACGACTTGCTAAAAAGTCAATCTAGTTGCAGAACTGCATTTTCCATGTGCAGAAATGGAAAGATGACCCAGCCTGTCGCAAGGGCGCGGCATGGTGAAGTCTGGAACTCAAAGGCGAGGACCGTCCAAGCTGCGGCATGGAGATATAGACAGACTCTTCTAGAAAGGGCCGAAGTTAAGCAAGAGCGAGACCAGGGCAAAAAAGCGAGTGCAACGAATTAGTGAGAGTGGACGCTAATCAAAATTGTGCTACGCTTCGCACCTCGACGCGGGTGTAATTAAGTTGATAAAAATGTTGTATCAACTTGTCGTATTGTTTAAAAAATGTAATTATTTTTAAGTTAGATAGGCGAATCAGCCGTCTGCCCCAATTAAGGCCGTTATTTTTAAAACATCTGTACCATAGGTCAGACCGTCAAATGAAGGCATACAGACATACAAGTGAATATGGAAATTAAAGGCAATCGATGAGTAGAAAAGATTCAACCAAAGGAGGGGAGTGTTGTAGAACTCTCCAAAATCGTCCTAAGTTGAAGACATAATCAAAATTCGACTTAGGCAAAAATTTCATTTAAAGACATTTTTGGGAGTCTGCAGAGGCGCAGATCAGTCCACAAGGACCGTTTTGGGTTCTATAAGGCGTTGGAAATGACCAGGTGAAAATTCGAAGAAACATCGAATTTTCACTTAGGAAAAATGTTTTTGGTTCAGAATATCAGAGTAGAAGTATATAATGACAAAGATTTATGAATAATATACTTTTTCAAAGGTACCATAAATTGGACTTTGAAAAATAATATTTTTGGAAGGGCGTCAAAATTTGGCCTAAGAATCGATTTATCGAAAGTACGCCAAAGTTTCACTTGCAGACTAATTTTTCAAAACTGCGTTGAAATTTGGCTTGAAAATCGATTTTTCAAAAGTACGCCAAAATTCCACCCGCGGATTAACTTTTCAAAAGTACCTTGAAATTTGGCTTGAAAATCGATTTTTCAAAAGTACGCCAAAATTCCACCCGCGGATTAACTTTTCAAAAGTACCTTGAAATTTGGCTTGAAAATCGATTTTTCAAAAGTACGCCAAAATTTCACCCGCAGATTAGTTTTTCAAAAGTACCTTGAAATTTGGCTCGAAAATCGATTTTTCAAAAGTACGCTGAAATTGGTCTTAAAATGGATTTTTCAAAAGTACCACGAAGTCAGTTTAAAAAGTACCACGAAAATATACTTTAAATTATTTTTTATTTTTTATTCCTCAACCAAAGACATTGACCTTTGAGGTACGATCATTGAAAGCACAATTCTAAAGTATGAGCATAAAATTTTAACGATGCACTGCATCCAAAAGGCAAAATAGAAGATTTTGTCAAAGCCGGCGTAGTGCCGATAAGCAAAAATTGATAAAAATCAATGCACATGTACAAGGCCGGTTTCTCGCATGGAAGGAGTTTGGATTGACCCAGCGGCTCGCAATTTGGTCGAGCGCGTTGAGTAGTCCAGACAAAGCGATGGTAGAAAAGCCACTAACGGGGCTTTTCAAATGACAAAGTTATAGAGGAAAACGCCTTGTGCATAAAAATCCAAAAATTCAATTTTGCCTAATAGTCGCTCGAAGGTGAGACGCTGCCAAATCGATATTATTAATCGACTGTGATAAGGGTTAGTAAGTCGTGGACTGATCGAACGCCACTCAACTTATGCAGTAATAAGTCCTCTGAATGTGTTTGAGTACGTGAATTTCCACGATACAAGAACTTTAAAGCTAGGTAGTCTCTAGCGAAACTAAATTCATTTAGTAAAACTTTTTTAAGTTAATTTCAGTCAGCCTTAATTATTCATTTACCCAGAGTCTGAAATGATTCTAAAAGCTCGCATTTTGATTCTGAGAAGGTACGTATGAATCTTTTCTACCTAATCGATCGTTAGCGCGAGCGCTCTCGCTTGTATGGTCTGAAAGTCACTACCTTGATTGGGGAAGGCACGATTCTTTCTTGAGAATTTTGTATAACCAATTCTGTTAAATAAACGGATTCTTTGAACTAATGTTTCTTAATTGATCTTGAGGCCTGTTGACGGTCTATAATCCCTGGAACTTTCGTATAGAAAACCGGATGTGTCGAGTTAATTCGCATTAACGTTCGACCTTCTGGTTGTTGTACGGAGGTTCGATAGGGATTTTTTTATGCGTTTTTTGAGAAATATATTCCGTTATTAATGGACCAAAACGCGATTTTCGCGTACCAAAACTAATCCCTCCGCAGAGAAATTCTTCGGTTGGGATTTTTTTATGCAAAAATTCAGGAAATTAAGAGGTGCCTAAACCCCTAACGAGGGAATTCGGGTCCAGAGAGAGCGTAGTTTCCGATCTGTGGTAGTGCAGCCTTGGTCCCGCTTTTCGGCTACCGAAGTCATCTTATCTCGAACCCGCCTGGGAGGTAGAAGAACGGGGTAATACGCGACTGGCGCCCCCTGAGAAATAAATTGGTGTCGCGTCATTTTGACGCCCGGTGGTGCGTTCTTCTACAGGAACACCACCCACCCCCCCTGGGGGTGGAAACCACTCTTTCTTTAATTCTCCCTGCATAGTCGTGTGTGGCGGGTCGTGCAAACCGGGATTTTGTGTACAGCTTAAACGAGACGACCACCCGCCACCATCGCACTGAGGGGAAATTCCGGATTTTACTGTTCAAAAATCTCCAGAGACCTTAAATATCCATAGGATCGGGGTATATATTTTTTTAATTAATGGTAATTAAATTCCCTACATATCTGTCGAGGCAAATTTTTAAATGACTCTGTCAACTTTTATTAATGATATAATAAACTGTCAAAAAACTGTAAAAATTTTAATAAAAATAAAATATCCCGATCCAATGGATATTAAGGTCTCTAGAGATTTTCAAACAGTAAAATCCGGGATTCCCCACAGTGCATCGGAACACTCACTGCCTGAGCAGAGAGTAGTTTTTTTTCGGTTTCTGTTTAATGTTCGAGATTTTTTCTCTTCAATATTGTTACATTTACCTGCTCTCCATATAGAGTGTACATCGCACAATATACAGTGCGTGTAATTGGGGACAGGGCATGTACTTCCACATAGCGCGAGAGATATGACAACCCAGCTAACAGCAAACTCGCCCGTTGGCGGCATAGATTAAAGAGTCGGCGCTAGACCTAAAGCATCTCCATTCTCAGTTATTATTCTCTTCGCAAAAACGAAGAGTATATTGTATTTGATCGGCACATTTCTAAAATCATAAATATCGCTCGTAGAGAAAAAATTTTCGTATTATTGTGTTGGTGAACGAATTCTGAACAACTCTCAAAATGTCCGTCTGTCCGTTCGTCACGTTTCTTGTAAGCACGATAACTTAAGAAAGAAAAGTCCGATTGTATTGAAATTTAGAAAGTAAGTTAGTGTTAGCTAGAGGAAGAACCCTATTGTTTTTGAAGAAAATCGATCAGTAAATAAAAAAGTTATTAATTATTTAATTAAAAAAAAAAAAAATCTCTTAATTTTTGTCGCTTGTACTAAAATGGAAATCTTACGAGATATTCTTTCCATAATAATTTTTTTGTTTATGAAGTTTACTAATATATATTTCATAGAAGTGAAATATGTATGAATGTCGAAAGATCTATATCACAGACAATCAATTTTTCTAGCAATAGGTGGTGGCGCAGCGGCTAAAGCTTTGCGTTGCAATCCACAATCCCATCTTCTTAGAGTTGGAAAATATGTCGAGGGAAGACATTACACGCAAAGTCACATCTTATAGGGATGCCGACTGGCGTCTCTATAAGACACACGTTAATACACACTTAACACTTACAAACAACATCACAACAGCCGCCGAACTGGAAAATGCTGTGGGTGAGTTCACAAGGGTACTGCATGGCGCCAAACAGGGTGTTGCAAAAACCATAACTATAAATCCATACAAAGACCGACTCGACGCAGCGGTCATACAAGACATCCATGAAAAGAACCGACTAAGACAACTTTGGCAGCGAAATCGCGATGTCGGCGCCAAGGCCGAGATGGGTAGACTGCAACGGCAGATCAGGACCGCTATCAACACCGCAAAAAACCGGAAATGGCGGGATAGGCTGGAAGCGCTGAATCCTCAGGACAACTCGCTGTGGAAGCTGTCAAAGGCAATGAAAAATACGCGGGAAGCTATACCCGCCTTGACAAAACCAAACGGACAGACGGCTATGACAGACTCACAGAAGGCGAATAACTTAGCTGACCATTTTCAGAACATACACAACGTACTGATACCGAACAATGTTGAACACGACCGCATCGAAAATAACATTAACGAACTAATTGGCCATGACGTCCAATTGACACGAAGAGAATTTCTAAAAGTCATGGCCAAGCCCTCGGAGTTAGCCAAGATCATACGAACCTTACCTAATAACAAAGCCGCGGGTTCAGACGGTATCGAATATAAGCTACTCAAATCTCTCCCGAGGAAAGGTATTGTACAGTTGACGTACATTATCAACGCGATCCTGCGACTGCAACACTGGCCCAACCAGTGGAAATGCGCCGTGGTCGTGCCAATCCTGAAACAGAACAAGAACGCGAAGCTCGCCGGCAGTTACCGACCAATCTCGCTACTGTCGGCGATCTCCAAGTTGATTGAGAAGGTCATCCTGATCAGACTAGACTCTGCTCAGGATGAACTCCACATCGACGACGAGTACCAGTTCGGCTTCAGGCGGAGCAGGGGCACTGTGCAGCAGGTCGTCAGGATCGTGAATGACGTCAAGGTGCAATGCAACCTCGGGAAGAGCACCGTCATGGTGCTCCTCGATGTTGAGAAAGCCTTCGATACCGTGTGGATTTCGGGGCTGCTTCACAAACTAAACGCACTGGACTTTCCCATGCACATAACCAAACTTATTCACTCTTTCCTGACAGATAGGTCGCTGCAGGTCAGGGTGAATAATAAACTATCAACTCGGCGGGACATTCGCGCGGGTGTCCCCCAGGGGTCGTGCCTGTCACCGAAACTGTACAACTTGTACGTCTCCGACTTCCCGGAGTTCCCGAATACGAACCTTGCCAAGTACGCCGATGACACGGCCATGTATACACATTCGCACAATGCACAAGCAGCTAACATGCTGCTGAAAGCACACATGGCCCGTGCCACGGCGTATTACGATAAGTGGAAGATTCGGATCAACGCCGAGAAGTCCGAGTCGATCCTCTTCACGCGCCGGTTCACAGAGAACCGCATATTAACGCCAATTTTGATCAAGGGACAACAAATTCCAATCAAACGGTGCGTGAAGTATCTGGGGGTTAACTTGGACAAACGACTGACGTTTAACATACATATTAACGAAACAATACGCAAGGTCTACTCCATGTCCACAAATTTTTGCGCCTCATTTCTGATTCCGGCAGATACACCTCCCTCAGAGATCTATATGCACGATGTCACGACATAACTCCACTAGCGGACTACGTCCAAGAAATCTCCCAGAAATTCTACACCTTCAAGCTGGGCGATAGTCCGCTAACCAGCAACATTACTCAAATCAGAATGCATAATGCCCCATTCCAGATCAAACACCCCCTACCATACCAGGCGTTGCCTATCTTCCGGCAACCTTTTCCCTAGCCATACTTTCCTATACCACAACCTACCATTCCCCCACCTTTGATCTTTCCTCAACTTTATTTTTCCAATCCTTTCTATTCTCTTTCTGTATGTTCTATTTTTGTTCTTTCTTTATTCTTTTTGTTCTTTTTGTCACCAAAAATTCCATTTTGGCCGATAAACCTTTAAAAATTCAAACATTTTAAACCCTATTCTCTTTCCACCACATATTCCTGGCGTCAGGGAGACCACCAGTTCTAAGTTTTATATGCATTAGTTTTAGGCCTTTGTGGGCAGCATTTTCAAATGTATTATTAATTTTAAATCCACGCTAGGTGGGTAGGAATTTTAATTGTTCCTTTTTTTTGTCATTGTCGCCAAGCCGAGCCGAACCTACCCCGCTCAGCCCTACAATCACCACGGCGCTGCGCACCGTGGTTGTCTGGCTGGCTCCGAGGCAGGTTTCGGGGAGGCGCATATGTATATATGAACATTAATAAATTTTATTTGCTTGCTTGCAATCCAAAGGTCCCGTGTTCGAATCCCACAGGTTGGATATTTTTTTTTCATTTTTTTTTAAATCAAATTTTTTTCACAATAAAAATGGTATCACAAAATTTAGGATGTCCAAAAACTAACATTATTTAGAAGAAAACTGCGAAGAGAATGTGTAACAATTATATATAAAAAGCTTAGTAAATTGGCGAAGAGTACGTTTTTAGCTTGTTTCATTCAGCCAGTGGGCACACGCGATGTTGCAATTCTAACTCCCTATGCCCATCCCGCCACTACACACAGTGTATAATACGCAGCAGTTTAGCGTTTGTGACAGGCTTAACTCGTACTTACGGGGTAGCATATCGGTTCCCATGATGGTTTCTAAAGATACTTGACCAGTCGCACCAATGGGAAGGGTTCAAATATGAAAAAATACATTATTTATGTATGCAAATTTTTTATAAAAATTATTTATTAATATTACTGGATTAACATGACATGGCATGGCATGGTGAAATAAATTATGAATGTAATAGTAATTGTAATGCCTGCAGTACACTCTCGCCGAGACCGCTCGGCGAATGTCTCAGTTTTTAGTAATGTGAATGAAAGATATGGATATTTTTACAATTAATTAATTTTATTTATTTGCTTTTATCATGATTAGAAAATATTATTTAGGTATTAAGCAAATCACAACTTACACACTATTTTATTTACTACGAAATTACCTACTTTCTGTATATTGTTGCCCTAATCTCGGCACGCTAATATTCTAGTTAGGTGAAGATGGTGGATGAAAACAATTCATCGAAATAGAACAATTGAAAATTTAAATGTGATTTTAATAATTATTATTTACCTCACTGTATAACAATGAAACATGCCTGAATTAATAAAGGGTGTAGCCGGTTAATCATGTGAAAAATGCCCATAAAGGAAATGACATGAAATGGGCATCAAAATATTCCCTTGACTGTAAAAAATATTTGTTACAATATTATTTCAGAAATCCAAGGGTTAGCTGAATTTTTGCGAAAAGTGCAATTGTTAATTAAAAATTTGTTGCGACTTACCTAATGGACCAAAAATTTGAAAAAATTATCGACCATAAAGATCTTCCAGAAGACGTTGTGAATAACAAGAGGAAGAAGATATCTATCATGAATTTATTAATCCAGCTAAAGTTCTGGCCCCTATTTTTGATACCGCAAACATGCAGCTGGTGATAGACGAGGAAAGTAACGAGGATTAATTATTTTTTTGATGTTTAGTTAAAAATTATGTTATTAAGAAATGTAATAAATATTTGTTTTGAAGTTTTTATTTTTTTTCAACATGTGCCACCAAATAAAAAAATCTGAAAAAAATTGAGGGTATTAATAACACAAATGCGCGTCTGTCTGAAAAATATCATGATAGCACATTTTCAAAAAATGCACTTTTGGGCACTTTGGATTTTTCTTTATTTTTTTAAATTTCATACGAATTCATCTGGAAGATCTTTAGAAATTTTTTCGTCCATTAGGTAAGTTGCAACAAATTTTTAATTAACAATTGCCCTTTTTGCAAAAATTCAGCTCCCCAGACAAGAGCAAGCGAGAATATACTAGGTGGCCTCGGCCTCGCGGCTTGTGCTCCCTTTGACTCGTGGCCAAAAAACCGACACAAATCGGAGCATTAACGAGGCGAGGGGAGGCAAAGCGAGGGAGCACGGGGCGATGCGAGCGCAGCAAGTACACTCTCGCTCGCCTGCCCTCGCAACGCCTCGGCGAGAGTGTACTGCAGGCATAAGTGTCGAAGAATTTGTTAATCCAGTAATGTTGAAAAATAATTTTTATAAAAAATTTGCATACACAAATAATGTATTTTTTCATATTTTAATCCTTCCACTTTCGTTTAGGAAGTTCATGGGTGCGACTGGTCAAGTATCTTTAGAAGCCATCATGGCAACCGACATGCTGCACCATAAGTACGAGTTAGGCCTGTCACAAATGCTAAACAGCTGCATATTGCATATTGTACGATGTACACTGTATGGAGAGCAGGTAAATGTAACAAAAGTATATCATTATATATCATGTTATAGAGAAAAAAATCTCGAGAAATAAACAAAAACCGAAAAAGAAAACTACCCCCTAAACAGGGGGTGGCTTCCACCCCCCCGGGTAGGGTGTGTTACAAGGGTGGTGGGTGGTCATCTCCTTTGATCTGTACCCGAAATCCCGGTTCGAAGGACCCGCCACACTCGACTATACAGCCAGAATTTAAAAAATGAGCGGTTTAACCCCATTTAGGCGGTTTGTCCACTACATCCAGTTCCGAAATCCGAACTTGGATGACGGACATTTACATTTGATGTCGAAAGTTCGTGACGGAAGTCTGTCCTCTACAGTCGTTCTCGGACCACTAGTAACCACTCTTAAAGCATAAACAACACACAAAAATGACAGTGTTTTGCTCTTTGATGCATCGAACCGTCCTCGGAACCGATCTAGAGGTGTATCCGAGGTAGAAGAATATTCGGAGTCCGAGATGACGTATCTTTGATGTCGGATGTCGTGCGGACAAACAGCCAATTTGATTACATAGGCAGGTACTTCGGTCCGTCATTTCGGATCTCGTATACTTTTTCATCTCATCTTTCAATAAAAGTATATTCCCAGGGGCGTAGCGAAGGGGAGTAAGGGGGATTACCCCTTAATTTTGTCAGATTTGGCAAAAGTTGGAAATTCGAGACATAAGTGGACAATTCGTATTGAAATTTTTTTTTACATTTTCTCCCTCTGCTCATCAACTTTTATTTCGGCGGGAACTTTGTAAGTTTGATATTTTTTTAGATTTTCTCCTCCCCGCTCATCAATTTTTATTTCGGCGGAACTTGGTAAAAACTGGGTGAAAGTTGGAAATTCGAGATTTAAGTTGGCAATTGTTACTGAAATTTTTTTTTTTTGAATTTCTCCCTGATTATTTACTTAAGTCTTATGAAGTTGGCAAATTTGAAAAATAACCCCCCAAAAAAGTTGGCTCGCTACGCCCCTATATATTCCATTTCTTTGTTGTCGCTAGCGTCAAATCTACCAAATATTATTTTTGTCCGTAAAATCATTTTGTAGATACAGCGCCAACAGACTGACAGACAGCCTAAAACGCGAAAACACGAAGATATTTCGGAGTGATTTTTTCACAATTTCAATATACCCTTCGGTAACCAAGAGCAGTAAAAAAACCTTAGCTCTCAGACAGTATTATTTATAAAGCATATTTATTTTTTTCTATACATAGTATAGTAAATAAATATCTAATTATAGTGACAAAAAATTGTATGCAGTCCAAATTGTTGCTTACAACACAAAAAAAAACACCTAAGCAGAAAATAATATAAATATTTATAACTGGATAAACGACGCGCAAGGGTTTTATTTAATAAGTCCAGAGAGGGATAATATAAATACATAATTACTATTAGGTACAATAATGTCAATAATCTGTCTTGGAACGGTTCAATTTAGATTGCATGCAGTTGATTCAAGGTCATTACCATTTTCATTTCGGAGCATTAACGAGGCGAGGGGAGGCAAAGCGAGGGAGCACGGGGCGATGCGAGCGCAGCAAGTACACTCTCGCTCGCCTGCCCTCGCAACGCCTCGGCGAGAGTGTACTGCAGGCATAAGTGTCGAAGAATTTGTTAATCCAGTAATGTTGAAAAATAATTTTTATAAAAAATTTGCATACACAAATAATGTATTTTTTCATATTTTAATCCTTCCACTTTCGTTTAGGAAGTTCATGGGTGCGACTGGTCAAGTATCTTTAGAAGCCATCATGGCAACCGACATGCTGCACCATAAGTACGAGTTAGGCCTGTCACAAATGCTAAACAGCTGCATATTGCATATTGTACGATGTACACTGTATGGAGAGCAGGTAAATGTAACAAAAGTATATCATCCTATATCATGTTATAGAGAAAAAAATCTCGAGAAATAAACAAAAACCGAAAAAGAAAACTACCCCCTAAACAGGGGGTGGCTTCCACCCCCCCGGGTAGGGTGTGTTACAAGGGTGGTGGGTGGTCATCTCCTTTGATCTGTACCCGAAATCCCGGTTCGAAGGACCCGCCACACTCGACTATACAGCCAGAATTTAAAAAATGAGCGGTTTAACCCCATTTAGGCGGTTTGTCCACTACATCCAGTTCCGAAATCCGAACTTGGATGACGGACATTTACATTTGATGTCGAAAGTTCGTGACGGAAGTCTGTCCTCTACAGTCGTTCTCGGACCACTAGTAACCACTCTTAAAGCATAAACAACACACAAAAATGACAGTGTTTTGCTCTTTGATGCATCGAACCGTCCTCGGAACCGATCTAGAGGTGTATCCGAGGTAGAAGAATATTCGGAGTCCGAGATGACGTATCTCTGATGTCGGATGTCGTGCGGACAAACAGCCAATTTGATTACATAGGCAGGTACTTCGGTCCGTCATTTCGGATCTCGTATACTTTTTCATCTCATCTTTCAATAAAAGTATATTCCCAGGGGCGTAGCGAAGGGGAGTAAGGGGGATTACCCCTTAATTTTGTCAGATTTGGCAAAAGTTGGAAATTCGAGACATAAGTGGACAATTCGTATTGAAATTTTTTTTTACATTTTCTCCCTCTGCTCATCAACTTTTATTTCGGCGGGAACTTTGTAAGTTTGATATTTTTTTAGATTTTCTCCTCCCCGCTCATCAATTTTTATTTCGGCGGAACTTGGTAAAAACTGGGTGAAAGTTGGAAATTCGAGATTTAAGTTGGCAATTGTTACTGAAATTTTTTTTTTTAGAATTTCTCCCTGATTATTTACTTAAGTCTTATGAAGTTGGCAAATTTGAAAAATAACCCCCCAAAAAAGTTGGCTCGCTACGCCCCTATATATTCCATTTCTTTGTTGTCGCTAGCGTCAAATCTACCAAATATTATTTTTGTCCGTAAAATCATTTTGTAGATACAGCGCCAACAGACTGACAGACAGCCTAAAACGCGAAAACACGAAGATATTTCGGAGTGATTTTTTCACAATTTCAATATACCCTTCGGTAACCAAGAGCAGTAAAAAAACCTTAGCTCTCAGACAGTATTATTTATAAAGCATATTTATTTTTTTCTATACATAGTATAGTAAATAAATATCTAATTATAGTGACAAAAAATTGTATGCAGTCCAAATTGTTGCTTACAACACAAAAAAAAACACCTAAGCAGAAAATAATATAAATATTTATAACTGGATAAACGACGCGCAAGGGTTTTATTTAATAAGTCCAGAGAGGGATAATATAAATACATAATTACTATTAGGTACAATAATGTCAATAATCTGTCTTGGAACGGTTCAATTTAGATTGCATGCAGTTGATTCAAGGTCATTACCATTTTCATTTCGGAGCATTAACGAGGCGAGGGGAGGCAAAGCGAGGGAGCATGGGGCGATGCGAGCGCAGCAAGTACACTCTCGCTCGCCTGCCCTCGCAACGCCTCGGCGAGAGTGTACTGCAGGCATAAGTGTCGAAGAATTTGTTAATCCAGTAATGTTGAAAAATAATTTTTATAAAAAATTTGCATACACAAATAATGTATTTTTTCATATTTTAATCCTTCCACTTTCGTTTAGGAAGTTCATGGGTGCGACTGGTCAAGTATCTTTAGAAGCCATCATGGCAACCGACATGCTGCACCATAAGTACGAGTTAGGCCTGTCACAAATGCTAAACAGCTGCATATTGCATATTGTATGATGTACACTGTATGGAGAGCAGGTAAATGTAACAAAAGTATATCATCCTATATCATGTTATAGAGAAAAAAATCTCGAGAAATAAACAAAAACCGAAAAAGAAAACTACCCCCTAAACAGGGGGTGGCTTCCACCCCCCCGGGTAGGGTGTGTTACAAGGGTGGTGGGTGGTCATCTCCTTTGATCTGTACCCGAAATCCCGGTTCGAAGGACCCGCCACACTCGACTATACAGCCAGAATTTAAAAAATGAGCGGTTTAACCCCATTTAGGCGGTTTGTCCACTACATCCAGTTCCGAAATCCGAACTTGGATGACGGACATTTACATTTGATGTCGAAAGTTCGTGACGGAAGTCTGTCCTCTACAGACGTTCTCGGACCACTAGTAACCACTCTTAAAGCATAAACAACACACAAAAATGACAGTGTTTTGCTCTTTGATGCATCGAACCGTCCTCGGAACCGATCTAGAGGTGTATCCGAGGTAGAAGAATATTCGGAGTCCGAGATGACGTATCTCTGATGTCGGATGTCGTGCGGACAAACAGCCAATTTGATTACATAGGCAGGTACTTCGGTCCGTCATTTCGGATCTCGTATACTTTTTCATCTCATCTTTCAATAAAAGTATATTCCCAGGGGCGTAGCGAAGGAAAGTAAGGGGGATTACCCCTTAATTTTGTCAGATTTGGCAAAAGTTGGAAATTCGAGACATAAGTGGACAATTCGTATTGAAATTTTTTTTTACATTTTCTCCCTCTGCTCATCAACTTTTATTTCGGCGGGAACTTTGTAAGTTTGATATTTTTTTAGATTTTCTCCTCCCCCGCTCATCAATTTTTATTTCGGCGGAACTTGGTAAAAACTGGGTGAAAGTTGGAAATTCGAGATTTAAGTTGGCAATTGTTACTGAAATTTTTTTTTTTAGAATTTCTCCCTGATTATTTACTTAAGTCTTATGAAGTTGGCAAATTTGAAAAATAACCCCCCAAAAAAGTTGGCTCGCTACGCCCCTATATATTCCATTTCTTTGTTGTCGCTAGCGTCAAATCTACCAAATATTATTTTTGTCCGTAAAATCATTTTGTAGATACAGCGCCAACAGACTGACAGACAGCCTAAAACGCGAAAACACGAAGATATTTCGGAGTGATTTTTTCACAATTTCAATATACCCTTCGGTAACCAAGAGCAGTAAAAAAACCTTAGCTCTCAGACAGTATTATTTATAAAGCATATTTATTTTTTTCTATACATAGTATAGTAAATAAATATCTAATTATAGTGACAAAAAATTGTATGCAGTCCAAATTGTTGCTTACAACACAAAAAAAAACACCTAAGCAGAAAATAATATAAATATTTATAACTGGATAAACGACGCGCAAGGGTTTTATTTAATAAGTCCAGAGAGGGATAATATAAATACATAATTACTATTAGGTACAATAATGTCAATAATCTGTCTTGGAACGGTTCAATTTAGATTGCATGCAGTTGATTCAAGGTCATTACCATTTTCATTTGTTTGGTTTTTGCGGCCTCCACCTATCTCCTGGAAGAGGAATTACAAAATGCTACTACTACTTGCACTGAAATTATTGGTTGATATCCACGATGTAATATTGTCAAAAGCTACAAGTAGTTCCATCTGTTCAAATTTGTAAGGTTGGTGATGCGCTCCGGCGATCTTAATAACTTAGCATCTCAGTTTATCATTTTACTTATTGTTGATATCATCGTACACTAAAGAGACAATGACAGAAAGGCCCATAATTAGTTTGACTATAGACCACCAGGTGGCGTACTCCCTATTTTCAGACGCCTATTAGGCAATCCAAACCACGTGACATCCAACATGGAGTGTGTGGGCGTCGAGGGCAAACATTCATTTTCATTTGTTAAACGTTTGTGTTTTTCTGTTGGCTTGGCTACGTTTCCGGAATTTAGTAAAAATAACCACGTATTTGCCAACTGTTTGCCCACAACGCTATATTTTGACTGATCGTTGGATTCCCTAATAGAACACGAAAGTAAATAATACGCAAATTAAACTAAACGCCATACCGACCACATTATTTAGTGTCAGCCAAGAGAATCGGGGATTAATAATTTGCTTGTTTACAGTTGTGGGCCGAACAAACAAACAGCCGTTTAGCGATCTCTATTTTCCCCTATATGCTCGAAGGTCACTACTGTAAGTTGTCTCGCCATTACTGTTTTCTCTAGTGATGGGCATAACCGATTAATTTCAATAACCGAATACTAGGTATTCAAGTGATTTCAATAACCAAATAATCATTCGAGTGATGGTCACTTGAATGCTATGCATAACTTACTCGTTTAATATACGATACGAGTGAACATTTAATTTATTTGTGAGAGTGATGAGTGATATGACTACTTCAATAACTGTGTAACATTCGGTTATTTTTCACTCCAGTACTCGTTGACAATAACCGAGTAATGCAGGTTATTTCAATAACCAGATAACCGGTTATTTTTCACTCGAGTGATCCCATCACTTTTTCTCCAGTCATTTTAGACAAAAATATGGCTTCCGATCTAACAATTATGTATATATTTAAGTTTTAAAATTGTTAACAATGATATGAATCAAATATAATTAGTTTGTAAAGTATATATTGTGAAAATAAGATGTAAATGGTTTTTTAATATATCTTGAAACTATAACTTCCACAAAAAATTTGTAAAGAGTTTTTTTGTAGATAATATTGTATACAACTTTTATTAAAAACTTTTTGTTGTAACTTCGATAATTAAAAAGTTATAAGCAACAATTCACGAAAATTTAGGGGATGAAAAACTATGATTGTTAATAACTTTTTTTTTTTTATTAATTTTATGAAAAAAAAATGCATCAGGGTTTTTTTTAAGAGCATAATACTTTGATTCACTATTTTTTATATTTCAATTATTTTTAAGAGTTTTTCACTGCAAAGGGAGAAAGGTCAAAGATAAGTGAGGTATATTGAGATGTGAGATATATAATTACATAGCTTCCACGTATACACTGATACACAAGCCGCTAGAAGGTGGGACGAGATCGTTGTGTTTTCCAAGATGGATTTCACCTATCCAAGTACTAACCGCGCTGTAATGAAGCGTATTTTCAACCCGAATAAACCACTTATATTTTCCATAAATAAATATGTTTCTGTTAGATTATTTAATAAAAATTAACAGGCTGTGAAAAATAATTATATCACCGCATAAACTAATAGGCCCCACCAGGCCTAACCGTTCTGAAAATGCATACTAAACCGTGATCTCCGCAGAAAGCATTCAGTTGCTACCAGTGAACAACAGCGAGCAGAAGTGCCTTCTCCAGGGAAACCGCCAGCAGACGTAAGTTCCAATATTTGAATCTTGGCGTCTTGGCGTCTTGTTCACCAACCATTTTTCATTTAACGATCACATAATAGCTCTGACCTCTGAATGCTATAGGAAATTAGGATTTATTCTTAGATCGAGTAAAGATTTTAGTTACAGCACCTGCATTATGTTGTTTAATTCATATGTACGCTCTAAACTTGAATATTGTTGCATTATATGGTCTCCAAGAGCATTTCTTTACACTGATATGCTGGAAAAAGTACAAAAAATGTTTTTAAGATCTATGTATTTTAAGAAACATAGAATATGGCCTTTCTTAATGTCCTATCAAAGTCAGCTAACAGAATTTAATGTAACTTCTCTTACTAAACGCCGTAAAAACATTCAAATATTATTTATATTTGATATTTTATATAACAAAATAGATGCACCTGAAATTCTAGGTGCCTTAAGCTTTCATGTACCAGACGTCAGACTAAGGAGGAGAGATTGTATGTTTAACACATCTGCAAATACAAACTCACCTGTTGAAAGATGTTCATCGGCAGTCAATGATATAATCTGTGATGCAGATATGTTTAATATCAACAGAAACAAATTAAAGTCAAAACTATCTGTGATAAGATAAGATAACATAAATATTTAGTTTTCTTTTTAGTCATGTCATGTACTTATACTGCGAATGTTTTTATTATTGTTATTTTAGTTGATTGTTATTCATTATTATTTACAGTATGTTGTACTCAAGCCTGTATTTATTGTTTTTTCTGTGTTTCACTGTATATATGTAACTAGGGAATACCTGTTTATATGCAGTATAAATAAATAAATAAATAAATTTGTTAACTATATTTCCGCGACACTGTACTAAGTTGCGCCTACGGCAATCAATATCCACGCGCACCGTTCCCCCGTCATTACCGCGAATAGAGGGGATAGTGGACTAGATACCCGAGGCACTGAGAGCAGACAGTTAGTTCCTCACGAGCTCCAACAGCGACCAGACGTGCCCACTGCAGCCAGCTTCGGAAATAAGTAAGTAAAGTGAGTAAAGTAAGTAAGTGAAATTTCTCTAAGACCGGGAGACAGAAAATAATGGTAAAGTCCGCGATTTCTGACTTGTAAAATATTTTTCATTTAACCGTTTCACCTGAAAATAATACAAGTATTCATTTACCGCTACGCACCGTGTCTGCACATTTTCCCCCTCTACCGGCTTGTGGAAAGAGGAAAGTCTTTATTAAAACTCGTGATATCAAACAGTCGTGGTCGGCCGCTCCACGACTCTAGACGCGTCCAGCAGTAAGCAGGAGCCCCGCCAACTGTGCAAGTACCGATCCTTAAAGATTGCTCCTACCGCGACTACGTCATTACTGCATTCAGCAAATATAGAGTTCCCCACTCTAGCCGTGAATCTTCTGTTATAGTCACCGCTGAGAAGACCGGAACGAGGAGTGCGACTCGAGACCGTTACCAGACCGGACGTGAGCCAGGACGAAAAGTGAGTAGGTTCATAAATAATAGGTACAAGTTTGACCCTTAAAATAATTAATTTTGCTGCTTTGTTTGGTAACTGCTTGTTTCTTCCTGGTATTTAATGACAACCCGTAACCTGATTAACTCGGCAATTCACTCCTTTAACCTGTCATTGTCTGTCAAACTGTACGTCACCGCCATTTTTACCGCCATATCGCTGCTTCACTCCTGCTTACCTTAGTAACGTCACCGTATCGCATGGTAGCACTTACCGTAATCATCAGCACGTCACAGCCTGGGTTTGCTCTTTTGTGCGTTATGAATGTACTGTATATATTAAACTAGTTAAGCTGTAAATAGTTTCGTTATCACTGTAACTTATAGGAAATAAATAGATATTTTGTTTTACCGAATTTTATGTTTTACTGCTGTTTGTGTAACAGTCCAATTTTCCCAAATTGACCCACTGGAAGTTACTGTTTTCTCCACTGTAGCTATCCCAGCCCTACTGTAACAGGCTGTGTTAAGAGGCTAGTGTGGGACCTTTGCCCCACGTAAAAAATTGTAAAGGTGGCGCCCGAGTAACCGAACCGTTGCTAAGGTGCCAAAAGTGACCACTTTCCGGCCTCACCGGAAAGTATACGTCACAAACTTGGCGGCCCGAGCAGGGACTGTATTAAATTAAATTAGATTGTGGGAAAATTTAATTGGACTTTCGCATTCGGCAGTCACCGGACGCGACCGAAAAAGTACCGACCGGCCTAGAGAGACATCTGAGGTGTCATTTTCGACTAAACCGACCAGGAGGAAGCGATTGCGACCATTACCGAACCGCTCCGACCACTCCCGAAGACGTTCTCGATCATTTTAAGAAGACTATTAGATTTTGGGAATTGAACACAGGTTCCGGCGGTGTTAGCATACGAAGAGGCTGCACTTTTAACCGAAAACCCGAACTCCGGCCGAACGTTTCCGAAGTGTACCGAAGGGATCCGAAAAGGAACGAAGTCGTGTGGGGTATCAAATTTAGGGTAATCGGACCCAAGGAATCGATTGCCACCAGTGTCCGGCCGATCAGACCAACCGTTCCGGAAAAAAGTGCGCTACGGCCAAAGTAAGGGTCGAAATTGAGTAACTCTGATACTAGGTTGTAGTCCGGACCCAGATACATTTTCTGCACCGAATTTTACCGACCAACCGGATTTTACCCGGAATACTTGGAGTCCCCGGAGTCCGGAGTTACTAGGCAAGTGACCCCTCGTGAAATAGTAACTTTGGGACGCTGAATCGATTGCCACTGGTTTCAGACCGCTCCGACCAACCGTTTCGGAAAACCGTGTACCACAGCAACCTGGGAGGTCGAAACTGAGTAAGACCGACAAGATTGGGTAACTGGCATCGCAAGACACCGTCTAATTTGGTTTCGCCGATTCTACCGATTTTCTGGATTATCCCCGGAGTCCTACCAGTTCCGGTGATAAATTCTATCCGTTTGGTGCCTACCACTACCAGTGGCCTTCCAGTGCGTAAACCATTTGCGCATAACTGCAACCGCTTATATCCGCTGCCAAGAAGTCAGAACGGGGAGTTCTGCTTGAGAACTCGAACGGTAAGGACGTCTCCGAAGAAGCACTACCAGATACCGCCTGATACCTGCTTTCTTCACTGTCACCGTCCTCACCACTGTCACTGTCACCGCCACCGTTCACTGTTGTCCGTTACCGTCGAGAGAGTTCTGCTTGAGAACTCGAAGGGTAAGGACGTCTCCGAAGAAGCACTACCAGATACCGCCTGATACCTGCTTTCTTCTGTCACCGTCCTCACTACTGTCACTGTCACCGCCACCGTTCACTGTTGTCCGTTACCGTCGAGAGAGTTCTGCTTGAGAACTCGAACGGTAAGGACGTCTCCGAAGAGCACTACCAGATACCACCTGTTACCTGCTTTCTTCACTGTCACCGTTACCGCCTCTGTCACCGTCATCACCGCTGGCACCGTCACCGCCTCTGTCACCGTCTTCACCACTGTCACCGTCACCGCCATCGTTCACCGTTGTCCGTTACCGTCGAGAGTTCTACTTGAGAACTCGAACGAGAAGGACCTCTCTGAAGCAGCACTACCAGGCATCATCTATTACCGACTGTCCTAACATAGACCATCCACCGTCCACCGTCACCGTCACTGTCACCGTTCACCGTTCATCGTTGGCCGTTACCGTCCAGAGTCGGAGTGTTTGAAATCATCTCAGAGAAGCAAACATGTCCGATACCGAGGAAGAACCGAAACATGAGTCAGAAAACCCGGAACAACTGGATACCGAACTAAGCAAATTCCGTCTAGACCTATCTGGCACCGTGGAAGAAAAGAAACGGCGCCTGGTTAAATTTATCAAGGATGGGTGTACGTCACCGCTTCCAACTACTTCACGACTCGCCTTCCCATCACTTCTGCCGCCGCCACTAGTAATCTCACCGCAAGCCCAGACCGTAACATCTGTCCCGCCTCCACCCACGACTACTGGTAATCCGCTGCTGGATCCCCTCAAGATCCGTAAATGGGGTATCCACTTTAATGGGAAAGGAGACCATGCCGCCTTCCTAGAGAGGCTAGAAGAAGTCTGCTCCTATACTGGAATGAGACCGGAACAGCTGCTGCCCGAACTACCGGAGCTGTTACAAGGAACGGCAGTATTATGGTACCGCAATAACCGGGCACGTTGGACAAGTTGGAGCGAATTTACGAAGGATTTCCGCATCTTCTACTTCTCGGTGAACTACCAGGAAGAAATATAGGCACAAATTAGCCGCCGCTTACAGAAACCAGAAGAAGCTGCCAGCACCTACCTGAATGACATGCAGACTCTGATCCGGAGACATGGCGATTTCTCCCCACAAGAAGAGCTCCGTTGGGTGTACAGAAACCTGCTCCCCGACTATAGACAGTACATCCCAAGGACCACGGTAACTGACATATCCACCCTGACCGCCAGAGTGATGGAATACGAAACTCTACGCCGGGAAATGCAGCAGGTGTATCGCGCCACCTCCGCTACATCACACCCAGGTATGCACACGACTGCCCCCGTCACCCCCCGGCCAGCACCAACCTACCTCCCGGATCCACCGCCACCAGTAACGTCAGGAGGAGCGCAAATGTCCACCCCAGCATCCCAACCGCCTCCAGGAAACCGCAGAGCCATTGAACCGGCATCAACACCGTCAACAAGTGGCATGACACGCGCCGGAAACAGACCGCTGGAAAGTAGATCACCGGAAAACAGACCACCGAGCCAAAGACCGTCAGAAAATAGGCCGCCCGTCAACAATGAGCCCACACAGGACCTCAACAGTATCTGCTGGAGATGTGGCAGATCTGGACACTTCCGCAGTCAATGTCGATTTCCGCCACAACTATTCTGCTCACGCTGTGGCCGACCAGGTATCATGACACGGGATTGTCAGTGCCGAAGGACGGAAAACTAGACCGGAACCGCACCGTAACGAGGCCAGTACGGTTCCCTCCTACCTCCGCCTCGCAAGATACCGACTACAAGGATAACAGACCGCACATACCAGTAACCATGTATGGTAGAACGTTCTCCGCCCTAATAGACACCGGTGCCGTCCGTTCCTACGTGGGAAACCAAGTAATGGAAATCTGCAAACAACAAGGAATACCTTCGGTAGCAATATCTACCCCTTCCGCCCAGCTAGCCGATGGAAACCTTGTAAACGTCACCAGTGCCTATGATCTCGACTTCATGGTAGAGGAAAGTTCGTTTTCCGAAAGACTACTCTACCTCCCGAATCTGACATCCGACATTGTACTAGGCATGGACATCCTGAGTACAAGGGAATTTACACTTGATCTAACTACCGCCACCGTCTGTCTGGATCGCCGTCCCGTCTCACTGCCGCTGCCAACTGCTCCGCTGACTGGAATCGCCCTGACGCTATCCCAGGTTGAAGAAACCCGCCTTCAAGAATTTTTGGATATGGAACTGCCAAGCTTTCAGGATATAACCGGAACCACCAAGTTAGCCCAACATCACATCCGCCTGTCGCGACCGGAACCGATCAAACAGAGGTACCGGCCACAAAACCCTAGGATGCAGGAAATTATTAACACCGAAGTCGACGAAATGTTAGCTAATGGAATTATCGAACCGTCCAACAGTCCATGGAGTTCACCTGTGGTCATAGTCCGCAAAAAGGATGGAAAGCCCCATTTCTGCATAGATTTTCGGAAAGTAAACGAGGTCACGGAAAAAGATGCCTATCCACTACCGTACATCAATGCAATACTGGACAAACTCCGAAAAGCTCGTTACATTTCTAGTATAGATCTAAAACAAGGATACTGGCAAATACCACTCTCTGCCGAAAGCAAGCCTATCACAGCTTTCACCGTACCAGGACGAGGACTGTTCCATTTCCGAGTTATGCCGTTTGGACTTCATTCCGCACCTGCTACTTTTCAACGACTCTTGGACCGAATCATTGGACCTGATATGGAACCATATGCTTTCGCATATTTGGATGACATTATAGTCCTGGGTGAAACTTTTGAAGATCACCTGAAGAACCTACATGAAGTATTCCGCCGACTGAGAATGGCCAATCTACAGCTGAACCCCGAGAAATGTCAGTTCTGTAGAAAGTCGCTACGATACCTAGGACATGTGGTTACCGCAGAAGGCATCAACACCGATCCAGAGAAAGTGGAGGCCATCGAGAAATTTCCCACGCCTCGAAACGTACGAGACGTCCGTCGGTTTCTTGGTGTTGCCTCCTGGTACAGACGATTCGTACCAGCATTTTCCCAAATTGTGACTCCGTTAACCCGACTCTTGAAAAAGAACCACCGTTTCAAATGGGACACCGAACAGGAAGAAGCTTTTGGTCAACTCAAGAAGTGTCTGACTAAGGCTCCAGTTTTGACCTGTCCCGACTTCAAGAAGCCGTTCACCCTACAAACCGACGCCTCAGACCAAGGTTTAGGGATAGCCTTGACACAGGAAATTGAGGGACATGACCGAGTTATTGCCTACGCCAGCCGAACCTTAACTCCCGCCGAGAAGAACTACTCCGTAACGGAAAGGGAATGTTTGGCTATCGTGTGGGGAATAGAGAAGATGAGACCGTACCTCGAAGGGTACCACTTCACCGTCTTGTCCGATCACCAGTCCCTCCGCTGGTTACACTCTATCAAAAGTCCGACTGGCCGCCTAGCTCGCTGGAGCATATTTTTGCAACAGTATGACTTTGAGATTAAGTACCGTAAAGGAAGCTTAAACCGTGTAGCTGATGCACTGTCACGTCAACCATTGGAAGGACCTTCTCCCACCACGGGTACCGAAGAATTATGTGCTGTGAATGAGGCACCAAACTGTTCTTGGTACAGACGGAAGAAGTCGGAAGTTGAAAAGAACCCAGAAGCTAATCCGGATTACTGTGTACGTAATGACCGGCTGTACCGCCACTTCTGGGATTCCAGTGACTTAACCGAACCCGACCAATACGACCCGTGGAAGTTATGCGTACCAACGCCACTCCGGACCACAGTTTTGCAAGAAAACCACGATGCTCCGTCCGCTGGACACATGGGAATTGCCAAGACTACAGCCCGGATCACACAAAAGTACTACTGGCCAGGGATGTTCCGCGACATCGCCAGATATGTACGTAGCTGTATGCAGTGCCAACGTTACAAGATCTCCCAGCAGCAAACACCAGGAGCCATGCAACCGTCCGTCAGCCGCCAACCCTGGGAAACCGTCAGTACCGACTTAGTAGGACCGCTACCCAGATCCAGTAAAGGAAACAACTACCTAGTAGTTTTTCAGGACCGCTTTACCAAATGGATCCAGTGCCGCCCCCTACGAAGTGCCACCGCCCGCAATGTCAGCCAAGCTCTCTATGATGAAGTTATCACCCCGTTTCGGATGTCCGCGTACCGTAATCACGGATAATGGTACCCAGTACGACAACCGTATGTTCCAGTCATTATTGGACGAATTTGGTATCCAGCACCGTTTCACACCACCGTACACACCACAGGCAAATCCAGTTGAACGAGCCAATCGCACTATCAAGACTATGATAGCACAATACTGCGAACACGATCATCGGAAATGGGACCAACATTTGAATAGCTTTCAGCTAGCTATCAACAGTGCCAAACATGAATCAACCGGATTTTCACCCGCATTTCTGAACTTTGGAAGAGAACTTTCGCTACCAGCCACCGTATACCAAGCCGAAACCAACGAAGCTACCGAACCCAACGAAGATGAGGATAATCAGATCCCAACCGTTCATACCGACCGCCTAAAGAAGCTACAAGAAGTGTTCGAACTGGTTAGGATAAAGCTTGCCCAAGCATATACCTCCCAGAGCAAATACTATAACCTACGACGCCGAGATATCCAGTATCACGTAGGCAACCGGGTTATGAAACGAGAAAATCCCCTCTCCTCGGCTATTAAAGGCTTTGCGTCTAAATTAGCTCCGAAATATTCTGGACCGTATACCGTGACCCAAGTCGTATCACCCGTGGTTTACAATCTAAAGTCGGATACTGGAAAGAAACTGGCCCGTATCCATATTAAGGACTTGAAACCACATGTAGCTGTCAACGAGCCGCCAAGGACAGAACAGACCGCCAACAAGAAATCTTCCAGGAGACCACCAACCTCGTTTCCTGACGAAGAAAATCGACCGCCCGTCCCGCCCGAGTACGTTACCCGTCGATCTGCCAGATTGAGACAACACTAAGAAGTTCAGCGTAACCTACTCCCATAGGGACCTGATCGCCGCAAGAATAGAAAAAGAAATCCAGCATCAAAGACCAGAAGTATCCGTTTAATTTTTCATTATTTTAGGTATTTCTTTTAGGAGGATCCTCCCTACCAGGATCTAGGAGTATGGTATCCAGCCGTAGCGAGAGGACCTCAGCAATATTTTATTTGTTTTTATTACCACTGTTATTTTTGAAAAATTTAGTTTTGATTTTTATTTGTAAAAGGTGTACGTGTCCCCAAATAAAGTTTATGCAACCGGTGTGGGGTACGCGCCTTAAAATCAGTTAGGGAACTTGAGTAAATTTTCTTTTAATCTTTTTCCAGTACTGAAGCAAGAAAGAAAAAAAATAATTACATTATTTTTTTTTATGAAGTAAGAGGGGGGTGTAATGAAGCGTATTTTCAACCCGAATAAACCACTTATATTTTCCATAAATAAATATGTTTCTGTTAGATTATTTAATAAAAATTACCAGGCTGTGAAAAATAATTATATCACCGCATAAACTAATAGGCCCCACCAGGCCTAACCGTTCTGAAAATGCATACTAAACCGTGATCTCCGCAGAAAGCATTCAGTTGCTACCAGTGAACAACAGCGAGCAGAAGTGCCTTCTCCAGGGAAACCGCCAGCAGACGTAAGTTCCAATATTTGAATTATATTTCCGCGACACTGTACTAAGTTGCGCCTACGGCAATCAATATCCACGCACACCGTTCCCCCGTCATTACCGCGAATAGAGGGGATAGTGGACTAGATACCCGAGGCACTGAGAGCAGACAGTTAGTTCCTCACGAGCTCCAACAGCGACCAGACGTGCCCACTGCAGCCAGCTTCGGAAATAAGTAAGTAAAGTGAGTAAAGTAAGTAAGTGAAATTTCTCTAAGACCGGGAGACAGAAAATAATGGTAAAGTCCGCGATTTCTGACTTGTAAAATATTTTTCATTTAACCGTTTCACCTGAAAATAATACAAGTATTCATTTACCGCTACGCACCGTGTCTGCACATTTTCCCCCTCTACCGGCTTGTGGAAAGAGGAAAGTCTTTATTAAAACTCGTGATATCAAACAGTCGTGGTCGGCCGCTCCACGACTCTAGACGCGTCCAGCAGTAAGCAGGAGCCCCGCCAACTGTGCAAGTACCGATCCTTAAAGATTGCTCCTACCGCGACTACGTCATTACTGCATTCAGCAAATATAGAGTTCCCCACTCTTGCCGTGAATCTTCTGTTATAGTCACCGCTGAGAAGACCGGAACGAGGAGTGCGACTCGAGACCGTTACCAGACCGGACGTGAGCCAGGACGAAAAGTGAGTAGGTTCATAAATAATAGGTACAAGTTTGACCCTTAAAATAATTAATTTTGCTGCTTTGTTTGGTAACTGCTTGTTTCTTCCTGGTATTTAATGACAACCCGTAACCTGATTAACTCGGCAATTCACTCATTTAACCTGTCATTGTCTGTCAAACTGTACGTCACCGCCATTTTTACCGCCATATCGCTGCTTCACTCCTGCTTACCTTAGTAACGTCACCGTATCGCATGGTAGCACTTACCGTAATCATCAGCACGTCACAGCCTGGGTTTGCTCTTTTGTGCGTTATGAATGTACTGTATATATTAAACTAGTTAAGCTGTAAATAGTTTCGTTATCACTTTAACTTATAGGAAATAAATAGATATTTTATTTTACCGAATTTTATGTTTTACTGCTGTTTGTGTAACAGTCCAATTTTCCCAAATTGACCCACTGGAAGTTACTGTTTTCTCCACTGTAGCTATCCCAGCCCTACTGTAACAGGCTGTGTTAAGAGGCTAGTGTGGGACCTTTGCCCCACGTAAAAAATTGTAAAGGTGGCGCCCGAGTAACCGAACCGTTGCTAAGGTGCCAAAAGTGACCACTTTCCGGCCTCACCGGAAAGTATACGTCACAGCGCTGCACGTGGCTTCACTGGAGTATCGAGTTATATACACAGTGAAGACGCATCTATGCTCGCCCCATAAATAGGTATTAAAATCATTTCACCAGATTTCTATTCAATTACAAAAACATAAAAATCAAAAAAAATATATTTCAAATTTAAATAACTAATAACTTTTTTATTTACTGATCGATTTTGTTCAAAAAGGGTGCTTCTTCTACTGTTCAATTTTCAATGCAATCGGATTTTTCTTTCTTAAGTTATCGTGCTTACAAGGAACGTGACGGACGGATGGACATTTTGAAAGTTGTTCAGAATTCATTCACTAACTCAATGATATGAAAATTTTTAGTTTTTCATCTAAATTTTCATTATTTTTTGTTTATAACTTCTTAATTATCAAAGTTACAATAAAAAGTTGTTAATAATTAGATAATATTGTTATCTACAAAAAAGCTCTCTACAAATTTTTTCGTGAGAGTTATAGTTTTCAAGATATATTAAAAAAAACATTTACATCCTCACTTTCAAGATGGCGGCCTTCGATCCCAAAAACTCCAATTTAAACTTACATAATAAAAAAATATTTCGTATTTGCGAAGAATATAAAAATTAAGGCTTATTGCATTTGATCGGTATATTTCTAAAACTGGAAATATCGCTCATAGACAACATTTTTCATATTATTGTGCTAGTGAATAATTTCTGAATGACTTTCAAAATGTCCATCCGTCACTTTTCTTGTAAGCACGATAATTTAAGAAAAGAAAAATCCGATTGTGTTGAAAATTGGTCAGTAACTTATTGTTAGCTGGAGGAAGAACCCTAGTTTTTGAACAAAATCGATTAGTAAATAAAAGTTATTTATTTAAATTTGAAAAAAAAATTGTTTTGATTTTTTATGTTTTTGTAATTGAATAGAAATCTGGTGAAATGATTTTTCGTTTTAATATATATTTATATATTTTATTAATATACATTTTATAATATAACATCCAATCGTGGAAATTTTATTTCAACTCGTCGCTTACAATGTAAAAATTTATGTTTTTTCTTGTGACAGGTGGTGGTGTAGTTCTTACGTTTTTGACTCAGACCCTAAGGGTCCCAGGTTTGAAACCCACATAGACTTTGGATATAGTTCTTTTTTTTACTTTATTTTATACTGAGTGTTTCACCAACTAAGTTGTATAAAATTAAAAATGTCTAAAACTAATATTATTTACAAAAAACTGTGAAGAGTATAATGCTTCCACTAGTTTGTAAATAACATCACTTTCCAAAGAAATTGCCTAAAAACGATTCTGTTCGGTTTTGTTGAATTTTAAAGACTGTTAATGGGTTTTAAGTGTTGTGTTGCTATTTCTAAAAATTCTAACAAGGACGTGAAAATACATATTATTAAATTGTATTGTAGTTATTTTAACACATTACTTTTTTCAACACAGTTTCAACATCTTAATACATTTGGAATAATTTTACTTAAGTTAAGTTAGTTACGTTTCAAATTTATAGTTTTTCTGTAAATGTTCAATATTGTATATCTTGTAATGGTGATTTTCCTTTAAATTAATAAATGATCAATTTCTAGGTTCGAAATGACTTATTGAACACACTGCGCACATAACCAAACTGGCAGAAATTTTAAGGCCATCATCAGAGTATAATAGTTCTTTGACAAAGATCTTTGTAACGAGACAGAGATACTATTGCGCTTGGCAAGTTGAAGTCACGTCTTCCTAATGAATTTATTTAAAACCTTAAAATAATGTGCACTATCCCAATTTGAAAAATCTACTCCTGCTAGTTTGCAACCTACAAGAAGCCTCTACACTGCAAGAACGAGCTGTATGGGAAACTTGATAAGACGTGTTGCAACCACTCTTTTTACTTCCACATCCAGTGGAAGTATAGTAACGACAAAAAAATTTTTAAAAATTTTTATTGTTCAAATAGACTTAGAATGTCATGAAACGTCGAGATTTTAAGTTTGAGCAAAAAAAAAATTTCTGTCTGTCTGTCGGTCTGTAACTTTTTTTTGTGCGCACATTTACTCTGGAACCGTTTGAGATATTGACTTGAAATTTGGTACGTATATGTACTTTAACGAGATCTAGAACTAGATTATATTTTCATCTTGTTCCGTCGAAGGGTTGGGGGTAAATTTAGGGTAAATAGGTAAATTAAGCAGGTAAGAGTTCATAAAATTAGTATTTAGTATATACAAGAGAAACTAAGGTCTCAAAAAAAATTTTGGCACTAGCCACCCCCATTACCACCCCCACCCCATTATTAAAGGGGATGAAAAAAAATTGTGATTTAGTGTGTGTACAGGAACCAGAAACGTCAAAATACTTTTTTACTTTATCCACCCCCACTACTAACACCTATCACCACCCCCACCCCACTACCGATGTGGGGTATCGTTTTATGGGTTTTTGGGGTAGAGGATTTCAAATATTATATTATTAAAGTTCCATAAACAATTATTTCCACATACAAAATTTTTTCGTTGCGAGTGACTTGGATAGAAAATCCGGATGTGGAAGTAGTGATTCCTTGGGCAGCGGTTTTTTCTTATTCTCTTCAAAATCTTATTTTGAACTTTTTTCTACAGTTGGGTGAGCCGAAAAACATGAAAATTTGAATTTGCAAGTGGTATACTTTATAATTTGTTGCTATGTATCTGAAACTAATTTGGCTAAATTTTTCCGCTCCCCCATGGTCTTGAAAATGAAGGAAAAGGCCAGTTTTTCGATTTTTAACATTTTTCAAATTGACGTTTGAAATTTTTTTTATGACTCTTTATTAATATCTAAACCTTTGTGGAAAGAGTTTTCCGAATAAAATATTTTTCACTTCATGGAAATTAGAAATTTAGCACTAAAAAGTAGAATTTGAAAATAAGTTTTTTTTGTACGACATTTTATATTTCCCTGGAACTGAAAAATATTTTATTCGGAAAACGTTTGCAACACACGTTTAGACATTAATAGTCATAAAAAAATTTCAAACGAGTCATTTGGTTCTTGTACAAATCACAATTTTATTATTTTTTCACCCCCTTTAATGGAGTGGGGGTGGTAATGGGGGTGGCTAATGAAAATTTTTTTGAGACCTTAGCTTCTCTTGTATATACTAAATACCAATTTTATAGACTCTTACTTGCTTGATTTACCTATTTACCTTCTAATCCTTCAACAGAATAAGATTAAAATACAATATAGTTTGAGATCTCATTAAAGTACATACATGTACCAAATTTCAAATCGATATATTAAAGGGTTCCAGAGTAATCGTACAACAAAGTTACAGACCCGACCGACAGAATTTTTTTTGCTCAAAATGAAAATCTCGATGTTTCCTGACATTCTAAGCCTATTTGAACAATAAAAATTCCCAAACTATTTTTTGTGTCACTATGCTTCCACTGAATGTGGAAGTAAAATATCATTAGCCAATGAGGAGAATGGCATACTATATTTTTAAACTTTCATAAACTAATTTTTTCACAACTGCACCGAAAAAAAAATGAAAAGTAACTCAAATAGAGTTGAGTTATGCATATATGTAAGATGTTTTTATGCAGCGGGGACTGTAGCGGGATATTAGAAAATCGGAAAAATCAAAAACATATCTAAAAACTCATTCACAATCATTTAAATGGATTGATTTCAACTTTAAATACAGAGAAATCTTAGAAGCAATCAAACCAATGTTTTGAGGATAAAAATTGTGATTTGTACTTGTAGCTTAACAAAATCTTCTGGTAATGTATAAACGCATTGTTTAGACACCTGGGAACATAAATTCCAAGCGCAAGAAATTTTGGTACGGTTTAACAAGATGAAAGGCAAAAAATACCTCCAATAATATGAAAAATGTATACTACCTAAAACCATAAAAAGTATTTTTTTCAAATGTTTTTGTTCATTAAAACACTTCTGAACTTCTGAAACATCTTGTACCTCAATTTATTATTTCTAATTATTAATATTATTGCTTTTCGTTTTTAGCTTCTATATTAAGAATAATTTAACAAAAATTAGTGGCTAAGTACAATAATATATCTAGATTGGGTTGTGATAATTACAATGGGGTCATCCCGCACATCTAAATCGTGATATTCTAATATATGTGGTGAACAGCTTAGAGGTTCTAGTTAATAAATACAGCGATAAAATTTTAGTTTATCGTCTCTTAGTATTTAATTTTTACTTTTGAAATTTGAATTCCGGCGTGATGACGTATATAATCCCCAAATTCAAATATCGTGCACGAGCGTGCACGAGTCGGCCCGAAGTTAATGGCGGGATGTTTATTTATCAACAACAGGGATGGCCTCAGAAGATGTGTCATCGCGTAAACATTTTCACGCATAGCTATATTATTATTTGGCGGACCATTTTTTCATTTATGATCCGATACGACTGAAAATCAATATCTGTGCGTTTTCGGGAACGCAGATTGTTATTTTTTTATCAAAATTGAAAAATCAAAATGGTGACAAGATGGCGGACCATTTTTTTATTTATTATCCTATACGACTGAAAATATATATCTGTGCGTTTCCGGGAACGCAGATTATTATTTTTTTATCGAAATTGAAAAATCAAAATGGCGACGACAAGATGGCGGACCATATTTTCATTTATGATCCGATACGACTGAAAATCGATATCTGTGAGTTTTCCGGAATGCAGATTATCATTTTTTTATCAAAATTGAAAAATCAAAATGGCGACGCCAAGATGGAGGACCATTTTTTCATTTATGATCCAATACGACTAAAAATCGAAATCTGTATGTTTTCTGGAACGCAGATTATTTTTTTATCAAAATTGAGAAATCAAAATGGCGACGCCAAGATGGCGGACCATTTTTTCATTTATGATCCGATACGACTGAAAATCGATATCTGGGCGTTTTCGGGAACGCGCAGATTGTTATTTTTTTATCAAAATTGAAAAATCAAAATGGTGACAAGATGGCGGACCATTTTTTCATTTATTATCCGATACGACTGAAAATATATATCTGTGCGTTTCCGGGAACGCAGATTATTATTTTTTTTATCGAAATTGAAAAATCAAAATAGCGACGACAAGATGGCGGACCATATTTTCATTTATGATCCGATACGACCTGAAAATCGAGTTCTGTGCGTTTTCCGGAACGCAGATTATTATTTTTTTATCAAAATTGAAAAATCAAAATGGTGACAAGATGGCGGACCATTTTTTTATTTATTATCCTATACGACTGAAAATATATATCTGTGCGTTTCCGGGAACGCAGATTATTATTTTTTTATCGAAATTGAAAAATCAAAATGGCGACGACAAGATGGCGGACCATATTTTCATTTATGATCCGATACGACTGAAAATCGATATCTGTGAGTTTTCCGGAACGTAGATTATCATTTTTTTATCAAAATTGAAAAATCAAAATGGCGACGCCAAGATGGAGGACAATTTTTTCATTTATGATCCAATACGACTAAAAATCGATATCTGTACGTTTTCTGGAACGCAGATTATTTTTTTATCAAAATTGAGTAATCAAAATGGCGACGCCAAGATGGCGGACCATTTTTTCATTTATGATCCGATACGACTGAAAATCGATATCTGGGCGTTTTCGGGAACGCGCAGATTGTTATTTTTTTATCAAAATTGAAAAATCAAAATGGTGACAAGATGGCGGACCATTTTTTCATTTATTATCCGATACGACTGAAAATATATATCTGTGCGTTTCCGGGAACGCAGATTATTATTTTTTTATCGAAATTGAAAAATCAAAATGGCGACGACAAGATGGCGGACCATATTTTCATTTATGATCCGATACGACTGAAAATCGATATCTGTTCGTTTTCCGGAACGCAGATTATTATTTTTTTATCAAAATTGAAAAATCAAAATGGCGACGCACAGTGGGGCCGATTACATCAAAAGTTGGCAGAAATTCGATAAAACAAAAGTCATCAGAGCGGACTAATTTTTTGAGGAACTAATAGCCCATAAGTCGAACATACAAAAAACGGTTTATTTGACGCTATTTATTATAAGCGGTACACGCCATGCCAGTCTAAACTTGTGCTTAGTGGAGATTAGAAATTATAAAAATCAATCAGTACGTGCGAGTGTTAGTTTGTTTTATTAATTTCTCAGTGAGGTTTCTACAAATTAATTTTTTCTCAGCATGGCTGCTTCACCTACAGGTAAAATGACAAATAATTGATATATTTGTTACTATACTAGTATTATTTAATTTATACGAATTTATATAAACCGACCTGTTTCGTATGATACAATTTTAGAACATTTCTGAAAATCCTTATTGTTTTAAAATGTGCCTGAATCGGCCTGAACTGTGATATTATATACAAAAAGTTATTCGGAATAGTGTGTACTTTAAGGGTAGTAAATAAAAACTTGCTTATATTTGCGGCATTTTAAAATATCACTGCATATTCACGTGGCATACGCACGTTACGAATGTTTAAATATTATTTAAATTTTACTTCCACATTCAGGAAGTAAAAAAATTTCAAATTTTTTTTTGCCTAAATAGGTTTAAAATGCCGTGAAACGTCGAGAAAATAAATTTAAGGAATAAAAAATGTATTTATGTCTGTCTGTAACTTTTTTGTTGGCACGATTACTCGGAAAGGGTTAGACATATTGATTTGAAATTTGGTACACATAGGTATGTGGTATAATGTGAACGGAAACTGGATTATATTTTGATGTCATTTCATCGGCGAGTTGGGGTGGTACAGGGGGGTAAATAGGTGTAAATAAGTAAAGCAAGCTAGTAAGAGTAGTACATAAACTTAGGATTTAGCGTTTGTTAAAAAAAGAATCGGGAAAATTTGTATACCCCATTAAAATTATTGGTGCAAATAAATGGCTATTGTAAATATACGTTATACATTAGCATATTTATTTTATAATAATTTAAATTCTTAGGTAGAGGATAATCCCTATCTAGTTAAGATTTTCAACAATATACTTTTATAACACTATTAGCTAATATACTACTAGTTGTTAGAATTAGTACAAGAGTGTTACAAAAGTATATTGTTTAAATTCTTAAGCAGATAATTAGTATAATTTATATATAATAGCCGATTTGTTTTCCCAATTTTAATAGGATATAAATAACATAAACTAATTTAGTATTTCTGTACCCTTGAGAAGGGCCTAATACGCTAAAACGTGCAAAATTGTTTTGAAATTGAAAAAGGTAATTTCGAAATTTTAAATGCACATTTTTCTATATAATATTTAAAATAATGAATAGTGTTTTACAATCAGCCAATCACAGAATCGATTCAATAAATTAAAGTTTATGGTTTAATTAATCAAATGTAAATAAAAATGAGTAAAAATAATTTCTGCCAACTTTTGATGTAATTGGCCCCACTGTGCGACGCCAAGATGGAGGACCATGTTTTCATTTATGATCCGATACGAATGAAAATCAATATCTGTGCGTTTTCGGGAACGCAGAATGTTATTTTTTTATCAAAATTGAAAAATCAAAATGGTGACAAGATGGCGGACCATTTTTTCATTTATGATCCGATACGACTGAAAATCGATATCTGGGCGTTTTAGGGAACGCAGATTATTATTATTTTTTATCAAATTGAAAAATTAAAATGGCGGTGCTAAAGATGCCGGGCTATTCTTTCATTTATGATCCGATACGACTGAAAATCGATATCTGTGCGTTTTCTGGATCGCAGTTTATTATTTTTTTATCAAAATTGAAAAATCAAAGATGGCCGACCGTTTTTTTACTTATGATCCAATACGACTGAAAATCGATATCTGTGCATTTCCGGAAACGCAGATTATTTTTTTATCAAAATGGAGAAATTAAAATCGCGGCGCTAAGATGCCGGACTATTTTTTCATTTATGATCCGATACGACTGAAAATCGAGATCTGTGGGTTTTCGGGGACGCGGATTCCGATTTCCTTGTCAAAATTGAAAAATCAAAATGTTTTCAAAGACGCGGATTACGAAATTTTGTAGAGTCATCAAGTATTAATATAAAATAAAATAATTAAGACGTAACTAAAAATAAAACTAAATGTTTGTAAAAAAAACTTTTAAAAACACACTTTTATTATCTAGGTGTACTAAAACGAAAGAATAAGAAAAAAACCGCTGCCCAAGGAATCACTACTTCCACATCCAATTTTCTATCCAAGTCTCTCACAACGAAAAATAATTGTATGTGAAAATAATCGTTTATGGAACTTTAGTAGTATAATATTTGAAATCGTCTACCCCAAAAACCCATAAAACGATATGCCACATCGGTATGGTGGGGGTGGATAAAGTAAAAGAAAATTTTTAAGGCTTTTGGTTCTTGTACACACACTAAATGACAATTTTATTTTTTTTCACCCCCTTTAATAATGGGGTGGGGGTTGGTATGAGGGTGGCTAATGCCAAATTTTTTTTTGAGACCTTAGCTTCTCTTATACATACCAAATACCAATTTTACGCTTGCTTGATTTACCTATTTACCCCCATTTACCCCAATTTACCCCCCAACCATTCAACGGAATAAGATCAAAATATAATCTAGTTCCAGATCTCGTTAAAATATACACGTGTATCAAATTTCAAGTCAATATCTTAAACGGTTCCAGAGTAATCGTGCACACAAAAATTTTATTATTGTATTTTATTATTGCACAAAAAAGTTACAGACAGACCGACAGAGAGAAATTTATTTTGCTCAATCTTAAAATTTGGACGTTTCGTAACATTCTAAGCCTATTTGAACAATAAATATTTTCAACATTTTTTTGTCCACTGGATGTGGAAGTAATAAAATGAATTGTCTTAAAAGCTTGTCGTATTTTTTTTATATTCACGCTACAAGCTTTTAAGACAATTAATTTAATTTTTTTTTTCGTTTTAGTACACCAAATAATAAAAGCGTGTTTTTAAAAAGTTTTTTTTTAAATTTATTTTATTTCTAAATTTCTAGTTACGTCTTAATTATTTTATTTTATATCAATAGTTGATGACTTTTGACCAAAAATTCGTAATCCGCGTCTTTGAAAACATTTCGATTTTTCAATTTTGATTAAAAAAATAATAATCTGCGCTCCCGAAAACGCACAGATATCGATTTTCAGTCGCATCAGATCATAAATGAAAAAATGGTCCGTCATCTTGGTGTCGCCATTTTGACTTTTCAATTTTGATAAAAAAATAATAATCTGCGTTCCCGAAAACGCACAGATATCGATTTTCAGTCGTATCGGATCATTAATGAAAAAATGGTGCGCCATCTTGGCGTCGCCATTTTGATTTTTCAATTTTGATAAAAAAATAATAATCTGCGTTCCCGAAAACGCACAAATATCGATTTTCAGTCCTATCGGATCATTAATGAAAAATGGTGCGCCATCTTGGCGTCGCCATTTTGATTTTTCAATTTTGATAAAAAAATAATAATCTGCGTTCCCGAAAACGCACAGATATCGATTTTCAGTCGTATAGGATCATTAATGAAAAATGGTGCGCCATCTTGGCGTCGCCATTTAGATTTTTCAATTTTGATAAAAAAATAATCTGCGTTCCCGAAAACGCACAGATATCGATTTTCAGTCGTATCGGTCATTAATGAAAAAATGGTGCGCCATCTTGGCGTCGCCATTTTGACTTTTTAATTTTGATAAAAAAATAATAATCTGCGTTCCCGAAAACGCACAGATATCGATTTTCAGTCGTATCGGATCATTAATGAAAAAATGGTGCGCCATCTTGGCGTCGCCATTTTGATTTTTCAATTTTGAAAAAAAAATAATAATCTGCGTTCCCGAAAAGGCACATATATCGATTTTCAGTCGTATCAGATCATAAATGAAAAAATGGTCCGCCATCTTGGCGTCGCCATTTTGATTTTTCAACTTTGATAAAAAAATAATTATCTGCGTTCCCGAAAACGCACAGATATCGATTTTCAGTCGTATCGGATCATAAATGAAAACATTATCCGCCATCTTGTCGTCGCCATTTTGATTTTTCAATTTTAATAAAAAAATAATAATCTGCGTTCCTGAAAACACACAGATATCGATTTTCAGTCGTATCAGATCATAAATGAAAAGATGGTCCGCCATCTTGGCGTCGCCATTTTCACTTTTCAATTTTGATAAAAAAATAATCTGCGTTCCCGAAAACGCACAGATATCGATTTTCAGTCGTATCGGATCATAAATGAAAAAATGGTGCGCCATCTTGGCGTCGCCATTTTGATTTTTCAATTTTGATAAAAAAAATAATAATCTGCGTTCCCGAAAACGCACAGATATCGGTTTTCAGTCGTATCGGATCATTAATAAAAAAATGGTCCGCCATCTTGGCGTCGCCATTTTGACTTTTCTTCAATTTTGATTAAAAAAAATAATTATCTGCGTTCCCGAAAACGCACAGATATCGGTTTTCAGTCGTATCGAATCATAAATGAAAGAAATGGTCCGTCATCTTGGCGTCGCCATTTTAATTTTTCAATTTTTTTCAATAGCATTGTCAAAGAACTTATACAAGTGTGCAAAATTTCAGCTTGATGGGATAATAGAAAGTGCGATAAAATTCCATCACAAATTAACCGGAAAGACAGTTACAAACATTGCATGTTAAATAAAAGCTTGTAAAATAGCGAACTTTCGGAGAATTACTTTTATCGCATTTCTAGGAAACTTTTGATTCCTTATTCCAAAAATAATTTTAATTATTATTTTACACGTGTATTATTATTGATACGTACATGCGAAAGCCGTCTCTGGAATTTATCGACCGAGTACAGCTAGGTAGTTGAGCAGACTACAGTTTCTAGGTTATCGGCGACAAAAGCGGCAACCAATGAGAAGGCCCCCAGCCTTCTCATTGGCGCGGGATTAGCTACGTCACGAGTAGCGCGGGAAAATTTTAACTTTATTTTTCTTATATCAAACGACGTAATATGAAAAAATAAAAAAATACGGGTGTATTATTTTTTAACGAACTATCATAATTTAAAATAAAAAAAATATGCGGGATGACCCCATTGTTCTGCACATTTGTGCTTGAATAATATTTAGTAACTAACTTGACATAAGCTCTAAGTATGCAGTGAATACCGACACTTTTGTAATGTTTTTGCAATAGAAAAGTCACTTCTGATAATTATTACTGACTTTTCCTTATGTTATTTTATTTGTGGAGGAACACAACAAAAAAATTAAAAAAAAAATAAACTGGCATGTATTTCAAACAATATTTTTAAAATGTAACTGCCCAGTGAGATACTGGTTGATGCAAAGACCGGCTCAAAAAAAAATACTGCATAGACTTTTTTACATTACGTTTCCAGTTTTACTATTTTAAGATATAAATAAATAAATTTCTGTGTAAAAACATGAACATTTTCATTAATCATAATCTGCCCTATAAAGGATTAAAACAATTAAATTCAAATTGCTTCATTTAGCAGTATTGAGTCAACAATTTTTAAACACATAAATCTAGTTATCCTGGAATAAATGACGTTTTCACAAATTTCATTTTCAAAACAATATTTGTAGTCGTGCGCAAAAAAAATGGGACAAGTCTTATAACGTATTTTTGCTAAAATCTAGTTGTGTACATCTAACTTTAATTTTTGTGACATTGTCAGTTATTTGTCAAAATTCATTGCAAATGTGCAAATAGAGACAGATTTACATTAGAAAAAAATAGTTGTCCTATTTTTTTTTTGCTCACGACAGTAGACATAAAGTAAGTTGTTGGTGTTTAAAACCATCTCATCGTATTATTTCTTCGATTTTTAGTGTTCCATCGAATTTATTTTATTTCTTTAAAATAACTTTTCTAACTAAAATATGTGGTTTTATATCCTATTAACACATACCAAAATTGAAAATAATATCTAAAGTACTTTCTGAGATATTAAAAAATAATGATTTAAAAAAAATTCATCTCACTGTAGCAAGAAATTTCCTTCATAAAATGACCTAAGGAATCACACCCTGAAATATTAGCATGTCATTAAAGAACACCCTGTGTATAACGACAAGGTATTGTATAACACAAGTTTTGAAGTAGAACACAAACATACCGGTTTCAACCACCAAAAGACTATAAAAACAATTAATTGCTTCCAAGACATTTTCTTGCATGCTTATTTCTGTGCTTAAAGTCGAAATGAATCCATTTAAAAATAATTTGAATGAGTTATCAGACATGTTCTTTAATTTTGTTATTTCTTGGATTTTCCACTGCCATAAATACTTCTTGCATGTGTATAGAGCAACTCTACTTGAGGTTAATTTTCATTTTAAAAAATGGGCCACACGTCATTTCGCTTCCAGGGCTCATCTAGGCCCACTGTGTGGGTCTTTAGTAGGACTAAAGGTATATCATAGCGCCAGTTATCAGATATGACTGAAAAAATGCAGCAGCTCTTGGTATATTAAGTTTTTACTGTGAAATTGTTTTCTTTTTTTTTTTATTGATAAACTGTTTTGAACCGAACTGTACAAATGGTACAATAATTCAGGAAGAAAACTAGTGTATCCATAGATGAATACATATCATTCTGTTGTGTTTACACTGAATATTCCATTGCCAATATCCAATGAAGAATTAGCTCAAATCGATTCTAATTAGGAGTTTTAGAGAACGTAACACCAAATCAACAGTATGTTGTTAACTAAAAAATGTTTCATTTTCTATATTCACTCTATTCTAGGAAAAACCAACCTGGATTTCTGAAAAAGTATCTAAAGAAAAAATTTCAAATCGTCCCATGTATATCCAGATTCAAAAAAAATTATAGGAATAATTGTTACTCAAGTTTTAATTAGTAAATCTGAGATATTCGAAAATGTGAAACAAAATCAGGAACCGAAACTGAAATTTATTTTGGTTCGGTTTCGGTTACGATTAACGCACGTACACCATTTTCGGTTTTAGGAGCAGCATTAATTTGGTTTTCGGTTTCGGTTTTTAAAGCAGCGCCAATTCGGTTTTCGGTTACGGTTTCGGTTTTTCAGAATCTCACATTCCGGTTTTCGGTTTCGGTTACTGTTAGAAAAATTTGTAATTATGTTGCGGTTTTCGGTTAAAATTAAATTAATGCTTGCAGGGGCCGAAAACGAAATTTATTTCGGCTCGGTTTCGAATACCGTTACCTAACGTACACTATTTTCGGTTACAGTTTCGGTTTTCAGAGCAGCGTTAATTTGGTTTTCGGTTTCGGTTTTCAAAGCAGTGCCAATCCGGTTTTCGGTTACGGTTTTGGTTTTCCGGAATCTCTCATTTCGGTTTCGGGTACGGTTAGAAAAAATTCGTAATTACGGTGCGGTTTTCGGTTACGGTCCCTGAACAAAATATCTGTGGACTGCCCTGCAAAGACATTGCAACCCATAATCTTAACATTTTAAATAAAAAAAATAACTAGTTATAGACTGTTTTTTTTCCTTAATTTCACAATATGCAAATTTCATGACAAATATTGGTATTTGTAGAATTCCTAAAATGTTAATTTATGATTTTTTTTTTTTTTTAAACAAACTATTGAATGGTTCATTTATTATAATTTGACATGTCTAGAATCAAAATCTATATCTCCACTTTTTGGAGATCTCCTTTTAAATGTTTTTCAAAAAATGAACGTATTTAGGTATTTTTCATTTTACAAATTCATTAAACACGCAATGTGTACCACTTAAAATATAACACCCTTATAACTTTTTTTCATTCATATCAAGTGTCACATGTGGTGCTCTCACATTGTTTCATTTTATATTATGGTTTTTTAAATTATCTGGAATTTTTTATCTACAATGAATTGTCTTCAAAATTTTCAGCGAGGTATAGTTGAACATTTTGTCACCTTGATATCTTTTTATATCAAAATCGTGATCACCATTTTTACCCCCTTGTCAGAAATGTGAGATAATTGTTACTTGATATAGATGAGTTTTTGAAAAAAAATATTCTTATAGGAGTGTGACATATACAGATTCGGCAAATGCAGTTTTATATATGGGTCCTGAGATAAATGAACGCAAGAAAGAAAACACATAAATTTCGAAAAGAAAGATGTATCTATTCCCACTACAATGCATAGGGGGTTAGACGCAGTAGGTACCGATGTCCTACATTGACACACGACAAGGTGATAAAAATAAGATTTCACAAAGCGTGTAACGTACTGGGAGCAGTACATCTGTCTTACTTTTCCTAATTTCTCTTTTCTTTCTTGCTCTCGTTTATCACAGGATATATAAAACTACATTTGCCGATTCTGTATAAGCAATAAGTGGTACGAAATTCAATAATTTATAAGAAAACAGTGCAGTGACAGAACTACCTCAAACTAAATAAAATTCGAGGTAGCATCATTTAAACATTTTCATTAAGTAACAACGGCCTAGAAAAATGTATAAAGAATGTTGGTCAGAATTTATTTTAGTTCGATTTAACAAAAACATTGGCCTCTGGTAAGTCTGGTCCTCCTGAACCACAATTTCGTCCGTTTATACACCATTCAAACGCTAATCAGAACTGAACTTAAAACAAAAATGGATTTCAAATACTCAGACGCTGAAGTATTGTCTCCATAACACCAAAACGTACAATCTGTGTACCATACTTCAATATCAGTATCACACCAATGGTTTGAACCCCCCATCCCCTTCAGGATTCAAATAACACAATCAATTTTGGAGTCTCTTTAAAAGGCCACTCATATTTTATTAGTTCAACCTTGAATAAGTAAGAAGAAAAAAAGCACAAATAAATATCTCATTAAAAAAGAAACTTATCAAAATGCAAATTAAATTACAAACTGGATATTTTAATCCATTTCCTGATTATATCTTTAACATTGACTTGGGCAGGATTGCCTTGTGGATTTTCCAAAATTACAGTTCCACAGACACCTTGCTCCTCAAAATTCAATACTTTACAAAACGGTGCCCCATTACTTTCAGGTAATTCTACATTTTTTTCAGTAGGTGTTACAAATACTGTTTCACCATTTAACTGCTCTACCTGATTTTTTACTTCTCCATTCTTGGTACACAAATTAAAATCTTCAATACCAAAGAGCTGGGAAATTACCCTCCTCAAATTTTCAAAAGTAATTAACTGATTTCCAATGTTCAACAAAACTAGCCCTCTAGTGGCGTTATTACAATATTTGGACTTTTTACCAACTAATTCTACATTAACCCATTTCACTAACGGGATTTGCAAATCAGAAGTTTTTGTTAAAGCAATATAAAGGTCAGTATCCTTCAGCTTCAAAGTTTCTTGAATGATAAGCTGTTGTGTGGTTTTCCTTTCTTTTGCATTTTTAAAAGAAGCCTTGATTGTGCCTTCGATAAATTGAGTGTATTCCTTCGCAACCCTCTCTAAGTCCCCCTCACACTTATAGAATACAGATACTTCATCAGTTGGAACAAGGTGTGCCTTTTTACGCAACTTCTGTATACGATTTATAATTTCTCTGGCCATACCCTCATCCTGCATAGACGAGTCCGGTGTTACATCCAAAAGTATCAACACATCATTGTCACTGTTGACCTCGTATTGATCAGTATTCAAATTTTCACATTTAAAAATCAAACGAACTTCATCTACCTCAATGCGCTGTCCACAAATTTCTTTAAAACCTTTGCTAACCATATCGGTGATTTCTGCATCACTTAGAGACTTCAATCCCTGCGTAACTGATTTGAAGTCTTGCTTAAGGCGTGCTCCAAGTAACTTATGGTCCGGCTCTGCTCTTAAAGTTATACCAAATTTGCTTTTGTCAGTTGTGGTGCTAATCTGTCTCACATTTAGTTCTGAAAGAATATAACTCTGTAATGAAAGAATATCTTTTAAATACTGATCATCCTGGTGAACAATAATGACTTCAGGTAGGGGATATTTAATTGGTATTGTCTTTCTGTCTCGGACAACACGCCCTAATTCTATAACACTTTGCATACGTGCCACAGCCCTTTCTATGTGATTGTCGATTAAATCTTCATTAGGTTCGGGTAACATTAAATAGTGGACACTATCAGCGCTAGATTTTGTCAATGTCTTTAAGTACTGATACATGGTATCTGATAGAAATGGCGCAAATGGAGCCATCATTTTGATAATGTTCAACAAAACATTAAATAAAGTTGTCAATGCCATCGTGCAATCTTTAACGCCACCTTCACCTTTAAGTCTCTTTCTGTTCATACGTACATACCAGTTTGTTAGATAATCAATATATTTCGTAAGTCTAGGCACTACATTATACAGATGGTACAGCCCCATTTCTTTACGAACATAAGTCAGTAACGACTGGGTGAATGATAGAATCCAGCGATCCATAATATTTGTGCTACTAACATTCGTCTCATCATAATTAAACTCTTTGCCATTATCTTGAACATATATTTCAATATTTTGCATTAAGAAGCGAAAAGCATTGTACCAGGGTAAAAGTACATCTTTTATAATATCCCTTACACCTTCCTCTTTGAAACGTAAATTTTCTGCACGGACCACAGGAGAATTAATAAGATACAATCTCAAGGCATCAGCACCATACTTTTCAACCACTTCCAAAGGATCTGGATAGTTTTTTCTACGCTTCGACATTTTTTGTCCATCACCAGCAAGAACTAATCCATTGGCAATTAGGTTTTTAAATGGGGCCTTGCCAAAGAGAGCAGTTGATACAACAATGAGTGTGTAGAACCAACCACGAGTTTGATCGATGCCCTCGGCTATAAAATCAGCTGGAAAACGTTCTTCAAAGTCCTTTGCATTTTCAAAAGGGTAATGACGCTGTGCATAAGGCATAGATCCAGATTCAAACCAACAGTCAAAAACCTCCGGTATTCTTTTTAACGGTGGGTTGCCTGGAATTTTACTCGGTATTTCCAAATGGTCAATATTTTCTCTATGCAAATCAGTAATTTTGTGACCACTAAGTCTTTCCAATTCCTCAATACTTCCAATACATCTGATTTCTTCCCCATTGGATGACATCCAAATAGGAATTGGAGTACCAAAGTAACGATTTCTACTAATAGCCCAATCTCTTGCATCACGCAACCAGTTACCAAATCGTTTATCCTTAACAAAATCTGGAACCCAATAAGTGTCTTGAGTCGACTTCAATAGTTGTTCTTGCATGTGTTCTACTCTGACAAACCATGATGGAACTGCACGGTATATTAAGGGTGTGTCTGATCGCCAACAAAAAGGGTAACTATGCTTAATCTGTAAAAAAAATAGTATTAATTCTTACTGATATTTACACTCAAAGAAATAGTATGGGTAAATTCAACAAAAAAAAAATGGTTAACTAACAATATCGTTAATTTTGTTAAACCAAAATATATTGATGGTATTTTTAAACAAGAGGTGATTGTTATTTTAATTAATGAAAAGTTGTCGTACAACAAAACGAACATTAACTTAAAAAATAGATGAATAAGACTATTATTTTGTTCGTCTGACTATTATTTTGTTGAATTCTGTCAAATTAAACTAGATAATAGTATATTTTATTTTTAACTATTATCGAATTGTAATTCTAACCCAGTATTAGTTCGCTGTATTATTGTACTTGGTAGACAAACCAATATTATTGTCGTCTTCTAGAAGTTCTAAAAGAATTACCATAAAATTTGCTTGCTTACCACGTAGTCTATTACAGAAATTATTCCCAGATGACACCACATACAAATCACTGACAATAATCAATCATGCATTATCTTATACTCTTATGAATTTATAGAAAATTAATAACATGATTACAATGTTCAAATTCTCTCAGGGATCATCGATATATTTGGATGGATCTTATAAACGATCTCTAATCTTTGGTTTGGGTGGTCTGATGTCTCAATACTGAGATTTTGGCTAACCAAAAAAAACTTCATCATACAATAAAGTGTAGATCAACCTAAAAATTAGTTGGTGAACAAAAAACAAAGTCGTTGTACTATTTAATTGTAGACCAAGGAGATATGATTATTAAACTACTATTTGTTTACGAAAACAAATAAAGTTGTATGACTATTCTTTTCTGATTGATTTAACTATGATTATATTCACGATTTGCTCTCATGATCACAATTGTAGTTCTACTATCGTCCACTGTGTGGCGCCACGAATAACAAAGCTAAAATGTATTTGTCCCTCCCTGTATCACTCATCTTCAGCTGTCAGTTTTTTATTTTCGTGTACTGTAATGGTCGGCTACGAAATACACTCGCCGGAAAATGCTTGAAAATAAACGAAAATACATTTCATCACCGAAGATTCATAATCTTTTAAAGACGTATTCGTCAATGAAAAAGAAAAGGTGACGCAACGATGTAAATACATTCCTAAATATAAGTTATCACTAAACGTCCCAACAAATAGGGAAATGGAGGACGTAGCTAGTCCCTAGTCACAGTAAGTTGAAAGCAAAATTCAGAATTTAATTTCAGGTTTTGGTTGAGAATAGGAAATATTATACATAGTGGATTGGATAAATTGCACTAGAAGGTCGTGAATAAAGCAGACTGGTTATATAAATTATAAACCTAGTTGACTTCGTTATAAGTCTTCTAGAAGGTCATGTATATGACAAGCAGCAGACCCCCTTGTAAAAATTGGAAACCTAGTTAACTTATGTAAGTTCTCTAGAAGGTCATGTGTATGACAAGCTGCAGACCCTTATAAAAATTATAAGCCTATTTGACTTGACTACGTCTCTAGAAGGTCATAGTATGACAAATTGTTGGTTGGCTAGGAAAGAGAAATTTAAAAACAGGTATGTATTTAACATTTTAGGTAGTATATATCGACATAAGAAAAGTACAGGTGCAAAAGAAATAAGCCCATCAAACTTGGACAAAGCCAACGGGCAATTCAGAAAGAAGAAGGGGGGGACAAGCTCTCGCATGTAATTGCCAATCAGTAAATGATGCAGTTAGAGGTTGTTGGCAGATCAGATATATACCATGAGCAGTCTCTGTTCAGCCAACGTGGTTAGTGGTAGCCTCGACAAATTTGTCAGGGAAGTTACTGCAGAACACACCCTTGAATGGTTGGTTATTTGGGGGCAATTTATCAGAAAGATTTGAATTTAAAAATGCCTCGTATGAATTTACAGGAATTCCTTGGTCTCTGTAATACTCTCTTAGACTTTAACAAACTCTTAATAAGGGTAATAATGAAACATCTTTATTAAAAAAATAATAATAATAAATATACAGAGTGAAGTTTATACCCCAAAGGATTACTCTTACACTTAAATGGTAAGGATTACAGGATTTGGAGAAGTAGGTAAAGAATTATGTTTTATTGCATTTTAAGAGAACGATTTTAAATAAGGATGTTCTAAATCTGGTATATTGAACATTATCTCATGGAATAAGCAAAGGATAAGAGGTGTAATTTTGTCCTATTATTTACATTTAATCAATGTAATATTTATTCTGGCAGATCTTGGCTTGTCATGTTTACGGAGCCCATATATAAGTCTACAACATGAATTTCTGTAATCTGCTTCAGTTTGTTGTGTTCAAACAGAGTTCATAGGTATATGAAACTACAATAATTTAAGTGTGTTACTTAACACCAACACTTCACAGAGATTTTTAAACGTATTGAAATTTAATATATGTCTGTGGAATGTAAAGGTTTTAAATTCATGTAGATTTTTTGAATTACCTTGTTTACTTGTGAATTGAATTTTAAGGGTTGTCAAATATTACACCCAAAACTTTCTGTTGATTAAATATGGAAAGAATTTCTCCATTTATTTTATTTGCATCAAACTATTACATCTCTACTTCATTTATGCCACGGAACATCAGTAGCGTATCTATATGTTTTTTCTGTTGGTCAGTAACCCATGGGGAACGGCTTAATAACGTAAAACAATATTTCATGTTATGCTTAAGTTTATCGCAAATTTAAGAAAAGTAGAAATTTATACAATACTGAATTTATGATCCAGAGAAGCACCTTGAGATAAATAATTGACTACGTGTCATTCAAAGATATAAGAACTGGCAAATACTTACTATAGATTGTAAAGAAAATAACTAAAATATGCCCCATCGCTGAGTCTAGGTGGCTTTATGTAAAACAATTTTAACAGGCTAAAGTACTTGACTTAAAAGCCTATGGGTCATACAAAAATAATATCATAATTGCACGGTATAGGTGCACGTGTGGAATAATTTTTTTGACCAGAGATGTAAATATGATAAATCATTTGAAAATTTATAAAAGATGTAAGTATATGAACATAAGCAAACTTTTGTTGTTTTTAAGTTAAACTAAAATTTAAAATGATTTTATCATAAACATTCTCAATTAAATGATTATTTATGTCTGACTTGTACCTAATTAGCATTAGCACATTTTGTAAACAAGTTAAAGATTGCAATGTTTTATTCAGACTTCAAAGGAATAGTGAGTAAGCTTTCCCTGGTCGCAGGACTATTATGGGACAAATCTTGAGTAATAACAGCAATAATATTTATTGGTGTATATAATATACATTTTTTATATTTTACTTTGAAAATAGGATGTTAGAAAATTTAATGCCATGTCATATAAATAATTAAAATATTTACAATCATTGTAAAAAAAAATTGTTTAGCAATGCTTATGCTTATTCTTGTAAACGTAGGCGTGTCAAATATATATAAATATATAAATTAATTACAGTTAAAATTCTAAATGTACCATGGCAATTCATCTCACAAACACCTAAGTCCTGCAAAAATTCCAAGGCATATTTTGCAAATGAATATACGGTTAATGTGTGCACTGTTTCCCCAATTTATGATGCCATATCTCAAATGGCAGTGAAAATTTACAATGCCTAGACATAAACCTTAACCCATAGGAGCTAAACTTTAATCTAAAGGGCCTTCCATATAAGACAATACACATAGGACGGCATCCAGAAGTGACATCAATGAAAAATAACACAGTGGTTGTTTAAAATTATGGTGGAGATATTGCATATAATAATAATAATAATAATAATAATAATAAATGTTTTATTGCTTCAGGCTGAAATATACAAACAATAAGATAACAATATACGAAATAATTATGCGTGAGTGCAAAAGGCAGAGTTCGCACTTATTCGATGTGAACATCGAAAAAGCAGCGCTCTTATACTCAACCTTAGCCTCCTTGTATATAATATCAACTTATCCCACATACAATACTTCGTTTATTGAATTCTGCCATTCTTAACAGATTTTTCTGAAAAGGTTTCCTTCCGTAAATTGCTCGCTCTGCCTTAGTATTGATGCCTTTTTGATAATTAGAGTATAACAATAAAATTAAGAGATTTTCAAGGTGTACAAACCTTAAGCCTACTGCTTCAAGATATGGTAGTATATTATGGTACCCCACCATAATTGTAAACTACTTAAATACATTTTTGTATACTTTCCTTGAATATTATATGAATTAATCACCCTCATCCTTGTTCTTATAACGATTCGTAAGGCACAAACAATTTCTATGATTGAGCTTAATAACAGTCATCAAATGAAAACAAGTTCTGAGATTTTATCAGCCAGTTTCACAATCGTTATTTAACTAATGGTTATGATTTGACCAATAGTTTTATTATAAAAATCTGTTACATTAACAGCCAGTTTTACAATTGTTGGTTGATTAATAGTTAGGATTTGACCAATGATTTATTACTATAAAGGCAAGGATGTCTGGTAAAGTTGTGTTTACTAATAATTATAACTTTCATAGTACGGGATCCGTACCTATCTTAGACTATCAGGTTCTGGTTTTAGTCAACCAAAAAGATAGCCAGTGATTGTGAGGCTGGCTGTATGACTGATAGAATTTAAAATTTAAGGGCATTATAATGAAATATTTAAACGCTCAACAGGGCAGTACAAATGTTCGGAATAATTGGCAAGGGTTACAACAGGCATATTGTAAAAAAAAAACAAAAAATTCAAATATGCTCACATTAAACGAACATGTTTAGCGGAACCTTTAAATTAATATTCTTGTTTATGGAAAAGATTTTAATGCAATCTCTCGAAGATCTCAAATCGCTCTGAACATCTACAATTGTGATCATGAGAGCAAGGCGTGAATATAATTATAAGATTAAACGAACTTACCTTAAGTGAAGTTCGATCTTAATTATATGAACGCCTTGCTCGAAATGATCAAACCCTCCCCGCCCATCAGAGTTACCTTTTGCGGTACTGAACTTAGAGTTGTTAAGATTGCTATTCAAAATAAAAAGATTTTATTTTCAAGATCGAATTGTCAACTCCGTTATTCAAATTACCTATTCGTCTTACATGGAAATATCTACAATTTGTTATGCAATCCCAAATATTCCGTAGGTAGTATGTATTTGGCAGATCAAATAATAATACAAAAAATTATTTATTTTGGTAAAGATTAGATTGATTCGAATCTGAATTTTCAAAGACCAAACTTAGCAGCTCTAGCTACTCTAAATAAACCCTTGATCATTTGATTTGAGATCATATTAGGTCCGTTCCTTTGCACGGGAAGTGTGACACTAATTTTGAGTGACAGAGATGGCATCAATGCGGATATCATAAGTCAAAGAGAGACAATCTTACACCAGTGCAGCTAAGCGCTACACTTGTAGTGCAAAGGAATGAACCTATCTTGCTCTAAAGAAACTGACAGCTGAAGATGAGTGAGAAGGGTGATACAGGGAGGGACAAATACATTTTAGCTTTGTTATTCGTGGCGCCACACAGTGGACGATAGTAGAACTACAATTGTGATCATTTCGAGCAAGGCGTTCATATAATTAAGATCGAACTTCACTTAAGGTAAGTTCGTTTAATCTTATAATTTTATATGCTCTTTTTGGTTGAATTTACCTATCATTTTCTTTGAGTGTAGGTACTATGCAGTTATATGAAATAAAAATATTGTTTATATTTCCAAATCTGCTAAGTTATTATCAACGAACGAAAATTCCACAGACAGATACACAGTCACACAAAACTGCCGATTGGAAAACCACTTTTCTTTATGTTTTGAGGTAGTATAATCAATTGACCTTATCTCAAACACAATAAAAGAATTTAATTTGTTTATAAGAACTCTTTTTTTTTCGACTTCAAAGGACACTGCTGGCCGAACTAATGAATTTTGAGCATTGTGCTCATGCGAACTTTTGTTCAGTATAACCAGATATTTTTCAGAAAATTCTAGAAAAAAATTCAAATTTTTTTAATTGTCCATGTTTCCCTGCCTTCCTTTTTGTATCTTTGTCATTTTAGGAGAACATCATGATTTTTTTTTATAAAATCACTTATTTTTGCATATTTCAAAATATCTCTAAATTCTGTACAATTTTGTTTGTTTCTAATTTGTCAAAAGTCTGGGGGAAAGTCAAAGATCTAAGATCTTTAACTCCTAGATGGTTTAACTCATAAGGAATTGGTATATAACAAAGCTGCAAATATTTCAACAGAGAAAGCAATATTAACATGCCACAAAAAGTGAGGCAATACTGGAATTGTAGGACTTTACCATTGCTAGTGCCGGGTCAGTTAGAATTTGTCAATAAGAATTTATGCTCTTAAAATGCAAATGCAATCAAATCTCAACCAGCACCAACAACTAACCGGAGCAACCAGCGGTGTTGCCACCATTTTCTCTACATTTTCCAATCGCTCAATATTATCGCGTTTAACCACTTCAAAATTCCCCTCTTCAAACGGCTTTTGTCTCTGATTTTTGACAACGTCGCAAATGTTTACAACAGGACACCAACTAGAAGCGAGGTATGCGCACAGACAACACACGTATTTGGAGTTGGGCCCGGAGCGGGAACAAAGTGGGAGAGATAGTTGAAAAAGTCAGGATATGTTGTATACAGAATTGAGATCAGTCACATAATTGTTGAGCGATCTAGGAGTTAAAACATCTTTGGGGAAAGCTCCATACCTCTTAGATTGGAAGAAACAAAATTATTACTCGTGTGGAAATTAAAAAGAGACATTCTTTCCAACTTAAGACATGCATAATTTAGAAGAGAAATGTAATTTATCGCTTTAATAAACAGGAGGTACAGATTTACATCAATAAAGAAGTACAAGTAAAGAAGTAGAAGTACATCAGTAACGTAAAAAAAAAATCATGATTGTCATGATCATAGTTAATTAAGCAATACTGACAGTATTTAATAAATAGAATCAGTTGCATCAGGTAACTTGGAATAATAGACAAATTTTATATGAACAATTTAGGGTATGTCTATAAAACGCTTGATGTGTTTGAGGGGAGAAAGGGGGGTTCATAACAAAATGTCATTCAGGGAGAGGAGTCCATCTCACACGTCGCATGGCGAGAGACAAGCGAATATCAGTCATAATTTTTTTATTCCATATTCATGTTTAGATCTGTAAAGTATCAGTGGGTTTTCAGTTTAAAAAAAAACAAAAATACACAAACTTACTCCCAAACTGTATAACCGTCGTCAGAGAAAAAATATTTAAATGGAGAATCAAAAGGCTCTGAACAGATGAGTAAAAATAAGAAAAAAGTGGGTACATCTAGCCAATGATTGAAGATTTTTACAAAGATTTCAATTTCGATGGCCCTTAATTTTTAAAATGGGAACACAAGAATAAATATATAAGTGAAGAAAATATGAATGAATAGATCATTATTAAAAAAACAAATAAAAAGAGCATACATACAGCTGTGGGTTCATGATGATCACAAAAGTATTCAGCTTCGGTAATAAATAACCATGTAATAACCTTTGTACAAGTAAAACGGACAAGATAACACAATAAAATTAAATACTACTAATATTTCATGATTGTCTGGGCAATATGTACGAATACTTGCCTGAGATTGATGAATAAGTCTGTTCCTGGACTTGAGTAAGGCCATAATATTCTTATCAGCATCCTTCACATACTGTCCCTCAAAGTCTGTTACTGGAGGTAAAAAACATCCACTAGCATCAATAGGGCAAACCGGCTCTTGATCCTTAGTAATAACCCCTGCTGAAAGGCATACCCTGTAATCATCTTCTCCAAAGTAAGGGGCTTGATGTACTACTCCTGTACCAGATTCATCAGTCACATAATTGTCTACTAAGACCACAAATGCTTTATCTTCTAGGTATTTAAAATAGTCAAATATCGGCTTGTAACGCAATCCTTTCAATTCCTTTCCAGGGAATGTTTTTAAAATCTTATAATCATCAGTTTGGAATATGGTATCGATACGACTTTGTAGCATGATATAAACTTTCTTTGTGCTAATTTGTTCAAAACGGGCATAAATTAAATCAGAGTTTACACATGCAGACAAATTACTTGGCAAAGTCCAGGGCGTTGTTGTCCAAATTAATAAAGCTGCATTATCTTTGTCATTTACTAGAGGTAAACTTACTGTTACTGCAGGATCAACTACATCTTTATAGTTTTGACCAGATTCAAAATTAGATAATGGTGTATTACATGATGTGGAATAAGGCATCACTTTATTGCCTTTATATACCAGACCTTTCACATATAGTTGTTTGAAAATCCACCACACGGACTCCATGAACCAGGGATACAACGTTTTATAATCATTTTTAAAATCTGGAAGAAAACAGATCTTAAAGTCTATCTCAGTTAAGAATGCAGTTGTTTACATTATGAGTGGAGCACGATTTACACACAGGAGAATTCCCAAGTAAGTGGAATCTACACTATGGCCGTCTCAAGACCATTAATACACAAAAGTAATAGAAAATTTAGAGACGCGTGACTCTCTTATACTTTAACTGAAAAAGGAGGATAGCAACAAATGCATGTGATCAGCACGTGCAACGGATCCTATTGGTGTTTGAATTTGGCGGGGATGTAATTCAAAATAAGTTTAACAAAGGCTTATCAAGTCAACGTCGCTCTGTTACATGAGCACCTTGACAGTTCAATTCATCAGTATCCTCCTTTTACTGTTAAGGTAAACATCAAAATCTTTTAATTCAAATTGCAGCTTAGATGTTCCCATTTTATCACAGTAAAAATAAAAATTAACCCTCCTTATTTTATGTATTTAACATGGCTTGACGATTAACATTTTAACTTTTTAAAAATTGAGAAAAAAATTGTTATCGTCAGATTTAGAACTTAAATGAGTGTATATGATACTACAGATTTTATTGTATTTTCACGACATTCTAAGCAATAAAACAATAAAAATTTTCTAATTTTTTTTTTGCATTGCTATACTTCCATGATGTGGAAATAATAGGAAAATAGGATTATAAATCAGTGGCCCAAATGGCCACTGATTTATATTCCTATGAATAGGAAAGATCTTTTTTATTACAAAATTCTTATATTATCTGCAGTATTACACTATGAAAATATTAAGATATTACCTATCCATCTGCCCATACGTCCCATGATATACTCCCACTCTTTACTATAACGTTGGACAATACTTCTGCATTCTGCATTATATTTATCAATGCCTAATTTGAACACATCTTGGGGTCCTTTGATTCCAAGTTTTTTATCAATTTCAAATTCAACAGGAAGGCCATGACAATCCCATCCAAATCTTCTTTCCACATGAAAACCTTGCTGATGTGCATAACGAGTCACTACATCTTTAATAGTTCCTGCCAGGATATGTCCATAATGTGGCAAACCAGTAGCAAATGGCGGACCATCATAAAAAGAATACCTAAAAGGGAGAAGGGTTTATAAAAATGATCTAAGGCAGTTGTTCAGATACTTATACATCCAAGGTTTAACAAATTTTAATAGCAGAACTTACGAAGATAAGAAAGAAGTGTCTATAAACACGCATTTAGAAATTTTAGAGCATGTTAAAGATAAAAGATACTATATTATTTTTCAGAAATATATGTCTTTTTAAAAGAGCCCTTATTTATATACAGGATGTTTGGTAAAGTGATGCTGACCCAGATCAAGGAGGTACAAGGGGCCATTTGGCATATATATGACAATAGACCTATATTAAAAAAGCTAAGTTTCTTCAAAGTTTCTTTTATAATGCAGATTTTATACTTTTTTGAAAAAAAGTTAACAGTTTCAGTTGGTTAGAAAAAAATAAAAAACATATAGGAAAAAAATTGTAAAGGTAATTTAAGGTGTTGAATTTCAGTCTTATTAGTGCGGCAACAAATGTATCCCATGTGCTGCTTAGGGCCAGTTGTATGAACTAAGATGAGCCAAGTTCAGCTTGATCCAAGATCAAAATCCATGGTTACGATTCTTGTAACAATCGTAACGTTGGCTTTTGATCTTGGTTCAAGCTGAACTTGGCTCAACTTAGTTCGTACAACTGGCCCTTTAGTGTTACAAGCAAATAGTCAATTTTGTTTTATTGTCTGATCCCTCTGGAACGTGAAACAAATTGATGGACATCTGGAAATCATGTCTGATTGGTGCAATGTCCCATCATAATCACTCTAGTAAGGGAGATTATCTTATAACCGTAATCCATATTGAACCGCACAAAAATTGACATTTTTCTACAAGTACAATGGAAAATTGGCACATTACCACACAAACTGAAGTACATAAACTAGCTGATACTTAATATCAATAACATATGGAAATCAAATTGTGGCTGAATTTTTCTTTTAATACAAAGAAATTTTGATATTAATATATTGATTAAATATCAGGGTTTTTATTTTATATTATATAAGTCGACGCAGTAGAGAAATTGATGTCTGTGCTTGAACCAAATGGCTGTCTACGGGGAGTTTTATGCCCTGACACAATTCTGTGTTTTATTTGTTTCCCATAGATTCTCTAGCGTAAGTCTTGGATTAGATGAAATTTTCAGAGTCGGTATCACTCATTTTATTCTTTGTTTATTTCTGTCGTTTGTGTAAAGTTGTTATAAATTGATTATTTTGTGTAATATTTTGTGACTGTTATAAAGTTAATTGAGACAATATGGTGCAATCTTGTATGGTACTGTGTTGCAAGAATCGGGGCAAACTCCCGGGTTTTAAACAGTTGTTATAAGACCGGCTCTGGCGTATTTTGTAGTGCAATTGCGCTCCGCCTGATGGTCGCCATACTTGCGCGGGGTTCAATTTCACGTAAAAATTTGTATGGATATTGACCTTCCATTTATATAGTAGAGTTCTGTGGTTTTTTTCCCAGAAAAATATTTTTCTTTATCAAAATGAACTGGTCATTAAAAGACCATTTAAAAAATCATTTTGATACCAAATATGTTAGGTATATTTGATTGTATTCATAATATAAGGTGCTATTTTTCTTTGATTTAGTTCTAACCTAACTTTTAGTCTAAAAGTTAGGTTAAAATTGGCGGCAAATTCAAAAATGGGAAAAAACGGTTTTTTCATTTTAACCCTACCAGGAAAAAACCCATTTTTTGGGAAAATTTCTAACCTAACCTAACTTTTGGTCAAAAAGTTAAATTAAAATTGGCGGTAGATTCAAAAATGGGAAAACACGTTTTTTTTTTTTCATTTTAACCCTCCCAGGAAAAAACCCATTGTCATCTTTGTTAAGTAGGCTTTATGGAATATATCGCTCACTCGATGAGTTTGTCAGTTCGTCAGTTCTAAAAGGGTAGCTGTAGCACAAAGCATAGTAGTATAGTGAGATTGTTGATTATAAATTTATTGAGGAGTTAGATGAGATTAATTGACATGTACCTGACAGCTTTTCCAGGAACCAATATAACAAGTATCTTATGATCAATATGGTAATATCCGTGTCGACAGAATAATGAGTACACTAGATGCAAAACTCTGCATTTGCAGGATAAGCGAATTTGAGAAAACCGCTCATAAGTTTATTTTTGGATAAATTTTCAAAATTATTGTATATTACTAATATTTGGTTAATTGATGTTTACAAAACTTAATAACTTTCCTTCCAAATTATGTAATTTATAAAATAATTGCAGTTGAAGGATTCAAAAACATAGTTTTGCATCTGTCTTGCTCAAAGACCAAGTTTTGCAACTGAAAAGGGCAAATACCCGTAAAATAAAAAAACAGCTTTGAAGGTAAGGTTTTATTAAAAAATTAAATTGTTTACAAACAACGTTTTATTGCAAAATACCTTCACGTGATTAAAATTTTTCACGTGATTTTTTCTCTTTCAGAATTCGGTAAACATCGACCACTGACAAGTTTACGTGACGCATATACCAGCAACACTATTGGTCGTTAGCAAATACAAAGTTATGCATCTGACGGGACCTTATTGGTTAAATAGTCTTGTAAACAATACATTCTTTTATTTGAGTAACATAAAACCCGCGTTTTTTTAATTTGTGCAAAAACCGAGTTGTGCATCTAGTGTACACATACGTGTATTTGAGTAGGTGCGCAAGTTGTAGCAACAACAGTAGAAACAGCATTTTCGCATCTGCCTTCTTATGTAAGCTTGACAGATAGTCAATATTCGTATGAAGTAAAACGTTTAAACGGTTTGACAATATGATTTAAATCTGTTGAAAGTCTCACAATAGAGTACCTTTACCTCGAATATTAGTCCTTTAAACCCAATAATTCTTCAGATACACCTAGTTAATGGAAGAAATCCCACAACTAACGAAATTTGTAATGACATCAAATAAGAATTTAAATTTGATTGGGTTTAGTCCAGCTGGATAAGAGTTAGGGTCTGATGCATTTCAGGAGAAATTTCAAATTTGGTATCTCAAAAGCGATATGGCCAATAATATTTGACGGGGTGCGATAGCTCAGTCGGTTAATCCGTATTGTGTGGCGAATATGCTGATCGACTGTCTATCACATTCTGGGTTCGAGCCTCAGCCCCGGCACTGACAATGCGGGAGGGTATGGATGTATGTCTGCATTTTTCCCAATGTATACCTCTCTTCTGGACAGCCTCGGCTTTGAAGTTAGGAGTTGTCTACTATATGTGGTGTGTTTATGTTTATTAATATATTGTATTAGTGAAATTTCCAAATATCCAATTTAGGAATTTTATATCGTATGATGATACAAAATTTCAAACCGATTTATCAGCTCTAAATGAAAAATACAGAGGTAATTTTAACACTTTAACTGCGGCACTTAAAAACATGAAATAGTCCCAAACTGCTAAAACATTTTTTTTACAATTCCGTACAGAGAATGGCATGATGAGATAATAAATATTAATTTAAACAAAAATTTTATTTGAATAACTGAAAAATCTCTGTGTATAGTATAATTACACACCTCACCACATATCTCATTTTTTTTGTGTTACACTACTTTGCACATGATTGTCTATGTCACAGACTGTGTGTAGCAATATGACGCACAGCAGACTTGTCCCAACACTTATATAACAAGATAAATGAAGGCAAAATAGGTATAACAAATTTCCGGGAAAACTTGTGTTACCAACTGTTTGAATATGGACCTAAAAAAATTACTGTCAAAGAGATAGTCAATAAACATAGACTTGAAATTTTAAAGAATAATGGTAAAGATAATCGAAGCCGGTGCAAAAACTGCTACAAAATTTTTAGCAGGGAACAAGGAAGATCCTATGCACTTAAAACGGCACCAACAGTCAAATATGTATGTCCAGCATGTCCTGATGCTCCTCATTTATGTATTGAATGTTTTTTTTAATTTACATCAGTGTAGTGTAAAATAAATTATTTTCCTTTCATTACATATGATATATGCATTTCTTTTACTAAATATTTAATGTTTTTTCCATATGTCTGATAACTGTCATACAAAATAAAAGAATTTACTTGTATTTGATATTTATTTTTAATAAAAAGAATTTAACCCACCAGAAATAACTTAATTCATAAGCTATTTTAAAGTTACGTAGATTCAGGCGTTGCGTTGCACAGTTCCACACAGAATTAATGTAAGTCCAGGCCTGTCACACATAGACATCATTAAAACAGCACACTCTTGTGTAGCATATTACTTACACAACGTGCCAGAGACCTGAGCGGTGTGTATCACATTGCTACACATAGCAGTTAAAGTGTTAAAGAAAGAAAAAACGACAACAGATAACATAATACTTGAAAGAATAGTGATATTCCAAGTAGATACTGGGATACCTCTAAATATATAGCTATAGAAAAAAGTTTTATTATTTTTGGGTGTACCTTAAAGTAACTAAAGAAAATTATTATTATAATGAAATAATTAAAAATGATATAAAGAGGACTCGTCGACGTATTCATATCAACATCAACGGTGTCAAAATTGATGTCGAAGGTTATTTACCAATGTGTTTACATCATTGCAAGCTCACTTCAGTTACGTTGCTTTAACGTCTACTCATTCTACTTCATGTCTCGTGACTGACAACAGACCTTTGCCAACCTTAAAAGACCAATTAGAAGTCGGCATGCAGGGCACAATATCTTGTATATGAGAACCTAATTCATGAAATGGAGGGATTGATGACAATGTATCATGGTACTCAAATTAATGGTTGACCAATCAAATGACGTCAATTGGTTGGTACGTCATATTAAGAATTTGAATTTCTTCTAATTATTTACGGGCTTTTACTATCATTTTGTGAATAATGAAAAAGTATGTCCTTTGTTTTTCATTTAAATTCAAATATGATGTCGCCTATATTTGTGTAAATATAATATTTTTATAGGTTTAGCAGATTGTTGTTAATACTGTGACGTGTTTCCACCCCTAGGAAACCGCCTTTGCAAAATCCATGGGTTCCAAAAATTATAACCAGATAATCACTAACATACTTTATTAATTAATTTACTGGATACTTCACAATACTATTATTAACTAAAATACACTTTTACTGACTAAAAATATCCTTTAACAATGTTTATTGCTTTCTATTTCTATTGACCTGTGTACATGCTGTAAAGTGTTTTAGCACCAATAAAAGTTCTGTTCTGATATTTACACTTTGTATTCACTTTGTAGTTTTCACCTTATACTTGTCAATTCAAACTTGAACTTCCCACCGAGAATGCAGCCTTATATACCCTATCAATTGCTTCTAGAACTTCTAGACGCGAGCATCATCTGGAGCAGTGTAGAAGTTTCGATTTCCTTCTCCAATGTTCCAGAACATTTCTACCGGTGACTCACAGATGGCGTAACGTGTAACTTGTATTTAGTGCTGCCTATCCCCAAGGGGTGTTTACTCGTAACACTGCCTCCTCCTTAAGCCTGATCGTCCCGGTCAGGCAATTGAGAATCATTAGTGTATTTTGCCAGTCTATCCAAATGTACGATTTTGATCTTTGACTTTCTGCTTCGTTGAATCCGATAGACGACATCATTAATTCGGGTAATAAGGAGTATATGCTCCATCCCAAGGCGGTTGAAGTTTCGGTGACTTCCCCTTCTTTTGCTGTAGGCTGTACAGCCAAACCAGATCTCCTGCCTTGAACCCCTCTGAACTACTGTCCACAAGGGCCGGGCCCAGCAAGGCCCAAAGCGTCCCTGGCATCGTGACGCGACGCCAGCGGCTGGGGGACGTGGTGGCCTTGGGGCCCGCCGAAGTGTTCTCTACCTGCCCTCTGTAATACCCCCGGACCTGAGTGATGCCCAGGTCCGAGCAGCAAGGGCTGTCGTGCAGCCAACTGGATACTTCCGTAGGGCGCCGAGACTTCGACCCCACGGTAGCATCCGTTGGGCGCCAAAAGTTCAGTCTCGCAGATTGTATCCGAAAGTCCTAGCGTTCGGATGTGCCCATGTGTGCCGTCGTGTAAATACTAAATTTTAAGTGGTTAAATTGCTGTTAAAAATTATAAATTTTAAGTGACTGTAACCGGAAAAGTTATATGTTCTAGTGTAATAATTTCTAATGACTAATTGTTAAAGTGTAAAACTAGTTATGTAATTAAAATGTCTCGCTGTGGTAGTTGTAATAATTCAGTTAAAGGGAAAACGCATCCGAGTATTTCTTGCAGCGGCCCTTGTAAAAAGCAATACCACTTATCATGTATCGGAGCGTCAACTGACATAGTGCAGCATATGAAGGATGTACCTGGCCTCAAGTGGAGATGTGACCCTTGCCTTAACCTAAATGAATATTTCTTCGACGACAGTAAACTACAGTGCATATTTCAAGATAAGGTAGATTCTTTTCTAAATGGATTTAACTCTATGCTGGATAATTTAAAAACCCAATTTATGGATATGGCGAAAAGTAAACTATCTGAGATGGCTGGTGGTTTAACTAATGTTAATAATGCTTCGATAGCATCTACTATCACTAGCAGTACTGATAACAAACCATTGTATGCATCTGCTTTGCGTAACACTTCTCAACCAGCTGTTATAGTGAAACCAAAAATTACGCAGACTAATCAACAGACCAAAACTGACATTCTTATGAATTTTAATCCAGTTAAATCCGATACTAATTTTAACAAAGTTAAACATATAAAGGATGGCGGATTAATAGTTAGTTGCAGTAGCACAGAGGAAACATCGAAATTTAAAAAACTGGCGCAAGAAAAACTATCATCTAATTATGAAATCCGCGGAATCAGAGCAGTACTTCCGAGAATACGAGTTGTTGGTATGTCCGAAAATTTTAACGCAGACACACTTCGTGAATATGTTTTCAAACAAAATAGTAATCTGTTTAGTGGTAATGCTGAATGCAAAATAATTAATATAATGCCAACTAAAAAGAACAAAAATATGTATCAAGCTACTCTGCAGCTAGATAGATCGACGTATACTAAGGTAATGCACAATGAATTTTTATTTATAGGTCTTGACGTATGTAAGGTATATGATGCTGTAAGTATTTTGCGATGCTTTAAATGTAATGGTTTAAATCACTCAAAAAATACCTGCAAAAAAGATGTAAACTGCCCGAGATGTGCTGAAAATCACAGTTTAGAAAATTGTAATGCAGATATCTTAAAATGCACTAATTGCACTTCATTAAAAGAAAACAAACAGTTAGATATTTCCACGGACCATGCCGCTTGGGATTATAGTAATTGTTCTGCATATTTGAAAGCGGTTTCGAAATTAAAATCAGACTTGGGTCATCAATAGCAACTAGAGTCTCCACTTTTACCTGACATCTCTACTAATAATATGTCTCTTATACCCACAAACAGTTGTCAACATTTATCTATCTATTATCAGAATGTGCGTGGTTTGAATACAAAGCTTGGTGTCCTTTATAACAATGCATCAATCACTAATTACAGTGTATTAGCTCTTACCGAAACTAATTTACAATCAAACATACAAAATACAGAGATACTAAATGAACAGCAGTTTAGAATTTTTAGAGCGGATCGAAATTTGTTAGAAACCCATCGTGAAGGGGGAGGTGGAGTTATGTTGGCGGTTAGCTCTGCACTAATGGTTGTTGATCTGAAATTAGGTGACACTTTGTTTAAAAATGTACACTCTATTGATATCGTTGGAGTTAAAATAGTTATAAATCACTACTCTTTTTATATATTTACTATTTATATTCCTCCCAGAACCTCTGTTGAGATGTATCATGCTCTGTTTGATGCTTTTTGCTCTCTCAACTTTATTTATAATTCTGATATTTTAATACTAGGTGATTTCAATATACCGGAGTACTGCACCCTTACATCTAATACACCTTCCTCATTGACTCTTCAGGCGCTAGTAAACTTTCAAAACTTTCTTAACCTAAAGCAATTTAATGGAGTAAAAAATACAAATAACCGATTACTAGACCTAGTTTTATCCAATAAAACCTGTCAACTCGAGAGGGCTGTCGATATTCTCATTGCAGAGGACCACCATCATCCTGCTCTTATTTCGACATTTAGTATCATAAAAAATCACGAAAATCATAAAATTAAATCTAATTCTAATTATAAATTTAACTTTAAGAGAGCTAACTTCCACATTCTTTATCAAACATTAGCTGATACAGATTGGAAATTTTTAAATAATTCTGAAACTGTAGACGAAGCTAGTGATCGGTTCTATTCCAAATTAAACTCAATATTTATTAATACTGTACCTCAATCTAAAACTTCAAAAAGAACATATCCACCCTGGTTTGACTATCCGTTAATTAAATCTATCAAAGAAAAGCATAAAGCGTTAAATAAATACAAGCAAACAGGTGATGTAACTTATCAGAACGAATTTAAAAGATTAAGGCGAAAAGTAAAAATTGATTCTGATAATTCTTATAAAATGTATTGTAATCATGTTGAAGAAAATATAATTAATGATCCGTCCTCGTTTTGGCAATTTGTTAATTATAAACGTAGTTCATCTGACCTACCAAACTTTATGAATTACAATAATGAATATCTATCTGACCCTCAACAGATTACTAATTCTTTTGCTAACTTTTTTCAGCAATCTTATTCTGAATCTGAAAATATCACGCATAATCCTAAAGATTTTGTTGAGAGTAGCTCATATTTAAATATAACCTGTTTCACGGAAGACGAAGTATTTACAGCATTAAAGAAAATTAAACCTAAATTAACCTCTGGGCCTGATGGGATCCCCGCATTCATATTACGTGACTGTGCTGCTATTTTTGCTAGCCCCCTTACTATATTATTTAACTTGTCACTAAAGTTCTCTAAATTTCCACTACAGTGGAAATTATCGAAAATAATTCCAGTCTTTAAGAAGGGTGATAGATCTGATATTTGTAACTACCGTCCGATAGTAATAATAAATAATTTTGCTAAAGCATTTGAAATTATTTTACACCATTTTATTTTTAATCATGTAAGGCATCAAATATCAACAGCTCAACACGGATTCTTCAAAGGCCGTTCAACAGTTACGAATTTAATTAATATTACAGAGTTTATTTCTGACTCTATTGATAAGGGTATACAAACAGACGTTATATATACTGACTTTTCAAAGGCATTTGATAAACTGGACCATAATATCCTCTTAGAAAAATTTGAAATCTTTGGATTTTCGGATAACCTTATTACACTTTTCAAATCCTACCTAACTGATAGAAGACAATATGTTGTATATCATGGTGTTAGATCTATTGAAGTCTTAGCTACGTCGGGGGTCCCCCAAGGTTCAAATTTAGGGCCACTTTTCTTTAATTTGTTCATTAACGACATAGTAGATAGTATCACTGTTAAATGCCTTCTATATGCTGATGATCTAAAACTATTTTGCAATGTCGCGTGTGAATATGATTGCCTTGAATTGCAAAATAATATTGATCGTATTAATACATGGTGTATAATAAATAAATTACCTTTAAATGAAGCAAAATGTAACACTATGACATTTACAACAAAACGTAATGTTATTGTTTTTGATTACCAATTGAACAATCACACACTTTCCCGTCCTGACACTTTTTGTGACTTGGGTGTGACATTTGATAGAAAATTAACGTTTGTAAACCACATCGAACTTACTGTCAGTAAAAGTTATAGAACACTGGGTTTTGTCATTAGAAACTCCGCACATTTTAATAACATAAATACATTAAAACAACTATACACTACTCTTGTTAGACCACATCTTGAGTATGCTTCAATAGTATGGTGTCCTGTTTATAATGTACACATACAAAATTTGGAAAGGCTTCAACGTCGATTTCTGAAATATGTGTCTTTTAAGACTGATGGGACCTATCCTGCTATTGGTTACCCACATCAAGAATTACTCTCTAGATTTTCCCTAGACAGTCTAGAAAACCGTAGACACCGATCACAATTAATTTTCTTATATAAAATTTTACATGGTAACATCGACTGTGGAGAAATTTTAAGTATGCTTAATTTCCAAATTCCTGCCTCTAGGCACAACAATTTATTTGACTTGCCATTTTCAAGAACAAATGTAAAGAAATTTTCTTGTATTCAGCAAATGTGTAATATATATAATAATTTGGATACTTCTTTAGATATTTTCACCTGCAGTGCTGTAAACATAAAAAAATTGTCTCTAGCTTAAATATATTTTTGTTCTTTCTTGTTGACTTGCGGACTATTAGACTCAATTTAGAGTGTACATCTGACGTTCACTTTGTTTTATATATGACAAATGCATTGTATTAGTTTAATTTAGTTTAGTTTATTAGTTTAATTCAGATATATAAATAATATGTAAATATCTTTTTGTTCGTAATTTAGATAAGTATTGAATTATTTTGTATTTTCCTATTCTGTAATTGGGTTTCACCTGTTGAATAGTGTACCAAATAAATAAAAATAAATAAATAAATAAATAAATAAATTGGTCTGCTGGGCGCCAAAAGTGCAGTGCAGCCGGGTTCCCCACGAAACGGATTGGTCTCGTTGGGACCCGCGCCATGGGCAGCAGCTTGGGTGTGAGGCACCTGGGGCTGCAGCGGGTAGGCATCGCCGGAGGCCTCCAACGCGCCTCCGAGGATGTCCACCCACGGATGGTTGTCGAGACCTAGGTTAGTTTGATTCATTTCGTGCTTCTTGGAAATTCCCCTTTTCGCAAAATGAACAATACAGAATACAAAAAAAACTCAGTCCTAAACGGAGGGCCCGGCAACTGAAGGTCGCTGTGCAATAGGTCCGCTCCGTCTGTCTGTCCCTAATCAAGTAAATTTCGAAGAGTGGTGAAGCCGCCTGACTCTACTGATTGTCGTGTTGCGCAAACCCGTGCTAGGTAGACTCGAGTGAGCACCTTTCAGATCTCAACACCGTAAGTGTCGCCCAGAGGTAACTTACTCTTGTTTACCGAATTTACCAACCGACGAGGCACGCTTCCACCCAGAGCACTGACGCCAACTTTGTTGTTGCTGACGTCGGTGAGCTCCAAGTGAAACCACCAGGTATATACACCCTTTTAGACGGGTGAGGCTATGGAGGATGGGGCTGGATCTGGACACTGGAATGTTTGGCAGTTGATCTGGCTGGAAATTGGTTGGGCTTTCGTGGAATCGTCAGGATCGGCGCACAGGTGGAAGCGGTTTGGATTTTGGAAACAATTGGTTGGCGTGGAAGTATCAGAGGAGCTGGCCTGGGAGTTGTCGTGACAACAGACGATTTCTCTCTAATTGTTTTATGTCGTCTAAAAATAGACGAGTGGCTGCGATGCGTAGACTGCAGTGGTCCTCTTCACTTACCTGACACTTGTCCTTCCTTCCTATCGTATTTCCAACCTTCCTCTAAATAATTCGTCCTGCAAACTGGATATCTTCGCCCCTCGGGGCACCTGGGCTTACCTTAAAAAAGGCGGTAGCCGTATGAGCAAGCTCACGATTTCTTTCTGAATTTGATTTGGGTGTGTAATGTTGTAAAATCTCGAGAGTCTATAATTTCCCTAACTGAAATGATTTTAGAAGTTTAAATACAAACTTGAAAATGTAAAACGAACAGCGAAAATGAATGTGACTTTAAAGAAAAGCAAATATAAAACACACAAGCTGACGTGCACCCTGTGGCTGTTCGAACTTGACTGACTTCTCTGGCTCTGTCTATCTTCCTTATGACTCACCAACTCCACCACCCTCTGCTGAGCTTGAGGAGTTGGTTCAATTTTGTACGAGTAAGCGGCTGCCTCTCATCATAGGATGTGACGCTAATGCGCACCACACTTGCTGGGGCAGCACGGGGGTTAATCCTAGAGGCAGTAGTTTACTACAGTACTTGTACACCACCGATTTAGAAATAGTAAATCGTGGAAATACACCCACCTTCGTTACTCAACGGAGGCAAGAGGTCATTGATATCACGTTGGGATCCAGACTCGCGGTCCCACTGATTCAAAACTGGAAGGTTTCGACGGAACCTTCTCTGTCATATCAGATTCAAACTGGACGTAGCTCCCTCCCCAGAGGGGAGCTGGTACAGGAATCCCAAAGACACCGACTGGGACGCCTATAGACGGGCCCTCTCGAGCAAATTAACAAGGGTTATTATACCCAGGAATTCAGAGGAAATAGAATCCTCTGCTAAGCTTCTTAATGGAGCGATCACTGCCTCATATGAGAGTAGCTGTCCTCTTAAAAGAAGCAGGGTAGGGAAAAAAGTTCCCTGGTGGAACAGGGAGCTTCACAATCTACGTAAAGAGACACACAGGCTCTTCAATAGGGCAATGCGTACTCAGCTACCAGAGGACTGGGACAGCTATAAACGGTCCCAACGCCTCTACAAAAGCCATATTCGTAGCAACAAGAGGGCAGTCTGGAGGGATTTCTGCGAATGTATAGAAGATCTTCCAGAAGCCGCAAGGCTCTGCAAAGCCCTCAAAAAAGACAGTCCGTCACGACTAGTGAACTTGAGGCTTCCCTCTGGTGGACTAACGACTACCACTGAGGAGTGCCTCAAGCATCTACTAGCAACTCATTTCCCCGAATCCGTAGCGGAGACGGAGGAAATGTCAGCCCATCGGTCTCCCCGTGCTGCTGTTACGGCAGCGGATTGGAGGACGGCTTCAAGGGTGGTGACAGTGGAAAGAGTCAAGTGGGCTATTTCCACTTTTATCCATACAAAAGTCCAGGACCGGATGGGGTGTTTCCGGCACTTCTTCAAGAAGGATCGGAGACCCTCATACGTCCTGTTTATCACCTGCTGAGAACCTGTCTGGCCACGGGGTATATTCCCGTACCCTGGAGAGCCGTCAAAGTGGTTTTCATACCAAAAGCAGGACGTATATCGTATGACACTGCCAAATCGTACAGAGCGATCAGCCTTACATCCTTCCTGCTCAAAACATTAGAGAGGTTGGTTGAAAGGTTTGTTAAAGACGGGGCACTGACCTCAGCGCCTCTGCATCCGTCGCAACACGCTTACCAGGCCGGGAAGTCAGTGGAGACGGCCTTTCACCCGATCGTTTCCAGGATCGAGAAGGTGCTGCACCACAAAGAACTTGCGGCCAGTGCTTTTCTTGACATCGAAGGAGCATTTGATAACACCTCCTTCGACTCGATCTGCGCCGCGGCTGCCTATCATGGTATCAATGACACCATCATTAGATGGTTGAGGGCCATGTTGGCGGGAAGGCAAATTATAGCTGCCAATGAGGAAACGACAGTAAAAGTCTCAGTAAGGAGAGGATGCCCACAAGGAGGCGTCCTCTCCCCTCTGCTATGGAATCTCGTTCTCGATGGTCTACTCCAGGAACTCGAGAACGAGGACCTCTTTGCTCAAGGTTATGCAATTATCATCTCGGGAAAATTCCCAAATACGGTTAGCGGACTCCTGCAAAGGGCCCTGCAGATCGTACAGAGATGGTGTAACGACCAGGGCCTTAGAGTCAACCCATCTAAGGCAGAACTGGTAATCTTCACTAGGAGGCGCAGGCTAGACGGTTTCATCGAACCTGTACTCTATGACACGACTCTAAGGATCTCCAGGTCAGTGAAGTATCTGGGTGTCATCCTGGACTCTAAGCTGACCTGGAAAGATCACATAGACAGACAAATACAAAGGGCCACTGCAACCCTTTGGGTCTGTAGAAGGACCTTTGGTAAAACATGGGGGTTAAACCCCAGGGTAACAATGTGGTACTATACTGTGATAGTTAGACCAATGATCACGTATGCTTCTGTTGTGTGGTGGCCTGCCGTAACCAGGCTATACATTCAACAGAAACTAACACAACTCCAAAGACTCGCCTGTTTGGGAGTCACAGGAGCAATACGCACGACCCCCACAGCAGCTCTGGAGGTCCTTCTGGATCTCGTGCCCCTTCACTTGGTGATTGAGGCCGAGGCTCGGAAAGCGGCCTACAGGCTGAGGTGTGGTGGTCAGTGGAAAACCGGAGGAGAACAATTAGGGCACACGAGGGTCCTTTCCGACGTGATAGGGACTCACTCACTTCTGGAGGCCAGGAGTGATGACATGGTGCCTTCCTTCTCCTTCTCGGAACCATTTGAGGTTGTCATCCCCAAAAGGGAAGACTGGAACCCACTCGAGGACATACTCAGGCCTGCCGATATCGTCTGGTTTACAGACGGGTCGAGGTTTGAGAAAAGTGCTGGAGCAGGGATATACGGTGAAAGGCCCAGAGCTGAACTTTCTTATGCCCTGGGCAAATTCGCCACGGTATTCCAGACCGAGATCTTCGCTATTTTGGTCTGCGCACAGGAGAATATCCGAAGGAGATATTCCAACAAGCACATATATATATATGTGGCGATAGTCAAGCGGCCCTTAAGGCCCTTACATCTGTACGGACCAAGTCAATGTTGGTTCAAAACTGTAAACAGGCACTCTGTGAACTTGGCTCATCCAACTGGGTCAAGCTTCTCTGGGTGCCAGGACACAGCAACATTGAGGGTAACGAACGGGCAGACGCTCTGGCCAGAGGGGGCTCTCAGAGACCTCTACTGGGTCCGGAGCCTGCTCTCGGCTACCCTAGATCAAGTGCCAAGAAGTCAGTAGAGAGCTGGACACGGTCCCAGTTCCGTGACTTCTGGGCCTCACACCCAGGACTCCGGCAAGCGAAGCTCTTAATCTTAGGGCCCTTGCCGAAGAGATCAGAACAAATCCTGCGACTAAGCAGGAAACAGGTCAGAATCGTGGTAAGTCTTTTGACTGGACACGGCTCTTTCAAAAAACACCTGCACACTATAGGGGTGGCCGACAACCCCGACTGCAGGTTCTGCGGGGACGAGGAGGAGACTTCCATCCACGTCCTTACTTCCTGCCCTAGTCTTATGAACTTGAGGCACAAACACTTCGGCATTGGTTTTCCGGTGCTGGAGGAAATAAGGAATGCCCCTGTAGGACGGATTTTGGCCTTTGGGTTAGAATCCGGCCTAAATGGGGGATTCCAATAAATTCGTAGCGGCAGCACAATGGGCCACAAGGCCTGAGTGTGGCGACCCTTCGTCGCCCCGCTAAAAGAAGAAGAAGAAGAAGAAGAAGAAGAAGAAGAAGACTTCTGTTGTGAAAAGCCGTTTACTAAATACATTTGTCATCATTCCAATCACGGAGTCAGGATCATGCACGCTAAAGGGGCGGAGCCTAACCGGGCTGCGTGCTTTTGCATAACTACGGCATGCATGACGCCGGACTCGGTATTTGGACGGCGGCAGCGGCAAAGTCAACATCGCGGAGCGATGTGATGGTGTATGAATGATTTTGTAGATTCTAGAGTTAGTAAGCAGCTGGCTTATTTCTAATTCATGCTAATTAATGAATTACTGAATGCTAAATAATGAACTGCTGAAGGCCTGATATACTTTAAGTGTAAAATACAAGTATTAACTTATTGATACTTTTATTTTGTCATAATTTTTTAATTTTCCATGGACCTGGGCCTTTGGCCCGATGACACTACCCTTATGGTCGTATCGAGCCTTCATTCGGTCACTGGCTATGGTAATTTGGTCTCTAACCAGCTCATGAACATTTCTTAGCTGTTCATTCATTTTATCCACATAGCTATTCACAGGAAGCTGTTCTCCGCCTGGTGTTCACATGGCAGTCTGATCTCATGTCCAAATACTACACGGGCTGGTGCCTGTTTCGTAGATTCGTGGACAGCAGCTCAGTATGCCATGAGGAAGAATGGTATGTGGAGATCCCAGTCACGTAGATTCTTATGAACCACTTTAGAGAGATGTTCTTTCATGGCCTTGTTATGTCGTTCCACCATTCCGTCTGATTGCGGGTGAAGGGCTGTTGTCTGTGTTTTGTGTATCCCCAATAACTTGCAGATTTGCTGCAAGTTATTAATCTGAATGCAGTTCCTCCCTTGATCCAAATGCAGTTCCTCCCTTGATCTGAATGCAGCTCCAGGGGTACACCAAACAGACATATCAAATTATCTACCAAGACTTTGGCGACACTAACTGCTTCTTGGTTTGGAATCACATATAATCCATGTAAAACGCAGGGTTTGACGCTCGGAATGCCCCCCGCATCGGGACCACTTGTATTATGTTTTTTGGGTCGCTGATCACGAAAATTGGGGTCCCGCGGCTCTAAAAATAGTGCGTCACCTCTAAAAATGCGAAAAACTACCTGTTTTGGGGGGAATAATGCTGTAAAATAATGCTATGAATGTGCTAATTGTAATGACATTTTGCCAGTTCAGTATGTTCATCTAAAATAAGGACAAATTTTATGCTGAGAGTTAACCTGAGGGGGTAAAACTGCCCCTAAATTGACGTAAAATGGAAAAATGATTTTTTTTCAATTTTTGATTTGAGTTTAGATGAATGGGGATTGTACAATGAAGACAATTTTTTTCCAACCCTTCAGGGGTGAAAAATACCACTATATCGCCTTTAAATTCAAATAATGCTTAGAAAATAAGTAGAGATGTATACTTTTTAGTTTGCTTGTAATTCATGATAAAAAAATCGTCGAAAAAAAGTACTAAAAAATGTTTTCACCCTTTTAGGGGTGAGAATACCCCAAAGCTTGCAGGGAATTGAAAGAGAAGGTAGAAATATTCTTGATAAATGAACACTTCATATTGTTTGCAACATTTTTAATAAAAAAATATAAATATGGTAATCTAAATATAAATAGACGCAAAATCTTTTTTTTCACTTTTTGAATCTCAATTTGGATGAATGGGGATTGCAAAATTAGGAGAAATTATTTTCTCGTGTGAGGATATTCGAATTGAATCCCCCGCTGTATGAACGGGAAAGACCAAAAAACTCCAGAGTCAGGGGCCCCAGGTAACTCCCTAGGCCCGGTATTTTGACTCTTGACTCCCTCAACACAACCATACGTACTCTAGCCATCAACTTTCGTATTTTATAATTTTTATTATTTTATTTTACAATTTTGAATATATATTCTATTTAGTTGTTTATAATTTTTTTTCTTATTGTCTCCCCCTCCCCGCTCATCAATATTTGTTTACGAGGAAAAATTATTGTTGTGATTTTCAGCACGCAGCTGTGTTACCCCCCCAAGCTCAAGGCCCAGATCCGCCCTTGACTCTATGTCTATGAACACAATGCCGCATGCAAGTTAATGAGTTTGTTGACTTCTCCGTAAGACAATTCTACTTCAGTTAATCTTCTGGAATACTTGAAGTATCGTTAATCCCGTAAACAGTCAGAATCTGTCGATTTCATCGTGTGTGGTTCCGAGTCAATTCCCTTTCACAGGAATTGAGAACACTTTAACCACTCAAGACTTTGCTGATTAAGAAGATTTTGATAAAAATTGGGATATGCAAATTGAGCCGGAAGTTTCTTTTCAAGAAGGAGAAGCAGATGAATTGAATCTTAGCTATGATTGGTATAAATCGGGAATCAATGCATCAAGTATAATAATAACAATTTATTGGTGTCAAAATACATATATACAATGCTTACACACGTCATAAGACAATAGGTCCTTTCCTTTGTTTTTGAGTGTAATTTGTTTTACACTACGTCTAAAGTCAGCTGAAAATTCAGTGTATATGAGTGTGATAAAAGCAAAGGATTGGACAAGTGTAATTGAAATTGAAATTTTTCTAATTTATTTTACTTCCACATCCAGTGGAAGTATAGTAACGACAAAAAAATTTTTAAAAATTTTTATTGTTCAAATAATAATAATAATAATAATAATAATAATAATAGTTTATTTATATTAAAATCATAAAAATATACACACGTCAAGAAAAAGGGTTTTTACATAAATTCTGGTAAAAGCACACATAACATCACAAGTATAAATATGTATATAATTTTAAAAGAACAGTCACTAATATAAAATAGACAAATTTGCAGCTTAATAATAATATATCACGTTTCTATATTTTTAATTTCACGTTCAATTTCTTCCAATGAGAAGAATGCATTTTTTATGAAGAAGTCTTTAATTGTAGATTTGAATTTTCTTGGAGGTAAAATTTTCATACTACTGGGTAATATGTTGTAAATTTTAATACCGTAATATGTAACACCAGTTTGTCCCCGGGTAAGCCTTGTAAATTCAGGACATATATTATCTCTGTGTCTGGTCTCGTATTGATGTAAGTCAGCATGAGTATTAAAATCATTCAAATGATTGTGTACATATGAAATACACTCTAATGCATATGTGCAAGGCAAGGTAAGTATGTTAAGAGACTTAAACAGATGTTTAGTATCGTCACGGTAACCTACACCACCCACAATCCTGACAGCTCTCCTTTGAAGACCAAAAAGTCGGTGCTTACCCGCAGAGTGCCCCCAAGCAAGGATGGCATACGACAGTCGAGAATGACAAAGTGCAAAATAGGCTGTTTTTAGCACATTTAAAGACACTGAGTTAGACAATTGTCTCAGGCAATATATATTTTTTGTCAATTGTTCAGCAACATAATCAATATGAGCATCCCAACGAAGAGATTGATCAATGAATACTCCTAGAAATTTACTATTTATGGGGTTATTCGATAAGTTGCTTAAGTCGCGTGTACTTGAGATCATTTTTATTGTTTTAGTTGCATTAAGTGTTAAAAAATTAGATGTAAACCACTTTTCAGCTTCTGAGAGCGCATTGTCACACTTCGACATTAGGTTACCCAACTTAGGATCAGACATTAGGAGTGTTGAGTCATCAGCATAAAATATACAAGTGACTTTCTCAAGTGCTTTCGGCAAGTCGTTGATATAAATTAAGAATAAAACAGGACCCAGAATTGAGCCCTGCGGTACTCCAGATTTAATATATAACTCCTCGGATGTTATTCCATTTAATCTGACCATTTGCTTTCGATTTTCTAGGTAAGACTCAATAAGTGAGATACTCGTCGTACTGAAATTATATTTAGATAATTTTTGAGCCAGTAGAGTATGTGATACGCAATCAAATGCTTTGCTGAGGTCACAGAACAAAGAAGCAGAGTAGTGTCCCTTTTCGAAACATTCTAATGTGTGTTCTGTAAATTTTAAAATAGCGTCTGTTGTTACAAGTTTTTACGAAATCCAAATTGGTGTTTAAATAGCATTTTATTTCTTTCTAAGTATTCCGTTATTTGATTTTTAATGGCTTTTTCAAATATTTTTGAAATAATTGGAAGCAGAGAAATTGGTCTGTAGTTGCTTAATTCCTCTGTATCACCTTTTTTGAAAATCGGAACGACAGCCGCTATCTTAAGTGCATCTGGGAACACACCAGTCCTGAAACTCATGTTTATTAGCTTAGTTAAGGGAATTATGATATGATTTTTTGCAATTTTTATTAAGTCAGTATTCAGGCCATATATGTCTTTACTATTACTGTTTTTTAGGGAATTCAGTATGTCTCTAACTTCATTGTATGTAACCTCACGAAAGCTGAAAGATTCAGTGCTATTTGTTTGTTCGACATAGTGCAGAGGGTCAATATTTAATTTAGGAAGCCCATCAATAACATCTCCAGCGGCATTAATAAAGAATTCGTTAAAAGCATTCGGTTCAACATGTGGATCCAGTCTAAAACTTTTTTTCCTAGTTGAATTTATTATTTGCCACATAGTTTTTACAGGATTACCAGATTTTTTTATATTCTTGTCATTCGCTGTAATTCTCTCATTTTTCAGTGCATTTCTGTATCTTAGTTTAAATTCATTTCTAATGTTTTTATTTGATTCTGTGTTTTGAATTTTACAGACTTCATTGAGAAATTGCAAATGATCTCTCATATGTCTCAAGTTTTCTGTGAACCAAGTGCTTTTAAATGAATCAGCGTTTTTAAAATGAACTAGCTTTTCTGGAAAAGACTCATTGTAAGCTTCTAAAATGGTATTTAAAAATAACTGAAATTTTTCATTAATGTTCAGAGTGTCATTACCAATAAAGTCCCAAGTACACATAGACATAATTTCATGGAATTTATTCTTGCCAGTAAATGTAATAGGTCTAATCAGTTTGTGATATTCTTGATTTTTTATATTAGAATATATTGGTACCTCTAAAATCTGACACAAGTGATCTGATAAGAGTGGTTCGTTGTTGTAGGACTTGTAGTCATCTACTGAAAAATTTATAAAAATATTATCAATGCAATTGGTCAATCTTGTACTCTCAAACACAGTTTGCTCAAACCCAAATGTTTTGAGTAGATCGATTAATGTTGTATTAGTTCGATCAGACGTATTAAACTTTATGTTAAAGTCCCCGCACATTACCACCTTATTATTGGTGCCTACTTTGTTTAATAAATTTTCTAATATTTCAGTAAAAATATTAAAGTCTCCATTTGGGGAACGGTAGATGCTTATAACAACAATATTAAAATTTTCTATTTTCACAGCTGCTATTTCGCAGTGTTTTTCAGCAGAGATATCATTTAAGTAAGTTAAAGGTTTATAATCTAAAGATTTTTTTAATGCTATCAAGGTACCCCCATGAGAAAATTCAGATCTACAAAATATACTAGCCAAATAGGCTTAGAATGTCACGAAACGTCGAGATTTTAAGTTTGAGTGAAAAAAAATTTCTGTCTGTTGGTCTGTCTGTCGGTCTGTCTGTAACTTTTTTTGTGCGCACGTTTACTCTGGAACCGTTTGAGATATTGATTTGAAATTTGGTACACACATGTACTTTAACGAGATCTAGAACTAGATTATATTTTCATCTTGTTCCGTCGAAGGGTTGGGGGGGTAAATTGGGGTAAATTTGGGCAAAATAGGTAAATCAAGCAAGTAAGAGTCCATAAAATTGGTATTTAGTATATACAAGAGAAGCTGAGGTCTCAAAAAAAATTTTGGCATTAGCCACCCCCATTACCACACCCACCCCATTATTAAAGGGGATGAAAAAAAATTGTGATTTAGGGTGTATACAAGAACCAGAAACCTCAAAATATTCTTTTACTTCATCCACCCCCACCCCGCTACCGATGTGGGGTATTGTTTTATGGGTTTTTGGGGTAGAGGATTTCAAATATTATATTATTAAAGTTCCATAAACAATTATTTCCAAGTACAAAATTGTTTCATTGTGAGCGACTTAGATAAAAAAAAATCTGGATGTGGTAGTAGTGATTCCTTAGGCAGCGGTTTTTTTCGAGACCATGCAAGGAAGTTGCAAGCACTGCCAACGTGTAGAAAAACTGCAGGGCATGGTAGTGGTCAACACTGTCAAAATACACCTTCCAGACGATTGGACAAAGGATGCTCTAAGGCAAGAGCAATTGAACGATGCAGAAATTGGACCTATATTGAGAGCAAAAGAAGGTGGAACCTGTCCAGAGTGGAAAGATGTTTCAGACAAAGGAGTGGGGCCGAAGGCTTTATGGGCGCAATGGGAGTCGCTTAGAGTCATAGAGGGGCTATTGAAGAGAGCGAGGGAAAGCTCGGATGGCAAGGAAGTTGTTATGCGTCTAGTGATTCCCAAGTGTCGAGTACCAAAAGTACTTCAGGAGATACATGATGGAACGTCTGGCGGACATTTCGGCGTTAAAAAGTCCCTGAATAAGGTGCGGGAATGATTTTACTGGATTAATAGTTGACAGGATGTGGAGGCTTGGTGTAGCAAATGCAAGATTTGTGCGGCCAGTAAGGGACCACAGACTAGGAGTAAGGGTCAGTTGCAGCAATATAATGTCGGAGCTCCTTTTGAAAGAATTGCAATCGATATTGCTGGCTCGTTCCCAGTGACCGCTGATGGCAATAAGTACATCCTGGTTGCCATGGATTATTTCAGTAAGTGGCCGGAAGCCTATGCTATTCCAAATCAGGAGGCTGTTACTGTAGCTAAGGTGTTAGTGGACAACCTGATATGTCCATTTGGTGTACCTCTCGAGTTACATTCAGATCAAGGGATGAACTTTGAATCGGAAGTGTTCCAGGAAATCTACAAATTATTGGGAATCCACAAGACGACAGCTCTTCATCCCCAATCAGATGGAATGGTGGAGCGGCATAACAAAACCATGAAGGAACATCTTTCTAAGGTGGTTCATAAAAATCAGTGAGATTGGGATCGTCACTTGCCGTTCTTCCTCATGGCATACAGGGCTGCCATTCATGAGACTAGGAAACAGACACCGGCTTGTGTGGTATTTGGACATGAAATCAGACTGCCGTGTGACTTGATATTTGGAACATCAGGCAGTGAACAATTATGCAGATGAAATTAGAGAACGGTTAAGAAATGTCCATGAGTTGGTTTGAGGCCAAATCACCATAGCCAGTGACCAAATGAAAGCTCCTTATGACCGCAAGTCCAGTTCAGGAGGATCAAGGCAGGAGATCTGGTTTGGCTCTATAATCCGCAGCGGAAGAAGGGAAGGTCCCCGAAGCTTCAACCTTCTTGGGAAGGGCCATATTCCGTCATCACCCGAATCAAACGTTGTTTATCGAATACAAAGAAGTAAAAAGTCGAAGATGAAAATTGTTCACTTGGATAGACTGGCGAAGTATGTGAAAGAGACTGAATTGCCTGACCGGGACGTTCAGGCTTAAGGAGAGAGCAGTGTTATGTGTTTCAACCCTCTAGAAACATATAGAAAAATCTAGAACATTACAAACATCCCGTGGTACCTTGTAGAATGTGCTGGAATGTAGTAGAAAGATCCAGAACTAATAACCTAAACTATAAAAGAAGAATAAGTGGTTGTGCAGTTCAGTTCAGTATAGACAGTCATTGGAGAAACATTAAGAAGTAAATAAAGTGATCAAAAGTGACTGAAATAGTGAATTGTAGGAAAGTAATTAATTGTTAAAATTGTAGTAACTAGTATTAGATAGATAGATAGATAGATAGATATTTCTTTATTTGTTCCATAAATCATAACGATATACATTACCCATTAAGGGTGTGGAACGTGTCAAAAAGCACCTTTGCACATTTACTTAAAAAATAGTACAGATAATTAAAAACATTAAACTATAAATTATAAATATCTAAAAAGACTTACAGAATAAAATATAAATACAAAAACACGATTACAAAAAAAACACTTACATAGTATAAAAGAGAAATAAAAGCTAAAAATAATACAAGCAAACAGACGCCTATAATCTCAACTCATTTTCATTAAAAAATTCATGTATGGTGTAATATGGTTTATTGAGAAGATAGGTTTTGAGTTTATTTTTTAAAATTCTTTTTGGGAGTACTCTAAATTCGCTGGGTAATTTATTCCAGATTTTAATAATACTGAAGTGCACATTTTTTTGTATATATGTGTATTTCGATCCATCTGCCATTAGGTCTTTTTTGTTTCTTGTGTTATATTTGAAATTTTTTGTACACTCTGAAAAAACTTCCTTATTATCAAGTATGAACACCACAGCCTCATAAATATACAAACTAATTATCGTTAATATTTGTTCTTTAATGAATATGTTACGACAGCTTTCTCTTTGTGACATTTTGAAAATACCTCTTATACATCTCTTCTGCATAATTAGAACCCTGTCAACCTCAACCGAGTTTCCCCAAAAAATTAACCCATACCTTATTTTTGATTGAAAATAAGCATGGTAGGCTATTAGTGCTGCTTTTGTATTTACCTCTTTCGCAATGGTTTTTAATGCATAACATTGCTTGGCCATATTTTTTGCCAGATTGTCTATATGTGGTTTCCAATTCAATTTTTTGTCAATATAGACACCAAGAAATAAAAGAGTTTCTGCTGATTGTATTTGAGTGTCACCAATATTAGCTGTAAATATTCCGTTATTTGATCTGTTTTCAAATTTTATTAATTGTGTTTTTTCAACGTTTAATAACAGATTGTTCGCTTCAAACCAATTATTCATTGTGTTTACTGTATCACTTATTATCATTCTACAGTCTTCACTCCTTTCCTCGCTAAATATCAGTGATGTGTCATCTGCATATAGAATCATAGTTTTTTCAACAACTTTCGGTAGTTCATTTGTATATAGTATGTATAGTAAAGGGCCCAAAATTGAGCCTTGAGGGACTCCCTTTCGCAAGACAGCCATTTCCGATTTTATAATTTCTCCATTTTTTCCTACCTCAGCTACACACTGTTTGCGATTTGTTAAATACGATTCTATAAGCTTCAGCGGCACACCTAATTCCATACAATGCTAATTTTTCGCACAATATCTGATGATCCACGCTATCAAATGCTTTAGACAAGTCAAGACCCATAGTCACGGTTTCTTTGTTGTTATTTAGAGAATTTAGTATTTTTACTAATGCTTGATAAATTGCACGTGTCGTACCTCTTCCTTTTCTAAAACCATTTTGACTGTCGTGTAGAATTTTATTCTTATCCAGGAAATTACTTAGCCTTTCATATAAAATTTTTTCTATGATTTTACTGATATTCGATAAAAGTGATACCGGCCTATAGTTCTTAAAATCGTCCACTTCTCCTTTTTTGTGTATTGCCTTTATTAACGCAATTTTTAATTCATCAGGGAAAACACCAGTGTTGAATATTAAATTAATAACATGTGTTAACGGTTGTGCTATTATATCTGATACTTCTTTCAATAACTTAATTGGAATTTCGTCTTGGCCAACAGATTTTTTATTTTTTAGTAATTTAATATGTTTGCAGACTTCCTCCATATTTGTAGGTGTTAAAAATAGACTAGACGTACAGCTTGATATTTTCCCGAAGTCTCCTTCTATGTTTTTATTGGTGTCTGGGCAGGCATTTAAAAAATATTCATTTATTTCATCAAGAATCACACTTGAGTTAATTTTACTGTTAAAATGATCAATTATTGATTTGCTATTATCTTTTGGTTCTCTATTTGATATATTTCTTATCGAAGACCATGTTGCTTTAGTTTTATTTTCTGAATCCCTTATATAGTGCAAGTTCGTCAGTTTTTTTGCTTGAATAACTATCCTTTTAAACACACCTGCATACTGGTTATATACTTCTTTGTTTATACGTCCAGCTTTTTGTTCCTCATATAAAAACCTTTTCCGTTTACTCGATATTTTTATCCCCGCAGTGATCCATGATTTTTGTCCATTGGTTTTAAAACTAATTTTTTTCTTGACGAAAATTCGATTCATTATGTTTTTGAACTCATTAATAAATATCTCGTATGCAATATTAGAGTCAGAGGAAGTCATAACTCTTTCCCATGACACTTTCTTTAATTCTTGCCGAAACATTCTCATTCTACCGGCCGAGAAAATTCTTTTCCTTGTCCAATCATTCCTCTTTTCTACTTTAGTTACCCCTATGTTTAGACACAGTGTTTGCGCATGATGATCAGATAGAGCCGAAGCCACTGTATTATTATCACTAAACTCGTTAAAATTGACAAAGATATTATCCAAAAGAGATGCATTTCTCTTAGTTACCCTAGTTGGTTCAGTAATTGTTTGAATTAGATTGTGAGTATTTATGAGATCTAACAGAACTTTGCTTTCTCTATTATTTTTCAATAAATCTACATTAAAATCTCCGCACAGTATTATTTTATATTGTTTAAAATTTACCTCAATTATTCCTATAATTTCATCCATCTTCTCAATAAACAAATTAAACTCTCCCAACCCTGTCCTATATACACACAGCGCAATAATTTTCAGTTCTTTATTTCTTACACCAACACATTCTATCTGCCCTTCAATACTTTTCTCCTTTATCCCATGTATTTCTTCACAGTTAAAACCTTTTTTTCCATAGATACAAACTCCTCCATGTTCCATATTGTCCCTTGAAAAAGATGCTGCCATAGCATAACCATTTAATTTAGTAATTTCTTCCTCCTCCTTTTTTAGCCAGTGTTCTGTTATGCAGATAATGTCAGGCTGATTTTCCAGCGTCTTAATGAAAAGCTCTATTTCTTCAGTTTTATTTCTCAGGCATTGTATATTTTGATGTAACACAGTTATTTTATCATGTATTATTTCATTTGCGTTTATGTTTCTTTTTGATTCGATATTATGAAATGTGATTTTACTCTTTTTTTTAATTTTTTATTATTAGTAAGTTAATAAATTAGTGTTTAGTGTTACCCTGGTGTTATAATTCCCGGATCCACGATACAGGGTGTTTACAAAAAGGGTGTAAACACGTAACAGTATTATAAAATTATCTGAACTAATCAACAAATTAAGCAAGGGTAATTATGTGGTAATAAGTGTACAGTACCTAGGTCCTTGTTAAATTAAATCTGAAAAATCGTTCTCAAAAAACTCTTCAAAAGTGTAGAAGGAGTTAGTTTTTAAGTAACCTTCAATTTTATTTTTAAATTGCAAAAAGTTTAAGTTTTTTACTGAATGAGGAAGAGTATTGTAAAATTTGGTAGAATAATAACCTGCTCCGTTTCTAGATCTCGTAAGTCGAAGAAAACTGATATTAATTTTATCGCTATTCCTTGTTGTATATTCATGGATTTGGCTGTGCGTTACATATTGATGTTTATTTTGTTTAAGATAAAGTAAACACTCCAGAACATAAACACAAGGCATAGTTAATATCTTGAGATTAATGAATTGGTCTTTACAATCATTTCTGTATCTAAGATGAGATATTATGCGAATACATCTACGTTGTAAACCAAAAATGTTGGAAGCATGGGCTGAGTGCCCCCAGTTTAAAATTCCGTACAACATATTGGCATGAAAAGAACCATAATAAGCCGTGAGTAGGTAGTTAAGAGATACTGTATTGACAAGGTTGCGAAGGAAATAAATATTTTTAGAGAGTTTAGTTGATAGTTTTGTAACATGTTCTTCCCAGGACAATATTGAGTCCAAGTACACACCTAGAAATTTTACGGATGCATTGGTCTGTTCTTCTTCTTCTTGTTTCGCAGTGTAAATGTTAATGATTGAGTCTTGTCATCGTTTAGTTTTAATCTGTTCGTTAAAAACCATTCATAAATATGTTCTTCAGTTTCTGTGACAGTCCGTTTTAATTCATCAGGTGTGAAATTAGTGTTTAGTGCAGTGGTATCATCTGCAAACAGTATAAAGTTTGTGTTATCATCAGAATTGGCAAGGTCATTGATGACATCATGAATAGTATGGGACCCAACACAGAACCCTGAGGAACACCATGAGTAACTCTACGTTTTTGGGAAGTGCATAGGTTATAGTTAACATATTGGAATCTATTGAATAAGTAAGAATTAATAAGTGCCACACTGTCAGAATGAAAATTATAACCTAATAATTTGTCTGAGAATTTCATGCGATACACAATCAAAAGCCTTACATAGGTCAAAAAAACTAGCAGTTGTATATTTCTTGTTTTCAAATGTATCAAGGACAATTTGAACAATATCATTTATTGCGAGAGTTGTGGATCGTTTATTTCTAAAACCATACTGACAGCAGTGAAATAGGTTGTTATGTTCAAAGTATTCATTAATTTGATTTTTTAATGCTGTTTCAAAAATTTTGGCTAATATTGGTACCAGTGAAATTGGTCTATAGTTGTTAACATCTTCATATGAACCCTTCTTGTGAATGGGAATTACTTTTGCGAGTTTAAACACATTGGGAAATATATTATTTTTGATGCACATATTTATCAAGTTTGTTAAAAGGATTATAATTAAGTTTTTTATACTTTTGATAAGTTTTACATTGATGTCGTAAGCGTCCCGACTTTTGCTGTTTTTAAGATTATCGATTATATCACGAACTTCGTTGTAAGTAATTTCCCTAAATTTGAAATCTGTAGCATTATTGGTCTTTTTAAAATATTTCCAGTGATTTTGATTGGTTTCTGGGAGTTCGCTATCTAGACCGTGGGATAGTGACAGATTTTTTGAAACGTCTGGTTCCTATCTGGCCTTTTGGGAGGCTTTTGTGCCTGATTTGTACTAACCATTTTCGTGTTTATCAAACGGTTATCCAAGGCCCCTCAGCGGAAAACAGAAAAGAAAATTTCATGAAAATGAGCAATTTCAAACGTTTTGTTCCTATCTGGCTTCAAGTTAGACTTACGTTTACGTAAAATGGTCCAAAACCAAACGATTTGATTCTTATCTGGGAATTGTACATATAGGTAAATAGATTATAATTATCGCGATATAACAAACGCCAGACAAATTCCGAGAGCCCAACAGCGAAAAAATTATTGTTCAAGTTGTCAACTATTTCGCGAAAATCAAACGATTTACATTCATCTGGCATTTGTTTTTTTGTTAATATTAGGCAATAAGTAGTTTCAATTTAAGAGTCCCAGACGAATTGGCTGGGTCCCCTGGATAGCCAGACAAGAAGAAAAGTGCGAAAAAAGGTCATTTTTCAAACGATTTATTCCTGTCTGGCATTTGGATTTTAAAAAGATATGTTAATAAATAAGCCATATTTCTAGTCCCAGATAAAAAGCTTGGGCCCAGACGTAAATATATTGACGGAAAATATTGAAAAATCAAAAAACAGTCGTGTAAAAATCGATGCATTTTCAAACGATTTACACTCGTCTGGGATTTGTTTTTTTAAAAAGATATGTTAATAAATAAACCATATTTAAAGTCCCAGACAAAAATCTGGGGCACAGCTGTAGATATTTTGACCGAAACTATTGACAAATCGAAAAACAATCGTGCAAAAATCGATTCACACTCGTATGGCATTTGGTTTGTTGAAAATGTATGTTTATAAAAGGCTAATTATAAGCAACATTTTTACATATACAATGCGTCGCAAAAGTTTTAGGAAAATCAGAAACTGCCAATATTTGCAAAAATCGTTCGGACAGGTCAATTTTGTTTCCTTGGGGCATGAACTTTGGTAAAGTTCAGTTCTCAAAAATGTCACAGTGGCGGCAGAAGGGGGCGACATTGTTTTTTTCAAATAGCAACCACCTTTTTTTATTGCACCGTATGAAAGCTTAACTCTTTCTGGTTCATTTGGTGTGCAACATGTGCGGAGGAAAACTTTCAAAGAGAAGTTCGTAGTAAACGGGTTTTTAGATTTTTTTCGAATATTTTCATTAAATATGTTGGACACCAAATTAAGCAGAAAGACTTAAGCTGTCATACTATGCAATAAAAAAAGGTAGTTGCTATTTGAAAAAACAACCTTGCCCCCTTCCGTCACTGGTCACACTAAAATTCATGCCCTAAGGAAACAAAATTGAAATGCCCAAAAATTTTCTCAAGATTTGCCCCGTTTTCGAATTGCCACACTGTACATTTGGGTATTGTTATTAATATATTATGATATTATCACAGAATTAGGGGATTTCATATGAAATAAAAAATATTATGGGGTAATACCACTGCATGACTTACTCTTTCTCAAAACTACAAAGTATTGAAAACCATTCCTTGCAGAATATTATTAGTAATCTTAAATACAATTTTCGTCCTGTAGTAGGTAATATTGTCCATTTATTTGACATATATTATTAAAATGCAAAACTTTATTAAAAAAAAAAAAACATTATCCGTCGTCGGTTTCTGAATTATCGTTTTCTATATCTGTGTTGTAAAGGATGTTACTTAACGCAGAATCTTCATCCATATCTAGATTTCCAGAAGTATCATCGTCGTCGTTTTCAGCATTATCGTCACGTGGATACTCCTCGTCATTGTCTTCGGGTTCTATAAATATAATTTTTAGAAACAATTAGTGTACTATGACTTTGATACTTTCACTCAACATATCTACGGCTGGGCCCAAGCTTTTTGTCTGGGACTTGAAATATGGTTTGTTTATTACCATATCTTTTTAAAATCCAAATGCCAGACAGGAATAAATCGTATGAAAAAAATGGCTTTTTTTCGTGTACTTCTTTTAAGATTTAAAATATGTTTGGGCCACGCTTTTTGTCTGGGACTTGAAATATGGTTTTTTTATTACCATATCTTTTTAAAGTCCAAATGCAAGACAGGAATAAATCGTTTGAAAAAATGGCTTTTTTTCGTGCATTTCATTTAAGATTTAAAATATGGCCCACTAAAAATGTCTGTGAATGATATAGTATATTTTCGTTTTGGTTAATTTTGACAAAAAAATTCATTTCACATGAGAACCAATCGTTTGATTGTCACGGAATAGTTGAGAACTTGAACAATAATTTTTTCATTGTTGGGCCCTCGGAATTTGTCTGGCGTTTATTATATCGCGATAATTATAATCTATTTATCTAGATATACAATTCCCAGATAAGAACCAAATCGTTTGATTCTGGACCATTTTTCTTACAACTTCGGATTGAAATTTCGGGCCTTAGGGCCCACGGAATTTGTCTGGCGATAAGCTTCCACCGGATGTTCCTATCTGGCGTAAGTCTAACTTGACGCCAGATAGGAACAAAACGTTTGAAATTGCTCATTTTCATGAAACTTTCTTTTCTGTGTTCCACTGAGGGGCCCTGGATAACCGTTTGATAAACACGAAAATGGTTAGTACAAATCAGGCACAAAAGCCTCCCAAAAGGCCAGACGTTTCAAAAATCTGTCACTATCCCACGGTCTAATATTATCTGCAATATCAGTAAAATAAATGTTGAAGTCATTTGCTGTTAAAGACTCGCTATGGTGATGTTTTTTATTTCTTTTTATAAGATCCCAAAAGGCTGCTTGAGAATTGGAAGAGTTTTTTATACAGTTGCCATGAGCATTTTTTTTGGCTTTACTGAGTTCAGTATGATACTGTGCTTTATACGAGTCAAGACATTCCTTTGTATTAAAATTGGGATCACTCACGTGTGTTCTTCTGAGAAAGTTCAGATGATCTCTCATAGCTCTAAGGTCGTCATTAAACCAGTTCAGCTTAGGAGTATTACAAGAGGGATTTATAAGTTTTGATTTTAACGGAAAGGAGATTTTAATAGTGTTACTTATGCAATCCAGAAATCGTTCGCATTTATTTTCAGATTGTAAGTTTGCATCATTTATAAAATCAAAGTTTGTGTGTTCAATTAAATTATAAAACTGCAAAAGCCCATGATCGGTAATCGGCCTATAATTAATTCTAGTTTTACTACTCAAGTTATTTTTTTGTCTAATCTCTAAAGAAATACCGAGATGATCAGAAAGATTTGGATCACAAGTTTCAACAAGTGTTGTGTTTAGTTCACAATTTGTGAAAACATTGTCTAGGTAAGAGTTTTGTCTTGTATTTGTAAAGACTGTTGTCTCAGTCCGTAAGACTGAAAAATATTACAGATTTGTTGTGCCTGTGGGTCCCGAGTGTTAAACTTAATGTTAAAATCACCTGTTAGTATGGTTCTCTTTTCTGTAACCAAGAGTTTATCAAGAAGTAAGGTTACATTTTCTGCGAAAATGTTAAAGTTTCCTAGAGGTGATCTGTATACTGTGATAATTTGATAATCATCAAACAGTAAGCCAGCCATCTCACAGTGAATTTCACAAGACAAACTATTAATATCAAAGGTTAACGGTGAACATTTCAGGTGGTTTTGGGCAAGATGAGCTCATTGATTTAGCGATAATGATAATAAAGAGGGGCGATAATGAGGAGGGGCTCATTTCCTCCCATAAGAGACCAAGACTGGAGAAAACTTAGTACATAATGTGTATATTTTAATAACAAAATTTAGTTATTTTAATTTTGCACCATATTTATATTTTTTTATCAAAAATATTGCAAACAATATAAAGTATTCATTTATCAAGAATATTTCTACCTTCTCTTTCAATTACCTGCAAGCTTGGGGGTAGTTTTCACCCCTAAAGGGGTGAAAAAACCTGGTAGTATTTTTTGACGGAAGTTTATCAGAAATTACAAGCAAACTAAAAAGTATACATCCCTACTTATTTTCTTAGCATTAGTTCAATTTAAAGGCGATATAGGGGTAGTTTTCACCCCTGGAAAAAAATTTTCTTCATTGTACAGTTCCCTTTCAACTAAACTCAAATCAAAAAGTGAAAAAAAATTCATTATTTTTCCATTTTATGTCAATTTGGGGGTACTTTTACCCCTTCTGGTTAACCCTCAGCATAAAATTTGTCCTTATTTTAGATGAACATACTGAACTGGCAAAATATTATTACAATTAGCACATTCATAACATTATTTTACAGTATTAATCACATTATCGCGAAACCCCCCCAAAAAGGGTGGTTTTTGGCATTTTTAGGGATGCTGTATTTTTAGAGCCGCGAAACCAATTTTCGTGATCGTGATCAGCGAACCAAAAAACATAAAATACAAGTGGTCCCGATGAGGGGGGCATTCCGAGCGTCAAACCCCACGTTTTACATTGACTAATAGGCCTCTAGCCACTTACTAAAATAGTCCATGGCAACCAGTATGTACTTGTTACCGTCCTTGGTTACTAGGAATGGGCCGGCTATATCGATCGAAATCCTTTCAAAAGGAGCTCCGACGTTATATTGCTTCATTAGTACTACTTCTAGTCTGTGGTCCCTTATTGGCTACACAAATTTTGCAATTGCGACACCAAGCTTCCACATCCTGACGACTATTTACTCAATAAAATCGTTCTCGTACTTTATTCAGGGTCTTATTATGCCGAAGTGTCCACCGGATGCTCCATTATGCACTTCTTGAAGTACTTTCGGTACTTGACACCTGGGAATCACTAAACGCATAACAAATTGCTTCCCATCCAGGTTTTCTCATGCTCCCTTTAGCAGCCCGTTCATAACTTTAAGTGAATCCCATTGCGCCCAAAAAGCCTTCAATCCAACCGCGTTGTCCGAAACATCCTTCCATGCTGGTCGAATTTCTTTCTCCTTTGCTCTCAATATAGCCCCAATCTCTGTATCATTCAGTTGTTCTCGTCTCAAGGCTTCGGTTGTCCAATCTTCCGGAACCTTTATTTTTATAGTGTTGACTTCAACCATGTTCGGCAATTTTTCCACACAATGAGTTGTCAATAGCTTTGTTTTCTGGCATTGGTCGTTTTTTACTGTTGATAGAATGAATTGTTCGTTCCCAATCCTTGAGACTCGCTTTCCTACGTCAACAATAAATCCATACAGTTCCATAATGTCCAGTCCCAAAATGAAGTAATCCGTGATGTCAACCACGATGACCTTGTGGTCAAACCTTAAATGTCCGATCTGAAAACCCAGGTCTACTTCTCCATGAACCATAGCCCTATCTCCCGTAGCTATCTGGACAATCACTTCATTTTGCCTCTTGGTAATCTTTATGCCCGATATAAATCCTGGTCATACTATTGATGACCTAATACCTGTGTCGATGGTAAACACACATTTTCTTCCATTCACATATCCTTGCAACAACAGACTACTTGGAATTCTTCGAAGCTGGGAAATCTTTATTTCTCTGGGGGCACCGTATTCCCCCTGGTGCTAGCTATCTCTAGTTTTTCTTGCTTTTATTCAACATTCACCCTATTTACTCGTCTCTCCAAGTTCTGCTGTCGACAGTCTTGTTTCATACGTCCTACCTTTCCGCAGTTGTAACATTTAATACCTCCGCTCGGCTTTCCTTTATTTTGTTATTTTTCTTGCTTTCCGAGGTTATCCAATTTATCAAATAATTTGGTAAACATTTTCTGCATCTCAGTCAACATAGGGTTCTGGATCATTTCTGGTTGTGATTCTTCGAGAGTCACAGTTCGCATTCTCGACCTTGAAGTATCGCTATAAGCGGCTTCTACTTCAAGTGCACGCATCAAAGCTTCGCTACTACTTTGATGTCTCGTTAACCTAAGAACTCGCCTGAACTCTTCGTCCCTTATGCCATCTAAAAAGGTCCCCACGGCTAATTGTTCTTGAAATTCTCTTGGAGCACTCGGGTATGCCAGGTGTGCCAGTCTCTCTATTGCAGCTTCGAATTCTTGTAGGCTCTCCCCAGCCTTTTGCATCCAGGATTTCAGCTGAGCCTGATATACTTGGGCAAGGTGTTGGTCACCATATCTCAAGTCCAAGACAGCTTCCAAAACTTTGAAGTCCCTTTGTTTCTCCACTGGGATAGTCTGAAGTAATTCTAAGGCTTGGCCCCTTAGCGCTAAAACTAATGCCATAGCCTTTTCCTCATTATCCCAGTTATTCGCAGATGCCGCTGCCTCAAATTGTCTCTTATACGTCGTCCATGAGCTTTGGCCATCAAACGAGGGAGGTTTTAAGCGAGGACCTGACGATGCCACTAGCTGGCCTCCTTTTTCTCTTAATTGTCGTTTAAGTCGCTCCACTTCTCCTTCAAATTCGCTCACCTTTTCTTCAAACTTATTTACTTTCCCTTTCACTTGACTGACTTGTCTTGACTTCGCCTATATTCACTTTGATTTCACTCTTTAGTTCTTCATTGGCAGAAATGATAGCGTCCTGTTGTATTTTTATTTGTTCTAAGAATTTTCCTTAATTCTTTCTGGCATTTTTCTTGCTCCTCTTTTTCCTCTTGATCACGTCTTTCTTGTTCTTCTTTCTCCTCTTGCTGTCATATCTTCAGGTCCTCCATCATTTTTCTCAGTTCGGCTTTTTCTTCTTCACATCGCCTTTCTTGTTGTTCTTTCTCTTCTCGATGTCTTCTTTCTTGTTCTTCTTTTTCTTCTAGGCATCTTATTTCCAGGTCTTCCATAATTTTCTTCAATTCATCTCTCTCTTTTTGACGACGCTTTTCTTGTTCCTCTCTTTCTTCTTGACGTCTTCTTTCTTGCTCTTCTTTTTCTTCTTGACGTCGTTTTTCCTGCTCTTCTTTTTCCTCTTGACGTCTTTTCTCCTGCTCTTCTTTGTCTTCGTGTTGCTGCGCCATCATCCTCGTAAACTCCGCAAGCAGGTCCTGTATTTGTTTCTCTGCTGCCATACTTGTTGTTATGGGCATAAGATTATGTTAAAATGAAATAAATTTAACTGTCACGTCAATATCGGCAATGGAACTTTCCAGAAAAATCTCGAAACAGCACGAAAAAGTCTTATCTAGAGTCTTTTGTTACTATATCCAGTTGAGAGAATTTAATAATCTCCACTAATGTCCAAATTAGAAATTTTCGCGCACTAACAAAAATAAGTCTTTTTCAGTGTCTCTATCACTTCTCAGGATTTAATGTCCTAATAAAATGTCCTACGTCTCAAAAATGTACTTAACACCATTTTCCTGTTCGAAAATAACCCTTGAACAATGTCCAGTAAATTAGTCCTCTGTGTTAGCACTAACCCTCGAGAATACTTTTCGAACACTTCAGAGCTCCTCGTCATAAAATTCCGCTACCTGACACCAAATTGTGACGTGTTTCCACTCCTAGGAAACCGCCCTTGCAAAATCCGTGGGTTCCAAAAATTATAACAAGAGATAATCACTAACACGCTTTATTAATTAACTTACTGGATACTTCACAATACTATTATTAACTAAAATACACTTTTACTGACTAAAAATGTCCTTTAACAATGTGTATTGCTTGATATTTACACTTTGTATTCACTTCGTAGTTTTCACCTTATACTTGTCAATTCAAACTTGCACTTCCCGCCGAGAATGCAGCCTTGTATACCCTATGAATTGAAGAGCTAAGTGGATAAAGGTGTTATGTGACATTTTTGAAAATTTTGAGATTTCTACACAGACAACTATTTTAACTTATAATCTATCATTTCAATAAATTTTTGGGATAATAAACCTTTCCTAAATGCGTTTTAATGTTTGATAAAGGTGTTATGTACATATGGTTTTTATATAATTTAATGGATAAAGGTGTCATGATCACATACCACCTTTATCCATTACTGTGCGATATTAAATTGTTTTAATCCAAAACACTTTACTTTTAAAGTTATGTTATATTGACATTAATGTGACAAGTTGTGTTGTTAAGTGTTTCTTACTATTATAGTGAAAATGGCCAGTCGTAGTAAACTGATATTACAAATGAGGCTACCAGCGTGAAAACGGCCTAAGAAACATTTTATGACGTTTGAGTTTATCGGCTCAACTTGCTGCCTAAGTATATACATTTATAATGTGAAACGGCCTAAGCGACCTTTGCCCACTATTAAAAAGATGGTGCCACTAGTTTCACTTTATTTTAAATAATTAGGGCAACATGTCATGCGCGTAATCTGCCTAACCCACAATTCTGTGGGTTAGGCCGTTTTTTAGGGTTAGGCCGTTTTCGCGCTGGTAGCCTCAAATGGCAATGAATAAACGATTTCATGAATCATGTAAGATGTTTATAAATTGGCTGATATTTGGAAATAGTGCTTATAGTGTTTTAATCCATTTATTCATTTCGTTCAATTTCGAAATGGTATGAGATGGTACTTGAGTATCTAATTGCTGTAAACACATTTATACTTTTTGGCAATTCAGCAGAAATCAGTCATATAGTGGCAATTTCTTCCCAGGCAAGTTTTAATAATGTTTTAAAAACAAAACATTATCAATATAAAATGCAATAATAAAATACGAATTTACCAAAGTATTCTAGCAAATTAGTAAATCAGAAATACTGGAAAGTGACCCTTTGCGGTGTTGATTTTTGTACAAACATTTTATGTAGAAGAGGGCTGGACCGTAGAAATCTTTATGACAAGAGCAAAACTGATATCTGGTATGGCTTCTGCCCACCCAATATTTTGAAAGAGCATTAAATTGTTTAAGGCAAATCTGGCGAATTCTGAAATTCTTGCGGAAAAAATAATAAGTATGATAATTACGCCAATCAAGTCAAAGGTCATTTGGGTTTGTAAGGTTATCGTTTAAGAATTACAGGGTTCGCTATGCTTACATCTATTGGGTTATCTGTGAAAAATCCCTGCCTACCCAATAAAAATGCTGAAATTACGTCCATGGTATTCAAAATTGTTTAATTGAGATCATGAAATGACTCACATTTTTTCCCAAATGTGATGCTGGAAATAATACTAAAGAATACGGAGAAAATTACAAACTAGCTTTCGAACAACAAAAGCGTGACGGAGCAAAAGTTACAGTAGATAGAACGATTTACTTTAGATCTTCAGCAAACTATACCGCTGCCAAAATTAAATACATCGAAAGCATTTTACCTTCGTCAAATGTGGTTTTACAACCTTGGCATACATACATTGAGGAATACTGAAAAAAAAAAAACCGTTCTTTTTCACATGGACTGAAGATATGGCCAGCCGTGAAAGCCTAGAAATTGCTAGTTGCTTACATACCTTTTCACAAATTTACAATGAATATTTCCAAGAAAAGATCGATCACATTATAATATGGCCCGACTCCTGTGGTGGACAAAATAAAAACTTCAATATCATTACACTTTACCAGTTGTTGATTTTAAAGAGAGAATTTAAAGTTATCGACCATAAATTTTCGGAGGTGGGACATATTTAGATTCAGACAGAGACTTTAGCAGAGTCGAGAAAATTTTAAGGAAACATCAAAACATCTAGGTTCCGGACCAGTATCGAGAAATTTTAAGAACTCCCAAAGACGCCGTTGTCATAGATATGAAGAATCATTTCAAGGATATTGATGGAATTGCCTCAAAACTCAATTTGTACAACAGGAAGAAAAACTTGAACAATGAAAAGGTTTATTTTCGTGACGGTGTAAAATGGCACCTATGGGTGCTACTATTACATCACTAGATGAAATGACTCCATTTTACAAAGTCGATATTTTAAAGAAAAGGAATATGCATAAGATAAATTCCGACGGTATTGCTCTAACGGTGTTTAATGAAAACAAGGGCAGCCTAAGTGTAGGAAAACTGGCCAATCTTAAAGATCAATTACCATTCATAAATGAATGGTAAGGCCGTATTATCACAACATACTTGGAAATGACCAAACTGTGGCTCAAAACTGTAGAACTGTCCGACTACCTAAAAATTGTACAATGTTTTAATAATGATAAAATATGTTTAATTTCTTAACACTTTTATTCACTAATTCCTTATTCATTTCAGAGAAACTTATGAACGGATAAAGGTGTTATGTACATTAATTTTTTTTAAATTTTTGAAAATAATGACAACTGACAACTTTAGTAATTTGTCTCTGAAAAGTACATCAAATGTCAATATCATCGCAAAATGTAAGCTATATAGTTATTATAACAAAAAAGTTCTCGCCTAAAAACTTTCGAGTTAAATTAAAATCAATAACGTGTTTTTGTGACATAACACCTTTATCCACTTAGCTCTTCAACTGCTTCTAGAACTTCTAGAAATGACGCGAGCGTCATCTAGAGCAGTGTAGAAGTTTCTATCTCCTTCTACAATGTTCCAGAACGTTTCTACCGGTGCCTCACAGATGACGTAACATATAACATGTATTTAGTGCTGCCTATCCCCAAGGTGTGTTTACTCGTAACAATACTAACTACTGTGTGTCTCAAAAAAATTTTTGGCATTAGCCACCCCTGTGACCGTCCCCATCCCGTCATTAAAGGGGGTGAAAAAATAAAATTGTGATTTAGTGGGTGTACAGGAACCAAAGGCCTCAAAAATTGTTTTTACTTCATCCACCCCCATCCCCACTACTGATGTGGCATATCGTTTTATGGGTTTTTGGGATAGACAAATTCAAACATTTTATTAAAGTTCCATAAACAATTATTTCCACATACAAATTTTTTTCATTGGAGAGAAAATCTGGATGTGGAAGTAGTGATTCCTTGGGCAGTGGTTTTTTTTAGTTACCGATAAAACTTGATGGTATGAATGACATACCAATTAAAGAGGAAAAAATAAAAAAATGTTAAAGTTACCACCATAATTTTTTCCTATAAATGTATTATTTATTTTTTCTAACCAATAGAAACCTTTAAGTTATTTTTCTTTTTGAAGCTAGTATAAAAAAAAAATTTCCAGAGTATCAATAGTTAAATGATGGAAAACGGAATTTTTTAAAATAAAAAAGTACAAAATCTGTATTATAATAAAAACCGAAGCATTTTTTATATAGTATGTTGGGTCATATAGATGCCAAATGACCCTTTGTACCTTCCTGTTCAGGGTCGGCATTGCTTTACTAAACGACGTTTCGGCAGAATCCCATCTGCCATCGAAGTACAACAATACTTCCTACGTTTCTACATATTCCCATTCAAACAAAGAGTATATTGCACTTGATTGGAGCATTTTTCTAGTCCTACTTTGAAATGTATTGAATATTTTATTTATATGTCATAATTTACAATAAAATAACCACTAGGTAGGAACTATAATTATCAATATTACTTTATTGATGTTCTTGTAGGGGGACAGGATCTGATCAATTTTTTATCATACAATAAAGTAAGTAACTGCTACACAGAAGAGGTACTACTATTTTTAAATTAATTTAGTGACTTTTTTGTAAAGGTTAAAGGATCTGATACATTCTTTTCAGAGAATCATATATTATGTTTCAAAGTGATATCATTGATTAACCTTGTTAGGATGCTAGCACGATCATCAGAAGTATACATAAACAATGGCTAATTTTTTGTTTCCATATTAAAGGATTAAAATATTATCAAACACCATAAAATGAGAACCTCGAGAATATTCTTGAATCCAAAAAATATCTAGAAATCAGGGTTGGAAAAAAAAACAGTTTTTTTTTCATTTTAAACAAAAAATAGTTTTTTTTGTTTAAAACAGATTTTTTTAAAAGTTTTAAATGGTATGTTTAAAACATGTTTAAAACAGGTTTAAAACGTTTAAAACTATATTCAACTAAAATTAAACGGTGCCAGGCA